>BSBM01001035.1:3222500-4422500 GCA_027924585.1 Larix kaempferi
TGGTTTACTTTGGGATCATGATCTCTATTTGAACTTATTGTTGATGGTATAAATGTAATACCTTCCTTAACTTATTATAAGGGATCAATTTTCATTGGATTGGTCAAAATTCAAATTTTGGTTCAAAGGTCATGTTTGGTGATTGGAGGTGTCATGTTTGGTCTTAGATGCTTAATGTAATACCTTAAGGGATCAATTTCCATAGGATTGGTCCAAATTCAAATTTTCATTCAAAGGTCATGTTTGGTGGTTGGAGGTGTCATGTTTGGTCATAGACTCCTAAAATATATATTTAGAGATTAAGGTATTGGTTTCCTCTCTTGGCCATAATAAGGATTTTATACACCTGCTTCATGCACAAATCTTATTGAATCCATGAACATCTCACATTAGAGGACATACTATACATTGGGAGCTCACATGTAGAGTTCCAAGGTATCATTCATGGCCATGAGTGACTCAAATATTCCTTTAGGGAATAAGGCATGGGATTCCTCGCTCTATAATATTCGATACCCTAAAACCCATACCTACTACTTAAAACCACTTGATGTCTCCAAAACCCACTCACAAGACAAGGATACTCTCAAGAGGCCCCATGTGTGGTTGTTAGATATACACTTCTTAAGCTTAGATGTCTAAACACTTTCTCTAGGTCCTAAGATCTCTATTTCTTACCCTAACCATGTCTAAAACTTGAGGCCTATCCCTAGTGCTAAAACAAGTAATGATGGCACCTATATCCCCATATAGAAGTAAATGACTCCCTTAATAGTTCATGTTTTGTGGTTTGAAGAATCATTCTTGGTCTAAGATGGGTAGAGTTTTCCTTTATGGATTAAGGAATGGGTTGCATCCCTTTATAACCATGTTGAGGGCCGAGAGTGTTCAAATTTTCCTAATGGTTCTGATATGCCCACTATGAGGCCCAAAATATTCTTGAGAAATCATGTATGGTGATTTAAGGTGACGTTCCTATATTGAATACATAAAACCTTCCTTTTGTGTCCCAAGTCTTGTCTTTACTCCCTTAATCATGGGAAAGTCCTCACTACCTAACCTTGTTGCTAGAATACTTCCAGTGGAGCCCATATCCACTTTCAAATTCCAAAGGTCCCATATATAGCCCATATCCACTATTGTTAGGACGTTGTTGATAATCCAACATTGTGCAAGTCCCTATTAATAGCTCTAATGACCCCTATATTCCCTATGGTCCTAGTGTTAATAACCTTAAAAAACTTTATGGTCCCTTTGTTAATAACTCATAAAATCCATATGATATCATTGTTAATAATTACTATAACAACTATATATGGTTCTCTCGCTAATAATTTGTATGATCCCCTATATGTTTTATGATTGCATTGGTAATAACCCAAAATATATTTGAGGTTCCTTATTAATAACCCACATGGTCATCACCCTAATAACACTTATGACCCCAATTACCTTATGAACCCATTGACAACAACCTCAAAACCCATGTGAGTCTTTTGATAATTGTTATTAGGTGTTAGTAGATGGATTATGTAATGATTAGAAGTTACAAGTCAACAATTAGGTATTTAGGATCAAAGATTAGTGTTATAGGGGTTATGAAATTAGGTGTTAGGGGTTAAGGTCTATATGGTATATGGATTTTATATTTTATTGGGTAGTCACTGGTGATATGGTTTATGATTCATAGAAGATATACATTTATTGGTTGAAGGAGAAGTTGTATTTATATGGTTACTATTAATAATGGTTACGAGTTATGGTTAATGGTTATAAGGGTTAGGGCCAAAATGATTACATGATATAATCATGAGGTTTTAATGGTTAATATTTATAGAGGTTGGAGATTAGAAGGATTAATGATTATATATAGTGGTTAAAAGGGTTAGTTAAGAGTTAAGATGGTAAATATTTACATGGTTTTGGATGGGGATGGTGATTATGATGATGATGATGATGATGCTACTGATCATGATGATGATGATCCCGATGATGATGACGACGATGGTGATGGTGATGACAATGACAATGATGACGATATGGATATGATGGTGATGATGATAATGATGATCATCTGTATGACGATGATGATGGTTGTGATGAAAATGACGACGACCATGATGATGATGCTGCTGCTGCTTCTGATGATGATGATGATGACGACGACGACGATGAAAATGGTGATGATGATGATTATGATGGGGATGGTGATGATGAGAATGGTGATGATGATGATGATGAGTTGGGTGGTATTAAAAAGGAGCAAGCTTGATGTTGTAAATAAAACCCCTCTTAGGAACACCTAGGGAATGAAGTATCAATGGAAACGTATCGATGTGTATTTCAATGATGTCAAGTAAAAAATTTGATTTGTTGCTGCCACCCAATGATTCATTTTTCCCAAAAATATTACTGTTACAACGTAATCTTCCACCTTGTGAGTATCAACATTCTTTGGCCTACAAGATTCATTTCACTGACTCAGATCCACTTTATATCCTTCAGACACTATTTTTCCCTATTTTTTCCCATGTATGCTTGTTGCATCATCACAGCGGGCGTACCCACGAGTTGCATCACTATAGCCCGCGGGTAGCATGTAAAATGGTAAAAATCAATAGTTTATTACTTTTTATTCCCAAAAAGCAGTTATTGGGTGACCTTTGACCCTCCATCTGCCCAAGAAACGCCTCGATGTGTCCTTTCACTTACCTTTGGGAGGACTATATATTGAGCACATAATGGTTTATGGATGGGGGGAGAAAGAAGAGCAAGAGAACTCTAGTGGATTTTTGCCTTATCTTGAGTCTACACTCATTGATCCTTGTAGTTGTGAACCCTTTATGTTTACCTTCCAAACTCCTATCATAGTTTGAGTTTGCCATTCATGGAGGATTGAAGTGGTGGAGGCACAAGTGGATTGATCTAGAGCTTGGTTCAGATTGGTTTCCAGAAAGAGGTCATATCACATTGTACTTCTTCTTGTTTATTAATAGAAATACTCATATTCTCGTCCATTAATGTTGTGAATGTTGTTTATTCTACATTGGGTTGCATTTACTTATAATATCATGGACCATTGCTATTGATGATGTTAATGTCGTTTATATATTATATGTACTTGTTGTATATTGGTTGTCAAGACTAATTTACAGATTCAATTGCATGGATTGAAAGATCCAACGGGGATCTACATCAAAGGTTTGGATTGAGGTTGGTTACATTATCCATTATCTTAGCATTGCCATTTATAATAGCATAGTTCTGAGAATTGAGTTAATTTCTAGTAGTTAGCTATCTGTAGTGGTCTAATCCAAGTCATAATGAGTTTTCTCCAATACAGAAATGGTGACTCCGTTGGGGATAACATCCATGTTTGGGTTTTTTTTAGCATTAGTCCATAATTAGACTTGTTGTTTGTCGAAGCTCTGTATCACCGATTGGCCGTTGAGATACACTATAGAAAAATTGTTTTTTTTGAGCCATTGGACTCTTTATTTACCAATTTATTTTTCCCTACCCGCGGGCTAGCTTAGCTCTGCCCGCGTATACCTGCCTCTGTTTACTCTGCTGCTTGTGGGTACCTGCAGGTATTACTTTGACAGTATCGTATAACTCTGGCTTTGGTTGTTTTATGACCTTTGGTTGTTGTTGGGTTGGTTTTGGTTGATCCTGAGTCTTTGTTGACCTGTTTCTTGACTGTTTCATGCCTTGGTTGTGACCAGAACTCTTCTTTTCTCTTGGTTGAGCCTTGTTGGTTTTTTACCCATCTTTGGATTTAGCCTTGTTGGTTTTTTTCCTTTTGAGCTAATTCCTTTGGCTGAGTCTTATTGTTTGGTATCTGCCGGGTTGTCTTAGTGATCGCCTTGGCATATCAGTGACTGGATAGTAGGATTTTGCTTGCAATTTTCATTTCCTTATATTGAAAAATACAAAAAAAATACATATAGTTTTGCATTTTCCTTTTGCTTATAAGAGAAAATGAATTTTTTTTTTTTACTTTCATGTACTACATCTTGCATTGAGTGCTTGCTACCTTCATTTAGGTTATGCTTGTGCATCGAAAATATAAAAGGATTGCATTTTTATTTCGAAATCGTTGGGTTGATTTTGCATGTTAGTGACATTGTTTTATTTGATAGATGAGTCTAGGATTGGATGATTTTGCATACCATTGATTCATATACATCACTAGTTTCATGACCATATCCTTTGAGTAACCACAACCATTAAAATTAACGCTTAATCTTAAAATTGATTAGATCGATTTTATTTATAGGGTACACCAACTAGCATAGGTTTAGAGTCATGGAATAGATCATTGTGAGTAAACAATCCAAGACTACTAGACGAAACATTAGGTGTCTGACCAGGGAGTGGAGGAATCCATGGTATATATCGATGTTCTCAGGAAGCTCTACTCAAACCAGAGTTAAGCACGAGGTCACAGGAGGCTGGTTGAAGGGATATCCCTCTGATACCGACTGAACGTGGGAGATATTTCCAGGATTTGTTCATATCTGGGGACTCTTGGGGGATTTGACCCTCATTGAGTTTCGGGATCAGCTACCCTACCCATACGACGGATCCCACCTGCGACTGTCCCCCTGAGCATTGGTTATATTTCGGTGAGCATAGTTTCCTTACCTAGGTATCACATAGGGTACTTGAAGTGGTTATGCTGTTTGTGTCCTGAGTCAGATAGGGATTGGATAGCACAGTTGTTTGTTGCCGAGGGTTATGGGCCTTTGCACGCAGTGAAGCCTGGGTGTCTCTATAATTGATTCTGTTACCTCTGGCTATAGTTTGGGAGTCTCAAGCCTCTCCTAGGCGAGACATATCGGCTCTAGTGTCGGGAACTCATTTAGCCACTCTGTTTGTCTGCTCTTGGATATAGTTTCTCTAGGTGTGTGCTTTTGATTTACTGTTTTTGATCGATAGTTGGCCTTTAGGGGACATTTTGATTTTACATTCTCTCTGGAGATATTGTGGCACAGAGCCCGGCTCTTCGCTGATCCCGTCGGTTGGCTAGTTTGCATCCTACTGAACTTTCACGCTGCATTGCTAGAGGACGCCGGTGGGCTCCCTCCGAGTCTTTGGATTCTTACGAGACATACAATCAAGACGTCATGACCATTGCACAATCTGACACGGGAGAAATCCCTATGAGTCCATCAAGTAGAATTGAACACACTTATGACACCCCTACGCCTCATGAGGCGTGGGGAGGTGATCCACCTGAGACCCAACCTAGTTTGTTTGGTCTAGACCCACCCGAGGACGACCTGTTTGATCCTTCATTTCCACATAATTATTTATATGGGATTCCAGAGGTCCATGATGATATAGGCCCTACGGTCAACCCTACCGCATTCTCATATGGTATGCCAGATTACACCACAGTTGATCCTTCCACTACTTTTGGTAGCCATGCTGGCGCTGTTCATAGTGTTAGCAACACTACACCCACTGGGGGCAATACCCTCGTCGGGGGCACCACGTTGTCCACTCACACACATAGTATGGAGACCGGTCACGTTCCTCCTAATAATGATAATGTTGGAAGACGACCGCCTCCTAGGGATATCCAACCTAATAGGAACACTATTCGAAACACGACTCGCCATGCACCACCTAACACACATATTGCTATCCATCAACCCAGGACCACTTTCGTAAATGTTAGTGCTCTTCCTAACCATGGGGGTGGAAATGTACTACACACTTTTGCATCCACCACCGCTACTAGTAATACTAATGTAGGAGGTGGGAATATATCTTATCTACATGGTCATAATGCCACCATTCCTACTGCTAGTACCACCAACGTTGGGGTTGGGAATACTTCTCATGCTTTGGGTCACCACATGACTGCTCATGCTAATCCTAATGCTAGGGGTGGGAACATACCTCACCATTATGGTCATTACAACTCGGTTCCCACTATGAATAGTACATATATGCCCCATAATTATGGTGGAAACCCTTACTACAACACAGTTAGTGCTGGCCACCAGTTCAACCCACCTCAATACGGTGCCCAAAATACTTATATACCTGCTTACTCTCATATGAGTCAGGTCGGAGGAGGTTATCAATCTTATGGCCATGGTCAAGCTTATGGTCCGTCAGGTCCTCATTATCAGCAGTTTAATGCTCATGGTCAAGCTTTTGGTCCACCTTATAATTTGGTTCCATTCAACCAACCTTTTATGGGAGCTTATAATCAAGCTTTCCAGCCACAGCTCCCGTTCCTTGCACGTTTGAATCTTTTGGATCTTTCGAAGCTCACAAATGATCCGGTGTGTCATGGCCCTAATTGGCCCCCGGTCCCTACCAAGCTCCCTTCAGACATTCCTAAGTTTGAGGGGAAAGGTGGTGAGGATCCAGGTGATCATGTCACAACATTTCACCTTTGGTGCTCCTCCAAATCGTTGAATCACGATTCCGTTAGATTACGACTATTTCAACGCACCCTCACGAGGGCAGCTGCAAAGTGGTATGTAGAGTTTCCTGGGAACACCTATAGGGGATTCAACAAGATTGCTTTGGTTTTCTTGGACCATTTCCAGTTGCTGATTCATTATGATGCTGGTACTGAACTGTTGTCTACCTTCCGTCAGAATAAGGCCACACATATTTCTGACCACGTTGAAGGGTGGCACCGACGAAAGAGATTATTGAAAGCCAACATTCCTCCAGAGTTTCTATTGGAATGGTTCCTCAAGTCTCTACTCCCATACATTGCTAAGGATGTTTCAATGTCCGACATTGTGATTGAGGAACAAGCCATCTTGAAAGTCCAACAGTTAGACCTACTATACTCTCATTCTAGCATTTGATATGACATTATTCCTGACGCACCGAGAACACGACATGAGCCCACGTTAGTTCTTGGACCACATGCCGATGGCATCCTGGGATCCGCAAGCACTCTCCCTATAGACTTAGTAGCTAATCAAATGCAAAATTTGTCCCTAAACCAGTCTACTCCCGGACAGGTTCACACCTTGTCCACTTCCACCCCGTCGTCTAATGTACACAATGTGCAATCAACGAAACCATCAGGTAACCAACAACCTGGTGGTAAGAAAAAGGGGAGAAACAACCGTAGGGGTGGAAACAATGGGAATAAAAATAATAGCAATCAAAATACTCCTCGTAAAGAGAATGCCAAACCTCCTCGGGAAGGCGGAAATGCTGGTGAGGACCGTAAACCTAGGCATAAGGTGAATTTTCCTTGCAAGCTTTGTGGGGAAGATCATCTTACTGACTTATGTCCTCGAATCAAAGAAGCATCGAAGCATTTGGCACAGAGCCTAGCTATGTTAAAGGATCCCCTTCCTCATCATCAAAATATGGCTTCGCATGCTCCCACCATTGGTTATGGACCTACTGAAACGAGAGCGTCTTCTTCCAATACTAGTGGTTATGGATGTGTGAATATGGTTCAATCGGAGGTTAGTGTTGCTACTCGTCAACGTGATTATGGTGCACCACAACCTAATATGGGGAGTGAGCCTCCCCCTCCTCCTAACAATTCCTTGCATATCGGTAAGCCCTCGAGCCACGCAGAACTACTCCATTGTAGAATATTTGGGCCAAACTACATGTGCCATGTCAGCTCTTGAAGTTTTGCAGGCCTGTCCTTCTCAGAAGCATTCCCTTTTGAGTGCGTTAGGAGTTCAGGATGGGAGAAATACCAGTGTTATCAAGTTCAATACTACTGATGTTCAACCTCGCTTACCTCACCACATGGATTTTCAAATCCAGGTGGTGTGCCTTCAGAGTTTTGTCAAACGTATGATGGTTGACGAAGGTGCCTTTGCATCAGTAATGTCATTAACTTGTTGGGAAGCTCTAGGATCTCCTCCTCTACTCACGTCTAGAACCACGCTCACTGCATTTGACTGTCGATCATTTAAGCCACATGGAATTGTCCCTTCCCTTGTTGTTTACTTGGGAGGTAAATCTGTGCCTATTGAAGTCGAGGTGGTTGATGCGCCTATCGACTACAACCTTTTACTGGGTCGGAATTGGATGTATGTTATGAAAGTTGTTGCGTCCACTGTATTCAGTGTTATCTGCTTTTCTCATGAAGGCAATATTGTGACCATCGATCAGCTGGATTTCGTTAACTCCTCTTCCACAACATCCACGGGATCCATAGTCCCGCAAGTTACTCATTCTCAACCGGCAACTAGGAACATGGGTGTTGGCATGTACCCTTTATTGATGGGAACTTATGATTTTGCCGCACCTATGAATTTTATTGGAACCATTACCTACGATGTGTCTCCTCCTTCGCATAATATATCATTCCAGACTTCCTATTTTGATGATCCATGGACTTTACCATCCACGAGTTCCACGTCTAGAAACATTACGCATATCGGGATGTCTATGCCACTGTCTGTAGCTGAGCTTGCTTACCAGCATATTCAACAAGCCACTGCAGAGTCGGATCTCTCTTCTTCTCAGACAGTCGAGGAAGATCCCGTTACACTGCCAATTTGGGCAGCCAACTTGTCTTGTTCACATGATTTCCTTGATGATACTTTGCCATCTGATGAATCTATTATGGAGGCCATGTGTGGTAGTGAGAGACCTTGGGAAGATATGCACCATCGCTCTTATTTCCTTCCCAACCTCGAGCTTGCCGAACGAGAAGAGTTTAGGATGACTCTAGTAGAGATGGTTGGTCACCTTGTGGCTCTTTTAGAGTTGCATGATTTTTTTGCAGAAGGGAATATGGCTAACATTTCCCCAACTACATCGATCAATATCTCTCGTACTCCTGGAAAGGTTGAGAATGTCTACATCAATGATGATTGCACTCCTGAGGAGATTGCTATTTACACTGAATTATTTACAGAACTCCGGGAAGATTTCGCCTGGTCATATGAGGAGATGCCAGGAATAGACCCCTGCATTGTTGAACATGAGATTAGAACGTATCCCAACGTTGAACCGGTTCGACAACGCTTACGTGCTGTGAAACTTAGGAAAGCAGCCGCTATCAAGACAGAGGTGGAGAAATTGCTCAAAGTTGGTTTCATCTACCCCATTCCCCTTACCGAATGGGTGTCAAACCCCGTTCCTATGGATAAGAAGAAGGGAATGATCCATGTATGCACCAATTTTAGAGATTTGAACCGTGCATGTATGAAAGACAACTTCCCCACACCATTCATAGATCAAATCTTGGATGCTTGCGCCGGAAGTAAGATTTTTTCTTTCATGGATGGATTTTCCGGATATAACCAGATTCAAATCAAACCCGAGGACCAAAATAATATGACATTCATTTGTCCATGGGGAACATTTTCATATCGAAAAATTCCCTTCGGCCTTAAAAATGTCGGAGCTACGTTTCAGCGAGCCATGACCTACTCCTTTCATGATCTTAAGAAGATTATGGAGGTTTTCTTGGATGATCTTGCTGGCCATTCTCACAAGAGAGTGGACCACCCCAAGCAACTCCGTATGATTCTCAAACGATGTATACACTACAAAATTCGATTGAATCCCAATAAATGCATCTTCGTTGTAAGGACTGGTTGCCTTCTAGGCTTCATAGTTTCAAAAGAGGGTATTAGAGTCGATCCTCTAAAAGTTGAGGCAATACTTTGGTTGCCTCCTCCGTGCAACTTGTTACAACTTCAGAGCCTCCAAGGGAGAGCTACTTTTCTGCGTTGATTTGTAGTCAATTATGCGAATATTACCAAAGGTTTCACATGCTTATTGAAGAAAGACACACCTTTTGTCTGGGATGAGCGAGCCGAGTAGTCTTTCGACGCCCTTAAGAAAGCTTTGGTATCGGCCCCTATGCTTAGTCCACCAGACTTCACAAGAGATTTTATCCTTTATGTGGCCACGTCTCAAGAGACGATTGGCATGGTCTTGGTTTAGGTTGATGACGCGCTCATCGAGCATGTTATCTATTACCTCAGTCGAAATCTAGTTGACGTTGAGCTAAGATATAGTCAAGTGGAAAAGCTGGCGCTTGCGACTGTCCATGCAGTCCAGCGGTTACAACATTACATTTTGCTTAGAACAACCACAGTTGTAGCTCACATCAATCCATTTAAGTTCGTGCTATCACGACGCCTTATAGGGGGGAAGTATAATAAATGGATTGTGATCCTTCAGGAGTTCGATCTTGATTTTGCTTCGACGAAATCGGTGAAATTGTTGGTGTTTGTTGAGCTCATGTCGGACCTCCCGAGACTTGATGAGGATGTCATTCATGAAGATTCCTTTGTGGATGAGCACTTATTTCTTATCTTGTTCGAAGACCCTTGGTATGGGGATGTCATTGTATATATCCAAACTTTGAATTTTCCTCCACATTATTCACGAGATGAGCGATGACATGTGAAACATCATGCTAAAGACTATGCCATCATTGGTGACACTTTGTACCGTCAAGGAAAGGATTCTATTATCCGTCGTTGCTTAACTCAAGAAGAAGTGGAGCGGGTGCTTAATGATTGCCATGCAGGGGCATGTGGCGGTCACTTATCTGGGCTTGCTACAGCCTAGCATATTATGCGAGTTGGTTACTTTTGGCCTTCAATCTTTAGGGATTGTGTTAACGCTGTGAAGAGATGCCACCCTTGCCAGGTGTTCTCTCGGAATATACACTCTCATCCATCGCCCCTTCATCCGGTCGTCACCATCGATCCCTTCACTAAGTGGGAGGTGGATTTCATGGATTGCAAACCAGCTTCGGCTGGGGGGCATCACCATATCATAGTGGCCGTGGACTACTTTTCCAAATGGGCTGAGGCCATGCCTACCGTAAAAGCCGATGTTGCTACTGCTGTCCATTTCGTGTTCAATAAAATTATCACTTGTTTTGGTATTCCAAAAGAGATTGTCACTGACCATGGCAGTCACTTTCAAAACAATATGATGGAGGATTTGTCTCTCAAGCTTGGGTTTCATCAAGAACACTCATATTCCTACTATCCCCAAGCGAATGGTCAAGTTGAAGCAGTTAATAAATCTTTGAAGACCATTCTCCAACGTACCATCCAACAAAGCAAGAACAATTGGCACATCATGTTATATCCTACTTTGTGGGCATATCGAACCGCAGTCAAGACTGCCACCGGATTCTCACCGTTCCAGCTAGTTCACGGTGTGGAGTCACTTTTACCAATTGAATGCAAAATCCCTTGGCTTAAACTGGCCATAGAGATCCTCCCTGATACGACAGGTATTGAGAAACGTTTAATCCACCTTGAGCAACTTGACGAGCAACGTCGAGATGCCGTTGTGGCCATATATTCCAACAAACGTCGTGTCAAGATTCAGTATGATAGGTCTATCTGTCCCCGGCAGTATGCTGAAGGTGACTTGATCCTCTTATATGACCAAGCTAAAGAACCCCTGGGGGCAGGCTATCATGTACCCACCTGCTGACCCAATAAGAGAGGGAACATGATAACAATCTGTGGGGATTTTCATGAAACTCATCCCAGTCATTAGCATCATATGAATAAAAACATTGGTGTGCAGATACAAATTAGGCAAATGCACAACGGAATTGAAACTAATCCACACACAATTCATGCCCATCCAGCATATCAAAACAATCATCAAATTAATGCATAGACATAAAACACTTATCTTCATTGTGCAATTGTCCCAAGCAACTAGCTATGTCGCTGCAACGTTCCACCCAACCGTAGGCTCTTCGACAACATATACTGAGTCCGTCCGAAGGCCACCCTCGAGATGGGCATGATATCTACAAGGAAAAGGGGATTTCAAACTCATACACAGCCAAACATCCAAATAGTCATTTGGATCTAAGCCAAGCTAGACCACTGCTGGGTTTATTAGGCTAAATCTGAACCCTCTTCAATTGTGGATGCTTCCACTCAAGTTCAAGCCAAAACAATGGAAACCCATTTCAACCCCAACAATATCCTACACATAGAAACTCATAAACTGGGCATGGGTACACATAACAACAAAATCTCAAGTATTGGGTATGAAGGGAAAACGTGGGCAACCCAAAAACTAAATGAGGAATGGGAAAACAACCCTGGAAAGGAAAATTTAATTTTTAGAAAACATTTGGGGACAACCCAGGAGCAAAAACGACCTCCATTAAACCCCCAATTCGTGGATCTCTTCTCCCAGCCACTGTGCTAACCAAAACGAGTTTGCAGGCATGGAAAAATGCAGGAAATGGTAAAAATGTGGAGGATAAAATCCCAGCAAGCCAAAATGCCCAACAAGATTCAAATAAAAACGCCCAAGAAGCAAAAAATGCCCAGCAAACTCCCAAAAATGGCCAACAAGCTAAAAACGCCCAGCAGGCTTCAAGAAAAACGCCCAGCAAGCTAAAAATGCCTAGCAGGATTCAAGAAAAACACCCAGCAAGCAAAAAACGCCCAGCAGGCTTCAAGAAAAACACCCAGTAAGCTCCCAAATGTGAGAGGGTGAAGTCTCACTATGGAGAATGGCTTGGGAAGGAAATTTGTGGGAGTTTTCTTGCCCAAGAAGGAGAAACACGTTTTTCCATGAGGGTGGCTTGCCCATACTCGAATTTGGACAGCCATAACTCCCCAATCCCCAAGGCATTAACTTCTTCACCCACCTCTTGGGAGGAATGAATGATTGGGCATCAAAATCCACATGGGTAGTTGATGGTTCATGGGTTCTCTCATTGACACGAATGATTGGGCATCAAAATCCACATGGGTAGTTGATGGTTCATGGGTTCTCTCATTGACACTTGGCTTGACTTGATTGGCTTAAGGGTTTGAATATTTCCCTCCCAATTCCTTGAAATATCATGCCCCCATCTCTTGTTGCATTGCATAGCTAGTTGTGGGCATTTATATTAAAATGCATATTTACAATTCCCATGGCTCACTAGCACATGGGTTAATTAATACCAACATACTTTCCTCTTCAAGATCGAGCGTTCACTAGGGGGGCCTTGGCCTTGAGCTCCACTCTAGGAATCATACAAAATATGCATACAATATTTACATTATAGCCCAAATATTACAAGGGTCAAAATGGGTGACATGACACAGGCAAGTTCAACCCCATGTGGCACGGTCCTTACGTCGTGAGGCGTGTCCTGGAAAAAGGAGCCTATGAATTAAAAGACTATGAGGGGACTGTCTTGAAGGATCCTAGAAATGGGCTCTATCTCAAGCGGTATTACGCTTGAACCTCTAGTTCAGGCTGATACTTTGGTATACTATTGTATAGTTGTTTCTGTACATAGTTTAGCCTGTTTTTTGGTTTTCGGGTTTGCTGATTAGCTTCTGTTTGATTGACATATGTTAGCGGGATCTCCTACGTTCTTAGGTTTCGTGGATGGTGCTAGCCGACATATGCAGCAGCTTGCTTCTACTGCCTGGGTTATTTTCTCACCTGACCACCTAGTTGTGTCCTCAGGAGGTGCTTGTCTCGGTTCTACATCTAACAATGTGGTTGAGTATAGTGCCGTCATTGAGCTACTTCGGGATGCTATTTCACATGGCGTCCAGTATTTAGAGGTCTTCCTGGATTCACAACTAGTTGTGTCTTAGTTGAATGGGTAGTACCGTGTGCGAGACCCTACATTACTACGGAAATTCCTAAGGGTAAGACTTTTGGAGAGACATTTTGTTTCAATTACATACATTCATGTTCCGAGAAGTCTTAATCATATATTTGATGCATACGCTAACTATGTATTAGATTGGAATTTATCACATTCATAATGAAGCACACAAACAAAAGAGACATTCATACATTTGTACATACACACATATCATAGAACTGGAGAACCATAGTTTATATATAAATATGTCCAAAAATGGTAGTGTCATACAAAACTGGAGCCTGTATCCCTCAAAAATATACATATCAATACAAAAATGAGATCCTGGGATATCTACTCCCTACGAGGACAGCTAGGTGCCGCCCTGATAGGATGTGTCTCATAGAAATAATGAACTGCATTGGATACCCACTGCAGTAACCGCACCCAGTCACCCGGAACCCCCACTACTTGGCATTGCATGGCTTCAGGTAGTCGCGCCACCTCTATCTGTGGAACCCTGGAAACCATCCGTGATAGGTTGCGCCGCAAGCTCTGAAGAGCATGCCCTGCTTCAGCATCACCTACCTCATCACCCCTGCCCCGACAACCATGTCTCAGGAAGCCATCGGGTCTCATTGGGCCCTTTTCTGCGAACAAATAGTCAACCATTAGCATTTGATACTACCACCAAAAATATTTTTGCATTCACATCTATAATAAAAAATCCATAAAAATTTAATAACAAAAACTTAAAAAGAGTACTCACCAATGTCTCCGAACGCTGCATCTGGTGGAAGTGCCATGTCCCGATCCTGGCGAAAGTCTATCCCTGCATAGGGATAGTCCTCTATGGCAATGACCTGTCGGTCCCACCAGCGGAAGAACTCCTGAGTATATGGTGATGCTATACCGTCACCACCCTGTCGTGTCAAGATCTCATCCCATCGGGTCAGGGCTGGATCGCGGAGACTATGAGGAGGGACATCCACCCTCGGAGTAAGCCCCGGAACTCTCTCAAAGAAGAAGCTGCACAAGATACTGCCATACCTGAAGTTTTTGGCCTTCCCTTCTTTGCATTCTGTCAGTTGGGTCTTCATAGACCCCAGTAGTGTGGTACACCAATCAAATAATATAGGCTACATGCATTGTGATGCATAGAACATCACTGTCCTGGATGCCTGGTGCAGAGCTTTTGAACCCGTTATTCGCACTAAGGTAGCCACAATGATCTTCATGCTCAAATCTATTATGGCATTGATGGTCACCTGACTTCCCACCACGCGTGTGTTTATGGGACAATACCGCGCTATGTAATCAAGGATGGTGATCCCACCACCCACAGTACGAGACCAGAGACTGGCCACTTCACCTCGACGGGACAAACCGATAATTAAGTAGATGGATTCCACTTCCAGTGTGAGGATTTTCCCATTGAGATTGAAATTCTGTGCATCAACATCCCAATAATCTATCAAGCGACGGAGTAGTAGGTTTTGGGCCCTCAAACCCCCTATACTCTAGAATTTGTACAACCCACATGCTTGCAATGCTTTCTATTCTTGCACATCGTTGCGCACGGCCTCATCTACTTGGGCATGCTCCCTCTCCCTCCACTCTAGAACCATCCTGATGTGAGAAAAACAAGGATTTTAGTCAATTTTATTTGCAAAATCAACTTCACGATTGTACCTGCGGGCTAATTTGTATACAGGGGCGGGTACCCGTGGTCAACATGTGCGTTGACTGCGCGTATCATGCCCTATCTGTGACCCGCATAGTAATAGCCCACGGGTAGCTCTGAAGCCATTTAAGGCTTGGCCAAACTAAAAATCCCACAGCTGAAAACTAAAATGAATGCAATGAAATTAAAGGTATGGATGAGACTACCAACCTGCTCTGAATGGTTCGATGAATGGACGCTTGTAGCTCCCAGAATCAACAGTTGAACTTCAAGGTGAAAACTAACCACAAAGCTCCAAATGGGTGAATAGTAAAAATGAATTGTAAATTGTAAATTGTAAATTTTTATTACTATTTATAATTTTCAGGACCCACTTGTCTATAGTTTTTATCGTTTGATGCCATTATGGACTAATATAATGTCATGGAGTAGAATTTTTAATCAGATTTCTTCGGCAAAAGTTGTTTTGGACCATTTCACGCCTACGGCAGGTACGTTTCACACCTGACATATACGTTAGATGTCATTTCCACATGCAGTATGCATTTGACCTTTTGACCATTTTCACAAACCCTAGGTGTGACCCCGCTTCGTAACCGACATGGAACCTTCACACTGCTATAGAAGTGTCGTTATGTGGCAGTAGGGATTTTTCCGAACATGGGCACCCTAGTTAGATCCCCTTTGTGCATTCTGGCGCCCATGCCGTGGTTTGTCCTTAGGATTGGGAGTCCTTTGTATTTATGCCATGACATTGCGATAAAGACTCATACTCTACTTTGTCTTATGCTGGCCATCTCCATTAAGGACTCCCCTCAGTTATATCATGTTGTGATTGCATTACATCATCCTGGTTTCCGCTTGAGCCTTGTGCCGGCTCCCGCTTACTCAGTTGTTAGCTTGGTGCCTCAGCACTTTTCCCTGTCATGCCTTCCAGAGCTTCCATTTCCCCTTCTCAATTTGATGACCTTTTGACCCTGAGAGAACACACCCCCGAGTGTCCACATCCTACATGCACTTCCTTGCATTGATCATAGGTATGTTCCACTGCTTGGGACTAGTCTGCTCGCTATTTGACACTCGTTCCCTCACTTGTTGTACTATAAGCAATTTTATTCTTTTTCAAGCTTTCTCCAAATATGAAAAAGACCAAAAAATCAAATATTCCAAAAATCCAAACGGGATTATGGTTACTACTTCTTGTTGGCATCTATTGTGTCGCCTTTGAACAGAGCATTCATTCCACTCCATAAACTATGAGTTGGGACTATAGTTGGACCTTAGGAGCTGTACTTGTTTCTTAGTTTCTCCACCAATTGGTTAAGCTTCCAGTCATTATGGAGCCCTTTGTGATGCCTCCTGCATCGCACAGTCTATATTGAGTTTATGCTTCCTGAGTCTATCCATCTGCTCATGCTCTTGTTCAAAGGAAGTCCTAAAACCAAAGTCGACCACTCCTCAGATCTCTCGACTATTGCATGTCGGCCATCCTTATTGAGTCAGTCTGTTTCACCTGAGATCTTCCAAATCTTTCAGCATAGCTGGTACCTCGTGCTGGTTGATGGGGGATGCATTAATTCCCTCCTTCTAGCGAGTCTCGTTCCGTCGACTTCAACCCATTTATTCCGGGACTTGAGGCTTAGATTTCGATTGAGTACCTTGCGGCTTGCAGTCATTAGTGGTAGGTTCTCTCACCATCAACAATTTTGGGAATACATCAATGTCCCCTGATCGATGGATTCATCCTTGTGTTCGACTTCAACTCATTTATTCACACTCCGATGATTGTGCTATGTGCCTTGATGCCCATTTTCATTATTGGTGGGTCATCTCGCATCTGTTAACGGTATACATCATTGACCGGTAATCAGACGATGTCACATCAAGTTTGACCCCAACTCCTTTATTCACTTGATGGAACTTGCACCGTCGAAGACTTGTGTAGAAGACCCCAGGCGATAGTGGCATTCAATATGCTACCTGTGAATTTGACTTACATTTGAGATATCACCTCTCAGATATCAACAGTTTGTACCTCCAGTTTTCTCCTGTTGTCTCCTTTTCAGCAGGAGATCATATCTTACTGTAGAGGGATCATGGCGATGATCACTTACGACATATATCCATTATCTACTTCCTATTCATGGCCATTGTATCAGATTGTTGTACTTTACCGACATGTATTCAGGGATACTATTGTATTATGACGAGTGAGCTGCTCTTTCCACTTGTGTTTCCATCACTCCACTTCTAAGTTTTATAATGTATTTCGGCCATCGTAGAATCAGTCTCTGACCTCACACATTAGGGGGCATCTGTTACAATGTAATATTCCACCTTGTGAGTATCAGCATTCTTTAGCCTGCAAGATCCATTTCACTGTCTCAGATCCACTTTATATCCTTCAGACACTATTTTTCCCTATTTTTTCCCTTGTACACTTGTTGCATCATTACAGCGGGCGTACCCACGAGTTCCATCACTATAGCCCACGGGTAGCATGTAAAATGGTAAAAATCACTAGTTTATTACTTTTTACTCCCAAAAAGCGGTTATTGGGTGACCTTTGACCCTCCATCTGCCCAAGAAACGCCTCAATGTGTCCTTTCACTTACCTTTGGGAGGACTATATATTGAGCACATATGGCTTATGGATGGGGGGAGAAAGAAGAGCAAGATAACTCTGGTGGATTTTTTCCCTATCTTGAGTCTACACTCATTGATCCTTGTAGTTGTGAACCCTTTATGTTCACCTTCCAAACTCCTATCATAGTTTGAGTTTGCCATTCATGGAGGATTGAAGTGGTGGAGGCACAAGTGGATTGATCCAGATCTTGGTTCATATTGGTTTCCAGCAAGAGGTCGTATCACATTGTACTTCTTCTTGTTTATTAATAGAAATACTCATATTCTCATCCATTAATGTTGTGAATGTTGTTTATTCTACATTGGGTTGCATTTACTTATAATATCATGGACCATTGCTATTGATGATGTTAATGTCGTTTATATATTATATGTACTTGTTGTATATTGGCTGTCAAGACTAATTTGCAGATTCAAGTGCACGGATTGAAATCTACAACGGGGATCTACATCAAATGTTTGGATCGAGGTTGGTTACATTCTCCATTATCTTAGCATTGTTATTTATAATAGCATAGTTCTGAGAATTGAGTTAATTTCTGGTATTCAGTTGTCTGTAGTGGGCTACCCCAAGCCATAGTGAGTTTTCTCCAATACAATTACTAGTAAGTTTCCTAGGCCACACCCTAGGAAACCTTCCCCCTAAAGAAACTTGCAACTTGCACACTTCATAAAATGGACATATGAATTTAGAACTGGGAGAATAAGGGCTTGTTGGAAATATTATTTTGAGACTATAGGGTAGATTCATTAGATTGTCTAATAAGATAACGACGATGATAACGATAAGGAAGATGATGTTGATGATGATAATGATGGTGATGATGATGATAATGAATATGATTATGATGATGATGATGATGATGATCTGTATGATGATCATTATGATGGTTGTCATGACAATGAAAATGACCATGATGATGATGACACTTATGATGACGATTATGTTCTTGATGTTGATGACAATGATTATCATGATGACGATGATGATGATGTTGTTGTTTATGATAATTGTGATGATGAATAGTGATGACATCGACATTGATGTTGATGATGATGATGATGACGACGACAACGGTGTTGTTTATGACGATGATTGATGATTGATGACAATGATGACATTAATGATGATGCTTATGATGACAATGATGTTCTTGATGATGATGATGATGATGGCAATGATTATCATGATGATGACGATGGTGATGATGATCAGGATGGTGAGGATGATGGTGATGGTGATGGTGATGGTGATGATCATCATCATCATCGACACCGATTTCATCAACATCATCATCACTTACATCGTCATTAAATTTTTAATTTAAAATTTTTTCATCAATTTTTTTAAAATAAAATATTGTTTTCAATATGAATATATATATAATTACATAAATATAAATATTATATATATATATATAAAATAAAAAATATAATACAAACAAAAAACATAAAAAATATAAATAAATAAACCCAAAAATATAACCTCACCTTTCAACCTCCCGCGACCCATATTTCACTTTTTGCGCCATTAACGCAGCCTCCTGCTTGTGCACCCACACAGTTATGAGTAGAGAATCCATGAAAAGTCTCATTGCACGCCCGTCCAACAACCCGAGGTAGTTCCAAAGTAGAGCATCGTGTCAGCAGACTCATCACGCGCTCGTCCAGTTCCTGAGCAGATCAACATTTCGTGAGCAGGCTCATCACACGTAGAGCAACTCTGAAAGGGGCCAATGCCTCTCAAATCCGTGAGTACCGAGCCCTGGGTTTATTAATCTCTTCTTGCATATATGTAGGGTAAATTGTATACGCTAGGGTAAATTGAGAGAGTAAGTATCAATTTCGTGGGGCAAAAGAGACTTAAGAATGGCCTCGTACCTAACCACTAGTACTCAAAAGGAGAGATGTATAATCCTTCTTGCTTCAGGATGGGGGGAGTTGTTTGACCCAATCTCCCGCAAATCATACCTGCAGAACAACACCATTAAATAGGGACGGTGGTTGAATATAGCAGGCAGTTTAGGAAACTTACGTTTCTACAACCAGAAGAGCACGCTGCGAGCTTGTCTATATGCCATAGGACACAAAATTTCCACCAGGAAGCATGCATCCATCTGATTATCCAATCACCTGTTCCACGCCATTTCCAAGACTCCTGGCGGGGGACCTATATTCCCCGCTCCAAAAATACTTGCAAAAGAGGGTTTAGAAACCTGTTGAAGTCCTCTTATACCTGTTCCATCATGGAGGGTTACCACGAGGCCTTCACATGGCCCTCGAAATGGTCCAATGACCCCCATTAGTTCTTAGATTTTTCACCCTTTCCGTATAGTTGCTTCTTCCTCCTTCGTGGTAGTTAGGTTCTCCACATTACAAACATATCTTTGAATTTCAAGTTGGATATAACCCTATAACGAGTTTGGCATGAACATAGTATTTATTCCTCATATACCTCACTGCCAATTGCTAAGAAAACACCAAAAATGTCTTTAGATTTCAGCAAGTGGTTTGAAATTGAATCACCTTCTTTTATCTCCCTTTGAGAACAATTTTACAGTTAGAATTCATGCATCACCTCCAACCTCATCCACATTATAAATTCATTCTTTGTTTCTTTTCCTTTTGGAATTATGTCATTGTTGAAATTATAAGTGAGACATGGGGATAAAAAAGATACTCCACACAAAGATTCTAAGAATAAAGGTAGTGGGTGATTGTCCCCACCCACAATCCAACCTCATGCCCATTTAGACATTGTTCCAATGCCACATAATATAACCCTACACTACTATTAGAGGTAAATAGTATGGGATAATGTTTATTATCCCCAATAATAGGGTTGGGAACTCATTGAAAAAGTAGAGAAGATGATTAACTTCTCCTTCCTAATTAATGCTTATAAGAATGGAATGTGAAGTGAATGATAATGGAAAATATGGTTGGGCAACTATCTAGTTGGCCAGTTTGTTCTTTAAGCACAAAACATGGAAAAATTCATCAATTATTCCTTGGTTAAGAAGTCCATTGAATAAGCCAAATCACCCACATTTTGTACTAGGCTATAGGGACCATAAAATTTGGGTTGAATCTTGCTCTTACCTTTTTTCCCAAGAGTTGTTTGATTGTATTTTGGAGACACATAACTACATCTCCTAATTTGAAAATGGAATTTTAAATGGTGTTGATATATCTATTACTTGATCCTATTCATTTCCATGATATGTTGTCCTTTGGGATGTTGAAGCTATACACATTTCTTGAAGAGTGTTAATTTGACATTTAGAGGTCCTAAATGAGACATTTTCGTGCACTTTAATTTAATTTATAGACCCTATATTAGGCATAATTATGAAACCACATAAAATGGATGATGATTGTGAAATGCATTAATTACCATCTAGAGAAATAAGCATTAGCAGTATTGGCATAGATGTCATTGTTTCATGGAATTCATACATTTTCAAAAGCATTCTATAACAACAGGTCCATAGATATGGTTAGTTTCCTAGGCATATTTTTTGGTTAGAGTTCCCATGTTGCATCTTTTGCTAGAGGGACCTACCATTTTATTTTTTAATGAAAACTTTTCCTATTGTAGAGAATTTTCACCTTTGTCCCAACTCCCAAGGATACCCTCTTTTTCTAGTATCAATTTCCCTTCATCATTGAGGAAAATCTGTTTGGGCAGTTGTCTAGTTGGCTAGTTTGTTCTTTAATCATGAGACATGGAAAAATTCACAAGTCTTCCTTGGTTAAGAATTCCATTGAATAATTTGCATCACCCACATTTTGTAGTAGGATATAGGGAGCATAAAACTTGGGTTGAATCTTGCTCTTACCTTTTTTCCAAAGAGCTATTTGATTGTATTTTGGAGACACATAAATAGATCTCCTAATTTGAAAATGGAATTTTGAATGGTGTTGGTAGATCTATTACTTGATATATAAGTTTTTTGAAGAGGATGATGCCATTTTTTACCATCCAAATCCATCCCTTATTGCCATCTATAACATATTGTAGAAATTGGATTGTGGGAGGATTGACTATGTAATCATCAATGAGGTTTTGTAGCTAAGCAGATTGATTGATTGAAATGGTGTTCGACAATCGCATTCTCTTTTCCATTCTCATATATGATCTCATAGTTGGAGGTGTAAAAAATCAAACCATGGTGAGCAGATTCTTCACTTAGGTATTCAACCTAAAATTCTAGATAGTTCAAAATTGAAAACACCATTCAAAATAACAACTATATAGTACATTAACCTATAATGTAAGTTTTGAAAAGCCAATAATGCATCCAAATAATAAATTGCAAATTATTTTTCCTTTTATTGCACTGCAAAATTTAAATTAACGACGTTATGCAAATATGCAGGCTGACCGATTCAAAGAAGTGCCCACTGAGGAAGACTTAAAGCTTGGCAGCCATCACGGATTTGGAGCTGTTGTTAAGCGCCGAAAAAGCTTGTCTGGGCAAACAAATTCTTCTGGTATTGATCCATTTGGTGCACAGGTATATAAAATCTATATAGTTTAATGAAGATTTATTACTTGTGCAATCTATTCGTTATAAATAATTGACATAAAATATTGACTCTGTTTTGAGTAGGAAAGCAATGATCCCCTTAATGTCGAGGAGGGACAACAACAAATCGAAGATCATGTTTCGAATCCTGGTAATGAATTTATTTATATGCTACAATTTTATATATAGAATTTCATTTGGTGAACATTAATTGTACTTCTCCATATTTCAACTACAGAGCATGTAGAGGGTCACACTGTACAGGATGAGCCTGGACAAGAATATGAAGAACATGATGTGGCCACAACAGATAAAAAAACACCTTTGTAATGTTTTTTTAAATGAAATACTTGTCATTACAATAGAAAAATATATCGATCCAACATTTTCACATTATTGCAGCAAATCCGAACCCCTTACCGCAAAATCCACGTCAAGATCACTCTACGATGCAGACATCACAACAAGTTTATGAAGCACCAAGAAATGGAGGACAAGTTCCAGAAGATGAGCTTCTTATTGATTATGTAAAGAGAAAAAATATTAGGAAGAAGTGAAAGAAAAAATATTGTCTAATTATTTTTTATAATATTATGTCGTCCATGATTTTTGGCCTAATGAATGGTTTAATGGTTTAATGATTCAATGTATTAAACTGTTACCTTTATTGAATGTTATCTTTTATTGAATGAATGTGTTGAATGAATGAATGAATGTTTTATTGAATTTTATCTTTTATTTAATGAATGTGTTGACTGAATGAAACAATGGTTTAATGAATGTTAGCCTTTATTGAATGAATGGTAGATGTTTGTTTATGATGAAATTATCATGAATTTGCACGTAATTTATTTTTTCAAGTACATGCATTGGGTATGGGGAATTGAGAGTGATGTGAGGGGAAATAAGAGCTTCCACCTTCACGTGGTTGTCCCTGTTCAGTAGAAAATATTAAATTATTCTCGAAACAAAGAGGAGCTCAATGAATGGATACGATGATGCCTTTCTACAACCCACTCGCGTGTCATCTAAATTTTGAAAATTTCTTGGAGCTTGTTGTGATGTTTGGTTTCTCCTCATAACCAATTTTGAGTTTACACAAATTCAAAGGCTGAGTAAATGATGCACTGGAACCAATATCCTTACCCTTCTCTTTAATTTCCTTGGAATATCCTTGAGAATATTTGAATGAGATATGTCTCAAATCCTCTAGATCATTTGCATCCTCTCCATTTTGTCCAATATTCCTGCAATAGAGAAGTTATCTCGTCTCTTTTTCCACTACTCATTTAATGATTATTCGTAATCAATATCAAAGGAATGAATGCTCTTGAAATTTACTAACCCATCAGTAGTAGGATTAGTTAATATGTTATTTTTCCACTTGTTAAATTATAAATATGATCCATAACATACTTCTCCATGGAATTTGTAGTAGACTCATTGTATGACAGCCCTTGATAAAGTTCTAGGGATTGTATTACCCTATCACCATGAACTTAAAAAGTCATAGTATTATCCCATTGGTCACACCTTTTTCCACATTCTCTTTAATCAATGCTAAGCATTGGGGGGAGTTGATTGCCAATTTTGGAGGTTTGTGGGTGGAAGCAGTAGTAGGTGGCCTAATTATCAGACCTGGGACAATTCTGGGGACAATTTGGGAAAACTTGGGCATGATTCATCCTTGCTTTGACCTCCAAGTAGTTTCAAACAAAAATTTATCCACAATCTGGACATGAGCAACAACAAGGAACAACAACTAATTTATCCTTTGTGCCTGAGATAGACCTAATATAGTAGAAATCCTAAGCATGTCTTGAACTCTTAACAATAATAAAGGGTACTTTTGGGTATTTTTGTGCCCCATAACCTGTTCACTTTGAATTTTGGGCATCAAAGTAGCATGAGAACAATGACGCAATTTCCCAAATATGTTTCAGGGTAGTTGTATATTTGCAAATAATTAGTTTGAAGAGGGTTTATTTCTATTTGGAAGGAGTCTTAGGAACCATTTGGAGGGCTTGCTCATTCATCTAATTCAACAATGGTTCACTTAATTCCTAGGAAGAAAATGATCATCGTGACCTTAAATTGATCAATCTAGGATATCTTATTACTGTCGTTGAACCAATCACTTCCAAAAGATTCACATAGAAGAATGTAAAGTTCAAAATCTCTTCAACTTCCGAAACATGGAAACCATTCTTAAGGTATAACTAAATAAGTTTAGTTAAGGCTTGTGCCTCAACTTGATTTTTAGTCTCCCTTCAAATGAACTTGAAGTAGACATAGAGAACTCTACCCTATTGATTTCTTAGGACACCTCCAGCTCTTACCAAACCCAAATGGCCTCTAACTTCCCCATAGAAACTCAACTTGATCCAGTCATTCTTAGGATGGACTCAAGTTACTATATCAATTATTTAGGTACCTTGAATTTGTTGTTCATTATAGAAAAATGAATTTTTAAACTTATTACTATGTGAATTTTTTATTTATTTTTGTTTCCAATATGAAATATTATAAGATGAATATTATAAAGTTAACACTAGTTTGAGAAGAAAATGTAATAATTTATAAAACTATATTTAATACAATCATATAGTGTATGTGTCACTTTTGTTGAATTTGCATAGTTGTTCATTTCCTATTGCAAGCATGATAATTGGATCATCAACTTCGTAAGTGTGGTACAACTTAAGAGTCAACTAATTAAGGGTCAGGCATCCAACAAGAGATGTGCCAATTATTGACTATGATCTTGCACTTTTTTTCCAACCCATGTTAATGATGGGTATTACTGCTGCAGTGACTCTAAGTATGATATTTCCATAATGGTTGATAACAATGTTTATCATTTTCCTTTTCATAAGTATTGGGATAGAAATGGAGACATTTTCATTTTAATGAGTCAAGGAAATATCTTATGCATTTGATCCACTTTACTAATTGTTTTGTTGTATATCATTGTGTTATTGCGATAGGGACTTCATCGAGGTCCTTTTTTAAGGGAACATAGAAATGTGGAAGAAAGAGACAAACAATAAGGTAATATTTAATGATAAGATTATTTATTTATTTATTTTTATTATTATCTAGTCTGTTAGTATGCTATAAAAACTCTTTTTTATTATATATTTTACCTTCTTCCTTTTGTTTGCAAAATAAGGAGACCATACTGGCTACCCACGGTGAGATATTACAATATAATAGTGTTAATTTTTAATTGGAAGGATGTGTATCATGATTATATATTATAAATTTGGTTTTCTTGATGGTCTTCCAGATGTGGATTACGAGGCTCATCCAAGTGATCATGAAGGAAGAAATGGAACATTAGTGAGTATGGAATTTGTTCTTTTTATATGTGCTTAGTTTTAACTGGTAAAAAAAAAGTATGTAGTTGTATTTTAGGTCAAGGAGAATACAATTTCATGTGCAATTAGTAGCATCTTACAAATCGTTTGTATTTTCGACCATACAGTTTAACTCATCCTTTCAACCTTGTCTATATGATGATGGATTTACTATCATATACTACTTGAAAACAAGAACCTACTAATATTATATCTTGTGCATATCAAAATAATACGTGTCCTTAATCGGGTAAATAAGAAAACATCAAATAGTATTTCACTATGCAAAACTCCAATTCTCAACCAAGGAAATCATGTTTCCCAATTCAATATAGTTGGAACACTTCCTAAGAAGTGACTTAGTATCTGTAAATGAAACATGACCTTGACAACAAAAAACACAAAATCTTAATGAGTGAAGCACAAGCAAAACAAGATGATGTGTACCTTAGAATTGGATATGTGTACCTTACATTTGGATGATGCATGCATGGCTAAGCGCCTTGTGAGGTTCAAAGAATAATTGTTGGAAGGGAAAGCTTGAAAATTCCAACAAGTGTTTTTCAAGTTGTTGGGCCATAATCTTCGATGCCACTTAAAGAGAAATAAGTTGTTGTAGGGCACAACATTCTATAGGGAGGAGGAGACATAGTATCATCTATCCTCCATAAAATTGGAACATAAGACACTTAAGGAACATAATGCAAGGAAACATGAAACACAGGGTAATGACACATGGAATTCCAATAAAATATTATATTGTATGACTCTCCCATACTTCCCATGTCAATGGTTTCCTTAGGGATTATTAGTTGTAAGTAATAATAGAGTGACAAATATTTGAGTATTCAAAATAGGCCATGAATGAAGCCTCTTTTATGCCTTGGTGGGAATCAATCTACTAGTTGCATAGTAGATAAAGTTTGGGGACTCAATTATATGGTTAACCATGGTAAACATTGATCAACAATGGTAAACAATGGTCAACTATGTTCAACCATGGTCAATATAGTCAATGAGAATGAAGGGTGAAAGGATTGACTATGATTATTGTGTCAGGAGACTTGTCAGTCATAGTAATAGTGAGCTATGTGATTAAAAATGGATTAATGGATAAGTGATTATTACATCAGTGAAATAGAAGGCTAACGATTAGTGGGTCAATGTTGATAATATGGTCAACCATGATGAATATGGTTTACATAGCCAATATGGCCAATCATGGTCAACATGTTCAATGGTGATCAACCATTATCAATGAGGGTCAACATGTTCAATGGTGATCAACCATTATCAATGAGGGTTAATATATTTAATGATGGTTGAGGGTTCATAAGTTATTAGGATTAATGGACCGAGGGATTAGTGGTTTAGTTGGTGGGTCAAGGGTAGGTGGTATCTAGTTGTGCCATTGGACATATATTGTTGACTAATAGTGTCAAGTTGAAAGGTTACAATAATAGGTAAAGTGGTTACATGGAATTGAACATCTTCTTGGTGGAAAACACATGAAGTAAATTCCCATGATTAATCAACTAAACACTATACCATATCATAGGCTTTAACAATATAATAAGTTTTTTTTTTTTAAATAAAAAACATTATCGGATATTCGACGGTCACTACCAAACAATCTGATGTCTTTTCCATACCACTGACGGCTTAAGGCATTGGATATCAGACTTTTAACAATGCGAAGGACGTCGGATATCCGACTTCCGCTGACAAACAATACGATGCCTTTTCCATACCACCAACGATTTAAGGCGTCAGATATCGTACTTTTAACAATGTGAAGTACGTCGGATCTCCGACTTCCCCTGACAAAGAATCTGATTCCTTTTCTATACCACCGACGGTTAAAGGCGTCGGTATTTGATGTCAACGACGTCGGATATTCGAAGGATATTATGTCGGATAACCGACCTCTTATAACGTAATACCTGTCGGATCTCTGACAGGATGGTAAAAGAAGAGTTGTCGGATATCCGACCTCTTATAAAGAGATACCAGTCGGATATCCGACAAGAATGGTAAAGGAGGAGATGTTGGATATCCGACCTCTTATAAAGAGATAACGATCGGATATCTGACGAGAATGGTAAAAGAGGAGATGTTGGATATCCGACTGGAGGATGTCGGATATCGGACATCCTATTTTAATGTCGGAGATCCGCCGACGTGCAACTGATGTTAAAAAAATATGGTGCTTGTCTGATGGTCGACAACATGATGTCGAAAATTGGACATCTATGTCGTCGGATTTTGGCTTCAAAAAACCTAGTGAAAATTAAAGAAGAGTCGTTCTTCATGCTTTCTACATTCTTGTAGTTTTCATATAGTTTATTTACAACCTTGATGAGATTGTGGTTGGGAGGTGGGATATGTGATCACTATATTTTGGCATTTGAAATTGTTACAATAATGTTATGCTATGGTAAGGAAAAGAAAGAATTCATACTACCCAACCCAAAAATCACTTGATTTGCCACTACACTCCACTTCTCCTAGAACAAGATATGATCATATGAAATATATGGATGATGTTCATTAGTTGATTCCACTTTAAATCAAATGTTGGAGAGTGATCAATTCTATGGATTGCATGAGGGATTGACTTGAATAATAAATTGGGTAGAAGCACAAGAAATGGATGTCGAGCTCACTTAAAAACCATGTAACTGGATTACGATGGAGCGTACTCATTTATAAAGAGAGAATATAACTGGTATTACCGGTTGAAAGTCTCCACCTAAATATTGTAATCTAACCCTAGTGATAGTGTAAGCATGGGTGGAATAATGAAGATGGGTGTCTATTTTGGGGGGTCTTGTGAGAAAATAAATCTGATTTTTTTCATGTTTTTCAACTTTGGGCAAACAAAAGTGATATTTTTGTTTATAATTTCACTTTGGAGTAAAAATAAAACTTTTAGAGAATTATGTTAAATTTCTACTCATAATTTTTTCAATTTTTTTTATTGAGATTTGATATGTCAATTTCGCAAATGTTTGACAATGTGTTCTTATAAAATGAAAGGACTACAAAATAGTCATGTTTTGTTGCACCCGTAAAATCATTGTTAAAGTTGTTTTTTGCAAAAACAAAATATGCTACGATAATCTACACACAATGTACTAGTGCATGACTATAAGTTTGTAACCAATGGATCTATATACTAATTATTTTTTTTTTGAATTCGATCAATGGGGAAACCTAGTCGATTTTCAACATGTTTTTTGTTGTGCCACTTTTCTCTAAATTGACTCTAAAAATAAAAAATCTACGAACACCCTTTTGAAGCAAACACGCCAATTAAGTGCACCATATTTGTTTCAATTTTTTTGGTTGTGTATTTTTAAAGTTATGGATTTTGAATTTCACTGCTTTTTCAAAAGAGATGAATCCAAACTCATCACATGTTACGAAAAAAAAAATTAAAAATATCAGATCTTACCTATACACTAGCCTAGATCCAAATCCTAGGCTCTATGAAGCGCCGAAAGGGATCAAATCTCCCGAGGTGCAAACCTCTCTTTGAATAGCTCCTTGAGTGCAATACCTGAGCCATCTAATCTTAAGCTCTAAAGTCTCTAGTTTAAGTATCATATTTACTTTTTACTTTGTATTATTCTTTTTTGTTTATGGCCGACATAATATTTATTACTTTTTACTTTGTATTATTATTTTTTGTTTACTTTGTATTATTTTGTTACTGGACAAACACTCTAAAGTCTCATATTTACTTTTTACTTTGTATTATTCTTTTTTGTTTACGACGACATAATATTTACCACCTAATCCTAAGCTCTAAAGTCTTTAGTTTAAGTTTCATATTTACTTTTTACTTTGTATTATTCTTTTTTGTTTATGGCCGACATAATATTTATTACTTTTTACTTTGTATTATTATTTTTTTGTTTACTTTGTATTATTTTGTTACTTGACAAACTCGACAAACACTCGACTCACAAGATCTCCCCCATACTGGGCTGTAGAGCGCCTCTCGGCGCAACAACAAAATCTATACCTACGGAAACTAGATTCAAAGATGAATCTAATGGTATCAAGTCCAACAGTCATTTTGTAGTCTAAGATGTTGTTTTTACCTTCCGAAAATGGAGAAACCTGAAAACTGTGCAAAATCGTCGATTGTTCAGGTCTCAGCGGTTATTCGGCCGAAATATCTTTTTCCGTAACGGCATCGTCATTTACAGCAAAGGTTGTTCGGCTGAATAACCAAACGCAAAAAACATTCGTCGTCCGGAAAAATAAAAAATAAAAATAAAAAAAAAATAAAAATAAAAATAAAAATAAAATAAAAAAATAAAAATAAAATAAAAATAAAAAAAATAAAAAAAATAAAAAATAAATAAATAAATACGTTTTCTATACTCGTATAAATAAACCTAAATTGATTTATTAATTTTGCACATTTTATCTTCGCATATTTCTGGTCAAAATATTTTTGAAGGGATTTTTTTAAGGAGATTTCTTTTGCAAAAGGAGATTTTTTACAAAGTATATTTCTTCTTATTTTTTTCCGAAGAGCACATTCATTGAAGGATTTTTTCTTACAAGGTATGTTTCTTTTTATTTTTTTTCCAAATGGCACATTGAAGGAGTTTTTTTATAAGGCATTTTTGCAAAGATGTTTTTTTGTAAGCCATTTTTGCAAAAAAGTTATTTCTTTGCAATGTGTTTTTTCAAAGTGTTTTTTTTCCTAGATATTTTTGCAAACGAGTTTTTTTTTACAAAGTATTTTCCAAGTGGTTTTTTTTACATAGTATCTTTCCAAGGAGGTTCTTTCCAAGGGTTGTATGCAAATAAGTTTTTATTTACAAAGTATTTTTTCAAGTGGTTTTTGCAAAGAAGGTTTCTTTCCAAGGAGGTTTCTTCCAAGGGTTGTATTTAAAGAGTTTTTATTCTAAAGTATTTTTCGAAGGAGTTGTGTTTTTCTTTCTTATGTCTTTGAAAGGGTTTTTTCAAAGAGTTGTTTTGCGAAGGTAATTTGCAAAGAGTTTTTTTCCAAGTTATTTTTGCACTTCTTATTTCTTTGAAAGTGGTTTTTTCAAAGAATTGTTTTGCTAAGGTATTTTGCAAAGAGTCTTTTTCCAAGGAATTTTTGCACTTCTTATTTCTTTGCAAAGAGTTTTTTTCCAATGTATTTTTGCAAAGAAATTATTTCTTTGCAAGGAGTTTTTTCAAAGTACTTTTTTCCTAAATATTTTTTGCAAATGAGTTTTTTGTACAAAGTATTTCTCGAAGTGGTATTTTCAAAGAAGATTTCTTCCCAGGGGGTGCATTTAAAGAGTTTTTTTTCCGAAGTATTTTTGCAAAGAAGTTTTTATTTCAAGGTATTTTTGCAAAGAAGATGTATTTTTCCTTCTTATTTCTTTGAAAGGGGTTTTTTCAAAGAATTGTTTTCCCAAAGTATTTTTGCAAAGGAGTTATTTCTTTATAAGAGTTTTTTTCAAGATATTTTTACAAAGATGTTTTTTTTCAAAGTAGTTTTCCCAGTGGTTTTTTTAAAGAAGGTTTTTTTCCTAGGTATTTTTTCAAAGAAGATTTTTTCCAATGGTTTTTACAAAGAAGATTTCTTTACAAGGTGTTCTTATTCTTTTCCAATGGGTTTTTTCAAAGGTGATTTATTGTCAAGGAGTTTTTAACTCTTTCCAAGAAGGTTTTTTCAAAGGAGATTTCTTTTCAAAGGGTTTTTTCAAAGAAAATTTAATTCCAAGGAGTTTTTCTTCAAAATACTATTACAAGATTATGATAAGGTGAAGTAAATTTCGGTTCATGTTTTTATAAATTTCGTAACTGTTTTTAAATCTTTTTTTTTTTTTTTACTATAAAGTGATGATTATTTAATTTATCATCTATAGATTAAACAATCATGGGCAGTAAGAGAAACCGTAAAAAAAAGGTGATCGTAAACGCGATGATGATGCTAATAGAGAAAAACAAAAACTTAGATATAATGCCAAAAAAACAAGGGTTGCAGAAACATAAGAGAGAATTATTGAAGATATAAATACATATTTACATGATAATATTGATGAAATGGAAATTGAAAATAGAGTACAAGAAGAACAAATTGAAGTTGCAGAGACCATTGTTGAAGATGTAAATAGTCATTTACATGCTAATGTCGATGAAGTCAATATTAAAGATCAAGTTCAAGATCTAGAAATTGGACCTGGTATGTATATATCATATATTTTTCAAATTCATTTTTATAATGAATTGTATTTTTGGATATATGTTAACTTAAATTTAACTTGATGTATAGGTACTTTCACCATTGATGATGAAATGTTAGAAGACGTTGATTGCAATAAATATGGAAAAAAATACCCAAACATGTTGCACGATATCGTGCTCAAAAATTTTATGATGATGTTCTGAAGGATTATTCAATAGCAGGACAAACACAAATTTTGAGATGTTTATTAATGTCCAAGAAGTTAGAAGGTGCTACGTCATTATTGGGTATTCACAAAGTGACAAAAGAGTCAAAATTGAAACATAATGTGATAGAAAATATAGGTCATGCAATAAAAAAATTTGGAAAATCCAAGAAGAAATATATCAGTGCTGCACTTAGAGCAATTGATACAGCAATTGTTTCAGCTAGTACTAAACAAAAACGTTTGACAACACAACTATCAAAAGTAGTTGGAACCTCAAGAAAGACATTATTCAAACATAGCAAATTCAGAATGAAAATAGATGAAAATGATGAACTTGCTTACTGGGCAATTATTTGTAGACAACCTTACAAAGATAGAATGGGAGCAGGTGTTAAAGATATTGTACGGGAATATTGGTTGGCACATTCTCGAGTTTCATTAAATTCAAAGGATGTGATATGACAAAGAGTATCACGAGGGGTATATGAAAGCAGTCCAAAACATATAATGGATATGACACAAGTACAATTGTTCAATAAATTCAAGGAAGATCATCGTGGAATTAATGTGTCAATCACTACATTTGTGTGACAAAAACCATGGTATGTTATACCTATTACTATATGTGACACATGTTGTTGTCGTTATCATGTGCAATTTCAATTGTATTACGACACGTTTCTTGAATTTGGTAAAATGTTTTGGACGAATTCACCACCTCCACCCACAGTACGTGAATTCATATCTCAAACTCTATGTGAGAGAGATCACGATGAAGTATTTTATAATAAGAAATGTGTCAATGGAAAACATTGTCATTGTTGTGGAAATATGGTCTTATTCCACAATAAATATCCTATCGATAATGATCACTCGCTGTCAAATGTAACTGTTGATTGGAGAAGATATGAATACATCGGTTATGCTACAAGTTCTAGTGATGCACATTCCAAAAGAATTGATTTGCGAGAAGATACAATATGTGTGACAAATTTTCTCAAGAAATTTGAAAGTGAAATTTATAAATACCCCAAGCATTCACATAGAGCACCATGGAAAGACCTTCAATTCAAACAGTCTTGTGAAATTTTTCCACCAGTAACAATTTTGTCAGTGGTTGATTTTGCATAAAACTACACATTTGTTGCACAAAAAGAGATACAGAGTGAATACTATCATTCTGACCAAGTTTCGATATTTGTCCATGTTTTATATAGACATTCTCAATAGGATGTTAATGGCATTAAAAGTACGTGTGACAATCGAGATGTGATTAAAGAATATCACTTTTATATCAGAGATGATCGTACACATGATACACATTTTGTTCAGCATTATATTGAAAGTATTTTCTACGATTCACTAAAAGGATGTGACGTTAAATTCAATGAACATTGGATATGGTCGGATGGATGCGCGAGACAATTTAAATATTCGCGATCATTTTATTGGTTATGTCGACTTCATAAAGCATTGAACATTAAACATTGTTGTAATTTCTTTGAAATTGGACATGGAAAAGGTGAACATGATGGTGCAGGAGCATGCGTAAAAAGAGCACTTCGAAGATGGAAAATGAACCATTCTTCTGCACGATTTCATTCAGCTGCAGAGATTGTCCAATGGTGTAAATTACATCTAATCCATGATTATAATCAACAATCAAAATATGTACGCAGGTATGTACACGATTTTTTTAATTTATATTAATTGTCAATTTAAAAAAATGTACACTAACATCAAAAGTTGTCATTTGTGTAGGTTTTTTTAGCTTGTTGGGGTCCAAGATATAAATAGATCAATACCATACGACGCTAGAACCATACATGAGACTAGAGATTTTCACTCTATTCAAACAAAAGCCTTCCAAAACGTGTATGCATTTGACAGTAAAAAGCAATCATGCTTTTGTCATATTTGCACTGAAAATGTTGAATCTCCAGAAGTTTGTGAAAACATAACAAACAACTACGTAAAACATTGGAAACACACAGAGATTAATCCTAAAGGAAAAATGCCACTAGCAAGCATAGAAGAATTAGAATCAGAAGAAATAGCAATATCATCTGATGGCGACATAATTTCAGATCTTGTTAAAGAAGGGAATGATCTTACAACTGTTTTGACAATTGTTCATTCTTGTCCATCACCTTATACATGTATATTAGTCAATTTAATTGATTTAAAAACCCTAATGCTAATTGTAATTTGCACAGGGGATGTTTTCGCTGTGATTGCACCTATAGACAACAACGAAAATGTGAAGTATTATTTGATGCAATGCACTGAAGGAAAGATGAAGTTATTGGAAGACTACAATGACAACGGATATACTTAGGAGAGAGGATCCATCATTTTAAAGGGCTATTTTTTTTCAGCAGACCCATATGACTGAAAATTATATCTACTTTCAGGATTATGAACCCGATGTTTTAGTTGTCAATATAGTCATTTAGTATGTGCATCTCGAATAAAATTGGTACAAGTTCCATCGAAAAAACAATTAAAAACTAAAAAATGGAAACTGTCCAAATATGACCATGAACGGATAATTGAGGACGACATTCCATTGTGATGTTTTTAACTATATCAAAAATAAATCGATCAATGTTTTTGTCCATGTCTATGTCAAATGTTTTGTATAATATATTTTTTTCTTTCAACTATGTCTATGATCTTGAATGGGAACTAGAATGTTTAAATGATCGTATTTTAGTATGTTGAAATGAATTAAAAAATTATTTGGTAATGAAAACTTTAATGTGTAATTTCATCTTAAATTCTGTGCAAAGTACTTTATTCGGGTCCCCATATGTCTATTAGACCACTTAAGGGATGAGATAACGGATGTGGTTGTCCCCACACTTTGCCCTGAATCTTTACTTTTCACTGAAGTATGTAAGTGAAGAATCACCGAGAAACCTGCTAGATTTCATCTAATCCATTTCATGCTTCTCTAATATACTTAATAAATGGGATATTATTATTATTGATCCATAAAATGGGTTGATCCATTACTAGTTTTATGGTGGGCTAAACAATCCATATAAATACATGATCCATGAGTTTTTTAAAATATCGCTTATGTAAGTTCACATAACTGAAATCGTGGCAAATGGAGATAACCATCATTTGATTTTTAATCACAAGCAAGGATTCCAGGGTTGTGAAGCTTATGCTAAATTAGAGAATGATTATTTACAACAAATCGATGAAAATTCATCAAACTGTTGTCTAAAATCATTGCTCTAATTTAGCATAAACTTCACAATCTTGTAATATTTGCTTATGATTAAAAAACAAAAAATCATTAAATCCCCATTTGCCATAATTTCAATCGCATAAAATGTACCTGAACATTGAAAATAAGAATCATTAGTTAAAAATTGAAAATATGAATCATTTATATAAATTTCAATTTATCATTTATATGAAATTCAACTTTTATGTTGAAACCAAGATTCTATATATAAAACAAACATTTTTTCTTAACATTCATAACATTAGATTGCACCTATCAAAACTTCATAACATTCATTCTTAACATATTCCTAACATTCCTATCAAAACTTCCTAACATTCCTATCAAAATTTGAACCTAACATTCATTTTTAAACTTCCTAATATTCATATTTCTATCAAAACTTCCTAACATTCCTAAACTTCATAACATTCAAAGCTTTCTAAGATTCCTAACATTCATTCATTCTTAAAATTCTTATAAAAATTTAACATTCCTTCATTTTTAAAATTCCTATAAAAGCTTAGATTGCAAATTCCTAAACATTAGATTGCACCTATCAAGACTTAGTAACATTCTTAAACTTCCCAACATTCATATTTCTATCAAAAATTCCTAACATTCATATTTACATATCCAACACTAAAAATATTTTACATCCTAACAAACTCATAGATTTTACATCCTAACATTCATTCATCCTTAACTTCCTAACATTTTAAACATTCATCCTAACAAAATCATAGATTTTACATACTAACTCATTCATCCTTAAAACTTCATAACATTTTTAACATTCAACACTTCCTAACATTCATTCTTAACATTCCTTACTCCTAACTTTAGACTCATAGATTTTACATCATAATTCATTCATCCTTAAAACTTCCTAACATTTTTAACATTCAACACTTCCTAACATTCATCCTTAACATTCTTTACTCCTAACTTTATATTGCACCTATCAAAACTTTCTAACATTCATAACTTTAGATTGCACCTAGAACAAAACTTCATAACATTCATTCATTCTTAACTTCCTAACATTTTTAACATTCAACACTTCCTAAAATTTTCTAACATTCATTTTTAACATTTTAAACATTCTTGACCTTCAACATTCATTCTTAACATTCTTTACTCATTACTTTAGATTATACCTATCAATACTTACTAACATTCATTCTTAACATTCAACACTTTATAACATTCATTCTTATCATTCATAACTTTAGATTACACCTATCAAAACTTCCTTAACATTCATTGTTAGGATTCAACACTTTCCTAACATTCATTCTTACCATAACATTCATTCTCAACATTCATTTTTAACATTCAATATTTCCTAACATTTATTCTTAACATTTCCTAACTTTATAACATTCATTCTTAAGATTCAACGCTTTCCTAACATTAATTCTTACCATAACTTTCATTCTCAACATTCATTTTTAACATTCAATATTTCCTAACATTCATTCTTAACATTTTCTAACTTTAGATTGCACCTATCAAAACTTCCAAACATCCATTCCTAGCATTCCTATCATTAACATTCCTATAAATTTTACATCTACATACATACATAAATTTAATAATACATACATTCATAAACATGCAAAAACATATTCTAAACATTTATCACACCAAATATGCTAAATAATTAACAAAAAAAGTAGATCATTTAAAGAAAATACAGAATATATGTAAGTTCAATGTACATGTATATAATCCTCAAAAAACATTCATAAACATGTGAGTTCAATGTACATATGTATAATCCAAAAATAAATCTTGTCGATGTCCAAAACAACTACAATCTATATATCAACAAAAAAAGAAGAAGTCCACCACTATCCTCCACTAGGGCCTTGTTGATGCCTCGAATATCACAGCATCAATCAACAAGGGATTCTCCCTAGTAAGCGATCCCAATTAGATCACCCACCATTTGGTATAGGGAATCCGTCCGGTTAACGGTCCAGCTACCGTAGGTTTCACATATTTGTTTATTTTATTGGTTGCGGCCCGATCCACCGTTTATGTATTTATATTAGAGAATGATGTGCAAGTGCCCTGAATTAAATGCATGCTATTAAACAAATCTATTTTAACTATCCTAACCTATATGAACCTATCCTTGCAAGGAGAAGAATTTAAAATATGAGTAACATGACTGAAAGAAACATCTGGAAAATTAAACAGATAGCCATTAATCATCAAGACGTATTTTCAGTAGAATGTGTGTAATATCAAAGACAGCTCTGATTTTATAAAATACATTCCATTTACTCATGAGATACATGGATTTGCAAAGAAATAAGATCAATCACAGCATAGAATTAGTTCATAAGATCTAGGAAAGATCTCACAGAATGTGTATGAAAAATGCAGAAATAGTTCGGCTATCATTCATCACAACCCAAAGCAAACAATGCACCAGCTTCGACAGGCCAAAATCCTTTCTCTATTCATGTAGCTGAAATAATTCATGTACATCAGAAGAAAATATTTCACCTCTCAAAAGTCCTTCTCTTCTCTTCTATTCAGCTATATATAGTTTTACAAAATGCTCCAAGAGCTGCCACCTATACCCTAACCGTTTATATTCCTCTAATTTGTCTTGTAGTGTCCATGTCACAAAAAGAGAATAAAAACCCAAAATATTACAAAATGAATGTGATGGAGGCCCAAATGTCATTTAATAATTAATACATAGGACGAAGGAAAGAAAAGAAGTTGGTCACAGACCCTCGTAATAAGACAAAAAATATATTGTTTATGAGCTGGTGCCTTTGCTTACTAAGGCGTGAGCCACTGGTGCTGCTGGGGCTCCTGTTGAAGTCGATGCCTCTGCTCTTCCTACTATTTCTATCCTGTATGTTTCTGCTATATGCTTCACCTAGAGACAGGTCTCCTTTATGATATTGTTTGCATCCAAGGGAAGCATGGTTTACAGAGAAACTTCATGTTTTTCCAGTTCTTCTTCTAGATTGGCGACTTCTACTGTTATAACTTGGAGACTCTCATTTAGGAGATGTGCGCGAACCATAGCCTGACCAATCCAATCATGAAGGTCTTTTGAGATCAAGGCATCTACCTTCCTTACATAGTCCATCTCAACATTCAAACCATCCTCTAGATTAGAAAAACGTTGGGCCTTATCAGGAAACTCTTCTATAGTTTGGGTCAGTTTCACCTGGCAACTTTCCTGTGTAGATTGAATTTTTGAGTACAAATTTCCACACTGTTTGAGCGTAATCATGGCCACTTCATTCAGCTTCACTCCATAATTCTGGCAAAACCTCAAGAGGCGAATATATGCCTTGAAACCGACGATGGACTTAAAAGGGAGTCTCTCTGGGAACTCTGACCTTCCTTCTCTCCATTCCATTTGCTTCCTGATGTCCTCAATAATACATACATATTTTCTCCTACGCCTAGTGGCCTCGATGTTTATTTCTTTGATTCTGGCCGCCACTTCCTTCAACTTGCAGATTTCCTCCATTATGATATCTTGAATCTCGTGTGTTCTTTTCATAATTTCACAAGCCTGCTCATGAAAGGGTCCCAGGTCACCTACCTTGTTGGTTGTGAGCTGTAGTTGGTGTTCTAGTAGTTCTTCCCTTTCTTCCAGCTTCTCAATACTCTCCTTTAGGTCATCAATCTGTTGAGCAGTATCAAATTTTTCGGACTCCAACTGAAAATTGTGGCTTTCTAGAGTTCTTTTCTCCATCTCCAGAGTTCTCATTTGTATTACTAAAGCCCTCTTTTCAGCTTCTAGATGCTGAAATTTCCTGTTAAGTTCTTCCTTTTCTTGCACAAGGGCGTCACATTTCTCAACCATCAAATTTGAATAATTCTGCTCCTTGACCATAGTCTCCTACAGATGGTGGGTTTTCTCTCTCTCTAAATATAACTTGTCTAATAATATGTCAACATTATCGACAGTTGCTAGAACAAAAGCTACAGAAATAGATTCCGTGAGTTTGTGCGCATGTTGGGTACCTTGCATGACTGTGGTTTCATGCCTGGTGACAATATCTGGTTGAAACGGCCTTTTCATTCTGGTCACTGTTTCTTTAACAATGGATTTCATTTTCTTGTTGTAAGTGAACTTATCCCATTGGAACACTGTACTACTCTTCGATGGAGTAAAAGGGACAAATCCCTTATGGGGGAACCCATATCCAAGTCTTGTATAATTAGGCTTTTGGGGTCAGCATCTGCTTTGGATTTCTTCTCTTGTTATTATTTTCTTTGTGCCTCTTCCTCCTGTTCCTTTCTCAGCTTGTCATCTTCTTCTTGTTGGGAAATTCCTTCCAAACTACTTCTTTCCTCCTCTTGAATTCTTCGAGCTTCATCTTCTGCTACTTGAATTCTTTGAGTTTCTTCTTTTCGGAGTTCATCTTCTTTTGACTTGTTTTCTCTCTCAGGCACTTCTCTTTGGATTTGCTCGGCTGTTTTCTTGAGCTCTTGCTAGTCTTTAGAGAGAGTTTGAGCAACTTCTGCTACCTCCTTTTCCTGCTTTTGCTTTGTGCCCTTGATAGTGCCAGAGCTAGAACTGGCCCCGACTTTACTTGGTCAACAAATCTGTAGTTCTGTCATGTTACTGACCCCTCGATATGCTTCCTCATCCTCATCATAATAGTGGGAATATTCGAAGTTGTCATGGAGTTCTTTGCAATGTCGTGCCGCTTTGCCTTGTCTATCATTCCTCCAGAAAATCCTTTCTCCAAAGTGAAAGTCTTTCAATTCTGCAATGAATTCCTCTACAGTCGCAATTCCTGAGAACTTGTAGGACCCTACATAGAACAGTAAAGGAGGGAAATTTTCCTTCTTTGCTTTGTATAAGGTGCTACCGATCCCATCAATAAACACTTGCCTCACTGCCTCCTTGTGAACCACGCAATTAGTGGCATATCTCGGTAGGTTATACGGGGCTTTAGAACCTCTATACATTCTTATGTAGGTGCCTTCTGACGAAAAATAAAAATCACCATAGTTCTCTAGGACTTCCATGGCGTTCTCAGATAAGTAGTTGGGTTCCTCGTTGAACATTAGTTCGTATAGAGGCATGATAAACTCCTCACAAATGAGTTTGTAATATATTTTGTAATTCTGAGCCTAGAATATTTTGTAATCCATGAACACTGAGGTCTCGGCTGAGTTCCATATGCACCCTAACTTGGAAAAGGGACACTTTGCCACAACATAATCTATCAAGTAGGATGCCATATAACATTCTACCCTTTTCTCTGCTAACCCTTCTTGTGCAGCAATTATAGCTGATGTTAAGCTGTCTAAGAGAATATCAGCCCAGTTAAAAATTGTTCCTTTGAATGCCACATATTGGATGATGGGCACCCATTGCAACATAAACATCATCCCATTGGGTCTTCCAAATATTCTGCTCAGCATGAGAGCGATTAATCTAAAAGGGGGCCTCAGATTTTGAACTTCATACTCTTCACTATCCTTCTTTCTGATTTGCTTGCCTAAAATTAACAGTCTCCTATCCATCTAGATTATCCATTCTAATTTCTTCTAGCCATGTATCATCCAGCCGCTGCTGGGGCTTGGGAAATTTATAAGCCGTTGAGATATAGGATGGGTGAAATGAAGCAAAAGCTTCTTTTTTTCTATCCAAAAGAACTCTTGTCTCGGTGTTGGCATGCCGCAGAAGCCATCCAATTACTTATGAGCATGGGAAGAGTTCTGAACGGGTGGCGGATTTGGATATACATGAGTTTCAAATGTTTTGGTATAGAAATTCTTCTTCAAGAATAGCCTTAGGGAAGACCTGGTCTCTTACCATATGGTATACATCTTCCCATCTTACTTCTGGGGGCACACTTGTAGTACACCTAGTATCTTGGAATGTAGTTTCCATCCTTGCATTATCATCAGCTGGGAAGGTCGCCTTTGTTCTCCTCCTGCCACCTTTAGTCATTTGAAAAAATCCTGTTGCAAGACGATGGCGGGTAGGTGTCGAGACTATTGCGGAAACAACGAGCCTGTAATAGGTGCTTGCAACTCGAATGGAAAACGGAATGGGTGCTCCGACCAATGAAAATAGTGAAAACCCAACGGTGTTCATGCCATATATATATATAACTGATACGTGTGAGTTATTAATAGGGTGGCTGCAACCATTAAAACGGGGTTAAAGCGGCGTACGGATGGGTCAAATCAACCTTTTTCTTATTAAATGCGACTGCCAAAGTCGGAAATATTCGGTTCAGTTCTCCGTCTATTGTGGAAAGGAAAACGAAGTTTGCCCGCAGTTGCAGGAGGATTGTCTGAAATTTTCTGCAAGAGAAAGTGTGACTCTATGCATCGACCAACTTAAGTGAGTTTGCTTCCCTTTGTGGAAGGGTTATCCGAGTTCTTCCGAAAACATGTGCCACTCTACCCTCCGGTGTGGAAGAGTTTCTTGAAGGCCTTCGCTATTGCGAAAGAGTTGGGAAAATTCTTCCACAGTTGCGGAGAAACTTGGTGAATTTGTTCCGCCGTGGGTTCACTTGGTGAAAGGTTTCATCTTTTTGGAAGTTTTGAGATAAGTTTTCCGCCGCGACTTGACTTAGTCTTTTCTTTCCGCCGTTTCGAAAAGTTGACCAATCCTTCCGCCGTTGAAGCAAAGTTAGCTCAGAGCTTCCGCCGTTGCGGTTCGGAAACTTGAGTTTTACTTAGGCACAAAATGAAAATAAACTCAAAGAGCAAGGTGAGCAATAGACAATTCTTTAAGGAAACTAAGTAAGAAAACTCTAAGGCCCTAAGAGTCTTAGGAAAACTTCTTCTTAAAAACAAAAGGAGGGGCCCCGATATTTTTTCAAAATTTCGGGGGAGAATGTTGTAGCAACAACAATTGGCGATTCACTGGCGGACACAGATCTCTGAACAATCTTATCTCATGGTCAGGGAAACTACAAAGTGTTGATTACATGTGCAATAGAATGTCTCCATAGTTCGGCTTCGAAGAGTACAGTGATCACTCTTATCATAATGGTGATAAAGGAAAAGGCAACTTTGACTCAGACCTCTTTACAACTCTCTAAGGGCCAAAATGTGGGGTTCATTTTAAAAATTCTGTCTTTCAGAAGCCTACTGATATAAGACTCCACAGGATTGTGACAATATCTCACAAACATATTCGTTTGTTCCTCATTCCCATGCTATTTCCCATCCTTTTGGATTTTTCTTTAATTCACGACTTTTGCCGCTTTGAGTCTTCCAAAAATAAATTTCTTCTGCTTTCAATAATTGATATAGGTTCTTCAATCCATAATGTCCTTTTGTGTGAGTGAAAGATTTATTTGATTTTCATGCTTCACGGACGGAGAAGAACCTTGCTGGGCTAGTTTATTTGAACATCTTCCTTCAGCTTCCTTGATTTGAAAGTTTCCATGGTTTTCTCAGCCATGCTTTAATTGAGGCGAGAATTTCTGGAAACCAGACTCTTCAGTATATGCCTTTTGGCTTTTACTTGCAGCATGGGATCATTTTAAATACGATATATCTGTGAGACATGCTTCCTCTCCATGGGTCTGCTGTAGTGAACTTCCTAAGACAATCATTAATGTTAGAGTGAATGGGGCCCTAAGATAGTCAGAAGGAAATACTAAATCTTAGCTATTTGACAGGGGTTATTTTTACCAAACAGAAAGAGGATCTCTGTATTCAAGAAAAACGATCAGTGAAAGCAAAGTCACAACTTTGTAATGCCTTTATCAGTGAGATTCTTCATGACCATTCTTTTGAGTTTTTTGGAGTCTCATCTCTCAACCATACCAAAACAGCACTTAGCTTTTTTCAAACAAAAAGACTTAATCAAAAAGGGAAAACAAACAAAACAAAAGAGAATAGACCAAGCTAACTAACAAACTAAAGGTAATCAAAGAAAAATAAAGTAAAACAAAAGAAAAGAGAACAAACCAAAACAAAAAGAAAGTGTTTTATTTATGTACAAGAGCCCACCCAGGACTCATGCGAAGTATTGTTTCAAGGTGAGGCCATTGAAAGGGAGATTTACTTCCTCCCCTTGCAGGTCTTTCAATTTATAGGTCGATGGACCAAGATTTTCAGAAATTTGGTAAGGTCCAACCCATAAGTGTTGAAATTTTGTGTGCATTCCCCTACCATCATGCTAGTGGTCCCACTTCAGAACTAAGTCACCTACTTCAAAAAATTTCTTACCAGATTTCTTCTTGTCAAACCATCTTTTGACTATGTCTTGGTGATGGTGGAATTGGTCTTTATCCCTTTGTCGTGATTCTTCAAGTTTCGGTAGGGTGTCGATTTGTGATTGGAGGGCTTGACTACTAGAACCTCGGCAAGTTTGGGACAACTGTAAGGATGGGAGTAAAATATTCGGAGGGAGAATGGCTTCCTTTCCATAGACCAGAGTGAAAGGAGAAATGCCTAAGGCATTCTTGGGAGTAACTCTATCTTCCCATAGAGCATTTGGGAGGGCTATGTGCCAGCTTCTTTGATTTTCAATCACAGTTTTCTTAAGGATTCATATGAGATTTTTATTGGTAGAGTCAGCTAATCCATTTCCTTAGGGATAGTAATTGGCTAAATAATGCAGTTTAATTCCTTTCTCATACATGAATTCATTAATCTTCATTGACGAAAAATAAGGTGCATTATCAAAGACTAGGGAAATTGGAACCCCAAACCTAGTTATGATATGTTCCTCCAGGAAAATGATGACTGTGTCTTTGTTTACTTTACGTAGCGGAATAGATTCAGCCCATCTTGTAAAATAATTTGTAGCCGTTAGAATATAATGGTGTTGGAGTGAGGAATTGGAGTTTATTTCACCGATAATATTTATGCCCCATTGCTTGAATGGTTCAGAGATAATAACTGGCTGCAAGGGTCCAACTGCTGTTCGTAATTTTTCGGCGCTTCTTTGGAATACGTCACAATTTCTAGCGTAGGCGTGGGCATCCCTGAAAAGAGTGGGCCAATAGTACCCAGCCCGAAGGATTTTATGAGATGTAGTATCTCTGGAATAATGTCCCCCAGTGGGGCCATCATGTAATTCTTTGACCACTTTGATCGCGTGCTCTTTCTCCAAAAATTTGAGGAAAATGCCATCATAATTCTTCCTAAAGAGAACTCTTTCAATGATTTGGTATGCTGCTGATTTGAGACGGAGAGCTCTTCTTTGCTTTGGATTCCAGTGCTCTGGCAAGTAACCAGCCTGGAAATAGTGTACTAGGTCTCTGTACCAAGACTCCAGTGTTGTAAAAATTTGACATACATCAATCATGTTTAGTTCGGCTTCATTCCTCCAATCTAGCTCTTCATCAGCCAAATTTTCAGTAAGTACTTTGCATAAACCTTGACCTTCGATAATAGTGGCTAGTTTGAATTCTAAGTCATACTCTTGAAGAGTAGTGACCCAGTTTCCTCTTCTTTCTCCCAATTCTTTATGAAAAAAGAGAGATCTGATGGCGGGATGAGGAACTATGACTTTAGTTCTATTTTTTAGAATATATGGCCTGAACTGTTTTACTGCTTTGAAAACTGCATATGCTTGCTTATCTACCATGGAGTAGTTCAATTCAACACCCTGCAAACCAGTGCTCATAAAATAAATTGGGTATTCATCTCCTGATTCCGCCTTTTGAGTGAGCACAACTACGAGAGAGTTATCAGAAGCAAAAGTATACATTATAAAATCTTTGTCAAAATCTGGACTTCTTAAAGAAGGTGCCTTGGCTATGGCAACTTTGAATTCTTTAAATGAAACCTTCTCCAAGTCTGTCCACTTAAATTGTACACTCTGCTTGACCATTCGTTGCAAAGGTTTGATGATCTGAGCAAAGTTCGGTACGAACCTTCGAACAAAATGTATGGTGCCCATGAATGATTGCATAGACTTTTTATTGTGGGGCATGGGAATCTTGTTGATAGCTTGTACTCTCTCTTGATCTATCGATATTCCCTCCTTTGAAATGATATGACCCAAAATTTTCCCCTCAAGAACAATGAAAACACTTTTCTTAGGGTTCAAAGAGATACCATACTTCCTGCAGCAATCAAAGATTTGCTTTAGGTGGGTCTTCTCTTTTCTTTGAGAAAACCGTCACATCATCTAAGTAGACTACAACACATTGACCACCCAATCCGTGGAAAGCAATGTCCATGGCTCATTGAAAAGTAGCTCCTGCATTGATTAAGCCAAAAGGCATTCTTCGATATGTGAAGGTTCCCCACTTTGTACGAAAAGTGGTTTTGAATCAGTCCTCTTTCACTACCAGCACTTGGTTGTAACCAGAGAAACCATCTAGTAGGGAGAAAAGTTCTGATCCTGACACCATATGCAAGATTTGTTCCATTGGTGGCACAGGATAGTTGTCTTTATTGGAAGCTCTGTTTAAGTTCTGGAAATCTACACACAGTCTGATTTCCCTCGATTTCTTCCACACAGGAACTAAATTATCCACCCATTCAGAATGTCGGACTTTAAAAATGATCTTGGAATCCAATAATTTCTTTAATTCTTTCTGAATTAGAGGCTTGAGTGTCGGATGCATCCTTCTTAACTATTGCTTGAACAGTTTAACACCTTCCTTCATTGGTATTATGTATTGGATGATGCAGGTATCATATGTCTTCAGATCATCATAGGTCCAAGCAAACACATCTTTATATTGTTGGAATAATTTGATGAATTTACTTCTCTCGCCAAGCGTAAAACACCTACCGAGATTAATGTATTTCGGTTCAGCTTATGTACCAAAATTAATTAACTCATGCTACATAGATGAGCTGTGAGTTTTAGCATTTACAGGTCTTCTGAGCTTGCTCTGTAAGTCAAATAACGCTTCAAGAGTTCTCATGCCTTTGGGCATGAAGTTTCCCTTGATAGTGTCTTTGTTTTGTAAATCTGAATCATGCTGCTCTTCCTCTATTATGGCCTCTTGGAAGACATATTCATTCGTTAAGAAATTAATAATCTGATCATCATCATCAAACAACCTAATATTTGTGATGTTATCCGAGACAGAGGGCCTGAAAATTAATTCAATAGAGCATTTTTTATTAGTGGGAACTAATCTGGAAGCAGAGGTCGCTAACAAATCAGCTGCAGCATTCTTCAACCTAGAGACATAATTAATATTAAAAGCATCAAAACATGAAATCAGATCCCAAACCTCAGCTTGATAACCCTTTAAGTGTGGTGAAAGGCAATGAATTGTATTCCTTATTTGCCTAACAACTATTTCCGAATCACCAAACACCTTCAAATATTTGACATTCAAACCAATAGCTTTCTTTAACCCATGGATCAGAACTTCATACTCAGTAGTATTATCCGTACAATCAAATTCTAATCTACAAGATAAAAAATGCTTGTTTCTTTCGGGGTCAATTAAAACACAACCAGCTCCTGATCCTTCTTGAGTTTTGGAGCCATCAAAGTAGAGTCCAAAAAATATCTTTTTTTTTAACTAAGTTGGTACTGTTGCTATCTAAGTTAGTAACTAAATTTACTATGTTACAATCAATATCATCAGTCCGTGAAAAATGAAGGAGATCGGACTGTTTGTCTGAATCATGACTGACATCTTCTGATTAATAATTCCCAGGTTCGATTTCTAAGAAATAGTTTCCCAATACTGAAGATGAAAAAGCTACAGCTTCATTTTTTCCCTCTAGCTAGGTAACATTTTGTTTCATATGTGGCTCTCTTAATATCTTGATCTGATTTTTCCTATTTTGATGGGGCAGCCACAAATGAGACCAATCCGTTGCAAAATAGCCATTCAGTTTCGCAGACCAGTCCCTACTCAAAATTAAACCATATGCCTCAGGGATGTCGACCACCATTATATCAATGAATTGACATACTCTAGAATCGGATGACAATCTAATAAGTACATCTTTCAGTTCACCAATAACCTTGACAGCAGTTCTATCTAATTGAATGATTTGAGATGGGGATGGGATTGGCTGTCCATTAATCCTTTTGCAAATTGACAAAGGCATGACATTCTAACTAGCCCCTGAGTCTACCAAACAATTATGCACATTGTGATTAAAAATCTCAAAGGTTAAGAGGAAAGGTAGAGTTTGAGATTTTGATTTTCCGCCAATACTTGCTTCATTAATTTTCGGGTTTTCTTCAGTGTTTTCTACTGCGGCACTTGTTGGTGGATCAAAGGCCTCCATCAGTTTCTTTCTTTGTTGCAGCAAGCTACACATATAAAAAATGGAAATGCTTTCTTTTGTTTTCTTAATATCTTTGATAATATCATAGCTCATGTTATACTCCTTTGAAATTTTCGATTGATTTTCTGTTTTGTTTAAAGAAGCTTGTGGTGGTTTAATCATTTCTGAGTTTGGTTCTTTAGTCACTGTAGAAGCAACTGCCAGGTTTGTCTTGGGTTGAGGGGGAACGACAGTTATGTGCCGCCTCGGTATTTGGTTGGGTCTAGCTTTAGGTGCTTCTATTGTCGGGTCAATCACTGGGCCTTTACTTCTGGTAGTGATGTTAATAGATGTCATTTGCACTTCATCTACGGAATCTTCACAAGAGGGCTCTTGGGTAGGAGTCCAATCCCAAAGGATCATTGTAGTGTCAGGGTCAGGATCCTCCCTCTCAGGAATTGGTTCTTGTTGGGGATTCGTTTGCTCGGGCATTTGTGCATCTAACATTTGGTTCATCACTAAACTCATCGAATTGATCCACTGTGGACAACTTTTCTCTGAGTGTTGTTCTTGATGGAAAGTGCAGAAGTGGTCCATGCCTATTTCGTTTAAGTTTAGTACAGCATAATTGTTTACCGGTGGGGTTGACTGTCCATTTTCTTCTTTCTTTTTATAGAATGGCTTGAACGATGGCCTTGAGGAACTGGTTGCCTATCCTTTTCAAGATCTACAATTTTATTTGAAAGTTTTTGCATCATTTCTAGAGCATGTTTGGCGATGTTGTTAGCCTCTTCTTCTATTTTCTTGGATTCTTCAAAAAAAAAATTCAGGGTAGGCTTCTTTGTTCTCTTGACGAACATTGCTATCGGGGATTTAAGAGCTGTAGTATAATACTCTACTAAGCATTCCTCGGCAGGCTTTGTTGCATCACTAAAATGATTTAACAATGTTGTGAATCTTTGATTAAACTCTTGGAATTTCTCATTCTTTTCCATTCTCATAGACAATAATTCTTTCATAAGAGTAGCCATAGTTTTCTGATTTCCATACTTTTTTAGAAAACACTTCTCAAAATATTCCCAACTTGTTATCGAATTAGCTTGCAGAATAAAGTACTAGGAAAATACTTTGGGTTCAAAAGTGTAGGGAAAAAGGCGAAAGACCACATCTTCGTATTCCACATTTAGAAGATTTAGAGCTAAATAAAAACTTTTAAGGTGGTCTTCAACAGAAATCCCTTTTCCAAGGTCGTACTTAGGCAAAACCTTTTCTGGGTTTTTGGGCAAATCGTGAAATGGTCCAACTACATTTAAAGCTCATCTTGCTCTCCATGCGGGTACAACCATGACTCTTGGTGAAGAACGTGGTGGTGTATGCGGTGGTGAGTTACGAGGAGTATGCTATGGAGTGTGTTGCTGCTCTTGATTTGTGGGAGTCTCAGGTCTAACTTTGTCAAAAGGTTCAGTGATTTCTTCTATAGATAAATCTAACAATTCTTCTAGACTTTGAACAAGAACAGAATCTCTTGTACAATGAGGGTTTTTTCGAGGAGCTATGATTATGGGTAATAGAGGAAATGTGGTTAATCCTCCAAGACTTCTAACGTAGGAGCGAGTATGTCTCCTGAAGTGGTTTACTTCCTCAAAAGGGATGGCATACAGTGTTTCTTGTTGTTCTGCTTCAGAATTTGGATTTTCTTGATTTCTTGATTCCAGATATGGGATGTCTGGGATAACTGTTTCAAATGGGTTTTTAGTGGAAAATTTTCTAACAAAAGGGTTTCTTCTTCCAACCATGCACTGGTGTCCTTCCTTCTAGTGCCAAAAACTGTTGATTCCTCGAATATCGTAGCATCAATCAGTAAGGGATTCTCCCCAGTAAGCGATCCCAATTAGATCACCCATCGTTTGGTGTAGGGAATCCATCTGGTTAACGGTTCGGCTATCGTAGGTTTCATAGATATGTTTATTTTATCGGTTGCGGCCCCATCAACCGTTTATGTATTTATATTAGAGAATAATGTACAAGTGCCCTAAATTAAATGCATGCTATTAAACAAATCTATTCTAACTATCCTAACCTATATTAACCTATCCTTGCAAGGAGCAGAATTTAAAATATGAGTAACATGACTGAAAGAAAAATCTGGAGAATTAAATAGATATCCATTAATCATCAAGACGTATTTTCAATAGAATGTGTGTAATATCAAAGATAGCTCTGATTTTATAAAATGCATTCTATTTACTCATGATATACAAATATTTGCAAAGAAATAAGATCAATCACAGCATGAATTAGTTCATAAGATCTAGGAAAGATCTCACAGAATGTGTATGAAAAATGCAGAAATAGTTCGGCTATCATTCATCACAACCCAAAGCAAACAATGCACCAACTTCGACAGGCCAAAATCCTTTCTCTATTCATGTAGCTGAAATAATTCATGTACATCAGAAGAAAATCTTTCACCTGCCAAAAGTCCTTCTCTTCTCTTCTATTCAGCTATATATAGTTTTACAAAATGCTCCAAGAGCTGCCACTTATACCCTAACCGTTTATATTCCTCTAATTTGTCTTGTAGTGTCCATGTCACAAAAAGAGAATAAAAACCCAAAATATTACAAAATGAATGTGATGGAGGCCCAAATGTCATTTAATAATTAATACATAGGACGACTGAAAGAAAAGAAGCTGGTCGCAGACCCTCGTAATAAGACAAAAAATATATTGTTTATGAGCTGGTGCCTTTGCTGACTAGGGCGTGAGCCACTGGTGCTGCTGGGGCTCCTGTTGAAGTCGATTCCTTTGCTCTTCCTGCTATTGCTATCCTGTCTGTTTCTGCTATATGCTTCACCCAGAGACTGGTCTCCTTTATGATATTGTTTGCATCCAGGGGAAGCATGGTTTTCAGATAAACTTCATGTTTGGCCAGTTCTTCTTCTAGATTGGTGACTTCTACTGTTATAAATTAGAGGCTCTCATTTAGGAGATGTGCATGAACCATAGCCTGGCCAATCCAATCATGAAGGTATTCTGAGGTCAAGGAATCTACCTTCCTTACATAGTCCATCTCAGCATTCAAACCATCCTCTAGATCAGACAAACGTTGGGCATTGTACGGAAACTCTTCTATAGTTTGGGGCAGTTTCACCTAGCAGCTTTCCTGTGTAGCTTGTATTTTTTAGTACAAATTTCCACACTGTTCGAGCGTAATCATGGCCACTTCATTCAGCTTCACTCCATAATTCTGGGAAAACCCCAAGATGCGAATATCTTCCTTGAAACTGGCAATGGAATTAAAAGGGATTCTCTTTGGGAACTCTGACCTTTCTTCTCTCCATTCCATTTGCTTCCTGATGTCCTCAATAATACGTACATATTTTCTCCTACGCCTAGTGGCCTCGGTGTTTATTTCTTTGATTCTGGTTGCCACTTCCTTCAACTTGCAGATTTCCTCTGTTATGAGCTCTTGAATCCCGTGTGTTCTTTTCATAATTTCACAAGCCTGTTCATGAAAGGGTCCCAAGTCGCCTACCTTGTTGGTTGCGACCTGTAGTTGGTGTTCTAGTAGTTCTTCCCTTTCTTCCAGCTTCTCAATACTCTCCTTAGGTCATCGATATGTTGAGCAGTATCAAATTTTTCGTACTCCAACTGAAAGTTGCATCTTTCTAGAGTTCTTTTATTTGTCTCCAGAGTTCTCATTCGTATTACTAAAGCCCTCTTTTCAGCTTCTAGATGCTGAAATTTCTGGTTAAGTTCTTCCTTTTCTTGCATAAGGGAGTCACATTTCTCAACCATCAAATTTGAATAATTCTGCTCCTTGACTAGAGTCTCCTGCAGATGGTGGGTTTTCTCTCTCTATGAATCTAACTTGTCTGATAATATGTCAACATTGTCGGCAGTTGCTAGAACAGAAGCTACAGAATTAGATGCCGTGAGTTTGTGCACATGTTGGGTACCTTGCATGACTGTGGTTTCATGTCGGGTGACAATATCTCGTTGAAACAACCTTTTCATTCTGGTCACTGTTTCTTTAACAATGGATTTCCTTTTCTTGTTGTAAGTGAACTTATCCCATTGGGACACTGTACTACTCTTCGATGGAGTAAAAGGGACAATTGGGAGATCCCTTATGGGGGAACCCATATCCAAGTCTTGTATAATTGGGCTTTTGGGGTCAGCATCTGCTTTGGATTTCTTCTCTTATTCTTCTTTTCTTTGTGCCTCTTCCTCCTGTTCCTTTCTCAGTTTGTCATCTTCTTCTTATTGGGCAATTCCTTCCAAACTACTTCTTTCCTCCTCCTGAATTCTTCGAGACTCATCTTCTGTTGCCTGAATTCTTTGAGTTTCTTCTTTTCAGATTTCATCTTCTTTTTCCTTTTTTGCTCTTTCAGCCACTTCTCTTTGGATTTTCTCGGCTGCTTTCTTGAGATCTTGCTCCTCTTTAGAGAGAGTTTGAGCAACTTATGCTGCTTCATTTTCCTGTTGTTGCTTTGTGCTCGTGATAGTGCCAAAGCTAGAACTGGCCGTGACTTTACTTGCAAATATGTAGTTCTGTCATGTTACTGACCCCTTGATACGCTTCCTGATCCGCATCATAATAGTGGACGTATTCGAAGTTGGTATGGAGTTCTTTGCAATGTCGTGCCGCTTTGCCTTGTCTATCATTCCTCTAGAAAATCATTTCTCTGAAGTGAAAGTATTTCAGTTCTGTAATGAATTCCTCTACAGTTGCAATTCCCGAGAACTTTTAGGCCCCTACATAGAACGGTAAAGGTGGGAAAGTTTCCTTCTTTGCTTTGTATAAGGTGCTACCGATCCCATCAATAAAACTTGCCTCACTGCCTCCTTGTGAACCACGTAGTCAGTGGCATATATCGGTAGGATATACGAGGCTTTAGAACCTCCATATATTCTTATATAGGTGCCTTCTGACGAAAAATAAAAATCACCATAGTTCTCTTGTACTTCCATGGCGTTCTCAGATAAGTAGTTGGGTTCCTCATTGAACATTAGTTCGTATAGAGGCATGATAAACTCCTCACAAATGAGTTTGTAATATCTTTTGTAATTCTGAGCCTAGAAGATTTTGTAAGCCATGAACACTAAAGTCTTGGCTAAGTTCCATATGCACCCTAACTTGCGAAAGGGACACTTTGCCACAACATAATCTATCAAGTAGGATACCATATAACATTCTGCCCTTTTCTCTGCTAACCCTTCTTGTGCAGCAATTATAGCTGATGTTAAGCTGTCTAAGAGAATATCATCCCAGTTAAAAATTGTTCCTTTCAATGCCACATAGTGGATGATGGGAACCCATTGCAACATAAACATCGTCCCATCGGGTCTTCCAAAGATTATGCTCAGCATGAGAGCGATTAATCTGAAAGGGCGCCTCATATTTTGAACTTCATAATCTTCACTGTCCTTCTTTCTGATTTGCTTGCCCAAAATTAACAGTCTCCTAGCCATCTCCAGATTATCCATTCTGATTTCTTCTAGCCATGTATCATCCAACCACTGCTAGGGATTGGGAAATTTATAAGCCGTCGAGATATAGGATGGGTGAAATGAAGCAAAAGCTTCTCCTTTGCTATCCGAAAGAACTCTTGTCTCGGTGTTGGCATGACGCAAAAGCCATCCAATTACTTCTGAGCATGGGAAGAGTTCTGGACGGGTGGCGGCTTTGGATATACATGAGTTTCTGATGTTTTGATATAGACATTCTTCTTCAAGAAGAGCCTCAGGGAAGACCTGGTCTCTTACCATACGGTATACATCTCCCCATCTTACTTTTGGGGGCACGCCTGTAGTGCACCTAGTATTTTGGAATGTAGTTTCCATCCTTGCATTGTCATCAGCTAGGCAGGTTGCCTTTGCTCTCCTCCTGCCACCTTTAGTCATTTGAAAAAATCTTGTTGGAAGACGATGGTGGGAAGGTGTTGAGACTGCTGCAGAAACGGCGAGCCTGTAACAGGTGCTTGCAACTCGAATGGAAAACGGAATGGGTGCTCCGACCAATAAAAATAGCGAAAAACCAACAGGGTTCATGCCCTATATATATAAAACTAATACATGCGGGTTATTAATAGGGTGGTTGCAAGCATTAAAACGGGGTTAAAGCGGTGTACGGATGGGTCAAATCAACCTTTTTCTTATTAAATGCGACATCCAAAGTCGAAAATATTCGGTTAAGTTCTCCGTCTGCTACAGAAAGGAAAGCGGAGTTTGCCCGCCGTTGCGGGAGGATTGTCCAATTTTTTTTGCAAGAGAAAGTGTGACTCTATGCATCGGCCAACTTAAGTGAGTTTTTATGCCGTTTCAAAAAGTTTGGACCAATCCTTCCGCCGTTGCGGCAAAGTTATCTCAGAGCTTCCGCCGTTGCGGCTCAAAAATTTGAGTTTTACTTAGGCAAAAAATGAAAATAAACTCAAAGAGCAAGGTGAGCAATAGACAATTCTTTAAGGAAACTAAGTAAGAAAACTCTGAGGCCCTAATACTCTTAGGAAAACTTCTTCTTAAAAACAAAAGGAGGGGCCCCAATATTTTTTCAAAATTTCAAGGGGGAATGTTGTAGCAACAACAGGCCTCCCCTTGGACTCAACCCAGCCTGCAACATGCATAAAAGCAGATTATGAATATCATAAATTATTTAAACAATTTTAAACTAAATTCAAAAAATTAAAATATTAAACTTATATATCAAAGAACAATTCAATTACCTCATTCTCTCAATGGAAGCCCACCACTATCCTCCACTGGAGTCTTCCCTTCACCTCGAATAGATTGAAGAGATCCCTCCTCTGGAGTCTTCCCTTTGCCTCCAAGAGACCGAAAAGACCCAAGCTGCAACATATATAAAAGCAATTTATGAATCTCATAAATTATTTAAACTATTTTAAACTAAATTCAAAAAATTAAAATATTAAACTTATATATCAAAGAACAGTTCAATTATGAACATAATTACCTCTGTGCCAATATCCACATGCATCAAGGAACCTATATCTTGACTGCCAATTACCATATATTCTCTTCCCTAAAATTTAAATTTTGTTAATAAATAAAACATAGTGCAAGCAAAAAAAACTAAAATTAAGTAATTAACTTAAAACCGAAACAAAACAAAATTAAAATCATTAGCTCGCAATAGATGGTAAATCATTAAAAAAAATCGATTCTAAATAAACCTGTATGGATAAGTCAAATTAACAATAAGATACATAGTTAAATTAAAAATAAAAAAATGATAAAATATCTTTCAAACATAAATATAAATATGTAAATAATAAATATACCTCTCCAAGATGCTCTTCTACATTTTCAACATTTTCACTAGTGGAGATTCGAAAATTATGTTCATTCGTCATTCTAGAAAATTGCAACCAATAGACATTTACGTAATGTATTTATTACTATGTACATCAAAACAGGCATAATATCATACATAGATATAATATAACAAAAAGTTCATTCAAAATGAATAAAATAAATAAATAGATTGAAAGTACACAAACCTCTCCTAAACTCGATGTGTCATTGGACAAGACATCCGAAGCTATATCATGACAAACCTTAGCATAAGCCTTGAGATATTTAATGCCCATTCCATCTAACTCATCATTGGTTGTTTTTTTTAAATTCTGCTGAATAGTGGCTCGAGCCCTCTCTCGACTCAATCCCGCATCAACTCCTAAAAATGCCGAAGTTAAACCTTCAGCAACAGCATGCCTTGCAGTTGTCTCGAGTTTTGATGTGGGCTCCATCTCCGATTTGTAAGTCACAAGCCTAGGTGGGCAAGATATCTGAGGTGGAGGTCGAAGAGTAGTGGGATCTCTAAGAGCACCTTTTCTATCATATATTCGCCCCTTTCCAATTCCATAAAAGTCGGAATGAATATAAGTATAGTCCGGCTTCATGCCGAAAAAAACCTCGGCATAAAAAAATCTAGCAAAATAATTAGAAACCTCATCATTCCATGGAAACCGACCATAGGTCGCAAGGAACCGATCATAAAAATGATGTGCAAGATGAGGATGCTTAAAATATTGCACTTTCAATGCTTTTTGCTTTAGGCCCTCTTTGAAGTTATACATTCCCATGGCTTGTTCTTTGGTCACTCTCTCCTTCACAACATCCCACTTATTTGGACCCATCAGTTGGGCCCTTCTTCTGCGCATCAAATCAGCAAAACCATCTGTTGTTGGTCCAAGATCCTCATATGCCTCAATGAATTTTTGTAATGATCCCAAAACCATCTCTATACTTTGTTTGTTCTCTGGAAGGATATCCAAAGAAGAAAGATCACGTTGCAACTTGTCATAGTGATATTTACAACTTTCAAGAGTCATTTGTGCAAGATCACTTTCCCATGGAAGCTCCGCAGATAAATCAGATGGATAAGTTGATATGGGTGTACAACCCTCAGCTAGTTCAACAAATTGCATCCTAACTCGACCTTCGTCACCTTGTGTAGGATGACCAACCTCTTGGTGACCTTGCTCTACACCCATGTCTGTCTCCCTTGCTCGATCTTTCTCCCTCTCTGCTTCAAATACAAACAAAGTTATGTGTGAACATGTACAAACTGTGTTCACACAAAAATACAATTTATACATGTATTATAAGATTGATGTTCATACCAACAGAAGGTCGAGATCGACATTCTTCCACAGAAGATGAAGGGGAACCATCTATACTCCTATTGCCTCGCCGATGATCGACTGAATGTGAACTTTACAATAAACTTGAATCACGAGGTGAAGTTGGCAATCTTCGATTGTCAAATGGGGCACCAAATCCCGAAGAATGTGATGACCTCCTACGATTTCACCCCGAAGACTGATCTCTTTCCATTTGATATGATATCTACACTTGCACAACTATCAACTCAAAACATATACAAATTATACATGTTAATTCTACATTTTCTAAGACCTAGCTGCTAAAGAAACTAAGTTCTTTAATGAGGACCTAAATAAACCTAATATCATCTAATAGTTTTTAAGACAAGCATAGATAATATTGTTGGATGTATGAGGAATTAATGTGCCAATCTTTTAAGTGTTTTTTATGTTTTAAATGAATTGAACCAATATGGTTAAATATTAAGTGAAGGTTACAAGTGTTCATCCTAGCAACGGTGACAATTCCTGGTATTATGTTTCCTGAGTTTTCCATGTTGCAAACAAAAGAAAAAATAATACCATGAATCGTCACCATTGCCTGGAAAAAACTCAAGATCATCATTTTCCCACAATTAGTTTCTCAATTCATGAAATCTAGTTCATTAACTCTAGAGTATAATGTTAATTTTTTTTTTAAATATAAATTATCGTATTAAATATAATTTGGTATCCCAACTAAATTCTATATCTTGAACTCAAAGGAGTTGGATTAGTGTCAACTTAGTGTGAACTCAATGCTAGGTGGACTAATATCATTGGATAACTATGAATGTGAAAAAATTATTAGTGAGTCTCATGTTTCCATATATCTGTGGCATAATACTTTCATGTTTTGATATCAATACCTCTTAACAAGGATTCCCTAAATACATAAAAATAATGTGTACAATACAATTGTCTTTGCTGTGTTGGAAATTTAGGTTAATGTTCTGATCTATAAACTCTGTCCACGTGGACAGATTTCATGAACTCTGTCCACATGGACAGATTTAATGAACTCTGTCCAAATAGTGCAAATTACAACTATCTAACAACTGTAATCAATTGATGTACAACTAGCTAATTCTGTGCTGAAATTGACTATCTAATACGCTAAAATTGACAATCTAGACTTTTTAAGAACATACCTATTTTTTTAGAAACTTGCAGACATCAATTCGTTAAACCCCACTACTTTGTTTTGTGTTTTTTTCGGCTCATTGGAATAATTTAGAAAACTAAGTTTAATTGTTATATTTACTTTAATAGCTCATAAATTAGACCTCTAATAAAGACTATTATGATTACAAAAAGGATTAGGAATTACCTTAATATATGATAGTTCAAGGCTTACTCATATCAAAACCAGTACTTAACTAGTCTAAATCCCATTAAAGCAGAGTACATTGGAAGCTATAGAAGTTGTGATAGTTAACGAACTGTGAATTATAGTCTTATTGATCTATTAACTGTCAACTCTTAATTATCCTTATATGAAATAATCTTACTACTAATAGCATTGGTTCAACAGTATACGTAATATATGGTGTTATAGGTGTATTAAAAGTTGTTCACATTAGTGCTTACTTTGTGTCCATATTACACTATGATCCTTATATGGGTACTCTGAGCATGAAATGTAAATATTACTATAATCACTATGAAAAATGATAATAGATTAATAAAGGGTGAAGTAGTCATCTCTGACAAATGATAGCAGATTAAGCAGAGTTCATGATGGGAAGAGTTCATGTACTCTGTCCATGTGGGCAGAGTTCATGAACTCTGCCCATAAGGAAACGACAAGACAATGAATGTATATACACAAAAAGTAATCTTTCCCATGGGTTGCTAACTTGAGGCTAAGTCTTATATTCTAACGCTTTCAAATTAGCTTGCAATTAAATGAAAATGAATTAAATTGCGTTACAATCACCATAACATAACAAAAATATCATGAAATTGCCTATTAAAAATAACGAAAATAAATCTATGTGGTTTGTTGTAATTATGAGCTTTTCAATGGTATAAACATTATATAAGAACATGGACAGAGTCCAAGAACTCTGTTCTCTATCTTAAATTTTTTAAACTAACTAATACAATCTAATTAACTATTGACAATCTAGACATTTTAGGAACATACCTATTTTTTTTATGAAAACTAACTCGCACACCAATTCGTTGAACTCGACAAACAGAAGCAAGCTAGAACCGAACACGAACACCAACGCCGCAACAGAACCGAACACAAACTTGTCGAACGAAGCCGACTGTCCTGCAAACATCAACAAAATTAATTAGAAAAAGAAAAAGAAAAGAAAAACGAAACCAAAACCGAAACTAAACCTAAACCATCCAAAAACTAAAAACAGAACTGCAAAAATCAACTCCATGCCGATGTTGTAACCTCCATGCCAAACCCGTAAACTCCACGCCGAAGCTATAGGTGGTGGCGAATCCGACGGAGAGCGGGGGTCGAAAGGGTGGCAGATGGCGGAGATGGAAAATAGCGGATGTGGAGATGGTGGATGGCGGATCCAACGAAGAGTGGAGGTCGAAAGGGTGATGGATGGCGGATGGCGGATGTGGAGATGGAGGTCAAAAGGGTACGAGATGGCAAGATGCGGGGTGAATGGTGAGATGGAGGGTGGCGGATAGAGAATTCAACAGGGGGGCGACCACAGCAGCCACAGGGTGGCGAATTTGATAGGGTGGCAATGACAGCAGCCACAGCCGGGGTCAGAGCAGGGTCCACGGGCACCGTTGGAGCAGGGTCCACGGGTGGGGTTCAAAGCTACTAGCAGAAAAAATGAAAAACAATGGCCGCAACCGGGATTTTATGTAGAATAATCATTCGATCGAACAATTATTCGGCCGAATAATTGTTTGGTCGAATAATTGTTTGGTCGAATAATTGTTCGGTCGAATAATTGTTCGGCCGAATAAACTAAAAAGATTGGAGATTTTTTCACAGCGGGCACTGCCTCGCACACACTTCGAGGTACCCATTAATTTTAACGGAGAACCGTAACTAGTTCTTCGGCCGAATAAAGTATGGGTTATTCGGCCAAATAATCAATGTTATTCGGCCTAATAATAAAATTTATTCAGCCAAATAAAATTGATTATTCGGCCGAATAACCTCCGCTACATTTTTTTGCGCCCAATTCTCACGGAAGTGTTACCTAACTTCACGTTTTCACCCGCATAGTGAGCTTAATTTTCCATCCTAACCATGCCCACATGATAATTAAGTGTTGACCTTACTGAATTACGTAGTAGCATGCTTAGTGGCATTAATATTCAATCCAATTACCATATCCACGTGGTTATATACGTGTTAACAACTCAAAGCTATATGTTACGGGTAGAAATAACTAATGTCATTACAGGAACAACAATTTCAAAGGTCCCAAGCAAATATTCATTATGGTTTTGCTTGTGAAGAATGCATAAGAGAGTTTTAGAACGATGTTAGATAACAGGTTATTGTGGCTCTTTTTCTTTTTTTTAATCAATTTCAAAATATTTTTTATTAAAAAAAGGGAATTCTTGCACTTAACTTCACATTGTGATCACCTCCTAGATGTGAATATTGCTCACTATATTACTTATAATTCATTTAAAAAATATGAATAATTTTCCAGTTGGTTTGAAAGAATGCGTAATTTCACCCATAACTTATCATAGGTTAGTTTGATTATGTTTAGGGCATTTTATTCAAAAATTGGCTGCATATTGTGGTGAATGCCTATAAAAATGACATTGGATTTATTCTCAAATTGTGCATACATTTGAGCTTGAGATAGTTATGCACTAAGACAACCATAACATATTTACTTATGAAATACATGGTTGGTACTAGAAATAAGCTAATTTACTGATGTGTGCAACCCATGGAGAGGGGGAGGTCATCCTACGATGAATTTCATGGTGAAGGTGCTAGAAGCAAATCATGGTAGATGAATAGAGTTGGTTTGAAATATTGTAGCAATGCATGCTATCTCATCAATGATTTTTTGATTCATTCGTAGCCAAGGAGAAAAATAAGATCGTGCTATGAAGAAATCTGTGTTTTGTACAACTCATGTATATCAGAAATTTATGCCCCAGTTCCAAGAGAAAAGTCGTGAGTGTGACCCAGTAAAGAGTTAGGAGGCAGAGTTTAAATTTTTCCCATTGAAAGTATTGTTCGAGCTATGTGTTCATGTAACATTGAGGCAGTAATCTATGTAGAGCACAATAATTAGGGTAGGTCCAAAACATTAGATATTCTAGGTTAAGCATAATTAGTGCAATGTAATTGTAGATGTTTAAGAAGAAAATCATTGTTACTTTCATCAAATAACAGTTTGAAAAATAAATTTGTGATCAAGAGAAATCATACAACGAGTCCACCCTAGAGGGAAATTTGGTTTTGTTTTTCCCCTTCTGATCACTCTCAAACCAATCATTTCTACTTTGATCTAGTGAAACTAGCCCCAAAATACCCATTAAATCTCATATTTGTTCTAGTTTCCTCCTAAAAACCACGGATCTGCTCATATCTATACATACACGTGACATTAAATAGGGGGAAGGGGTCCTTGAATTTGTGAGCAGAGCCTCCTCCACTACAATGATTAGGGATTTGTATAATGCCCGCATGAGCAGAGATCTCTTAACACAGAGAGAATAAGGAGATATATACAAAATAACAAATACGCCTATTTTATTCACAACTCAAGAATATGTACTAATGCGTAGAAGAAACAAGGGATGTTTTATTATTATTATTATTAAGGGATATTTCTAACCTACAGTAAGAAAGAATCCTCCAATAGGCAGAAGAACCAGCCTCCAAAGGATCATATTATGGGACGGCTTCTCTCAAATAGACCCGAAGCCTTCCAAAATGTGGAACACTGTCTTCAAGTGCAGATATCGTTTTTCCCATGATTGAAAATGATGAAGTTTTAAGGCCATTTGTGACTACCATTACAGGAAACATCCTAAAACTTTCTCAAAACATGCACAAATTTGGATTTGAGGCCTCTTTACTGCCGTTTAAGGCTAAAAATACGGCTGAATCATGCCCAGGGATGCCCAGAATTGAAACACAACCCTAAGATGTGCCCATAATTGTTGCTGCAGGTCTGAAAAATGCACAGAATTGTCCAGAATTGGCTTAGGATCAGCCCAGACCTAATATTTACCGTTGCTATGACCCCAAAACTACCCATGCTGCTCAGGAATCCGCCTAGAACTGCCTTTTACTGTTGTTTCGTATCAAGAATAGTGCATAGGTTACTCAGAGATGCCCTTTTATTGCTGCTCCTATCCACAGATTGCCTAGATAGTGCCTAGAATTTAAAGTGATAAGGTTTTATTGTTGTTTGACGGCTAACACTTGCCTAGAACTTGCCCAAAATTCACAATGACTACTGCTGACTGCTTCCTTTAGGTCAAAATAGGGCTACTCGAGATTTTATATATGTTTTCTTTCAAAAGTAGCTAGTATTGTATCCTATGAGAGAAATTGGAGCACATAGTCTTTTATTCATGCAATGAAGAGAAACTAATCAGAATCGAAGAGCGTAGAGAAATTGACCTACATTCATAGTATACTTCCTTGCTAAAAAATAGTAAGGTACAAGGAGGGATCCTGCAAATAGATGGAACCAATACAAAAATGATGTTGCTCAAAAAAACTAAGAGTAGAAGGAGGAGTCCTTCCAAGAGATGGAACCAATACATAAATGGTAATATATGTGATGATGAGGAGATGGAACCAAATGGTTTTATTGAGTAGCTTGGAGTTACCTGGCATCTAAACAATATGGCTAAACTACTTTTGAACCATCAACCTTGCATATTTGCAAACAAGTGTTGCATATGTGATGATTTTCACATTGGATTTCCCACCCACCTCCTCAATGACCTCATATAAATGGTCCTTCAAGAAGATTGCGGATTTCTAATGATCTAATCAATCAATTTCCATTAAAAATAGGGATTGGAGCAAGAAGACACGAAATGTTCAAAAGTGGACACATTTCAAGCATCTATCATACCATCCATCACTATAGAACCTTGTGTTACCCCCATATTTGTGTGGGTGTGCTTTATTTTCTATTGGTGGGGAAATTCTAGGGATTTCAAGGCATGATCAGGCCAATGAAAGTAACGTGTAATCTCCCATCAACAATTCTGGGCATATTTCAGTCCTAAGAAGATAATGAACATGAGAAAATGACCCTACTCATTGAATCTGGGCAATTTACAGCCCCTGCACTTCGTGTTTGGGTAGTGGGTCAATTTTCAGACCTAAAAATCAATGTTGAGTAGATTTATGAGTAAGCATATGAACCCTCTGACCGGAGAATGGAATCCTCTCTTCTAGATGACATCCTCACTAAAATTTAGAACAACGATCTCACATCAAAAACATTGACAAATTGATTTCTTTACCATTTGTCATTATGCTATGATTAAGAAAATTGTGCAGCAATACTGTCTCTTGCAGCGATTTACTAACTGCACATTATAGATCATATGGGACCTCAGTTTGTATATGTGCCTTTGTGAAATTTTCCCAAATTTTTCTACTAAATTTTGAGAAATCCTGGATCTACCAATATATGAGCCTCAACATCATTTATCATCCTTCTCATGAAAAAAGGTAGGCTCCCTCAAGGTTGAGGCTATATGCATCATCCTCGGGGCCATATCAGTTGTCTCATCATGTCCATGTAATAATTGGTTCTATATCATGAGATTTGATCCTATTCCACCATTCCCTAGCCAACAATAGCATTTCAACTTTTTTACCATCCATTTACATTGTAGAAAATAATTATAAATGGCTCCCTGCCAACCCATAATGTTAGCATCTATAAATTTGTCATCAAATTCTATAACATTTATTTTCTTGAGATATCTCCCTTTCTTATGTGGAGCTTCCTCCCTTGGTAGAAATGAAGTGGAGGAGTTGGATCCCTTCATTGTTGTTTAAGCACCTCCAAATATTGCCCACATTTTACCAATAGTTCCTTTATTTTCTCTATTTTTCCTTGACTTTCACTCAAAGGGAGAAAATCATAAATTAAACTTTGAAACTAGCCTTTGTTTTACCTGGATAGCATGGATAATAGAACAATAGACTTATGTTAGTGTGCAATATAATTACAATCTATCAAGGGGATTATGGCTATCAGGTCAATGCATTGTCAATGCCAAAGATAAACATGTGACAATAGAGAGAGTCATGTAGATAGCTCCCTAACCTCCTACCCTAACTACTTGGACCAACACCATGTCTTATTCAATACACTGATCCCATTGAGGTAGCTCAGGGATCCACATCCCACCATATGACCATAAGCACCCGATTCTAATATTTGGTTCCTTGAATCCCATCACCCTTCATTCTAGAAAGAAAAGCTATCAAGCAACCATTAGGCTTTCTCTCCTCATTTCCAACCAAGCTAGAGTTTATGTTAGCCCTTAAAAGGCAAATCTAGGTTACAATAGTGTTTCTAAGATCATCATTGTTCACTTTTATTTTTTCAATATATAATATCTATTTTATAAATTGGGCACATAACCTATTTTGTAAACATTGCACTCAAGTTGACTGCAGATTACAACACTTGGTCATGAATCAAATGGCCTATTTCATTTCATGGTTGATGTTATCCGTTGATGACAGATGATAGCAATTACCTATTGAAACTTGATGGTATGGTTGGTGTTATAGCTTACAACTATTAGATGGTTGATTGATGTTATCTTTGTACTAAATAGTTGATAATATTAGACAGTGAACATGGATAAAACCAAGGTGATGATCTTCAATGGATCAAAGAAGGTATTTTCATATCACCATTTTCTATTTAGAGGGGAGGATATTTAGATCACCAACACCTATACTTACCTAGGTGTCTCAAGGCCTCACTTAAGTATGAGACATGCCTTTCACTAGTGGGTCAAAAAAGGTTATGGATCTCTATCCCTTCTTGAGATATAGTGCTTTTGACATAATTTCCAAGACATACCATCCAATATGTCTCTCATGGACACCCTAATCCATCCCACGGTACTTTATGGTTTAGAGGTTTAGGGACCTTGTTTCCCAAAGTCTGATGGGGGCTCAGTTGAGAAAATGCAAACATTTCTCCTCCAATGCATTATCAGATGCAAAACTATAGTACCTGAACTAATCATTCTTGCAGAGTATGATTCTTGTCCTCTTTGACTTGAGGCTATGTTCAACCTCATCTCACTTATACCACTACAACAAAGCATCGATTCAATTCACATATAGGAATGCAGAATGATAGTTCCTAGCTTCCCATCACAAGTTGGTTTCATCGTCTTTTTCCTTGTCATATATCAATCAAACTAATTCATTTGGAAATGTATGCTACTTCCTTTGAGAAGAAAAGCAAACTCAAAAATTCATATTTTGTGCATTCTAATTAAACCTTAAACATATAAGACAATATTGTGTTGAAAAACTTGCTCTTGTGTTTTTCATTGGATTGTATATAGTATATCGAATCTCAATGTAAGGAATTTCCACAAGAATAAAATACCAATACAAAACCTCCCATATCAAAACAGATTAATCTATTGGTGTTTGCACGGGGTTGGACCGCATAAAGTGCGGAAGCCAACAGTAGCGAAGAAGAACCATCCGCAGAAGAAAGGACCATTCGTGGAGTACAAGGAGATGACGGAAGCACATGATTGGTTTAGTTAGTTAGAATGGGTCATTTGGACCGTTTTGTAACCACATTAGTTTGCTATAAATAGAACTATGATTGTAAGCCTAAGGTCATCCTAGAATGAGATCATAAGTGATCCATAGATGTGCGTATGAACTCTGTAATGTTTTGCTCTATTTTCGGTAGTTTTGTATGGATCCACGATAAGGTGTTTTGAACTGTTTCTGCGAAGGTTGTATCAGAGGTTTTTGATGAGTTAATGCATGAAGACGTTCGGCTATGTTTATCTCTTTTGTCTCTGTTCATGTTAAATGATGAGTGCAAATGCTAGTTGCGACATGTTTAAAGCTTTGTGGTTTGGTAAATTCTGTTGATATCAATGTTAGTTTTTACCATGATAATGTGAATGTTGGTTATACACTGAACATGCGAATGATGAATGAATGAATGAACTGTTAAGTGTGATGTGAAGACACAATATCTGGTTTATGTAGCTGTAGAGTGATATTTTATGCATGTCCTCCCCCCACTGCGGAAATCTGGTTCCTGCAGCACCCTTAATAATCTCGGGTGATACCTCACTCAATCTGCGAGTGTTGCTGGAAAGGGTAAAACCTTTTTTGGCTGGTGTTTAAGGGTATTTTGTTGGTGTTTATTGACAACTGTGCGAAGTGAACCCCTGTTGACAGTCACTATGTCAACAAATGGTTCTGTTGCCGGGACCCTGAAGAGGAAAGAAGAGGACATGCTGTGGCACCCTATTGGAATAGTATCACCAACATTTTTTATATTTTGCATGCATGCATGCATCCAGTCATCATGCATGCATCTGCATGCATACAATCATCAATTTGGTGGTATCCCCAACACCTAGAGCCTATTTTCAGCTCCCTAGAGCCTGTCTTCAGCCCCTAATAGCCCTCCTACCTACTTGATGTGCCTTGTTTTCCTCACCTGGCTGACATATGTGCCTTATCTCACCTACCAAGAGTTTAACAGTTAGTGAGAGCATTGATTGACTAGTTCTTGCATTTATTGCTCAGTTTAACTGCCTGTAGCTCCCAGTTGTCTATTTTGGAGTGCCACTTGACCTTCTTACAGCCTCATGTGCCCACCTTGGAGTCTCCATCCATTGATTTGTTCTCACATGGCTCGGTTAGACTCAGTTAGACTCATTTGAATGACTTCTTGACTATTTGTGACTACTGCTACTGATTGGATGATGTCTCCAATGTTATCCAAGATACACATTGAGAATGATTCGAATGAACTCTTGGCCTATTCGAATTCTATTGATTGTATTCAATTATTCTACACTATTCAAAGTGCCAACTTACAACTGATGTATGATACAACAGTTTTTGTCATTTCTTGTGTATGAGTGATTATTGAATCAAACATTCTTCTTCTTCTTTCTGCACTTCTTGAGTGAATTATTAGTGAGGTTTGCTACTGTTGAGTGATCCTAATCCTAAAATATCACACACCTGGCGAAACCGAATATTCAATATTGGTTTGACAAGAAGACAGAAGAATTTGCGGAAGGAGAAAATCGGAACCCTGGACAAACAATAAGCAGCTGGTTGCAAACGCATATCTATTCGGATATCCACGAAGTGTTTTTCTACGAATTCCCGGTATTACTACATGAGTGGTTGCTGCAGCTGACATTTCAGAAGAACCATTGCCAAAAGAGTGAGCCTGACCACTGGTCTCCAAAACTGATCCAACAGCTAAAAGATTGAGCCTGACCACTGGTCTTCCTATCAACTATGGAGTTTTCGTTAATGCATCTGGCATTGGTGGATTTCATTAAGGTCGGTTCCTCAAAGTCCTGTGTTTCCAAGTGTCCATTTTGCGTCATGTTATGTGTTCAAGGGAAGTTCAAACAAAGTCGGCCATTCCTCAAATATTCTTGACCAATCATGTCGGCCTTCCTTGTGTTAGTATACAGTGTTGGATCTCGTAGTTCTACCAAATTATATCAGACTATTGATCTTTGTTTTGTATCAGTTGATGTGGGATGCATTAATTCCCTCCATCTGCTGGATCTATTCCTATCGACACCAAGTCATCATCTAGGAAATGGATCTAGAATCCCAGGAGTACCTTGGATATTGCAGTCATTAGTGGTAGGTTTCCTCACAAATGATAGTGGGTATACATCAATAACCCTTGATTGTTTGATTCTACAAGTTTTCGAATTCAGAACATCTATTCACACTTTCTAGTTTGTACTCAATACCTTAGATTCCATCATCATTATCGGTGGGTCTCTTCGCATCTGTTAACGGTATACATCAATGACCGTTAATCATATGGTGTTTTATTATGCTCGACATCAATTCATTTATTCACATGATATAAAATCGTACTATTGTCTGTTTGTATTGAAGACCTTGGGAAAAAAAATTGTATCACTCATCGATGCACTAACCGAGTTGCGCAAGATTAGACTACCAAGTCAGAAGTTCAATGAAGACCTTGTTCTTGCACTCATCAAAGTGCATGTTTACACTTCTGAAAAAATTACTTTTGACATGGATCCACTGTGTATTGTTCGTTCCCATGCTTGTTTACTGTTGAGCATGGGTATGCCCGCCTCAGGAAGATATTATATATTTGACAAATTGCTATGTTTGACTTGCAAATGTTATCATAAATCCTGCGCCCATGAGCTTATCCTTTCCTCATCCTTGCTTTGATCAATAAAGAGTATCAATATCAAAATAATGTATTTTGGCCCTTAGCTCTGCTTCGGACCTCACACATTAGGGGGCATCTATTAACAATCAAATTAACACCCTTAACAAAGTGAGGGGAAGAAGCATATTCTACTATGCGCCCGCAACATGAAGACAAAAGACAAGTACACAAGAGAAAAAAATCCTCTCTTATTTAATCACTACATCCACAATCAGAAAGATTGAGTGATTAAAGAGGTAGCCTAAGGAGACAAAGTTCAGTGATTGAACTACTCATTAAAGGTTCAAATCTAAGCTCCACCAGTAAAAAAATGAGAATAAATGCACAAAAGTGCATTGATTACATTTAAATATGCTAAAGTTGTGACAAAAGCCTAAAAGACTATGGAAAGTGGGTTTTTGAGAAAAAATAATTTAAAAACAAGAAAAAGGATAATCCACATTGAAAAGAGAAACTTGAGAGCCCATTTCCCAATGCTATAAAACAGAGGAATTTGGGGTATGGTAGGGGGAGGAAAAAGGAAGAGAAAAGGCATGCTGGAGATATTTGGAGGATTGGAAAGCTTGGCATCTTCATCAAAGGCAAGGTTGGAGAAAGGATAGCTCATGGAAAATGATAAGGGATGCACATCAAGCTACATTGTAAGTTTGTATCTTCTTCTTTAGCTTAATATGAAATAATTCGATTCCCTTCCTATGCTTGATTTTAAATATATTAAGGAATGCATTATGGATTTATGACATTGAAGATTCACCTCCTTCATAGTAATATAGATGTTTTAAAGTAGCTCTAACACTATCTTAAAATATATTATCACACTCTGTCACTATTCAGTTTCAGCTTCCTCTCAGGAAAGGGTCGACTATTTATCCACAGATCAAATGATAGATTTATCAATCGATAATGAATGAATTCCTCCCAATATAGGGAGAGATAGACACGCCCATGAGGGATCAAGTTACTTGACCACATAAACTATTCAACTGACTAATAGTCTCACTGATAATATGACTAACAAACTTATTGACAGGTTTACTGCACCAGTCTCCAACTAACAGGTAATTTAAGGATGACATCAATTCGACTGGTTTCTTACCCATAAGCAACTCCCATTCCTAGTTCTGTGGGGTGACTGAAACTACTCTATCATAAGGAACTAATACCCACGCCTTCCTTCCCCCAAGGTAATAATTGTTTCAACTACCTTCCCCTTGGAACCATTAAATGATTCAGGCGCATGAATCAACTTGACATATGATATCTCATCAGTCCTCCCTAGGACACTTGGATTTGGTCTACTGGCTTCATGGGTTCACTACATCCCTTCCTAACCTTAGGATAATCATGCCCTTTGCTCTTGTTCCCTTGCATAGTCAACTATGGATTTATTTATTATTATCATCGACATGTACATCACATTACAATACTATTGTGCTTAACCAGTGCATGGTTATCTAACCACATTACTTGTCAATATACACACATATATTCACGATGTCCATGATAGGGCCTTTTCCTTGATCTCCTCGCCATGTTCCATCAATTAAATAAACGATATTACATCAATTATATAGTTACGTCAAGGTTCAAAACCAGGTACAATACAGGATCTATACCCATTCCATATCTAGGAGGATCTCTATATTATATCTCATTTATAGTTGATTTTTCTAGGAAAACGTGGTTGTATTTATTGAAGAATAAATATAAGGCTTTTGAAAAATTCAAAGAAATCAAATCTCTTGTAAAAAAACCAAATAGAGAAGAAAATAAAAGCGTTGAGGACCAATAATGGAGGAGATTTCTATGGCAAATATTTAGCCTACATTTATGTAAACAATGTGGAATAGCACAAAAAAAATACGACTTTGAACACACCTCAACATTGTAACGTTTTCACGGAAAATATGAACAAGGTGTTAATGGAAAAGGAAAGAAGTATGCTTGGTGTTGCAACCATAGAACTTAAATTTTGGTTAGAGGATATAGATTGCATGTTATTTGATCAGCCAATCACCTACATCAATGTTGGTTGATAAAACTCCCCATGAGGCATATACTAGTCAGAATCTTGATATTGTGCATCTCAAATTTTTTGGTTGTGATCCTATGTGCATTTTAGAAAGAATAAAAGGAGCACATTGGACAATAAAGTAGATAAATATATCTTCATTGGTTATAAAGGAGTAAAAGGCTACAAAATTTTCCATCTAGTAATAGTTAATATTATTTATAGTCATGAAGTGATGTTCAAAGAACTTAATAGTACTCCCAAGCATGAATATTAACCAAGAGAAGGAAAACTGGGAAAATAGAGTTTGAGCAGGAGAATGGAGATCTAACTCAACATATGAAGATGATCCTTTTCAATCTTCCTTTGTTTTATATGCTATTGACGATGATCCTAGAACTATTAGAGAAATTGTTGATTCTGAGGGTAAAACTTGGAATAAGTCCATGTAGAAGAAATGGAGGCCTTGGAAAAAAATAAGGCATGGGATTTGGTCAAGTTTCCTGATGGAAGAGAACATGTTGGTAGAAAATTTTTGCTCAGTAAGAAGCTCAACGTAGAAAGTAGAGTGAAGAAGTAAAAGGTCGCCTGGTAGCAAAAATATATTCCGGAGTGGAGGGAATTTCCTTTGGTGATGTTTTATCTCTCATCGCAAAATTGACCCCCATTATATTTATATTGTCTCTTGCTACAACATTTGATATTGAAGTAGATAAAATGGGTGTAAAGACATTGTTCCTACATGCACACCTGGAATAAGAAATCTACATGAAACAACCTAAAGGTTCCATGGTGAAGGCATGGGATTTGGTCAAGTTTCAAGATGGAAGAGAACATGTTGGTAGAAAATGTTTGCTCAAGAAGAAGCTGAATGTAGAAGGTAGAGTGAATAGGTAGAAGGTCTTGTGGTAGCAAAAATATATTCCCTGGTGGAGGGAATTGTCTTTGGTGATGTTTTATCTCTTATTGCAAAATTGACCCCCATTATATTTCTATTATCTCTTGCTACAACATTTGATATTGAAGTAGAAAAAATGGATGTAAAGACATTGTTCCTACATACACACCTAGAATAAGAAATCTACATGAAACAACCAAAAGGGTCCATGTTGAAGGGTTAAAAGGAGTTGGTTTCCAAGTTGAAAATTTCCCTATATGGCCTAAATCGATACCCAAGAATTTGGAATTAAAAGTTTGATACTTACATGTTAGAACTAGGATTTGTGAGGAGCAAGGCTTATCATTGTATATATTTCAAGCAAGGGGGTGATCACTTAATTTATGTAGTATTGTATGTCGATGATATGTTTCTAATTAAAAACAAAAAGAATATCATCAAGGAGGTAAAGTCTCAACTATCCTCTAAGTCTGACATGAAGAATCTTAGTGATGCAAACTTTATTTTGGGCATGGAGATTAAAAGATATCATGAAAATAAGAAACTTTGGTTAAAGTAAAGGAATTTTAAGTTGAGAAAATATTGCAGATATTTCATATGTAGGAATGTAAATCATTCAAAGTTCCTATTCATGTAGGTGAAAATTATCTACAAGATGGTGTCCCAAGACACAAGAAGAGGTGGAGGACATTTCCCATGTTCTATGTTAGTGTTGTTTGTACTTTGATGTATGTTATGGTCTGTAATGGACCAAACATTGACCATTTGGTGGGATTTTTGACCATATATATGTTAACATTTGGGATTACTTCGAAAGTGTTTACACCCTATCAAGGGTTATTCATGATATGTCAGGTACATGATGTATGTTCATTCACTTGATGATATTAGATTTATTGTATCATGGGAGATTGTCTATGATGGATATGCACATTTGAGATAGCTTGCTAAGTGGGTGCATGACCTCAGGAGTTTGTTGGCTTGGATTTATTCACTTAGGCATTGGAGATATCTTACTTGGATGTTGGAAACCCTTCCAATTGTCACCACATGGAGAGTTCACCTCATTTGACAGTGCCCTACATGGGATGAGGAATGTTGTGCATCTTGGAGGAACGCTTCAGGCCCTAGTTGGCATGTGGCAACTTGGATTCTTGTTCAAAGGATTGGAGATGGCTCGGGGACACTTATATATTTGATAATGTTCTTGCAAGGATTATTTGACCTAGTGAATTACATTTCTTAGAAGAATCAATGGATTTCATGGAGGTTTGTGACGGGTGGATGTGGACGTGCCTTATGTAGCTATGTCACCTCTAAGACATTATTGTGCATAGCATTTCCTTGGAGCATGAAATGTGTACTTAAGTGTAGTGTCTCACTTATGTTGGGCTACAATGGGCTCATTGTAGGTACTTAAGACTAGTCGCCTCCCTTACCTATCATATAAAGTGAGACACTACACTTAAGAGATAGTACACTTAAGTACAACTCACCTTGAGGAGGCGCATCTTTTTGTCCAAGCAAAAGTTCAAAATTCCAAGTTTGGAAAATTAGGGTTTCTCTGACAAACCTTGGGCATTAGAGAAAATTTGAGGTATAAAATGGGCCTCCTAAGGAAAATAATAAAATAACAGTTAAAATAATAAAATAACATTTATGAATTTTGGAGGAAAAGAGAAAAAACTACTTTTTTCTTCATATTTTGAAGATATCTCCCTATCGTTTTAATCAAATTTCGAGCGGGAGCACTCGTTGGATGCGAAATTTAATTCTGCATCCAACGCATACCCACACTGCAAACTTTAAGTAACACGTTTTTCTATGTATTTCTCATGTTTTGTGGTGTGGAGTCCCTCCAAAGTTTGCAGTGTGGGTACGCGTTGGATGCAGAATTAAATTTCCCATCCAACAAGTCCTCCCACTCGAAATTTGATTAAAAGGATAGGGAGATATGTTCAAAATACGAAGAAAAAAAGTAGCTTTTTTAATGTCAAATATGCCAACTCAACCATTATGGTTGACTCTTTTCTTGAAATTCTATTGGTTCTTGAATTCAATGACTCATTTTCTTATGAGGTGGCTTGTTTTCTTATAAGGCCCATTTTAGACCCCAAATTTTCTCTAATGGTTAGCCAGCTCCAGAACTAGGTTGGGCATCACAAATTGGTAAGATCTAATTCCTTGCTATTTCCATTTGAGGTTCTCATATCAAAATGACAAATCACACCAAGATTGAGGATAAGCCTGAAGGGTATGATAACTTTCGGGCATGGAATTATAGAATATCTCTTGTCCTAGAAGAGAATGACTTGGATAAGTATGTCAATGAGGAGGTTCCAGAACCAGAGGGAGAAGAGGAAAAAGAAATCCACAAGAAGAACATGATCAAGGCCAAGAGGATCATTGCATACTCCATCAAATATCACCTCATACCTTATGTATCATCTTTGAAGACTCCAAAGAATATGTTTGATGCCTTGACCACAGTATATGAAGGAAAGAACATCAACCATAAGATGAGTCTAAGGAACCAACTCAAGAATGTGAAGATTCAACAATCAGAAACCATTCAATCTTAATTCATAAGAGTTGCTCAAATCAAGGAACAACTTGAAGTAATTGAAGACAAATGTGAAGAAGGAGATATTGTAATGACTACCTTGAATGGTCTCCCAAGATCATGGGACTCATTCATTCAAGGAATATGTGCCAGGAAGAAGCTAATCACATTCACGGAGTATGGGAGGAATGCACCCAAGAAGAAGCTCGATTAGTAGCAAGAGAATAAATTTGGGGGCTAATGATGATCAAGCCCTAAATGCTCATGCTAAGAAGTTTCAACACAAGAGGGAGGACCACCATCACAAGAAGACTAGAAGATACCATAGGAATCATGGACCTAGAAGAGACCCCTCCAGTATTGGGTGCTTCACATGTGATGAGAAAGGACATTATTCAATAGACCTTCCCAGAAACCAAGGATCCTCCAGGAAAATCAACAAGAAGAGGCATCATGCACATACTGTTGTTACACCCAAAATCTACTCATCATAAGATTCAGTGTATATACCCCTGAAGATACCTAGACTAAGTAATCATCCTAGGAGGGTTTGTACCCAATTGTGCTCAGTTTTGAAGGGTCGTCGCAGGTTGCACACTAGCAACATGCGACGTCGCACCTTGCTCCATTACAGGGTGCGACGAAGTCAGTTAGATGAAAAAAATAGCTTCTTCGAGGTCCATCTCGAAGCTTGTTGACTTGGGACCCTATCCCTGACCTCTTGGAAGAGTTGGAACTCGGTTCCTAAACCCTTGGAGAGATCCCTTAAGCCTCTCCTACCATCTCTCAACCTATCCTATCCATACCCTATCCACTTAGTCCTATATAAATGAAGCTCACTCCCATCCGAAAGGGAGGAATACTATGGTATATACATGCTGGTGAAATCACTCTTACAACATCTCCACTCACCTATTGGAGCACTCATACTTCCTTGGAAGGATATGGAAATTGGCTTTGTCGGAGAAGGGCTACAGCGTTAAGCCTTGGTTGTGGTTCTATATCTCTATCATGTACTCCTCTATTTGCAGTAATACAAATGCTTTCCACCAATGTTGTTCATGTGTGTAATGATATTGAGTAGTTTACTTGCTTAATTGTTTACTTAGATCTCTTATTCTATAGATGTTTTTTACTGGTTTCTCTTGTTTCTTGTCTTGATAGGTCTTGCAGCTTGGATATGACGACCGTGAGACGTAGAGAAACATTCAGGAGAAAGGATTGCGTAGTGAAAGGTAAGACATCTTGTACTTGATCCCTAAGTAGATCTAGGAAATGCATTAGTAGTCTGTTCTATTTGTTCTAGACTCACTTTGAGCTAGGGAGATTTGGCTCGCATCTACTCAAGTGGATTGTCCGATAACAAATCTAAAGACCATATTGGGGAGTATAGAATTTGGTCAGTAGTTTTCAATCTGAGAGTCAATTTCAGTTGATTGCTTGACACGTGCCTTTTATTTTTTGCCATTTACTTCTTGGAGTTGATTTCACTATCAAATATTCATATTGAATATTTTGATCTACTTCCTCTGAGTTTATACAACTCATTCCCAAACCATTCCATGGTTCATTACTGAGAGATCTGATTCATTTTTGAATCTAGACTTCGCCTGTCACACCTGGACAGTGGGAACAGAGAGACACTGTGTCATTCTGGGTCTCTTTTCTTTACCTGTTAGATACTTGTCACATCCCTTGCATTGGCAAACTGCGACATCGTCGCACTTCCCGTGTAGACAAACTGCGACGTCGTACTGTGTACAAGCACAGAGTGCGTCGATTTGTCAAATTTTGGCATGCAGGCATCTCTTCTCTATCTGACAGTTTGGATTTTGGTTGTATGAATTCTCTCTGTGATGCAAGATCCAGTCAGGGATCCCACCTATGATTTTTGTTTTGAGTGTTTGGTTCTGTTTGGATTGATTTTGAGTTTCATTTTGGACAAGTTTGAAGACCGATAGTGGTTGATAGTCTTGTCTCCTCCACCTTCATCCGCACACCCTTGCATTCCCTTCCTTCCATCCCTGATCTGATTGTCACATTAGATCAGCTTCCAGGCCTCATTTACATTTGTTTTGAGCTTTGCTTGCTTGGTTTGCTTGCTGCTGCTTGATTTTGAGTTAAGTGTGTCTTTCAGCTTGATTGAGTGCTTATCTTTTCTTGAGTTTTCTGAGTGTACTGAGTGCTACAAGTAATGTTTTATTTTTAGTCATTTAGATCTAAAAGCTCAGTTGTTATCAAGTTTATTCTTCGATGCATCCATTGAAAAGTTAAGAAGTGTTTCTTTCCCATCATTTCTTAAACATTATTGAAGAAAATTGTTGTGCATTGGAAAATTCTCGTTTATGTTTTGGAAGAATTGAATGAATGTATGATCTATTGTGTTTTTCTTGAATCATGAATCGCTCATTTTCTTGAAAGGCTCAAAGTACGCTTCAATTTTTGCAAAATTGATTCCATGCTAAGGAAAAGATAGATGCATTTTTAATTTTTGGTGCTTTTAGACCATTGAAAGTGAAATTGAAAAACTTGCATATTCCATTTCAGAATCCTCTCTTTCCATTACCTAGTGTCATTTTGATTTGAAAAGAAAAAGAAAAGAAAAAATGTTGTGATTTGGATAGTAGTGTGGTGATTTTTTGTGTTTCGTTGAAAAAAAGGAAAAGAATACTTTCATAGTCAAGTTTTGTTTGAATTGGGACTATGTTGCATTGAGTTTGTTTTGGCAATACTATTGGAAAAAGCTTTCTCCTTCCCATAGCTAGAATTCATTGAAAGAAAAGAATATTTCGTGCATGTATCTAGGGCTTGCATTATGCTTCCAATTATGTACTCACCTCATGCATTCACCTAATCGCCCAAGATAAAATTAACAATAGAACTAGGTAAAAATTTTAGCAACTTGTGTGTAAGTTAGAGACGTGTTCCGGCGTCGTTAAGCATGGCAGTTGTCGTTATTTTCCAGCACTGTATCCCAGGGGTATTGTAGTCTTCCACGTACTTATCGGTATATCGAGCTCCTTCATGTACCCACCAAGTACCATAATCCGTACTTGGCGTATATCGAAGGGTGTATCATGTACTCGGTAGTATATCGGAAGGTCTATTGCCGAACAGTTGTGCATTAGACAACACCACTACGAATTTGAGCTCCCACGTACCTTGCGTATATCGGGAGACACCACTAGGATTCCTGAAACCAACTGAGTTAACCATTTAGCTATCTTGGCAAAGCAATACACTGAGAACAACACTCGGGGAGATTATCACACACGTACTGTCCAGGTAATCGGGTATGCAGGCAAGGGTACAGTCCCAATCCTCCTTGTCGCGTCATATTGTTGGACCCTACAGTATATCGTGGTTTGCAATGCCTTGATAATCCCGTGAGGTTCCAGACTTTTGAATCCACTCTGTCACATAAGTTTGCTTGTTTCCTTAGTTTGAGTAGGTTTTTATGGACTGCTTTTCTTTTAGCATACCCTTAGGAGAAACGTTGTTTTAGCCATCCTGGATGATCATCCTGACACTCTGGTGGATTTTCCCTGGAGAAGGTCCCGTAGGATCTTAAACTTATCACCCGAATATCACCTTAATCCGGAGGTTATTTCAAGGGTAAGAATGGATCAGTGTAACGCGGTCGTAGTTACTGAAGTGGAAAACCCCACTCTCAATGTTGGAGGAATTTTGTTTCCACAAACTCCTCCGGATTCACCTGCCTCTCATCCACCGCAGGATGAAGGAGAAAAAATCCCGCCTCACAAGACCTTTCTCCCATCATCCCGGGAGAACCTATAACATTGGAATGGATAAACCGACCCCAAGACGACCCTACAGCAGCTGTTGGTCCTTCAGCAGCTTATTGGACATCTTCTACAGACCACCCAGTGGCTCATTTTTCCATCTCATCCCCACCTAACTGGACTACTCCATAGCTCTCTAGACCTTATTACAGGTCTGACCGCGCTGATATTTTCGGCCTTATCCACGAACATGTGGAACAATTGCGTCTTAGGGGTGATGACCTTCGAAGACAGAGTCTCGAGCGACACTCTGAAGAGTTTCGAAATCGGAACTTTCAAATAAGATTCGATGACAGAGACATCCCAGTTCATCCGATATCTTTTGGATCACTAGAACAACCTTCCCACCATGAGACCTCTAATAAGACTGGTCAACCCTCACAAGAGTCCAGTCTTGCACCTCAAGTGAACCAACCTATGGAAGGACAACAATCCAACACATCTGTCACTACCACAGTTACTTTACCAATTCCTCCCCCACCTCAAAATTCGAGGGGAGGGTATTCCATTCCCCCGGATTATCTTATTGGTAATTTTATTACTTTCGTAGCTAGTCAACCACCTACATTGGTTCAACCTGTGATTAGTGGTCAACTTGTTGTGGCTGGGGGGCAACCCCCGTTTCCTAACCAGAACATAGGCGGTGGAATCCCCAACAGACCTTCCGTTGGACCGTCCCAACCCGCTAGACCATCCACCACGGGATTATCTCATGTTGGGGGGTTGTCCAATGTAACTCAACCCTCATGGAGTCAAGCGTATCCAGGTTCTGTTAAATCGGTGACGGGCCAATCTAATCCTGGAAACGGACCATACGGGATACCTTATCCCGGGAATCCATACAGTCTATGGGGGCAATAATCTATGTTGCAACACGGACCCCAACCAACTATCCCTCAAACACTACCACCCCCGATCGGCCCTCCCCCACCTCTTGCTGGAGGCGGTAGGCCCCAACCTAACTTTGGTGGAGGCCCACCTCATTTTATCAACAACATCCCTCACCCTTCCGGCGGGTGGCGGGAATGGTCCACCACCCCCACCCGACGGAGACGGAGGGGGACCACCCTATCATGGTGGAGGAGGACATTTCCGTTCGAGTGGCAGAGGTGGTCCACCACCCCCTCTAAGCGGAGGCGGTGGAGGACCTAATTACTATGGTGGTGGTGGTGGTGGTGGAGACCCTCATCCTTCCGGCAGTGGAGTTGGTGGGGGGCCCCATCCTTCTGGCGACGGAAGTGGTCCACCTCATTATGGTTATGGACCCCCACCTCCTCCCGGTGGTGGCGGCGGGCCTCCACCCCCTCCCGGTGGTGGAGGTGGACCCCCACCTTATTGGAATGGACCACCTTATGGTGGCGGACCCCTTTACAGTTCGGGCGACACACCCCCCTATGGCCAGTTTCCTCCTGGTACACCTTACGGTCAGTTTGGTCCTTACACGCCTATTCGTATTATCAATACGTGCAACCTAATCCACAACTGCCCTTCTTGGCTACTTTGGACCTGCCTGACCTACCCCGTTTAACCAACGATCATATTTACCATGGATCTAACTTCCCACCAATTCCGGTGAAACTTCCGTCTGATATCCCCAAATTTTACGGCAAACCGGGTGAAGACCCTAAAAACCACGTGATGACATACCACTTATGGTGTTCATCTAATTCCTTAATGTACGATTCAATTCGTCTTAGATTGTTTCAAAGGACTCTCACCGGTTCGACTTCCAAGTGGTACATTGAGTTGCCACCCCACTCTTTTCCTGATTTTGGTTCTCTTGCCATGAACTTTTTGACTCATTTCCAGCTACCCATACGGTATGAAACTGGTACCAAGATTTTAACCTCGCTCTGTCAGAATCCCACCACTGATATTTCAGATCATATCCACGAATGGCGAAGGAGATGACGTCTCATTACAGCTCCTATTCTAGATCAGCTCCTAGAAGACTAGTTCACAAAATCCCTCATCCCTACGATAGCAAGAGACGTTTCTATGCGAGGTGATGTCACCGAAGAACAAGCCATCTCAAGTGCCCATGTGCTAGACCTAGTCTACACCCAATCCGGCACTTTGTTTGATATTCTTCCTGACGCACCTCGTGACGTTAATGACCCTACGAAACCACATAAGGGACTCCAAACTAATGGAATCATTGGTTCCCTTAACATCCAGCCTGCTGCCAACACTGTTGGATCATCCAACCCAACTCTGGCTGGCCACAGCACTGCCAAGTCCACCACTCCTATTGTAAATGAAGAGGTGAATTCTGTCCAATTAGCTTCATCTCAGAAGTCTGGAGATAAAAAGAAGAACAAGGGGACACCCAAAAAGTCTTCCTCCCAGCAGGAACAAAAGAGCACTCCTGACGATACCAAGCAGAAACGAAAACTAAAGTATCCTTGTTTACTATGTGGAGATGACCATTTCTCCAAAGAATGTCCCCATAGAGACGAAGTACAAAAGTTTCTTAGGGGTAAACCAACCGCCACAATCCTCAATGATCTATTTCCTACTCAAAACTAGCAGATGATTTCTCAACCCCCCCCATCCCAGGGGGAACCATCCAATACCGCGCATGTTCTCATGGTGCGTAACGAGATGATCAATTTGAACACTCGCTCGTGATCTTACGAACCGGTCCCTTCGAAGGAGTCTGCTGGAAATAATAATGAAAAATATTTTGACTCCTTAACTGATGTTACTGTACCATCAACTTCTCTCACCATTGAGAATCCCTCCTTAGACTCGATATTGCGACCACCCAAGAGTACGATTCAAAAAGATGTTTTCAATCCCAACACTCAAGTGGCACAAAATTACAATATTGTGGAAGACTTGGCACAAGCTCCTTGTGCCATGTCTACCATCGAAGTTTTGCAGAATTGTCCTAATCAACGCAAAACTCTCCTTGCAACCATCGGTGCAGTTGACCCAAATTCCTCAAATACCATCATGTTCCGACTTGACAACTTTAAGTCGAGGCTCTCACACCAACTCGCATTCTAAGTTTCTACGAATATTGCTGGGAATATTTTCCATCATACCCTTTTAGACGAAGGCGCCTCCACTTCTGTCATGTCGATCTCCTGTTGGATAGCCATTGGCTCCCCCGAATTGAATCGTTCTCCCACCACGTTGAAAACATTCGACGGGCGTGGCTTTCAACCTCATGGAATCTTACAAGCTCTTGCAGTTGAGTTGGGCGGAAAGACCGTAACCGTTAACGTGGAAGTGGTCTCTGCCCCATTAGATTATAATCTCTTGTTTGGTCGCAATTGGTTTTAAACCATGCAAGCGGTAGCCTCTTCAATCTTCCGCATAGTACAATCCCCCCACCAAGGACAAATTGTTACTATTGACCAATTATATTTTTGTACACCAGACACTACTACTCATCCTGGTGACCATTTTCCTTCCATTGGACAGATGTCAAAACAGTTTGAGAGTATAGGGGTTCCCCTTTTGAAAGCTTCATCTCTCATGGGCATTTTTCCAGCCGCGAACCCCCTTAATCATGTTGCTATGGTGAACATGATCTCCACAGAGATTTTATCTCACTCTACCGATGCTTGGCTTGTACCGGATGAAGCCACAACACACCTGCTTGGAGATATAATTCCTCTTTCACCCACTAAACGTATTTACAAGGCTATCCAATCAGCACCGGAGGACCATTTAACCATGGCCTCTCCATCTTGTTCTCTACGATGGACGTCATCTCTACCTGATCTCTTACTTTGGACTTTTCATTCAGACGAGTCCATCATGGAAGTTATGAATGTTGATGACAGTCCGTGGGATGATCTCCACCATAGGTCATCTTTTCTTCCTCCTTTGGAGTACATAGAGGACAACATTCACACCCTCTTTTCACCAAATATCTACCCATTCCCTCATTCCCCCATCCTTACATGTCTTATGGACACTGAGAGCAACTTGGAAAAAATTGAGCCAACCACTCTGGTAGACATCTTGGTGAAAACTAGTATAGTGGAACACATTCGCATAGGCCAGAAGTGTTCCCCTAAAGAAATAGTTGCTGGCACGCCCTTATTCAAGCAATTTCGAGACGTATTTGCTTGGTCCTATGAGGAGATTCCTGGGATAGACCCCGCGATTGTTTCTCACGAAATAAAAACCTATCCCGACATCAAACCTGTACGCCAAAAGTTGTGACTGGTACACCCCCGAAAGACTACGGCAATTAACGCAGAGATTGAAAAGCTCTTAAAGGTTGTTTTTATCTATCCTGTCCCATTGACGGATTAGGTCTCAAACTTCGTCCCTGTGAACAAAAAGCAGGGTACCATTCATGTCTGTGTCGATTATCGGGACCTTAATTGGGCTTGTCCAAAATACAACTACTCGACCCCCTTCATCGACCAGATTATTGACAATTGTGCCGGAAGCATCATCTTCTCATTTATGGATGGCTTTTCTGGTTACAACTAGATTGAGATCAACCTAGCTGACCAACATAAGACAGCTTTCATCTTCTCATGGGGAACATTTGCATACAACAAACTCCCGTTTGTCCTTAAAAATGTTGGCGCCACGTTTCAGCGGGCTATGTCGTATGCCTTCCATGATATTAAGGACTTTGTGGAACCTTACCTGGACAATCTCCCTACTCATTCAAAGTAGTGCGAGTTCCACATTGATCATCTGACGGCCATTTTTCTTAGATGCGGACGATACAATATCCATCTGAATCCTCATAAGTGTATCTTTTGCATTGAGTCCGGACGCCTCTTAGGATTTATCATTTCCAAGGATGGGATCTGCATTGATCCCTTAAAGGTGGAGGCCATCATTAACCTGCCACCCCCGACTGATGTGACGGAACTTCAAAGTCTCCAAGGGAAGGCGACTTATTTAAGACGTTTTGTTTGCAATTTCGCGGAGAATACTCAGGGGTACATGAGACTGCTCAAGAAGGACATCCCATTCATTTGGGACGACCAAGCTCAAAACTCCTTCGACAGTATCAAACATGCCATCATGCATGCCCCCGTGCTCCAACCACCCAATTATTATCGAGATTATATCATATATATCACTGCTTCTGCTACCACTATCTCCATGGTTTTGGTACAGGAGGATCAAAACACCCAGGAACATGTAATATAATATGCAAGTAAGGGTCTTGCTGACACTGAAACTAGATATTCACATGTCGAAAAAATCGCATTCGCGGCGGTCATCGCCATCCAGAAGTTCTGGCACTATATCTTTCTCCGCACCACCACCATCATCGCTGACTTGAACCCCATGTACCACGTACTGACACGTCAGGTGCTTGGGGGCAAGTATTCAAGCTGGATCGTGATACTGCAAGAATTTGATCTTATTTCGAGAAAGCCAAGTCAAAGAAGTCTTTGGTGTTTGTCGAACTCATTTGCGACCTTCCCCGTCCTGATGCAGAAGTTGAGCACAATGACTCCTTTCCAGATGAATCATTGTTTCTCATCAGTACGACTGACCCATGGTATGGAGATATCTTATTGTATCTTTAAACCCAACACTTCAACCCTCAACTCTCTCGTGACGACCCTCGTAAGATACGTCACCATGCGAAGTATTATTTAATCATCAATGATACTTTGTATCGATGTGGCATTGATTCAATCCTTCGACGTTGTCTCACTCACGATGAGGCTGAACGCGTTCTCAATGACTCTCACACTGGGGCATGTGGTGGTCACCTCTCTGGGATGGCTACAGCCCAGAATATTTTGGCCTACTATCTTCAAAGATTGTATTGAGGTCGTAAAAAAATTTCCTCCTTGCTAACACTTCCATACGAAGAAGCGCACCCATCCCGCCCCGTTACACCCGATTATTGTCGTGGGCCCCTTCGCAAAATGGGGCATTGACTTTATGCATTGTAAGCCCACCTCAACCGAGGGGCATAGTTACATCATTATAGCTATGGATTACTTTACAAAGTAGGTTAAAGCTATGCCTACATACCAGAACGACAGCAAAACCGTCGCACTCTTCATGTTCAATCATGTAATAGCGTGGCTCGGAGTTCCTCATGCAATTGTTACCGATCATGGTTCCCATTTTTAGAACCGTATGGTCGATGAACTGAGCGACAGGTTGGGTTTTCACCATGAAAATTCAACACCCTACTACCCGCAGTCCAATAGACAAGTCGAGGCCATTAACAAGGTCTTGAAAACTATGGTCTAAAGGATGGTAAGGACACATAAGTCCAATTGGCACAACATGCTCTTCTCAACGTTATGGGCCTATCAAAATTCTGTCAAAACTGCCACAGGATTCACTCCCTTCCAATTGGTATATGGATTGGAGGCTATCCTACCTATAGAGTGTGAAATTTCGTCTCTACAACTCGCTGTCAAACTTCTTCCCAATACTACTGTTGAGGAAGAACGTCTCTTGCACTTAGAAAAACTGGACGAGTCCCGCCGAGATGCCGCTCTTGCTAATGAAATGCACAAGAAACACATCAAATCCCAATACGACAAGTCAGTTGAGCCTGGCATCTTTAACGAGGGTGATCTGGTCCTCACTTATGACCAGAAGCACAGCAAACTAGGAGCAGGAAAGTTCGAATCCATGTGGCATGGACCTTACATTGTCAAACATGTTTTGGAGAAGGGAGCTTACGAGCTTGAAGACTACGATAGAATCTCTTTGGGTGAACCCCGCAATGGGATTTACCTGAAGAGATATTATGCCTAAATTCATCACGCTTAGACTTTCTTGTATATACTGTACATGGCGTGTTTTTTTTGTTTTTGTGTGTGCTGTGACGCTTTTATTTTTTAGTGTCTTTAGATCTTGTTTCCGCTCCTTCTACCATGTTTTGTCTATGTGTGCAGATGGAAACGTGCTATGGATTCGCAGACAACGCCAACTGCCATACCCATAACCTTTCTTTGGCATCCTGGGTACTATATTCCCCAACAGGTGAGCTCATTAGCTCAAGAGGAAGTTGCCTAGGGTTTGCGACCAACAATGCCGCAGAGTATCATGCAGTAATCAAAACCCTAGATAATTCCATTTCCTTGGGTATGAACCACATTGTCATCCTCATGGATTCTCAATTAGTGTTTTCCCATCTTAACCGGGTTTATGCCATCCGTGATCCCACCTTACTCCGTCTCTTCAGACGAGTACGTCTCCTGAAAAGGTCATTTGAATCCGTTCAATACCTGCACATTCCACGAGAGTTAAACACAGTTGCTGACTCGATGACCAACTTCATTTTGGATTGGTACATCGCACACACATAATATTCATAATATGTAAAAGCATTCACAACACGTAAATAATGTATAAAAGCAAACATGTAAACAAGATCACATCACTCATCATTTTAAAACACATAATGTATAAATCGCCGAGAATGTCTGTATATATATATATATATCACTCAAAAGTAGTGCTGGTACAAAATCTGAAGCACGATGGCTTTCAGTGAGTCTCTACAAAATCTAAAGCATCATAGCTTTCAATAGTACAAAATATGAGGCCTCTAAGCTCTCAGTACAAGTATAATAGTGTCATTGGGCCTAACGCCTAACCCGTACACCACCCCTAGCACGGACAGAACGATGTCGCTGAGTGAGGAAGCAATCCACGGTCCTCGCCACCTTGTGGAGTAGGGAATTGAAGCGTACAAATGCTCCAACCCCAAACCTCTGCATAGGTCTTGGTAGATCATCTATCGTTGGCTCAGGAAACTCCACTGTTAGCTGGGACAAGTTCCTGTATACCTCCTCCGTCTCCTCGATGTCAGCATGAGCACCTGGGGGCACAACTGCTTCCCCACCTTTGTCTCTCCTCCCCAGGAGAGAAAGTCCGACTAGCCGTACGGGCCCCACATCTGCACACACATGTTATATACTTGTCAGCACTTCATCAAAAAAATGATAAATATACAAAATTACAAGTACAAGGGTTTTGTTCTCACCTATGTCACCCCATGCTGCACCCTCGGGTAGCACCAAGTCAGGATCCTCTCTGAAATCCGTACCACTGTATGGTAATTCCTCAACCACGAGTAACTGGCCTTCCAGCCAGCTGAAGAACTCAGGACCAAAGCTGATGATGGGTCCTCCACCATGACGAGTGATGACCTCAGTCCATCTGAGCATGTGGGGATCTCAAGGCTCCCTGTCATCTAGTACTACCTATGGATGCAAGAGAGGGATCCCTTCCAAGAGAAACGATACCACAATCGACCCATAACCAAACTGCTTGAGCTCTCCCCGTCGACACTTGGTCAACTGAGCTCGGAGGTTTGCGAGGAGACCCTCACACCAGTTGAACACCATGGGGGACATACAGTCCTCCGCATAAAGCATCTAGGTCCGAGTAGCCGTGTGTGGAGCTTGGATACCCGCCGCTCTAGTAATAGTAAGCAGTATGGTACACAGTGGGCGGCTCACCACATCCCTGATAAGAATCTTCCCACTGGAAGATCGATAAAGAGCAGTACAATGATGCGACACCATGTCATCAACTATGCATCACTCGCCCGTGTTCCAGTAAGATGTACAGGTTCCCCTCTCCGGGACAGACCTGTGAGAAAATAGATGTCCTCAACATCTATTGTGAGGATATGCTGACCAATCATGAAATACTATTGGGTCGCATCCCAACTCTGGAGCATGTGTGATAGCAATGGGATTTGGGATCTCATCCCCTGAATCTTAAAGAACTTGAGTAAACCACAGTTCCTCAAGGCATCCACGCATTGTGGATCATTGGAAACTTATTCATCTTCTACTTCGTGTTCTCGTTATCGCCACTCTAAAACCATGTTGGCTAGCAAGCAACCTGCCAAGAAGGGAATTTAAACACTGTTAGGTCCTACTTCAACCTCTGCAAGTTCATTTTTTGGATTAAATTTGATGGTTGGGAAGTGCAACTCCGTCGTCTCACTGTACGTTTGCGTACAATGCGATGTCATCGCACTTCATCCATTCGGGACTTGTGCCGAGTAGGTCTCATCGTAGTTCTCAAAAGGGCCAACTACGACGAGCCGAGAGCACATTACCCCTCCATGAATCCATCAAAAAACCCAAAAAATGAACCTAAAAACAAAATCTAATCCACTGGAAAGTTGTTGGATGAATTTTAGGCTTACCTACTCCTGACGGTGGGTGAAATGGCAGATTGTAGCTCCCGCAATCGACAAAGGAAGTTTTGGCTCCAAATTGGTACTTCTCCTCCCAAATTGGCAAATGAAACAATAAAATCTATTTTGGCCCATTTTTCTATTTATAAATAGAATGGAATATTCCTTTTCAAATATTTTGATGCTCTTGGGCCATTTATTATAGTTTTTGACCATTTTTGTCATATTTGAGGATATTTGACACATTTTCTAGTGTGCAGGAGTTGTAAGTGGTCTTTCATGTCGTTTCTTGTATAACAACGGTCATCACAGGTATGAACACTCCCTTGAACGTTTTGTCGTTATTTTTGCAACGATTAGTCTATAATTATTGTGTGATGATGGGTTTATTCTGTATTTGTTCTCGTACTCACGAAACTATGAGAACAAGTACCGAGTTATGATTTATCACTTTTTCGGGCTCGTTAAACTTCCACGGAAAAGGACACCCCCCAGAGTCTACCGTTAAGCTCTTTTCAGGCTCTCGAAAAATGAAAAGATTGCCAAGTGAACTTGTCACATTCACGCTTGTTAAAGTATTTGAATGGTTGTCTTCCTAGTGATAGTTTACCCCTTTTTCGTACCAGGAGGCACTAATTATGGGAAAGGTATACTCCAGCCAATCATGGCTGGAAGAGTCCTCTCCCACGTCGTTTTACCCTTTTTCGGGCGATGAGGCTAACTTTATGAAAAAGGACCGTTGGAGTCTCCATTAGTTCTTTTCAAACTCTCTAAACATGAAATGATGGTCGATTTTACTTTCTATGGACTCATTAAAATTTTCACATTGAAGGACCCATCATGGGACGAACCCCTCCTATCCTAGGTTAGGAAAACATTTGGGATTGGACTCATATATGAGATGATCTATACCGAGCATCTGGTTACCCTCATCAAGCTCGTAAAAAACACACGAGGCACTCATCATTCATGATGGGGAAAAAGGAAAGTGTTTTTGTTAGATACCTTATTAGTGGCAGTATGTAGTCGTTCTTTAACATGGCACTCGTCTGCATTTGCATACAACACTTGGATCATCCATTTGTCTTCGAGTTCCACTTATTTCCTGAGTATCATTACTCCTTTGAGTCATTCAGAGAAAAGCTTCCATCATCAGTCGCTTTGAGAATTTGTGTCGCACTCGTCATGTCAATACTGTCAAGTCATGCCATGCCCATGTTCAAGAATATGTCTATCATTTATCATCTGTAGTCAGTACACCCGCCATCATGTCGGTTTACTCTGAGTCAGTTTTGCATGTTATTGTACAATCCGATATAATCTATACATTTTTGTCGTGCTTCGTGTCGATTGATGGGGGATTCATCATGGCCCTCCTTCGACGGATTCATCCTTGTCGACTTCAACTCATCATCCGAGGATCGAATCTAGAAACCAGTCAAGTACCTTGGCCCTACATGCCTCAATGGCAGGTTACCTCGCTTTCATCATGAGTTTACATCATTGACTCTTGATTGAAATATTTCATCTTGCGTTTGACTTCAACTCATTTATTCACGCTTGATGATATGTACTGTGATACCTTGGGAATCATTGACATCAATGGTGATCTCCCTCGCACTTGTTAACAGTTTACATCAATGGCCAATCATCAAGTGGTTTCTACCATGTTCGATGTCAAGACATTTGTAATCACATGGATAGATTTGTATCATTGCGGGTTCAACTTGAAGACCCTGGGGAGTCTTATTTTACCCAGGTTACGATGGAGTTTCTATTGAGTTATATCACATGGATCCACTTTTTCATTGGTCGTGGCTGTGTTATCATCTCATTATGGATCTACGCTTGTGTCTAGTAGCCATGATTGTGTTCAGTCGGTCATTACTACCATGGATCTACAATGTATTTTTCGGCATCCATGTTGTACTTCATATGAGATTGTCAGTTCAGAGTCAATTGTACTACAGCAGTGTCCTTTGTCCGACAAGTCTATTGCCAATAGTTCTGTCAAAGCACTTCACTTGCTTATCTTCAACAACTTCATGCTTTGGGGGGAATTCTATTACACCCAAAATCTACTCATCATAAGATTCAGTGTATACACCCCTGAAGATACCTGGACTAAGTAATCATCCTGGGAGGTTTTGTACCCAATTGTGCTCAATTTTGAAGGGTCATCGCAGGTTGCACACTAGCAACATGCAACGTCACACCTTGCTCCATTACAGGGTGCGACGAAGTCAATTATATGGAAAAAATAGCTTCTTCGAGGTCCATCTCGAAGCTTGCTGACTTGGGACCCTATCCCTGACCTCTTGGAAGAGTTGGCACTCGGTTCCTAAACCTTTGGAGTGATCCCTTAAGCCTCTCCTACCATCTCTCAACCTATCCTATCCATACCCTATCCACTTAGTCCTATATAAATGAAGCTCACTCCCATCCCAAAGGGAGGAAGACTATGGTATCTACATGCTGGTGAAATCACTCTTAGAACATCTCCACTCACCTATTGGAGAACTCATACTTCCTTGGAAGGATATGGCAATTGGCTTTGTCGGAGAAGGGCTACAGCGTTAAGCCTTGGTTGTGGTTCTTTATCTCTATCATGTACTCCTCTATTTGCAGTAATACAAATGCTTTCCACCAATGTTGTTCATGTGTGTAATGATATTGAGTAGTTTACCTCCTTAACTGTTTACTTAGATCTCTTATTGTATAGATGTCTTTTACTGGTTTCTCTTGTTTCTTGTCTTGACAGGTCTTGCAGCTTGGATCTGACTACCATGAGACATAGAGCAACATTCAGGAGAAAGGATTGCGTAGTGAAAGGTAATACATCTAGTACTCGATCCTTAAGTAGATCTAGGAAATGCATTAGTAGTCTGTTCTATTTGTTCTAGACTCACTTTGAGCTAGGGAGATCCGGCTCGCGTCTGCTCGAGTGGATTTTCCGATAACAACTGCAGAAGATGATGAACCCACAATAAAGAGAACAAAAGAATATTCTTCAAGTGATGAAGAATATGTATCGTAATAAATTAAGGTAACCAGTTACAAGGGTTCATTCAAAAGGTTCCACCTCATAAGATGTAGAAGAAGGGACACACAGAGTCTACTCCAGTACAATGAACAAGTGATCTACGGAGTAGAATACTTTCTCAACATTTCCAAGAAAGGAGCAGGCCCTCAGAATCAAAAAATGAAGTAGAACGAACACATTGTCAAAGACTCCAGTAGATCAGGGAAGGAATAAAATATCAAGAGGGAGTCCACCCAACAACCAAACAAAGATACGTATTTAAATTTCCATTTCTTGTATATTTACTTGCTTAAATAATATTGTCCAGTTGTTTCAATATTTATGTTCCTATATTTAGAAAGTGCATTATGCATGGAAAAGTGTTGCATTAATGGAATGGTGTATTACTAATATGCATGTGATGGGTAAGTGGCTTATGGTACCGCACAACATTCCATTGCTGCTCATCTAGAATGAAACCTCTTTGCTAACATGTTAGGAGCAGTGCACACTCTTAATTATGTTCTGGTAGATATGGAAGGCATCCAGAAAGCTACCGTATGTATACGGAATATGGATAAATGTTGTGTTGAAGCAATTGGCTAAGATATATACATGATTGTGTGAACTATGCTTGTATGCATAAGAATTTTTCATTATTAATATGTTTTGGAAACCATGAAATGTTTCTAACCATGCAACTGAATTTGACTTGTAGGAAATATCGTGTACGATCACCTACAAAAGAAGAATGATATTATTTGTTTCGTAGAAAAAAGTGACGATGGTCCAAATATAACATTCAACAAGACTTATGAAATCAAGTATACCACAAAAGTACAAAGAAAGGGTTCTCTCAGAAAGAGGGAGTCAACTATGCCAAGATGTTTCTCTAGTGGCCAGACACACTTCCTCAGTGGTGGATATTACACTAGATAGATGGTGTAATCAAGGTAGAAGTATATATCAAGCAACTACCAGGATTTGGGACTCTCCACAGAGAACCACATGTGCGCAGATTGAAGAAGGTTTTGTATGGGCTCAGAAGGCACCCATCGGATAGCATGATGAGATCGAGGATCACCAGAGTGATGGGACATCAACCTTTTCTATAAGGTTGAAGATGAGAATCTCATAGATGAGTTCAAGATATAACTTGCAACATATTTCGATATCTTGGTATCCAGAGATGACATAGATGGATTCACATAATAACATCAGAAGAGAATGCTACTAGTAACTCCAGTACAAAATGTCCTGATGCAGAGATTACAAGATGCAAAGGTAGGATAGTGCCTAGTTACAGAGGGATCAGGAAAGGTTCGCTTTAGAGGGAGTGACTATAACACAGATTACAAAGATATATTAAGAGACATTATCACTTAGCCTCTATCCGTGGAAAAAGTGTTTTCCCCGGTATCTCGGGGATATGATCAGAGTGATACCAGATATCTCCCCTCATGAAGAGGAAGTGTATGTGGAGAATCCAATGGGATTTGAGACACATGAGAGACAGACTCATGTGTGCAAGATAAAGAAAGGCTTGTGTGGTTTGAAGCAGGAACCCAGGACATGGTACGGAAGGATGGACAGCTTTCTGACGAGCTTGGGATTTACCAAAAGTAAAGCAGATTCCAACCTTTACTTCAAGGTTGAGGGCGACATACTAGTGATACTAATACTATATGTAGATGACATGTTTGTAACAGGAGAATATGATCTCATTTCATATATGAAGAGAAGGTATGACGCAGAGTTTGAGATGAAGGACCTGGGGATGATGCACTACTTCTTAGGCATGGAGGTATGGCAGAGTACAAATGGAATTTTGCGTGGTCAAGGAAATTATGCAATGGATATTCTGAAGAGGTTCGGAATGATGGACTGCAAGTAAATGGCCACACCAATGGCATCAAACTTGAAGTGACTGTGTGATGCTTCATCAGAGACAGTTGATTCCACGATGTACAGGTAGATGATTGGTTCATTGATGTACTTGACGAACACAAGACCAGACATATGCTTTGGTGTGAACACCCTGAGCCAGTTCCTCACAGATCTAAGACATGTTCACCTGATTGCTACAAAGCATATATTGAGGTACCTAAAGGGTACAATTAAGTATGGGCTCAAGTATGAGACAAATCAGAAGATTAATATACATGGTTATGTTGATTCGGATTGGGCAGGAAATTCCATACACAGGAAGAGCACTTCAGGATGCTGCTTCAGTTTGGGATCCAGTATGATCTCTTGGTTTAGCACGAAATGATCATGTGTAACATTGATTATAGCTGAAGAAGAGTATGTTGCAGCTTGTTCGGATAATTGTGAGGCAGTATGGATTTGGAAGCTATCGTTAGATTTGTTTGATCTTGAGTTAAAGGTGACTTGTATCTTTTTTGACAACCAGAGTTGTGTAAAGTTGTGTGAGAACCCGGTGTTCCATGACAAGCTGAATCATATTCAGATCAAGTACCATTATATCTGGGATATGGTACAGAGAGGAGCACTGAAGCTCCAGTATGTGGTGACAGACGAGAAGATAGCCGATGTGTTGACCAAGGCATTAGTGAGAGTGAAGTTCAAGTACTTCAGAGAGAATCTTGTTGTTATCCATATCGAGGTTCCTTGAAAGAGGGAGTCATGTGACCAGAAGACGCAGGTGCAGCAGGGTTGTATCTTACATGGTGGAAGACACATGTGGTCTGCAAGGACGTAATGCACTTGGGGTGCTCCTAGGTTGTATCCACATGTTTGAAGATGTTGTTAGGTCCACGGGTCATGAAGCATCTAGGATGTACCCTAGTTGTATATTACATAGTGGAAGATGCAGGTGGCCCGCAAGGACGTAATGAACCTGGGGTGCTCCTCAGATGTATCCACATGTTTCAAGACACACGTTGACCGAGAGAGTCATAATACATCTGGGCTATATCCACGGGATGGAAGACATAGATGTCCCTGGGGTGTACCCACTGGGTGGGAGACGTAGGTTGACTGAGAGAGAGACGTAATACATCTGGGTTGTATCCACTGGGTGGAAGACGAAGATGTTCCTAGGCTGTATCCACTGGGTGGAAGACACAGGTTATCTGATAGACATGATGTATGCACCTAGGCTGCTCTCCATGTGCGATGATGAGATGATCCGGATACGATGAGATGATAGTAGGAGACAGAGGTGATTGTTGTGGTAATGTCATGTGTGGTCCTTGGTTGTACCTACTTGATGGCTTGCTCATGGAGATGATGAATACCTAGATGAGAGTTAGTCCTACATCCAGCATGAAAAAGGACTAGCTCTATAGAAATTCTCATGACAGATATATTTGAGAGATGTCACTGGTCAATGATCAATGATATGAGGATTGCTACAGTAGCAATGATGATGATCAACCAATGATGATGATTCAGCGATGATGATGTCGTTATCCAGAGTTTGTGTCCAGCTATGGTTATGATTGTGTCAAGAGAATACCTTCCTAGTTAAGAGGGAGTGTTGTGGTAAATGTAACTTTAGAAGATATTATTTTGTATATTATTATTATATTATTATTGTACTTTTATTGTACCTCTGTCGGAGATGTTTTTCATCCATTTCAGGATGTCGTTATTGTATTTGGTCATGCAAGAATATCGAGGTAAAACCTCCATTGTAATTCGGGGCAATAGTTCCCCAAAGGTCAAATGTAAAATGTATTTTTGAGTCTCCCTAGGAGAGGTCGGCCCAGTTAGGTAAAAGAGGTCGGCCCCATTGGAAAAACAATGTTTGTCTCACTTAAAGTATAACTAGAGAGGCTCCCCCTCTCATTTGGATAACACACACACCAAGCAAGTTTGCACCAAGTGAGAGAGAAGACAATTTCACTGAAGGAGAAAGAGAGAGAGCTATAGAATACATCTTATATTTTGGTTTTTCCATATTACTTGATATTGTACTAGTGACGAATCTATTTTTGAGGAAGTTACGGGGTTTTCTCCTTTATGGTTTCGCCAAGGAAATTTCTTGTGTCTTCTGTGTTTTGATGTGCTTTTCTATATTTTAGTTTAAAGATCTAACTAAAATTGAATTAAAGTGCAAACTCTGACACGCATTACCCATAAGGTTTGGTACAACACAAGTCATGGACACACCAAGATGAAGTAGAAGATTGAGCACATATAGTAAGGCAATGGTACATCAAGAGTGAAATGGTACACCACCAAGGTGTGAAGTCCCACTAAGTTGTCAACTTTGAGGGCACTTGATACATTAGAGATGAAACATCAATAGAACAGAAGATGATGCGTGTCATATACATAATCCATGAAGTATGGAAGAAGGGATGCCACGAAAAACTTGTGAAGATACAATTTGTGTAGGACATGTATAAATAGAGATGAAAGTTGGAGATTGAAAGTAATCTTGATGGAGAGAGCATAAGAGCTTCGAGTGCAAGTTTCAATTTTTTTTTCGGGGCATCTCGAGGATCGCTGACAGAACATAATGATCTAGCGAAGAGTTGTATGCACACATGTAGTAGAATGAAGTTTTGATGGTGCACAGAATGATGCGATAGAATGCACAAATACTAAAAGGAATAAATATTGAAGTATGCACAAGTGATTGATGTTTCGAAGTACAATACTACAATCATCACACCGATAGTCAAATATTTTGTAGAGACTGAAGCGCAAAGACATAACTGAAGTTTATCCGATATTGCGCAGATGTCTAGCTGATGCATATGAACAGAAATGAAAGTGTGAAAAGTTGAGAACTCCATATGATGCACAACATGTAATATCATAGATAAGGTTGGAGATGATATTTTGCAAAATTTAAAACTTATAACACAATGTTTAACAGGCAGAAACTAGTTAACAAAACTAGTTGGAAAAGAGCTGGTCTAGGTCACAATGAGATGACTACAGGGTTATGAATTTTGGATATTTAGGATCTTCCAAATGTATGGGTGAATGTGCAGTAGAAAAAATATCCAATACAGGGCCAACTTCTGAGTCCTATGCACAAAGTACTGGGGCCATTTACATTTCAACAACTGTCGTTGAGGTCTTCTTTGAGGATTCTTGGGCACTCTAGCATATGCATACTATGATCATTTTCTTACACCTGAATGTAACCAGTAGTGTATATCAAAAACTAAACTCCTAATCAGGTGTTGGACAAAATTTTATGATAATTTGGGAGGTTCGTACTAAGTTTGGGAGCAAAAGAGACTAGGGCGATATGTTGGACTGCTCAACTAGTATTTTTCCAAATTCTTCTAAACAGGTTGATATGTCTTCGAATCCTTAGGAAAATGGTTGGGGATGCTTCAATAAGGTCTCAGGATTCACAAATCACCATCAGATCAGAAAAATGACTCATACATAGCCCTAAATTACAAAAATGGTAAAACTAGTCAATAAAAAGTGCTTAAAGAGCTAGTCTTTGAATTGCTTGATCCAGATTGCCTTAGAGGCTTACAAAATTAACTTATGAAGTATATGATATCTCTGAAATAAGTTTATTAACAGAATCAAATCAAAATTGAAGTTACTGAGTAGATATTAGAGGAGTTATAACATTCAGATCTTCAAGGAGTCTCCAATGCTAGAGAAATCTTACAAACTGGTAGAATGAGTATGAGAGGAGGAGAAGAAGATGAAGTTATGTGTTGGATATACAATGTGTATTAAATTAGATCTGGTAGCTTTATATTAAGGGTGAACTAGACTTCATGAGATGAATAGGGGCACCTTCATTGAATTGGATCACATCCTCCGGATGAACTCCTTCAATAACTCTTCCAATGGAAATGAGAAAGTCATCAACATAAGTGTGAGTTGAGAGGAATGAGAAGTCAAGTGATGTATGCAGCACAGTGAAAAAGTACAATCTGCATACAAAGGTGGCTCACAGCAGAATTATCATCAGAATATCTGAAGAAGTGCACAGGGTTGAAGATTAGTAAGACAGTAAGATATATTGGACATCAAGGCGATCGGAGAGGGCAAGGAGACAGGTATTTGTAGCTTCCTTCAAGTTGGTTCCTGTAAAACAGAGAAGACAAGGGGTTGGTGCCTCCTTCCAGTTGGTTTTGGTAAACACAGGAATTTAGTGCTTCCTTGAATGTATTCTTTCTCATTATAAAGAAGCATTTAGTGGTTTTATCCCATTTTGGTTTCCACATAAAAATCATGTGTGTTATGTATTGTTTATGTGGTGCATATATGTGCGGGTGTTTATTTATTGATGCATAACAGAAGATAAATAATAATTAAAGGATAATCTATTAAAGAAGGTAAAAATTGCTAATAACTACGCTAATACTGATTCACCCCCCTCTCAGTATTAAATCGATTCCAACAAGTCTTTCAATTCATCATCATCGTGGTATATTTCTCTTTTTAATTATATTCTTGGAGTGATTCACTATGGTTCATGAGGAAACCCTACGGGAATATATGAAAGGGAAAGAGGACATTTCCTTTGGATTTTTTTCTTGCCACTAGGGTCTACTCTCGTGAAGGATACATTGGAGATGATGATCACTCTTGGTTGTGGAGCTTGATATTCTTAATTCAGATATGTAGTTTTTTCAGTCGTGTTTGTACCCCAGTTTTATATGATATGCAGGTGGACTGTACACTCATCCCAACGAGGGGTTGTGGGGGAGAATATCCCCCCACGACGGTCTGGGGGAACCATCCCCCTCGGCTGGGGGGTCCAAGGTCCAGTGGGCCCTAGTGGGGGTTCGAGGGCGAAGCCCCCGAAAGAAATTTTATGGATTTTTTGTTGGCCAACAGTTTATGGTCCCATGGTATTGAGTAGCCCGTAGTATTTTCCCATGGTAATTCCCTTTAAAAGGAAAACATTGTAATAAAGATGTTTAATGTATTGTAGCATTGTAAAGATCTCTATGATTGTGTAAGAGAGACTGAGAGATATTGAAGAGGAAGTTGCAGCGGATGTGATGCAGGTTGTATCCCTTCATTTGTTGGATGGCATAATAATAAAAGGGCTGGCAATTTCTCCGTGGACGTAGCCCATATTGGGTGAACTATGTTATATTGGTGTCTCTCTTGTATTGTGTTTATGTGATTTATATTTTCATATTTTTTATTGTTATTGCTCTGTGATCTTTTTTCTAACAATTGGTATCAGAGCCAAAGGTCTATTTGGCATATAAACTCACAGGAAAGAAGGTTTCATGGTTCGAGTGGGAGCAATGGTGGAAGAAGAAAAGTTTAAGGTCGAGAAATAAAACATCTAAAACTACCAGTTATGGAAGCTGCAAATGGAGGACTATCTCAATTAGAAGGATATATTCCTATCATTGGGAGGAAAAGCAAAAACGTCGGCGTCTATGAAGGACGAAGGATGGGAGGTTCTTGACAAAAAGGCACTGGGAACAATATGGTTACGCCTAGCTTCGTCGGTGTCTTTCAATATCCCAAAAGAAAAGACAACGAAGGGTATGATGAGTGTGTTGAGTAAGCTGTATGAAAAACCCTCGGCCTCCAACAAGGTATTTCTAATGAAAAATTTATTTAATATGAAGATATCAGAAGGTGGATCTGTTGATAATCATTTAAATGAATTTAATACAATTACAAATAAGCTAATTTCTATAAAAGTGAACTTTGATGATGAGGTTAGGGCTCTTCTAATCTTGTATTCATTTCCAGAAAGATGGAACGACGTGGTCATGGTTGTAAGTAACTCTGTCTCTGGTTCAAACACTTTGAAATTTGATGATGTTGTTGGTGTTATTCTTAGTGAGGAAATGCGAAGGAAAAGAAGAGGTGAGACATCAGGTAATGCATTGACCATGGAGAGCAAGGGAAGACAAAGGGAGAGAGGAAAGAGCCCAGGTAATAGCAGCAAGCCCAGGAAGGGAAGATCCAAGTCCAGACTGGGAAAGATAGAGTGCTAGAACTGTGGAAATACAGGACATCAAAAAAAAGACTGCAAATCTCTAAAGAAGAAAGGATATGGACAGCAAGAGACTACTCAGGAAGCAAATGTACCAGGTGGTGTGTTACAAGATGCCTTGATTCTTGTATTAGATCATACTAGTGATTAATGGGTAGTAGATTCAAGAGCTTCATGTCATGCTACACCCCATAGGAAATATTTTCATGATTATGTTCCACACAATTTTGGACATGTTTTATTGGGTGATGATGATCCATGTAAAATTGTTGGAATGGGTAAGGTACAAATAAAATTAAAGAATGGAACTGAATGGTTGTTGAAAGATGTAAGGCATATTCCTACTAAGAAAATAAATCTGATCTCAACATGGTAGTTGGGAGATGGTGGATTTTTATCTACGTTTAGAGAAATGTGGTGGAACATCACTAAAGGATCGATGGTGATAGCAAAAAGAAACAGGATAGGTGCATTGTATTTATGTTCTCATAATACTGACTGTTCTATCTCTTTAGCTTCCACAGGAAAAAATACAGCATTGTGGCATCATAAGCTTGGCCACATGAGTGAGAAGCAAATGAAGATTCTCCACTCAAGGAAGTTGCTAACAGATCTGAAGTAGGTAAGTTTGGAATTCTGTGAGAACTGTGTTTATGGAAAACAGAAGAGATTCAGATTTCTCAGGGTTGGGAAATAGAAAAAGAGTGAAAAGTTTGAGGTTCTACATACATATGTATGGGGAATGGATCGGGTACAATATCTTAGTGGCTCTCTTTATTATGTTACTTTTATTGATGATGAAACTAGAAAAACTTGGGTTTATTGCATTATAGATAGAAACCTGATGTGTTTACTAATTTTAATAAATGGAAAGCTTTGGTTGCGAATGAGACAGCAAAAAGGTTGAAGTGTCTTAGATCGGATAATGGAGATGAGTATTGCGGCAAGGAGTTTGATAGTTACTGTTCATACCATGGGATTCGTAGAGAGAAGACTGTCCCGGGAATACCACAAGAAAATGGTGTGTCAGAAAGGATGAATAGTACGATCATGGACCGTGCAAGGTGTATGAGATTGCATACAGGGTTTCCCTTACAGTTTTGGGCAGATGTTATAGATACTACTATTTACCTAATAAATAGAGGGCCTTCAAGTGCTTTGGATGGTGGGATTCCAAAGGAGGCATGGACAAGTAAAAAGGTAAAATACTCATTTCTAAGAACTTTTGGTTGTGAAGAATTTGTCCATATTGATAAAGAAAATAGAACAAAGGTTGAGGCTAAATCGAGGAAATGTACCTTTATTGGATACGGGATTGATGATTTTCGTTATCGCTTATGGGATTATGAAAGGAACAAAATCATTAGGAGTAGAGATGTGGTATTCAATGAAAAGGTCATGTATAAAGATCAATTGCAGGGAAAGAAACAAGAAAAGAAAAACACAAAGTACACAGTGCTTGATGAAATAAAAGAAAATGAAGTTCCAAAGGTGCTAGAAAATCAAGAACAGCAGCAGGTACCTCAAACTTCTGCAAATGTTAGAAGATATACCAAGTTAAGTAGACCTCCTGAATGATACTCTCCTTCAATGTATTATTTATAGATGACTGATTCTGGTGAACTAGAATGTTATGAAGAAGCAATGCAGGTGGAAACTAGAAATAAGTGGGAGCAAGGCATGAATGAGGAGATGGACTCATTGGTTGGAAACTAGAATTGGAATTTGGTTCAATTTCCTGTAGGTAAAAGAGCATTGCAAAAAAAATGGGTTTACAAGTTGAAGGAAGAAGATGGAGGCAAGAAATGGTATAAGGCCAAACTTGTTGTAAAGGGGTTTGCACAGAAGAAAGGTATAGATTTTGAAGAAATATTTTTGCGTGTTGTTAAAATGACTTCAACTAGGACTATTTTAAGTCTAGTGGTGGTAGAAGATTTGCATCTTGAATAGTTAGATGTAAAAACAACCTTTCTCCATGGGGATTTGGAGGAAGATATTTATATGCAGCAGCCACAAGGGTACGAGGTCAAAGGGAAGGAGAATTTAGTATGCAGGTTGAAGAAGAGCTTGTATGGCCTAAAGCAAGCTCCAAGGCAATGGTATTTGAAATTTGACAGGTTTATGAAATAACAAGGTTATAGTAGATGTCATTCTAACCACTGTGTTTATTTCAAGAGGCTATATAATGGAAGATATATTATCTTGTTATTGTATGTGGATGGCATGCTTGTTGCAGCGTCTAACATGTAGGATATAAATGTTCTCAAAAGGAAGTTATCTAATTCATTTGAGATGAATAATTTGGGTGTTGCAAAGCAAATCCTTGGTATGAGAATAACAAGACATAGGAAAAATCGCAAATTGACATTGTCTCAGTGTCATACAAAAGGTGTTGGAGAGATTTAGAATGCAGAATGAAAAATCAGTTAGTACACCTTTGGCCATCCATTTCAAACTAAGTAAGGAGATGTGTCCCAAGAGACAGGAATAGATAGATCACATGTCCAGGGTTCCCTATTCATCAGCAATTGGAAGCTTGATGTATGCCATGGTGTGCACAAGACCATATATTGCACATGCATTGGGAGTTGTGAACAGGTATATGAATAATATAGGTAAAGAACATTGGAAGGCAGTACAATGGATTCTCAGGTACTTGAGAGGTACTACCACTCATGCATTATGTTTTGGAGGTTCAGACACTATTCTGCAGGGATATGTTGATGCAAATATGGCAGGTAATAAAGATAGCAAGAAGATCACCACAGGGTATGTGTTTACTATAAATGGAACAACAGTAAGTTGGATTTCAAAGCTGTAAAAGGTTGTTGCAATTTCAACAACATAAGCATAGTATGTTGTTGCTACAAAGGATACTAAAGAGATGATTTGGTTGCAAAGGTTCATGGAGGAATTGGGTAAGAAGAAGGAGAATAGAAGGTTGTATAGTGACAGCTAGAGTGCCATTCATCTTGCAAATAAATCAGCCTTCCATTCTAATACTAAGCATATATAGTTGAAGTACCATTTCATTCACTCTGTTCTAGAAGATGAACTGTTGAAGCTGGAAAAGATACACACTAGTCAGGATCCTGCAAACATGTTGACAAAGGAAGTAACCAGAGAGAAACTAAGTTCCTACTCGGTTTTAGTTGGCCTTCTAGCATGAAGGTGAAGATGAATAATTTTCCAGATCCTAGGTTCATAGCATATTCCAGCAAGTGCAGCAGTGGTGAATTTGTTGTGATCAGTCTCCAAGTGGGATATTGTTGGTTTGTGGAACCTGGTCTTCTTAATTCAGAGATGTTGTTGTTCCAGCCGTGTTTGTACCCCAATTTTATATGATATGCAGGTCGATTGTACACTCATCCCAGCGGGGGGTGTGGGGGTACATCGCCCCCCCATGGGGGTCTAGGGGGAATCATCCCCCCCGGACGGGGTTCGAGGGAAGATCCCCTGAGAAAGGGAGTTCGGGGGCGAAGCCCTCGAAAGAAATTTTATGGGTTGTTTTGTTTGCCAAAAGTTTACGGGCCCACGGTATTGAGTAGCCCATAGTATTTTACCATGGTAATTCCATTTAAAAGGAAATCATTGTAATACGACTATGTAATGTATTGTAGCATTGTAAAGATCTATGTGATTGTGTAAGAGAGAATGAGAGAGATTGCAGAGGAAGTTGCAGCAGATGTGCTGCATTTTGTATCCCTTCATTTGTTGGATACTATAAAATAAAGGGACTGGCAATTCCTCCATGGACGTAGCCCAAATTGGGTGAAACATGTTATTTCATGTCTCTCTTGTCTTGTGTTTATGTGATTTATATTTGCATCTTGTTTATTGTTATTTCTCTGTGATCATGTTTTTCTAACATATCGCATGTGTTCATTCATTCATCATAGTGTTCATTCTTATTCACTCACGTAAATATGTGAGCTAGAGAAGAGTATGCTCTCTCTCTCTCTCTCTCTCTCTCTCTCTCTCTCTCTCTCTCTCTAGAGTCTTCACTCAGACTTGTTATCTCCCTCTGATTAGGTGCTTGGATTTCTTGGTCTTCTTGCAGTATCTTGGAGTATCTTGGAGAATCTTGTAGATCTATAGTTAGGTTTTATCCTAAGGAGATTGAACATTATGTTTTGTGATAAAAACCTAGGGTGAATTGAAGAAGAAGATAAGAGGAGGAAGTGTTAAAGAAATTATTGTGTGTTAGAGCTCCTTGGTTGCTAGGGTTTTATTGATTCTCCCTAGCTATGGTATTGGAGGGTTGGAATATATGTATTATCCTTGAGAGAAGGCTATGGTATGTATATGTACTTTATTCTAAGCTTATTAATGAAGTTTTTAGCTGTCCATATCTTTTGCAATTTCTAGATTTGAACTTCACTTGTATATGTTCTTCATTCATTATTACTTATAGTTGTATATTTTCTTCATTCATTATTACTTACAGCTATATATGTATTGTTTATTCGACATGAGTAGAAGAACTAATTGTTAAGTGGTTGGGCATTTAACAATTGTTTCTTTTATTGTTGTTATACTTTTTTTTTTTGTAAAAGAGTATTTTTAGAACTAGTTATTGGTTGATAAGTTTCCCTATATGGGATTAAAATTATACTTGTGTTTGGTATCTTTTCTCCTGGACTTGTTGATAAATTTGGGGTTTTTTGAAGTGAATAGTTATACTCTTTACTTTGTTGTTGTGTACTCTAATATAAGACAGCCCTAATACAACAGCAAGGTGGATGCATCTACATCTTCATGAGGCCATAAGTAGTCTGGAGGGTGTGTCAAATGTTCGTAATATCTATAAAAGAAGGAAACATTGCTAATACATGTATGACTCAGATTGGTAGGAGTTTTGTCCAGCCGGACGTACTGCTTTTCCAGCAAAGTGGTCCCGGGTCGTATTCATAGAATAGCCAATAGTATTCCATATGACTGTTATTTGTAACAGACTCTGTTAGAGAGTACAAACATAAGTGCTTAAAGTCGTTGGGTTGTAACAAATTGTGACAACTTCTGTTGTAGAGTGTGAAGGCTATATATATCCAAATAGGCAATAGCCAAAGGGTCGGCTCTCTTTTGTAAGAAGTATCACTTCTAATATTTTACAATTCGATCAATACATAAAGAAGAATATCATTTGCATGATCTTGAATCCTTTATGGATTCAAAACTTTAATGTGTACAGTTAGTATTTTCTCTTGTTATTCATCTCTTTCATGTTGTGTATGATTCATAAATTTGTTTCTGGGTTTAATATGAGCGCATTTGCTTGAATTATTTATTCTAAGATGGTAAGCACATGAAGTTTTCATGTTAATTTTTTTGGAGGTGATATCCTCGTATTATCCAGTGGTGGTTTTGTGATCATTTTGTTAAGACTTTTGAATTCCTCTCCTAGGCTCAACACGTCATTCTTTAACATAGAATAAAGCTTTACTCTCTACAGTACCTTTACTTTATGCCATTTCATTTTCCATTGATACTCAAAGTTTGGTTTCTGGCACATTGAAATACTGCCCATATATTTCAATATTGGATATCTACATTATTTTTTGTCAATTGTGATTTTGAGCGAGTAAAGAATTCAGAAGATATTAGTGATGCCCAGGCACAGTTCTAAAGATAGCCTTAGAACATCTCTGGGACTAACATCTTTTTTGGCGTCGTTGCCGGGGATACGCAATCAAGAAGATAAATCTTCCCTGGGGACAACGACAAAATTATATGCTCCCAGTTTCATAGTGGATGAAATTGGGTTGCAGGCTGTAATCCACTTGGTGACTCCACAGTAAGCAAACCTGGCATATGGAGGAAGACATACCCGCCAGAACCCAAGCCACGAAGAATTTTTGTCACTAGAAGATTCAGTTTCTTGGAGACATAGACGTGGGAGATACCAGTCTACTTCACCAAACTATCAGCGAAGTTTCTCCTCCCCTTTGTTTGGCCCTCAATTCCCTCAGTCTGAATTCATTGTTCAAACCCCTGAAAAAAAACCTTTTCCCCAGGATGCTCACACTCCTTGTGATTTTCCTAGTTTTCAAAAGATCCCTGTTGTAAGCAAAGAGTTTGCATCTCATACAAATCCACCCAATTCTTTCATTGCCTCACAGGCAGAGAATTTAGATGCCAGTCACCTCATGTCAGGAGGAGGAGGCGGAGGACCACCACCACCAGCACCTAGAACACCAAGATGGGTGGCGAGCCGACATGGAACTCTGCAATTACCCACGCCCCTGAATGATATGCCTACCCACTACCTGAATTTGCTACCAAAGTATGATGGCAGCAAAGGAACATCTGTCGAGAATCATGTAGACTGGTTCCAATATTTCACTAACAATATCCTAATTGAACACGATGATGTATTTATGCGAATTTTTGCTCAGTCGTTGGAAGGAGAAGCCAGAAAATGGTTCATATCATTACGTAATGCTTCCATCAGCACTATGGAGATCCTGGAAACCACCTTTTTCAAGAAGTTGGGATTTAAACGTGACAACCTCTATTATCTAACGGAATTCTCTGCCCTGAAGAAGAAAAGCTCTAAAAACATGGTTGAATTTACGGCAAGATTCACCAAGTTGTACTTCATAATTCCTGAGGACATTCGTCCTACCGAAGCAGCAGCTTGAGTCACTTACACCGCAGCTTTCCCCTCATATTTTTCCATAACTTTAAGGGATAGAAGACTGCTCTCACTCAGGGATATGCAAGATGATGCCATAGATGTCGAAGGAAATATGAGAGCAGGAGGCAAGATTAAAATGACCAGTGATGCTGAAACAAAAGACAAAGGAAAGGCCAAAGAGGAAGGTGTTTCTTCATAAATACAAGATTCTCAGGACGCCAAGATTGACGAGATGGCCCGCATTATCAAGAATCTATCAAATAAGGTCACCAGAATGGAATTAGAGAGTAGCAGTCCTAATAGACAGTCGCCTTTTCATCCTCCTAATCAATTCAGAAGGACTTTCAATCCGCAAATGGAATATAGAGAAAAGAGGAATGATGAACAACCATTAAGGCCTCCTGTCCGTGAGAAGGAAAAAAATCTGGTCGGAATTACAACAGAGGAAGATTATGAAGAGTTTGAAGAACATCTAAATTGGATGGAAGAAAATTCCCACCTCATGCACCTCACTAGAGAATATTATGAGAGTTTACACTTATGTGAAGAAATCGGCCCAGACCTGCTTGACTCCCAGGAAAATGACCAATTCCTTGATGATCATCCTGCTTTTCATAGCGCTCAACCAGATAAGCCGCAAAGAAAGTACGACTTGATACCAAGGCTAGAGACAGCAAATAGATAGATCGGACCTATCCCTAAAAATTCCCCACGGAAGCCGAATCAGGCGAAATTTTTGAAAACACCCTCCCTATCAAAAAGCAAAAACCTACCAAAGGATAAGGAAATTGAGGTCATAATCCCAGATAGTCCAACTCATCCAGGCATAATCCCCCATAAGAAAGTAGAGTTGATACCCAAAGAAGGGTCCACCTCTTTCAGTTTAGAGCAAGAACTGAACAAACTAAAGATAGTTGTTCCCTTAACTGAATTAATAAGGAATCCTATATACCAAATCCAAATTGATAAGATGTTACACAGATTCGAAAGCATCGATCAACAATATTCCATAAATCTATATGATGAAGCCCCTGCTTTTCAATGTGGACCACACATCGATAATAAGGAAGAGCCCACTACCCCCGTTTTATGTCACCTTGAACATAAATGAAAAAATTATTCATATATGTATGTTGGATTCCGGAGCATCTCACAATCTAATTCCCAAAGTTATCATGGAGCAGTTGGGACTAGAGATCACCAGGCCATATCATGATCTCTATAGTTTTGATTCAAGAAAGGTAAAATGCATAGGGATGATAAAAGACTTGGTGGTCACTCTTGCCCAAATACCAGCCAAAAGTGTAATGATGGATGTGGTGGTAGCAGATGTCTTAGCTAAATATGGCATGCTTCTGTCAAGGAGCTGGGATAAAATGATGGGAGGAACCATGCAAATGGACATGAAGTATGCTACAATACCCGTTTTTGTTGTAGAGACCAGACGGTTGTATAGAGAAGCTATGTTTTCCTATGTTATAAGCGATCAAGCCAGTCCTATGAATTATCATATATATGCAACCGATCAAGACATGGGTTGTTATAGGTTATAATCAGGAGATCCATCTGAAAAATAAATTGCACAGGTTCAGGCATCAGAACCATCCATTGAAGATAGCAGGAACCAAGTCTGGAAACTCTTCTTCGATGGGGCCTCTACCAAAGAAGAGTCTATAGCAGGTGCGGTATTGTCATCACCGTTGGGAGATGAAATCAGCTTGTCTTACAAGTTATATTTTGACACCACAAACAATGTTGTTGAGTATGAAGCCCTCATCCTTGGCCTCCAAGCGGCAAGGGACTTAAAAATCACTAAGCTGGTAGTTTTTGGAGACTCTGAACTACTGGTATGCAGCAACCGTATTCTGTTGGACTGTTAATAGTCGAATCTAACTCTCATATTGAATGATAAATAAGAATAATATATTAGATGATGTTGATAAATTACAATAAGATCACCTTTTATAGGGCTTGATCAGCATAGTGAAGGGTTACGCCCTTTCACTAGTAACCTAATAATCTAATAATTTATAAATAATAATATTAAATAAATATTCACAGCATTTCCTTCCCCTTAGGAAAGCTTTGTCCTCAAAGCTTGAGTATTTTCCTAATGTCGTCTTTTATTTTGGCTCTATGTCGCACTAATGACTTGAGAGGTGCGATTTTGATTACGACCATTGCCTCATTTTGATTATTATGTCTTGGTATTTGCAATAAGTATGAACTTGGTGAAGTTTTGTTTACGCTATTTCTACTTGTGTGATTGCTTCTTTTAACTATGTTTGTCGTCAATTGAACATGCTCAACATACATTACGACCTTAATTATTTTCGTGTTGTTATCCCCAACACATTTTGTGTCAGTTCCCTTGAACGGGCTCTTTGTGCTTATAATGCTCATAAGAACACCGGTCTTATCTTGTGTCTGATAGATATTATAGTTGCTTCCCTTGGTGTTCTTTATAGCCGTCTTTGTGATGATATATGTCCTTCGTGTGTTTGTGATTGTGACATTTTTGTCACAGCATTGATCATCTTTATTGTTAGCAACATCGGCTTGTCTCTTATCACAATATTGGTCAGGATCATCCTTCTCCTTGTCAATTATTTCGTTGTCAATTCCCTTATTACTACGGTATTTTATATCTTTGTATTTCATGCTATATTGATTGATGCCATTACTCTCATCTGGGATGACATACTGGCCTACTCTATCTTCCTTTTTTTCATCAACTTGGGTGGCTTCTTCTATGTGATTTTCACCTCCATCTACATTTACTTTAAATGTTTCATCCATAGTTTTCTTTATTTCATCTATGTCCTTAAGGATTTCCATAAGGAGATCTGTGAATTTGTCACTCTTACTATAAGATGCCATGGATGTTTGTAGAATGCTATTTTGGCTTTTAAGGTGAAATTTGAATAATAATATATTTATTAATTAATTAATATTATTATTATTTTTTCATAAACTATATAATATTTTGTATATAGTTTATTTTGTTTTAATTTTTTTTTAAATAATAGTAAATTATTATATAATAAAATTTTATTTTATTTTTTAATATAATAAAACAAATAAAATATTATAATTATAATATATTTGAATATATATATTATATTCTAATATTTATGGTTTTATTGTTTTGTGCAAGTCGTGGGATGACGGCGCAGTGGTGAGAATGGACGCAGAGAAGAAAAGGGTGAGGGTGGATGCGCAGTAAGGAAGGCGCTGGGCAAGGGCGGCGGCTAAGGGACGAGACAACAGGGTGAGCGGGGAGGAAAGACATGGTCGAAATGGAGCGTTGATCCTTAACGCAGGTGGAGGATGGAAGACGACGACGTGGAAGGAGCGTGGAGCGGGAGGGTGCAGATGGAAGTGGTAGTGCGTGGGGGTGGAACGCGCGGGGGTGGAGAGTGGGAGAAGGTTGGAGGGGGAGAGAAGAGAGGATGGCATGGGGTTGAGTGGAGGGAAATGCGTAGAGGAGAAGGGCTGTGTGGAGGAGGCCAGCAGCCGATGGGGAGGGAAGGAGCTGGGCGTGTGGAGAAGGGAGCGTGGAGCGCTGGTTAAGTGGTGGCGGATGGTGGTGGAGTGTTGGAGCAGGGCGTGTGGATGTTGGTGTGAAGAAGGATGAGAACATCGTGGAAGCGCGGGGTGAGGGAAGGGCAGCGGAGATGCAGAGTGGAGAGAATATGTGGAAGATGGGTAGAGAGAGTGAGGATAGGTGAGCCGAAACCGAACTCAATAGTAGGAGGAGCCGAATCCGAGCTCAGGTCTAAAGTGCTGAATCCGAGCTCTGATACCAAATGCAGCAACCGTATTCGGTTGGACTGTTAATAGTCAAATCCGACTCTCATATTGAATGATAAATAAGAATAATATATTAGATGATGTTGATAAATTACAATAAGATCACCTTTTATAGGGCTTGATCAGCATAGTGAAGGGTTATGCCCTTTCCCTAGTAACCTAATAATCTATTAATTTATAAATTGTGAAAATCCTCACAGCAGATCTAAGAGATGATGTATAACTCACAAGAGTAATTATGATTAAGCAGGAAAATAGAAGAAGGGTGAACAATACAGTATAATGAGCAACAGAATAATATGGTACAGTAGAACTCAGATAGAAGCAATAATACTTCACACACACTAGATTATTAATCACAAATGGACATATAAATAATACAATGCATGAGGAATTCGAATGCCTAAGGTGGAAATTCGAATTATCCTTCATGGAGTGATCAAAGGATCACTGGAGTGTCATCAGAGCACAACTAGGTGTCCTCATGATCATCGGAGCGCAACTGGAAGTCTTCATCATCATCAGTGGAGTCATCAATGCTCAAGTAACTGTCAACCATCAGTCAAACTAACTCTGGTAGGTGTAACTCAGTGTAACTAAGTGTAACTGAGTTTAACTGAGCATAACTCAATGTAACTAAGAGTAACTGACTGTAACTGACTGTAACTGAGTGTAACTAACTGTAACTGAGTGTAACTGACTGTAACTGAGTGTAACTGAGTGACAACTGGACTGGTAGGTGAAGAAGGGCGAGTTGCTCCCTAAAATCAAGGAAGAAGGGCGCATTAAGCAACTGGAGGGCTAAAACTGAATAGTGAGAAGCTCCTGGGGGCTAGCTAACTGAGGGCTAGGTGCTGGACTGATGAATGGGATGCATGCAAAATGCATGCAAACCCTAAAAGGTGCATGCATGACTGAAAATGTAAATGATCAAAATACTGGTGGGACTAGGATGGAGTATAGGAATATCCTAACACCCCCCCTTAATCCATCCTGGGCCCTGGTAACTAAGACCAAAGGTCACCCAATACAATGAATAATAACAATCAATAAACCAAGGAAGTGGGAAAATTTCATGGGAAACATACCCCCTCCTCAAAAACTAGACTATAAGGCACACATAAAAATAAATGCTCCAAACTCAAGCATGTGTGATGCTTGGTCATATGTCTGGAGGTATCTTCTTCTTGGGAAGAAGTGGATCATGCTCAAAAAGCATGTTCTTGTACTTGCTCTTCAGATCGAATGTGATGAGAACAAATCCAAAAGTATGAGAATGATCCTTGAACTTGTGATTCGAATCAGTTGAGGTAGGATCAAATCTGTGAAAGTGCATATAGTCTTTTGTCTTCTCCTTCGAACCACCATGGGTGAGATTATGCCAAAAATAACTATTACATGTTTGCTTGAAATCAAAATCAGATTTAAGACTTTCAAAACAGTTTCTTGAGATCTCCTTTGAACCAGCAGGGGTGAGATCAAAACTATCATATGCATGAGAAATTTTCCCAAGCAGTAATTGCTTAGAACCCAAATTAGATACAAGACTTGAATCATGGCTTCTTGAGATCTCCTTTGAACCATGAGAAGTAAGATCAAAACCAGTAGATGCATGAGAAATTATCCCAAGCGAATGGCAATGGCCATATTCTTCAATGACCTTCTGAAAGCATGAATTTATGATCATATAGTAGTATAAAAGAGATGTTTGCTGAAGAGGAGCGAATGCATTACCTCCATTAGCTGATTTGACCTCTGAAATAATCATGTGATCATGATGCAAACCAACAGACTCTGGTGCAAGAGAGGATTTAGGACCTTCTGCAATATCTAGAGTGTGAGTTGGCACAGAAAGAGAAGAAAGTTTGAGCATGAGCGGAGAATCTGCAAGTTCTTTGTCAACAACTTCAATATGAGATGATACTGGTTCATGATCTAAGAGACCATCAAGAGGAGCGAATGCATCACTTTGTTTTCTTTCGAATGGGTTGGGACCAAGTCCTTCATTCTCTCTGCCAAATTTTCCATCCAGGTGAGCCCATATCTCTTTTGGAGTCCATAACTCTCTTGGAATTTCAACACCATCACGGTATTTGAATTGGAATCTCTGGTATGCATACAAAGAAAACATTATTGCTGCAAAGTGCATGTCTCTTTTATTTAACCAGTCAATCTTCTCTTCAGGGGATTTGAACTCTCTTTCAAAATAACAATAAAAAAGATCATGGATCTTCAAGTCTGCTATCATTCTTGGTTTCCATTCATCATAGTTGAGTGGATCAAGAGGAGTAATTCCTGATGAATACATTGAAGCTGTAGAGGACCTGCAAAAACAATATAGAATAACTGCAACTGCTACTGCTGCAAAAATGCAGAAACTGCTGCAACTGCTGCACTCGAAAACTTGGTAATAACCTGCAAAAAACTCTCAAGAATGGAGATAAACAATACTCTCAACATGCTCTGATACCATGTGAAAATCCTCACAGCAGATCTAAGAGATGATGTATAACTCACAAGAGTAATTATGATTAAGCAGGAAAATAGAAGAAGAGTGAACAATACAATATAATGAGCAACATAATAATATGGTACAGTAGAACTCAGATAGAAGCAATAATACTTCACACACACTAGATTATTAATCACAAATGGACATATAAATAAAACAATGCATGAGGAATTCGAATGCCTAAGGTGGCAATTCGAATTAGCCTTCATGGAGTGATCAAAGGATCACTGGAGTGTCATCGGAGCACAACTAGATGTCCTCATGATCATCGGAGCACAACTGGAAGTCTTCATCATCATCAGTGGAGTCATCAATGCTCAAGTAACTGTCAACCATCAGTCAAACTAACTCTGGTAGGTGTAACTCAGTGTAACTAAGTGTAACTGAGTGTAACTGAGCGTAACTCAATGTAACTAAGAGTAACTGAGTGTAATTGACTGTAACTGAGTGTAACTCAATGTAACTGAGTGTAACTGAGTGTAACTGACTGTAACTGAGTGTAACTGAGTGACAACTGGATTGGTAGGTGAATAAGGGCGAGTTGCTCCCTAAAATCAAGGAAGAAGGGCGCATTAAGCAACTGGAGGGCTAAAACTTAATAGTGAGAAGCTCCTGGGGGCTGGCTAACTGAGGGCTAGGTGTTGGACTGATGACTGGGATGCATGCAAAATGCATGCAAACCCTAAAAGGTGCATGCATGACTGAAAATGTAAATGATCAAAATACTGGTGGGACTAGGATGGAGTATAGGAATATCCTAACATAAATAATAATATTAAATAAATATTCACAGCATGGTAAATCAGATTAGAAGTATTCATCAAACCAAACATCCAAGACTTAGAGCATATAGAAATCTTGATTGGGACCTCATTGAGAATTTATTTGACGCCTTCAACATTACTTTCATCCCCCGTGAAGAAAATCAACAAGCTGATGCATTGGCCATGATGGCAAGTTCTTTCGAGCCTCCCAAGAAGCCGAAACTAAATTATAAGGTTGAAATGCGATATCGTACCTCTATCCCTGACAATGTCAAAAGTTGGCAAATTTTCGAAGATGGCCAACAAATCAAACGCTTCTTGCAGCTTGTTGGGGAATTCTCAAATATTGACATAGACAGTAATTCTAGGGACATGGAAGAAAGTAGCTCACAGATAGAGGACGCAGAGGGCTCTGGGTTGATGCAGCAGATTGTTGGCCACAAGTTTCTGTAGCTGAAGAGAAACTTCATTCCTAAAGGACTGGTTCCATTAGAGCAGTTGTTCAATAAAAATGAAATCCCAGTGAAACCAGCAATACAACCAACTACTAAGGTTGTACAGGAAGTAAATCTCGGTACCATGGAGGATCCCAAGTTCATAAAACTTTCTCAGTTCCTCACAATCGAGCAAAGAAAAAAGTATGCGGAATTGTTCAAAAACTGTGTAGATGTTTTTACATGGAAATATGAAGACCTCTGAACCTATGATACTACCATAATACAACATAGGATCCCCTTAAAGCTAGATGCTAAGCCAGTGAAGAAAAAGTTGAGGCAGGTGAACCCTATTGTGAGGCACCTGCAACAATTAATTAATACGAATATGCGAAATAGCAGAAATGACAGAACTCAGAATCACTGTTATATTGATCACAGGCCACTTCGAGGGGGCAACCTCCTATGAGCAAGCTCAATACAAATAACTTCACAGTGCCTTCATAGGTCTCAACACACACTTATATACTAATTCTAGGCGCCAATACTATGGGTCGAAACCATGGGCCGTTACAAACTATGGATCAACAATACTACGGGCGACTTACAAAGCATATGCGCCAACAACAATAACATAAACTATTGATCAACAAATACTACGGGACGACTTACAAAGCATATGCGTCCAACAACAACATACTAACAAAGTAAAGACATGGGTTCTTAACACCTATCTTGTTGCCAGTAATTGAAAAGGAACTAAGAAAACTTCTTGATGCAAAAATCATCATTCCTCTAAGATATTCAAAATGGGTGGCTAACCTAGTGCCAGTCAGAAAGAAAAATGGATAAATCTAGTTATGTGTTGATTTCAGAAACCTAAATAAGTGCTCGTTGAAGGATAATTATCCCTTACCCAAGATGGATCATATTCTGCAAAAGGTAGTTGGGTCGACCAGAGTATCTATGATGGATGGGTTCTCAGGCTATAACCAGATTGCCATGCACCTAGATGATAGGGAAAAGACGTCTTTCACTACACCATGGGGAACTTTTATGTATGATAAAATGCCCTTTGGACCTATGAATGCTAGTGCAACATTCCAAAGGGCCATAGCATTCATAGGTGAAAAAGACAGATTTATTGTTATATACCTGGATGATATGATAGTATTTTCTAAATCTGACAAAGACCATCTTCAGCTTCTAAAGCAAACCTTTAAAAAGTGCAGAAAGTATGGCCTGTCTCTCAACCCAAAAAAGTCTTTTTTTGCAATGACAGAGGGTAAACTGTTGGGGCACATCGTTTCTAAAGATGGTGTAAAGATATACCCGGATAGAGTGGCGGCTATCAAGCTAATTGAGCTCCCCTGGAATAAAAAGGAGGTACAGTCTTTCATTGGTAAAATAAATTTTTTACGAATATTTATTCCTAATTTTGCTGAAATAATGAAAGAAATTACTGACATGCTGAGAAAAGATGTCGAGATAAAATGGACCACGGCTGCAAGGGACTCTTTTAAACAAATAAAGAATTCTTTGGGAGAGGCTCCTGTTTTGACTAGCCCATATTATACGAAGGAGATCATTATTTTCTCTTTTTCCTCCTAGGTCACTATTGCAGCAGTGCTTTTACAAAAAAATCAAGAAGGGCACGAACAGTGCATCGCTTTCTTCAGCCGAGAGTTGAGAGACGTCGAGCTTAATTATAGCACAATGGAGAAGAATGCCTATGCACTCGTCAAATCCCTCAAGTCATTCAGGAGCTATGTCTTGTATTCCAAGATCATTGCTCATGTCCTAGGAAGTACCATTAAAGACATCTTGTTTCAACCTGACAGCGAAGGAAGAAGAGGAAAGTGGATCTCCAAGATCTAGGAGTACGATATGGATATTAAACCTACCAAGTTGGAAAAAGGACAAGGACTAGCCAAACTCCTGGCTGACCCGAACTACCAAGCTCTTGACATCAATTTGATCGAGCAGCTCCCTGATCAAGAAAGCAAAGACAGTTAGCAAAATATTCCTGACCAAGTAGCTGATAAATTTATTGGGTTAGACTGGTACAGGGACATAGTTTACTACTTGCAGCACCTCACCTGCCCCCCTCGGACTAGATAAATCTAAGATGGGGTCTTTTAAGCTCAAAGCGGTCAAGTACTGTGTTCTGGATGGTTATCTCTTCTGGAAAGATCCACTTGGTATCCTGCTTAGTTGTATTGTGGAAGAAGAAAGAGAAGGCATAATTGTAGAGTTTCACAAGGGTATGTGTGGAGGACATCATGCATGGAGAGCAACTGCTCATAAAATATTACGAGCCGGTTATTGTTGGCCTACGTTATTTACCGATGCTAGAAAGATCTTCATATCATACAAGGAATTCCAGTTGTTCGCTGGAAAGGAGAAGTTGAATCCGTTACCCCTCAAACCCATCAAGGTGGAAGCACCTTTCTAGCAATGGGGCCTTGATTTTATTGGAGAAATAAACCCTTATTCTACTTGCCAACACAAATCGATTATTACAGCCAATGACTACTTCACAAAATGGATGGAAGCAATCCTCACGAGGAATGCCAATGATTCAGTCATAATAGTCTTCCTAGAAGAAAATATTTTGGCAAGATTTGGTTGCCCAAGGAAAATCGTCATGGATAATGCTCAAGCCTTCAAATCATACAAAATGATGAGTTTTTGTCAGAATTACAACATTGAGTTGATTCATTCAACCTCATACTACCCGCAGGGAAATGGCTTGGCTGAATCTTCAAATAAAAGCTTGGTGACTATTATCAAGAAGATGCTCAGTACAAACAAAAGGGCCTGGGACTCCCAACTAAATTTTGCATTATGGGAAGACATAATTAGTGTCAAAAGAGCTATAGGTACTTCGCCATTTCAATTGGTCTATGGAAAAGAAGCATTCCTCCCAATTCAGTTGGGTCTCCCGGTGATGAAGCTTTTACAGCCAGAAAATGAAGAGCTAGATAATATGGAAAGAAGAATTCATCAACTGATAGAAGTTCAGCAGGTCAAAGAACAGCTGGACGACTCCTCCAGAATCTACCAGGACAAGATGAAAGCTACTTTTGATCGAAGAGCTATTGCCCGAGACTTTCAACATGGAGATCTTGTTCTGAAATGGGATGCTAGAAGAGAATAAAGATCTAAGCAAGTTAAATTCGACAACCTATGGTTGGGCCCTTTCAAAATTATCATAGTCCAGGACAACAACACATATAAGTTCACCCAACTTAATGGTGAAAGCTTTGGGAACCCTCTAAATGGGATATTCTTGAAGCGGTTCTTTCATTACTAGTTCTGATCCTACTCTGTGAATGGATCCATTGTACTGTATTTGTAACATATGTTTTCTCTCTTTCTATTTTTCAAAGTTAGGATCAGTTTTGTTAGCTATTCTCTGATTATTTTTTGTAGCTTCATTTTAAACAAAATGAAGGACATGTATGAATCCACAACCCAAGGGACTAAAATTCACAATTCTATTGTTCTCAACCCCTTCTAGAGGGAAGACATTGTCCCCATTGATGACAATGTTAGTATTATTATCAGCCGAAGGTAGCTCGTCACCAGACTAAAGGAATATCTCAGAAGGAGAATCTAGGGCAGTAAAATGGGTAGGCGAAGTAGAATACTTTCACATCATGGTGTCCGGATGATGCAGCTGAAGCTTAGGGGATCAATTATTCGTAGACCGTCTAAAAACAAGCGCAGTCAGGACCCTTAAGCACTTCGTGTTTATTCGTCCCAGATCACCTTGGACATAAAAACTGTTGTGGACACGTGGCATCTCCATAGGTGTTCAGGGGCCTCAAAGCAGTTTCCCTAGAACACTTTTTGAGGGCCCTGAAACCATTAAAATCACCACTGCGGTTTTATGTATCACGAGATGCCAGACAAGGAGTCCATGCAGGGAGAGGGACCCATCCTTAAAATTTGCACCCTCTTTGCACAAATCTCAAGAGGGCTTAGCAAAACATCAACGGTCGCCCAAGCGTCGAGATGAGGAAGTTACACAAGGTTTAATACTCCTGATACCTCCCTGAAGCAAAACCGCTACTTCCACATGCAAGCCTCAGGATTGTTCAGCGGCCTTGAAGTGATTTCCCTAAACTACTCTTTAGGGGTCCTGAAAACCGCTGGTGGTTTTTGATATACAGCAACTCGGTGGAGTGTATTTTCCATGTGTTCCAAGGATATTCCTTTTGGTAGTCTTGTCCGTTCCCGCCGTCATTTTGAAGTAGCGTATCTTGGTGCTCATTATTGTCGTTGTCACCGTACAGAGTGCAGTCCTCTCCCAACACTTAAAGCCTGAAAAGTAGTTGGGTAATCATTACCCAAGTACATCACATTTTTCGAGGATCAAGCAAGCGATGCTGCAAGTACTCCCGTCGTTGCATAAAGTTTGAAGCATGAATCTCCCGAGCCCCACTGGTAGAGCTTGAATGCGCAGGTCCATCAAGGCTGACTGAATTAAGCAGGAAGATAAGTGTTCTCATGGCACATTTCATCTCTAGTGGAGGCTCGCAAGGAGTGTTAAGAGCTCGGACGACCAGCGTCCATGAACAGCCCGTAGATGCGCATTCACAGACATTCATGCGGGAGAATTTTGAGGTCTCACCCGAGATGTCTAAGGAGAATTCAGCAATTACAATGGTTAAAAAGGGGGTGGGCCTTCTGAATGCGGGAGCATGGAAGGAAGGGGCAAGCCACTCCTAGCAAAGGATGATCAAATTGTGAAGCGGTAGTACCTGAACAGTTCAATCGGGGGATGAAGGGATTAGGTCTTGTTTCACAGCTCGACGATGTAAGTGACCTTTTTCCCCATCGAAAACAAGGTTTGAGAGCAAAGGGCTAGGATGGGATAGAAGGGATAGATGGTGAAGGTTCTGTAAAGCAGCATACGACAGCAAGGTGGCTGCATCTACATATTCATGATTCCATAAGTAGTCCGACAGGTGTTTCAAAGGTTCGTAATATCTATAAAATAAGGTAACACTGCTAATACATGTATGACTCATATTGGTGGGAGTTTTGTCCAGCCAGACGTACTGCTTTTCCAGCAAAGTGGTCCCAGGTCGCAGTCATAAAATAGCCAATAGTATTACATATGATTGTTATTTGTAACATACTCTGCTAGAGAGTACAAATAGAAGTACTTAAATTCATTGGGTTGTAACAATTTGTAACAACTTATGTTGTAGAGTGTGAAGGCTATATATAGCCAAATAGAAAGTAGTCAAAGGGTTGTCTCTCTTTTGTAAGAAGTATCACTTCTAATATTTGATAGTTCGATCAATACAGAAAGAAGAATATCATTTGCCTGATCTTGAAGCTTTTATGGATTAAAAACTTTAATGTGTACAGTTAGTATTTTATCCTTTTATTCATCTCTTTCATGTTGTGTATGATTCATAAATATGCTTCTGGGTTTAATATGAGCGCAGTTGCTTGAATTATTTCTTCTAAGATGGTTATCACATGAAGTTTTAATGTTAATTTTTCTGGATGTGATATCCTCGTATTATCAAGTGGTGGTTTTGTGATCATTTTGTTAAGACTGTTGAATTCCTCTCCTATGCTCAACACGTCATACTTTAACATAGAATAAAGATTTACTCTCTGCAGTACCTCTACTTTATGCCATTTAATTTTCCATTGATACTCAAAGTTTGGCTTATGGGACATTGAAATACTGCCCATATATTTCAAGATTGGATATCTACATTATTTTCTGTCAATTGTGATTTTGATCCAGTAAAGAATTCAAAAGATATTATTGATGCCCAGGCACAGTTCTAAAGACAGCCTTAGAACGTCTCTGGGACTAACAAAACCCTTTTGACCTGTCCCAGACACCATTGAATGTTGTTGTAAGGAAGTGGGTGAATAGGACTGTGCATGAGTTCATGGATTATGGGAAACCCCAAATGGTCAGATGGCAGGGTATGGAGCTCTACTGCCTTGACCCGCACATCACTGCACTCCTAGAAGTTCATATTCCCCATTCCTAGACTGTGGTTGAACACAAAAGCTTCAGGGGAACCCTTATGCATGACAGTGGAATGGAGGGGGGAAGCAAGGAAGAGAAATAGTGATTCTGTGCAGGGTCGCGATTTACAGAGCCGAATACACTTAGAAAACTCTATGTGGCAAGAAAAATGACAGGTTTATCCTTGGATCTGACTTTGTGGGCGAATATCAAATCCTGTGAGAAGATTAGGAAACCCTGAAGAGATCCGTATTAGAGAGTCGAGAGCCTGTGGCGGAACAGAACCACTCTGTCGTAGCATTGGGGAAGACCAGAGTGTGTAATTGTAGTGGGAAGGAGCCAAGGTGGTTTTGACTGCATAGTAGAGTCAAACAAGGCTTATTTACCTTGATTCAGCAATCAAGGCCATCCACACTCACCCAAATCAGTGCTAGGGAAAAGGGTGCCCTGGGACTATGCAGCAGTTGAGGGAGCCTTACCTAGGCTGAAAGTGGGGTGATGGAGGTACTTGAACATGTCTGAAGTCATTGGAATATTCCCATATCCCTTTGGATGATCTTATTGAGCTAGAAACACTTACATGCCTTCCCCATTTGCTTGGAAAAGCTAACTGTTGGTTGGATATCCTAATTGACGGTGAACCAATGTTGTGAGTGAGCCTAAGTGATACCCCTTAGTGGATACATAGCCCCAACTCGGGGGTGATCTCTGATTGCTGAAATAATAGAGGTTGGGCAGAGATATATGGTTGGGTTGGAAAGTTGCAGTCCATAGCCAGTTGCTTGGAGGTTCAATGCAAAAGATAACTGCCCTTGTGGTGTTTAAATGGTGTTATTTCATGTTTTATGCTATGCTTATTATGTTCCAGTTATTGGATGATGAATTACAAAGGATTGGATCAATAGAGAACTGTGTATGAGCTTGAATATGAGACTGAATGGCCATGCCTTATTCTTCATTCTGTTGTGTATGTTGTTCATCTTGTTGTTGCATTGTTTAACTAGTATTGACTGTTATGGTTGGCAGATGTGTGCATTAATATGGCTAACTTCTATTGTGTGTGTGTTAATTGCATTGTTCTTGCACCTTTACATGCTCATCCTTATGTTGATATTTATATGTAATCATGCTTGAGGAATAGGTCTAATTCCTGCATACCTTCTCCAATATGTTGGGGAGGAATGTGTTCCTATATTCCATTCTATGTGGGTGGATCATGTTTCATTCCTTGTGTTCCTGAAGTAGGCTTAGACACATTTGCAATCCCTTAATAATGCTTTTGAATTGCCCTTGGATGAATTAGGGCTAAGTTAGGTAAATGTGCAATACCACTCTAGCCTGGACTTGGGGAAGGAATAGGAACCCCTATGGATTAGATGAAGGAGAGAAGACTTGGTAGAAGTGGAACAGAGCTTATTGCAGAAGGATAAAGGCACATAGGGGAGGTTATGGATAGAGATTCAGTTGAAAAAAGGACAAGTTTAAAGTGATCATATGGGGAAGGGGGTCATACCATTGGATATAGCTCTCCAAGATCTTTCCAATAGTACTGGCCATGTCCAATTTGGACCAAGGATGAGGGAGTTATCACCCTCAGAAGTTTCCTTAGAAGCTTGTTGGAGTAGAGGTCTGTGGTCCCAACCTTTCCACATCTGCAAGGACCTTTCTGTATCTGCAATGCAGCTTGCATATTGCGGAGGTCGCGGACCGATCGTTGGAGTGGCTTGGTTGGAATTTCGCCTTTCCTTATCCGCAAAGCAGGTTGCGAGCTGCGGGATTCGGAAGGGCGAATTCAACGGAAACGGCGCATTGGATTTCGAAATTTCCGCATCCGCAAGCGGGTTGCAGATTGTGGTTTGTGGAGGGTGAATACCAAGATTGGAGATATGGGCGTTACAATTTTTGAGTTCCGTAAGGCAGACTGTGGATTGTGGAAATTGGGAAGGAGAATTCGTTGGAGCTACATATTGGGATTTCGAATTTCCAAATCTCGCATGCTGATTGCGGATTATGGGATGTCGGAAGGGAAATATTCTGAAGTAGGGAATTGGAGTTCCACCTTTTCGACATCTGCAATGTAGGTTGCGGATTGCAGAATTGCGGAGGAGGGAACTTTCCGGGGCGGCAATTTGACTTCCGACTTCTGACTTCTACATTTCCGATTGCGGAAGTCGGGAGGGTGATTTCTGTGAAAAGATAATTTTGGAAATCTGAATTCTGATTTTCGATTGCGGGTTGCGGATCGGAGGTCGTTGCGGAACTGCGGATTGCAGGTTGCGGATTGGAGGTCGTTGCGGAAATGCGAATTACGGACTGATGATCATTGTGGGTTCATAGTTATGGAACCTTTGAATTGCTTGGGAAAAAGAAGAAAACAATTAACATGTGGCTCAAGGGTGCTCTCCCATTACCTCTAAAGGGCACTGAGGTAACTAGGGACGTGACAAAGTGGTATCAGAGCTTCAGTTACAACACTAGGGTTGCTTTGGGGCCAAAGCATGAGTTACAGGAATAGAGATGCCATGAATTGGACCATTCTATGATGGAGAATTGGAAAGGGAGAATTCCGTAACCCTTTTCTTACTCTTGTTTTTATATTTATGAACTTGTATACATAAACTTAGGGCATAGGAATGCTGAAAATACAATAGACTAGATGGGTGAAGTGATACACTAGTAGGCATATTGTTAGATAATGCATAGTGCATGAATATGAGGTTTCATGCTGGCCAAGCTACTGAAGTTTTACATATGCAATGAGCCACTATTGAAAAAAAAATTGGTTGATGATGGTTGTCTAACCATATAGGGTTAAAGCATGGTTGAAGATGTTGATGATACTATTGCATGTGACCAGAAACCCTATGAGAAGGATGGGTGCAACAAGTCTATGACCATGAAGGTTGGTGGAAGGACTGTGTAATCCTTGGTAAGAATCCAAGCTGACTAGGTAACATCAAATATTCTAATGGGAACCATGTAGGTCTGTTTCATTGTGCCAATTGTACAAGTGTTGAGAAAAGATGGGTAAGAATCCTTAACAATGTTTTAATCTTCATAAAAGAGTATGCATGTGATAGTGGGAGCATTTATGTGAATGACATCCCACATGGTATGTTAAGGTATGTGATAGTAAATAAATAGGCCTCATACCATGTGATTGTTTAAAAATTTAGAATATATTCACATAAAGGACATGTCATTCCATGTGTATGTCGGTTATGGGTTGATAACCAGGGCAAGTAAGGACTTATAGTCCTGTTATGGTAGTGTTATAGTAGTGCATGCTATGTGAGATGGCCATGGTTAGGGCCATATATGTTGAATGGTAGAATGCATGACATGATAGCATAGTGTGCATGGATCAATATGCATTAAAATATTTTGTTAAAAAAAGAAGTGGTTGCATTGAGTGAATGCATAGTAAAAGACAATGGAAATGTTGTAAATGTGCATGCATGAGTGTGGATGCATATATTGTGATACATTGCATGAATGCATGGTTGTGGTGCATGTTTTATTGTTAATTAAATAGTGGATGAAGTGATGAATTAATGATAATTCTAGAATCATTTCATAAGTTTCTATAAATGCAGGAGAGTGAGTGCATGAAGAAGACAATCACGTTTATTGGCTGCCAGGATGCTCTGTGGAAGGACAGAGCTGCATAAAACAAATGGTTGGGAAGTAATGAGCATTGAAAGTTTTATTAAAAATTAAATAAATGATGTGACTATACCTTGGAATTTTAGTATGATAATGATTCACATGAAGTAAATGTGTTTTTCTGAGATATTGAAATGCTAACAGCTGAAGTGCTTGAGTTATTGAATGTTATATTTCTGAAAATTACTTCAATAACTGTGGCAGCAATGAAAATGTTATGTGCATGAAGAACTTACAAAGTGTTTGGCTGACTTAAGTTTTCATATTTCGGGAAGGAATGGCTTGGGTGTGGAAACGTGGGTAAGACCGTATTGAAGGCTGGAAATTACCATGAACAAGATCCAAACCTCATGATAAGAGTCTCACGATTGTGAGATTAAATTTATGAACAGCACATATTGTCAATTTCATATTTGAAACCCTATGATTTAATTTTATGGGGATAGTTTCATGGCTGCAAATCAAATTATGTAGGTAACATAATTGTAAATTCACGTTTGAATTTAATTAATACTGTCATTGATTGGTTATGAGACAATCAGATTTGAATTTTATTGCTAAATTCTACTGATTGTTTGTCTAATCCAGAATTGTGTCAAAGGGACACGTTGTGGGGAATGGTTGTGTTGTGGTAGCAAGCCTAAGACCCTAATGGACAGAGTGGTGCCACTTACAGGGGCCAAACATTATAAGCATGGAATCAGGGTTAAATAAATCTAAATTTTTGTAGAAGACATAATTGTAAATTCATATTGAAATTATTATGATGAATATCTCATGGAAATGAGATGGGACATGTATTGCTGTAGATTTAAATTTTTATTTAAAATTTTGATAATATCTCATGTGAGTGCAATGGTAAATATTATTCCAATATGGAATATGTGAGCTGCGGAATGTGAAAGAGGTTGGGATCGAAAACCGAGGAACTGTTGACTCAGAGAAGGGAGCCCCCATTCCTCACAAATGAAGAAAAGACCCATCTGCAAAATGGATAAGTGTCCTGAAACCCTAACTAAGAATGTACATGTCTTATTATTAGAGTTAATATGCAGAGGATTTTTTATTATTTCATTATTATTTCGGATTTGAGCATGATTAGTGCCTACATGGCTCACATCAGGAAGGGGTGCACACCTTTCTGGTGTCGATTTATGTTAGGGTTGTCAATATTGCGTACACCCTATGGGAATGGACGAATTCCTGGTGTTTCAATATTTGACAGTGAATGTTGTGAAATATGTTTACAATTTCAGATCAAAAATACTAAGGAACTTGCTTATCCATCTTGTGTTGACAGCTTGAACAGATGCAATTTGGTGTTGCACACTAAAGGAGAAAGTGACGAGGTTGTGGTGCAGTTTCCTTCCATTGGCCTATGAACCCAGACAGATGTGTTGGCTTGGCAATGGAGAGGGAAAAGTAGGTATGGGACTGGTTTGGCACCATCAATTCCTGAGAACCCATTCAGTGCACTGGCTTGGCATTGGTTATAAGGATGTTGCATGCCTATGGCTCTGCAGTAGAGCCTTGACCTAGAAATAGTCATAGTGCAGTTTCCTTCCATTGGCCTATTGACCCAGACGGATGTGTTGGCTTGGAAATGGAGAGGGAAAACCAAGTATGGGACTGGTTTGGTACCATCAATGCCTAAAAACCCAGTTGGTGCACTGGATTTGCATTGACTACTTGATGTTGTGGAGCAGCATGTGTGTTGGAAAAACATCCACCCCACAGGTGATCCAAGGCTTGTAAAGCAGAAAAGGAACCTGTGGAGTAGCGAGGAAGTGTTCAATAAAGATAAGTATTTGGTTATCTTGCATCTTATTGCTCATTTAATATGAAAATACATGTGCATATGAATTGTTTATGATTTCTTAAACTCTTGTTTAGAAATAAACTCTATGAAAATAAACTAAACATGTGAATTGATTCCATGTTTGATTGTAGGTATTGTTGGAAACAAGAACTATGAAGGCATCCTAAGGATGCATGTGGACATGTGAACGTCCTAGAAGGATCATCATGAGCAACAATGAAGAATGGTGCTAGTGGACTTGTGTGGGTCCTAGCAGCCAAAGGTTTTGTAGGCAATCATGGGAAGGGTTCCCTGGATGAGAAGCCTTGGACAGACCTTAGACACTAAGTGTCGTAGCCAAGAAAGGACAAGTCAAACAATCACACTGAAGTGAAAGAGGATAAGGAGCATGGAACCACAGTGGTGGTGTGACTCCGGATTGGAACAAGACTAAGCGGAGAAAACTCTTACTCTTCTCTTTCCTTTTTATAGATGCATTTATAAAACAGAAAATTGGTGAAGGCATGATGTGACTGAAAACTGATTGTGTTTAATTCTTGAAATGAATTGAGAATGCTGAAATAGAATAATCCATGTGAAAGGATGAACATGAATAAGTTCATGTGTATGTTTCCAAGCATGACAAGTGTGGAAGTCTCATGAATAAATCATGGACTCTCCATGTCAATTGGGTGAATAATTGATTGATTTTTAATGTTTATATTATGCTTGGCCTAACAAGATTTGCCATGATGAATTTCACAGGTGAGAAATAAAACAATTGATTCCAGTTGTTACAACATGGTGCTAGAAAGCAAAGTATGGGAATTTGTGCACATTGTCCATGACAGCAGACCAAAAGATATGGGATTTGGCTAAACAATCTTCCTCGAACAACTATCTAGGGAAGCAAGGAGCTAGAAACCATGAAGATTTCATGCTTGTAGATCAGTTGGAAAGCAAAGAAAAGGAAGGGATTGTTGTGGAGCAAAGCCCACCTTCAGAGTTGGAAGATCAAATCCAGTTGGACAGCTTGTGGAAAACAAGGGACTTGGACATGAAAGTCCCAAGTAAAGAGAAAAATGCAAGGGCAGACCTGCAACGTTTTTTTGTGATTTTGGACATGTGTAGATCGTATATGTATTCCTAAGTGTTGGAACACTGAGGACGGCGTTATTCTAAGGGAGGGAGGATGTAATATCCCTCATTCTGACCCTTGGACCATTTTGGTTGTAATGTAAATATTTCATAAAATGCAAGGTGTGTTTTCCCTAGTGTGGAGCTCAAGGCCAAGGCCCCACTAGTGGATGTTTAGGTTTATTTGCATAGGCAAGCATTGGATATTTTGATCATCCATGTGCTAGTAAGCCATGGAAGATTGTAAAGGATGTAAATAATTCCATGTAAATAAAATACCAAGGGTTGGCTATGGCTCCAACAAAATGAGGAGGAACTTAGTATCCACTAGGGAGTGGTGAGGGGGTGTGGGATTGAACCTAGACTTCCATTTGTCACTTAGAGAACCCCTTTTCCCTGTCCTAGACACCATTGAATGTTGTTGTAAGGAAGTGGGTGAAGAGGATTGTGCATGAGATCGTGGAGTATGGGAAACCACGAAGGGTTGGATGGCAGGGTATGGAGCTCTGTTGCCTTGACTCTCACGTCACTCCACTCCTGGCAGTTTGTATTCCCCATTCCTAGACCGTGGTTGAACATGCAAGCTTCAGTGGAACCCTTACGCATGACAACAGAACAGAGCGGGGAAGCAAGGAATAGAAATCATGATTTTGTGCAGGGCCGCGATTTACAGAGCCGAATACACTTAGAAAACTCTGTGTAGGGAGAAAAATGACGGGGTTAGCCTTGGATATGAATCTGTGGGTGAATAGTAGAGTGTGAGAAGCTTAGTAAACCCTTAAGAGAGTCGGATTGGAGTGCCAAGACCCTGTGGCGGAACAAAGCCACTCGGTTGTAGCATTGGGGAAGACCCAAGTGTGGAATTGCAGTGGGAATGAGCCAAGGGGGTTTTGACTGCATAGTAGAGTCAAAAAGGGCTCATTTACCTTGATTCAGTAGTCAAGGCCATCCACACTCACCCAAATTAGTGCAAGGGAAAATGTTTCCCTAGGGACTGTGCAGCAGTGGAAGAAGCCTTACCTAGGCTAGGAGTGGGGTGATGAGAGTGCTTGAACCTGTATGAAGTCATTGGGATATGCCCATAGCCCTGTGGATGATATTATTGAGCTAGAAACCCTTACCTACATCCCCCATTTTCTTGATAAAGCTAAATTTTGGTTGGATTCCCTAATTGACTGTGAACCAATGTTGTGAGTGAGCCTGAGTGATACCCCTTAGTGGATACATAGCCCCAACTCGGGGGTGATCTCTGATTGCTGAAATAATAGAGGCTGGGCAGAGATATATGGTTGGGTTGGAAAGTTGCAGTCCATATCCAGTTTCTTGGAGGTTCAATGCAAAAGATAAGTGCCTGTGTGGTGTTTAAATGGTGTTATTTCATGTTTTATGCTATGCTTATTATGTTCCAGTTATTGGATGATGAATTACAAGGGGTTGGATCAATAGGGAACTATGTATGATCTTGAATATGAGACTGAATGGCCATGCCTTATGCTTCATTTTGTTTCGTATGTTGTTCATCTTGTTGTTGCATTGTTTAACTAGTATTGACTGTTATGGTTGGTATATGTGTGTGTTAATATGGCTAACTTCTACTGTGTGTGTGTTAATTGCATTGTTCTTGCACCTTTACATGCTCATCCTTATGTTGATATTTATATGTAATCATGCTTGTGGAATAGGTCCAAGTCCTGCATGCCTTCTTCAATCTATTGGGGAGGAATATGTGCCTATATTCCATTCTATGTGGGTGGATCATGTTTCATTCCTTGTGTTCCTGGAGTAGGCTTAGACACATTTTCAATCCCTTAATAATGATTTTGAATTGTCCTTGGATGAATTAAGGATAAGTCTAGTCAATGTGTAGGACCACTCCAGCTTGGACTTGGGGAAGGAACATGCACCCCTGTGGATCAGATGAAGGAGAGAAGACTTTGCAGACGTGGAGCAGAGCTTATTGCAGAAGGGTAAAGGAACATAGGGGAGGTTATGGCCAGAGTTTCAGTTGAAAAAAGGACAAGGTTAAAGTGCTCAGATGGGTTAGGGGGTCATAACATTGGATAGAGATCTCCAAGAGCTTTCCAAGGGAGCTGGCCTTGTCCAATTTGGACCAAGGATGAGGGAGTTATCACCCTTAGAAGTTGCCTTAGAAGCTTGTTGGAGCAGGGGTTTGTGGTCCCAACCTTTCCGCATCTGCAAGGACCTTTCTACATCCACAATGAGGGTTGCAGATTGCGGAGGTCGGGGACCGATCATTGGAGTGGCGTGGTTGGACTTCCTCCTTTCCGCATCCGTAAAGAGGGTTGTGGGTTTCGGGAGTCGGAAGGGTGAATTCAATAGAAACGAAGCATTGGATTTCTGCATTCCTGCATCCGCAAGCGGGTTGCGGATTGCGAATTGTGGATTGCGGATTGCGGAGGGTGAATTCCCGGATTGGCGAGATGGGCATTCTAATTTCCGAGTTCCGTAAGTGGACTATGGATTGCGGAAATCAAAAAGGAGAATTCGTCGGAGCTGCGTATTGGGATTTATCATTTCCAAATCCTAGATGCGGATTACGGATTGTGGGATGTTAGAAGGAAAATATTCTGGAGCCAAGAATTGGACTTTCTCCTTTCCGACATCCGCAATGTAGGCTGCGGATTCCGGAATTGCGGAGGAGGGAACTTTCCGAGGTGGCAATTTGAATTCCGACTTTCGAATTCCACATTGCGGATTGTGGAAGTTGGGAGGGCGTTTCTGCGGAAGGATAATTTTGGCAATCTGACTTTCGATTTCCAATTGTGGATTGCGGATCGGAGGTCGTTGCGGAACTGTGGATTGTGGACCGATGATCATTGTGGGTTCATAGTTGCAAAGCCTTTGAATTGATTGGGGAAAAGAAGAACAAAATTAGCAGGTGGCTCAAGGGTGCTCTCCCATTGCCTCTAAAGGGAACTAAGGTGACTGGGGATGGACGTGACAATGTGAGATATTCTAGTTCACAGAATTCTCATTCAATGATTGGAGAACGTAGATCTTGTTGTTCTAGAGACTAATTTAAGAACACGAGATGAGTCAAAATCAAAGGGAATCGAGGTGAGATTGAGTGTGGATATGCTCTCACCTACTCCAAATCATAGGAGGCCAAGATGGCTCACTCATATATTACAACATTCACGGTGAGAGGTCATGGATCTAGGTACAACTTCGATCTTAGATACTCTTATCACATCTCATGTTTTTGAGGGTGTGAGATCCTTTAGATTGTAAGATTATGCTTCACTAATTGAGCAAAATGTTGAGTTTGCAACTCCATATTTAGATGCTCGGGAGCATATAAGAGCACCCAAATTTTCAATGAGGGCAATTGTACCTCCTAGGAGATGTGTTAATCGTGTTGCATTGTTTTCATCCATCCATGAAATTTCTAGTTGTACATGGGAGGAAAGGTGTGATGATGAGATTGAGTTCATAGATGATCCTTCTAGTTGTTCACTAAAAGAGAGGCTTGATTCTTGTATGGAATATCGTGTTGAGATTGATTCTGGAGTTGCAACTGATGGTAGTATTGTAGAGTACAAAAACAGGGTTGATGGATTCTCTCTAAGAGAGGGAGTTTCCAATTGATTATCTCAGACAAAGGGAGTTGGAAATGGATTATCTCATACAAAGGGAGTTTCCCATGATGTTACTCTTACTTCAGGATTCTCTCTCAATAAGGGAATTGACCTAGTTTAGTTTAGTTTAGTTGCCAAAATAATTGAGGTATACTTCAGGATTCTTACATTGATTGGTTCATGATAACCTTCTAGGAATTTCTACCTATAGCATGAACTTTGTACTCCAAGATCAATAATTTGACTTGTATGGATATATATCCTTATGGATTTGATATATGTGATATGCTTGTCTTGATATTGCATGGAGACTTGTTTATCTTTGCAGAATGTCATGGATAGTTCATGATGCGATGTCCACTAATCTTGGATTATGATGTTGATTTAAAGGATGATGGAGGTTGGAAAATAGCTTTTGCTCCATAGAGATATTTCTTCATATTCACATGTGGTCATTATTCATTGGAGGATTGAGATATTATGATAGCATGGGTGATAGTTTCTCTACAAATGACCGTGGTTGATTTTGGGTCCATATCCAATATGTAGATATTTGGTGGAGTTACAAAGCGAGTCGAGAGATGTCAATGTAAACACTTTCCTCATAAAAAGGGAGTGTTAACTTTTTGGGTTGCTCTAAAAGTGTTTACACCATGTTTGGGGTGCTTCATGATATTTGGGGTACATGGTGTATGTTCATCCCCTGGATGGTCCAAGATGGGTTGTAGCAGGGCAAATGATTTGTGATGGATCAGCATAGTTACGATACCTTTCTTAGTGTATTTTTGAGCTTAGGATGGTTATGAATTGGAGATCTCTTACTTGGATGGTGGATTCCCTTCATTGTGACCACATGAAGAGTTCAATTGATTGAAGAGTACACTATATGGGATGGGGATGAATGTGAATGTTAGAAGAGGGATTCAAGCCCCATTGGCATTTGACAATTTGGATTATTGTTTGAAGGATTGGAGATAGATGGGGGATGCATGGGGATTCATTGGTGCTCTTACAGGTTGTAGCTCACAAGTGGAGTACATTGCTTAGGAGGATTGATGGAGTTTGTGGAGATTTTTGGACGATTTTTTATTGGGGGGTGTCGACATGCCTTGTGTAGCTACATCACCTTATAGAAATTATTGTCCACGTCACCTTGGAGCATGACACATGTACTTGAAGTGTAATGTCTCACTTGTGTTTTCCTACAAAGGGATTATTTTAGGTTGTTTGTAAGGGATAAGGCACACATTGTATTATTCACCTCCCTTACCTCTTATATAAATAGAGGAAGGAGAGAGTTTTTTCATTCATCGTCATTGTTGTACCTTTATCATTTATTGAAGATATGAGCTAGGTTTCATGAGTTCATGAGAAAACCCAAACACTAAGGTGGATTGGTGAAGAAGAGAAGAGGAGGACATCTTGACTTGGAGGATATGTTGGAGATATTCTTGCATATTGGAGCTCCTTGGTTGCTAGGGTTTTGTTGATTTTCCCGAGGTAAGGTGTCTAGAGGGTTGGAAGATTTGTACTAACATTTAGAGAAGGCTATGGTATGTGCATTACTTCATCTTGAGATTATTAATGAAGTCTATCAATATCTCGTGCAATTTCCAAATTTGAACTTCATTTACATAGGTTCTTCATGCATTGTTACTTGTAGTTACATATGTCTTGTCAATTTGACATAAGTGAAAGGTCAAATTGTGAAGTGATTTGACATCTAAAAAAGAATATAAGGGGGTGATTTTGCTATCATATTGTTGTTATATTGTTTCTTTGTTGTTGTAAAAGAGCATTTTAAGATATGGTTATAGATTGATAAGTTGGCCTCGAAGCATTGAAATTTATCCTTGTGTTTGGTATCTTTTCTCCTGGAATTGTTGGGAAGTTTGGGATTGTTTGAAGTGAATTCTTACCCTATTTTTGTTGTTGTTTTGTACTCTAATTTAGAGAAATACTTAGGCTGAAAATTCTAGGGCTAAGATCCAAGAAACATTCAAGGTTGAAGATGAAGTTTTCTATTTTGTATTAAAACTCCAACTCATAAAATTTCCACAATATATGTCAAAACCAAGGAAGGAGCACTAGACAATTGTAAAGACAATATTTAGATATTTGCATGGAACTACAAATTATGCAATTAGCTACAAAGAAAGACCTAGACCAGACAGAATAATATATATACAAGGATTTGTATATGCAAATTGTGTTGAAGATATTGATCACAAAAGATTGACAAGTGGTTTTGTTTAACCTATTTGGAGGAGCAATTAGCCATCCATGCAAGCAAGAAATTGGTATGGTTGTATTGATTGTGTTTCGGTATTGGATGTGTACAATGAGCTATAAGATTATATTGAAATGGTCAAAATCCAATATTTTTTGCAAAGAACCATGCCCGTCATCCTAAGATGAAGCATAACGATGTGCAATACCATTTTGTGAGAGACATGGTTGAAGACGAGAAAGTCTTGTTGGGAAAGGTTGACACCTTGAAGAATTTTTCATACAGTCTCATTGAAAAAGTATGTTAATACTATGAAGTTAATATGGTGTAGAGAATCAATGGGCATTGTTTCCTGAACCTATGACCTTATAAATCTTGGGCCCTCTACTTTGCAAAGAAGACAAGTGGGAGAATGTTGGAGATGTATTATATTGTTTGCATGTGGATTGCACCAAGTAAAAATCTAGGAGGGGTGAAGAGTTTTGATAAAGCAAAAATTATATGAAACACAAGAATTAACAATGGCTCATACGCACATTACATAGATATTTACCCTAGAAACCCAAAATCGAGAAAAGCAACATTCCTTAGATTTTTTTCCATTCTCTATCTCATTGTACTATCTTTTTTGTTTACAATACAATATTATAGAATCGAAAAACCATCATCCATTAACATAGATTAGATTACAACTCCAATTCCTTAACCAAAATTAGTTCACAATTTCGAGGGCATTGGCCCTTAGACCCCCCTTCTTCTAAGAAACTACAAAGAGAACAACACATGTCCAACCTGGGGGGAACGATGGGATTAGCCACTCCACCTCTTGTTGACTATAATGATTTATAGGGAGGGGAAATAGCCCCAACTAGTCGAGAGTTGAGAAAGTCCCCCCAAAAAAAACATGTTGCCATCTTTGGCATGTTTTGTGCTTTTTTTAACAATAGTTTTTCAACATGTTGTATAATCTCAATTAAGGGATTAGGGTTGTGATCTAAATTAAGTTAATGAATTAGGGTTTTTAATGCTTTGCAATACCTAAATATTGTAGTGTGATTGGTAAATTTAATATAATGAAGAAGATAGAGGTGTGGCTTTAAGTTAGGTTGGTTTTCCCAGTTAAGATTTTCCAAGGTAAATATTTGTGTATTGTGTGTGTCTTGTTTTTATTTTTATTTTTCTTAAAAATGTGTATCCATTACTTCACTTGCATAATTTTAATACTTCCAATCCCTACTGCATTCAAATTGTAGTCAAACTTGTTACTTTTTTTAGTTACTCTAAAAGTGTTTACAACATGTTTGGGATGTTTCATGAGATTGGGGTGTACATGGTGCATGTCCATCCCCGTAATGGTATGAGATGGGTTGGCACATGGAAGATGGTCCATGATGGATTTGTACATTTGAGATAGCTTGTTCATTGGATGCTTGACCTCAAATGATTATTGGCTTGGTGTTCTTCTGATAGGCATTGGAGATCTCTTGGTAGTTTGGAGTGGATGCCCTTCATTGGGGCCCCGTGGATGAGCCACTTGCTACGAGAACACCCTACATGGGATGAGGAGTGTTAGGCATCATGGAGTAGTGAATCAAGCCCTATTTGACATGTAGCAACTTGGATTCATATTCGAAGGATTGGATATGGCTCAAGGACACCTGGGCTTCAACATTTTTCATGCGGGGCAGTTGACCAAGTGGACCACATTTCATAGGAGGATTCATGGAGTTCATGGAGGCCTCTGATGGAATGGTGTGGATGTTCCTTGTGTAGCTACATCAACTTGGAGACATTATTGTGTACAACATTACCTAGGATCATGACACATGTACTTTGCGGTGTAGCATCTCACTTGTGTTGGCCTACAAGTGCACATTGATGTTGCTTGTAAGGGCTAAGGCCCACATTTTAGTGTTGGCCTCCCTTACCTCGCCTATACTTAAGAGGAAGGAGAGTATTTCCATCATTCATCTTAGTTTTCATTCTTATATTACTCTTGTGTGAAATGTGGCTTAGAGAAGGGTGTGCACTAGCCGCTCTCTCTGTCTCTTGTGTCTTCTTTGTCACTTGATCTTTCTCTCTCTTCAGTTGCTAGGGTTTCTTGGGATTCGAGTATGTTGGAGGTCTAGGGTTAGATATTACCCCCTAGAGATTGAAGATTAGCATTTTGTGATAAAACCATGGGGTGGATCTGGGAGAAAAAGAAGAGAATGGGAGGAAAACTTGCCTTGGAGTATGTATTGGAGTGATCTTGCATAATGGACCTCCTTGGTTGCTAGGGTTTTGTTGAGTTTCCCTAGCTAGAGTTTTTGGAATGTTGGGAATATTTGTACTAGCCTTGAGAGAAGGTTGTGATATGCACATACATTTCATCTTGAGCATATTAATGAAAAATCTAGCTATCTTATACTTGTGCAATTTCCATAATTGAATTTCAAGTATATGTTCTTCATTCGTTGTTATTTATAGTTATAGACAAGTAAAAGGACATTTTTTTAAGAGGTTTGACATTTAACGGAAGAAGATAAGGGACTGATTTGCATGCTTTCATATTTCTATTAATGTTGTAAAGTGCATTTTTAGATTTGGTTATTGATTGATAAGTTACTCTAGAAAGGCTAAAACTTATCGTGGTATTTGGTATGTTTTCTCTTTGATTGTTGGGAAGTTTGGGGTTATTTGGAAGTGAAATATTGTACCATTTTCACTATTGTTTTGTACTTTATTTTAGAAAAGTCTCAAGGTGGAAAATTTTGGGGCCAAGATTCAAAATATCTTCAAAGTTAAAGGTGAAATTTATGAACTGCATTTAATTGGCTATACCAAGCAAAATTTCAACAAAAATTTATTAATAATCAACTTCAGAATTTGTTTGCATTTGACCTCCTAATACATGTGAACATATCGGATCATGTAATCTTATCCCTGATATCCAAAAGAAAGAATTTTATAGTGCAAATTCTAATGCCTTTGGTCCTCTAATGAATTAAGTGCTTCTCTCCCTTCAAGTATAAATTATAACTTCTTCATCCCATTTGGGAGGTTATATAGATCGCATAGGGATTAGATATAGATGATCAAGACACTCAAAGTCCCTAAATTTGTATCTAAGTCACTATAGCATCAATCTATAGGGTTTGACTTCAACCATAAGAGTTTCTCTCTCTAGTACGCTTTAGAGGAAAATAACTTGGAGAAAAACAATATTATAATATGGACATCGTGGTCACAACCATTTTCATAAAGGGTTATACTTGACCATATATGTTTGACACCCCATAACCTTTCACCATAACTATTACTCATGCTCTTTTACCCTTAATCCAATGGTACTCCTTTATTCAGAGCTAATGTTGCAACAACCATCCATTCAATAAAGGCCTAATGGATGTTGGCATCCCAACCATATCCAAGCTCCTTCTTTTCCTTCTCTTGTTACACATTTGCTTTTTTCATTTTTACATTAAAAAATATGAGAGATCAAATGGAAGACTCCATGTTGAGTTGATAGTGTCATATTTAGTTGATAATCTCATTTTGAAAGCAAGAAGAAAAAATGGCCACTCTAAGAAATGACAAATATTTTTCAAGGATAAAGATGCACAAAACAATGTATTAACAAGTTGTACTAGTAACTTAAGCACATAAAAGAAAGGATGGAAAGAATTGAAAAACAACAATGTTTACGACTTCAACTCCAATTCCAACACTTGTGGTTCATATTAATATCAAAATATAAGCTACTCCTAAAACAAGATTACGACAATCACATTGGCAATTAGCAATTAGCCTAGCCATGGATGTCCACTAATACTCAAAGCTCCCTTCACAATTTTATCTTATCGCCTATATCACAAAAGGCAAGAAAGGGGGTGTTTCCTTCGTTTTAGTTTGTTTGAAGTCCAATGTTTACCTAGGAAATAAGGAATTCTTTGTCTAGGAAGCTAGAAAGTTTTGATAATAATAATAATAATAGAATGTTAATAATCTAGTTTTGTAAGTGATTTACTCTGTAGGTATAGCTTATGCAAAGTTGTACTTTTCTTGAAATCTAATTGTTCCTATTAAAAAAGTGATGAAAAATCAACTTTGCGGGAATTACAATAAAACGTAACCAATAATTATTGAGGTAATTTTGATTGTTGGCAAAGCTCTTGAGAAGTTTATATATTTAGTTTCATAAAATTATATACAAGTGTACGATAAGTATCAATACCATGCCCTGCAATTGTAACTATATACAAGCATTCAAAACCTTTGTTGACAATAAACTCATGGAAATTTGGTCAATATGGTTTGATGTATTTTGTGCCTAGGCATTGAATATGAATTCTTTTAGAAATTTGGCATCTAGTTGCATTCATGTGGGTTGCAATGATGATGATGACTCGTTATCATCCACTTAGAACAACTTTGGTCTACTAGACCTTAAGAAAATTGTTTCACACTTTGAAATTGTATTTCTATGCTCCAAAATAGGGGAGAGAAGCTATCCCAAATGTCTATAACTTTGATGAGTTAGCAAGTTACGAAGGTGAGTATTGTTACAAATATTTTAAAATCAAAATCTAATGTAGACACAAGAAATTCTAAGACGGTGTTTTTCATCATCAACCTTCTTAGAATCACAAAGATGGCAATTTATTTCATTCCATGTCATTTTAAAAACTCTGTTGCCTTGTTTCACTATGGAGCTTGTGAGAAATTATTTGTATTTTAGCAATATTGATTTTCATATTTAAGCTAGCTATTACAAAAACATACTTTTATCTTCTAACTTGGGGTTTAATGACCTCTTTATAGTATCTTTATTTTATTTTATCCTCTAGTTCTTTATCGCAAGCAATACTTTGTATCTAAAACGTTAATAACTTACCAATTAGCTATTTCTTACTGAGCGAATGTCATTTTTCTTAGCATTGTGTAGTGTTTGTTTTATAATAAGAGTATTATGCTTATTAGCTTCTAGGTTTCTCTAGTAACCCTCATTGGTCTAATGATTTCACAATGTTTTTGAATTTATTCACTTCTATAACCAGCCTAGATCCAAATCCTAGGCTCTATCAAGCACCGAGAGGGATCAAATCTTCTAAGGTGCAAACCTCTCCTTGAATAGCTCCTTGAGTGCAATACCTGAGCCACCTAATCTTAAGCTCTAAAGTCTCTAGTTTAAGTCTCATATTTACTTTTTACTTTGTATTATTCTTTTTGGTTTATGGCTGACATAATATTTATTACTTTTTACTTTGTATTATTCTTTTTTGTTTACTTTGTATTATTTTGTTACTCAACAAACACTCTAAAGTCTCATATTTACTTTTTACTTTGTATTAAAAGTAAAAAGTAAAGTCTCTAGTTTAAGTCTCAAATGTACTTTTTACTTTGTATTATTCTTTTTTGTTTATGGTTGACATAATATTTACCACCTAATCCTAAGCTCTAAAGTCTCTAGTTTAAGTCTCATATTTACTTTTTACTTTGTATTATTCTTTTTTTGTTTATGGCCGACATAATATTTATTATTTTTTACTTTGTATTATTCGTTTTTGTATACTTTGTATTATTTTGTTACTCGACTAACAAAATCTCCCTCATACTGGGTTGTAGAGCGCCTCTCGATGCAATAAAAAATGTTGATATTTAGTGACTATCGTGTTTTCTTAGTGAGCACAACATTACACCACAATTCTAAATCCTATACTTTCATTCATTAATACATAGTGGCAATTCAAAGGACATCAATGAGGTCTAGCCCGAGTGATTGTGAGATGGAGTATTATCCTCCCCACCTACATTCTATTCGCTTAAATGACATGTTGAGCTCACAAAGATTATATTGTTGTAACGGCTTTGAGCCTTGTTGTTGACTTGGCAAAGCCCTGAAAAAACTAGAATTTACCTTGGGTGCCATCTTCGAAATGAGTGGATAATTACCTAGGAAAAAATAATGGTAATTCAGAGAATGGTATATCACGGTGTTATATGGCAAAGTCCAAATTATATTATCGAATGTATCTCTGTAACAAATTCCAAAAGAAACGTAATTGATAATTTTATTTTCCAGCTATTTGTCATTTTCCATAAACAATAAAGTGATTATTTTGTCAAAAGATAGCATGCATATTGTTGGTTGCGGAGCTAGATCTTCTATTCTCATAGATGATAGTGTCTCAGCCGTGTACCCTAGCTTTATATGATATGCAAAAGGACTGTACACTCATTCCCCAACCCATGGTATTTTTCCATTATATTTCCTCTTTATAAGAAAGACATTGTAATACGGCTAGGGTTGATGTATTAGGTAATATGCATTGTAAAAATCTCTGAGATCGTGAAGAGAGATTGTGAGATAGTGAAGAGGAAGTGCACTTGTGAGATTGTGAGATAATAAGATTGTGAGATCGTGAAGAGAGGTTGTGTTGCAGGTTGTATCTCTTCACTCTGTTGGATGGTATAATAATAAGGACTGGCAATTTCAGTGTGGACGTAGCTCATCTTGGGTGAACCACGATATATTGGTGTCTCCCTTGTAATGTGTTTGTGTGATTATATTTGCATTTATGTTTATTGTTATTGCTTTGTGATCATGTTTTTCTAACAATTGGTATAAGAGCCAAAGGTCTATTTGGCAGATAAACCCGCAGGAAACTAGGGTTTCTGGTTCGAGTATGCAATGGCGGAAGAATGAAAGTTTAAGGTCGAGAAATTTAATGGCCAAAACTACAAGTTATGGAAGATGCAAATGGAGGACTATCTGTACCAGAAGGATCTATTCCTACTGTTGAGAGAAAGAGCAAAGCAGTCGGCGACTATGAAGGACGAAGAATGGGAGGTTCTTGATAGAAAGGCACTGGGAATAATACAGTTGTCCCTGGCTTCATCGGTGGCTTTCAATATCTCAAAAGAAACGACAATGGAGGGTTTGATGAACGCACTAGGTAAGTTGTATGAAAAACCCTCGACCTCCAACAAGGTATTTCTAATGAAACGTTTATTTAATATGAAGATGTCTGAAGGTGGATCTGTTACTGATCATTTAAATTAATTTAATACAATTACAAATCAACTAAGTTCTGTAAGTGTGAACTTTGATGATGAGGTTAGGGCTCTTATAATCTTGTATTCATTGCTAGAAAGCTGGAATAGCTTGGTCATGGCTATAAGTAACTCTATCTTTGGTTCAAACACCTTGAAATTTGATAGTGTTATTGGTGTTATTCTTAGTGAGGAAATGCGAAGAAAAAGCACAGGTGAGACATCAGGTAATGCCTTTGGCTATGGAGAGCAGGGGAAGACAAAAGGAGAGAGAAAAGAGTCAAGGTAAACGTGGCAAGTCTAAAACGGGCAGATCCAAGTCCAAACTGGGAAAAATAGAGTGTTGGAACTGTGGAAAGAAGGGACATCTGAAGAAAGAATGATTTTTAAAGAAGAAAGGAGATGGACAACAGGAAACTACCCAGGAAGCAAATGTAGCAGGTGATGTGTTACAAGATGCTTTGATTCTTGCATTAGATAATACTAGTGATTATTGGATAGTAGATTCAAAGGCTTCATGTCATGCTACGCCCCATAGAAAATATTTTCATGATTATGTTCCAGGCGATTTTGGACATGTTTTATTGGGTGATGATGGGCTATGTAAAATTATTGGAATGGGTAAGGTATGGATAAAATTTAAGAATGGAACTGAATGGCTGCTAAAAAATGTTAGACATATTCCTGGTATGAAAAGAAATCTGATCTCAACAGGGCAGTTGGGAGATGGCGGTTGTCTATCTACGTTTGGAGAAACGTGGTGGAAGATCACTAAAGGATCAATGGTGATAGCAAAAGGAAACAGGGTAAGTACGTTGTATTTATGTCCTAGACCATTCTATCTCTTTAGCTTCCACATGAACATATATAGCATTGTGTCATCATAGGCTTGACCACATGAGTGAGAAAGGGATGCGGATTCTCAACTCAAGGAAGTTGATGCCAGATTTGAAGCAAGTAAGTTTGGAATTTTGTGAGAACTGTGTTTATGGGGACCGGCTCAGGTACAATCTCTTGGTGGCTCTCATTATTATGTTACATTTTTTTATGATGCAACTAGAAAAACTTGGGTTTATTGCATTAGACATAAATCTGATATGTTTGCTACTTTTAAGAAGTGGAAAGGTTTGGTTGAGAATGAGACAGGAAAAAGGTTGAAGTGTCGCAGATCTGATAATAGAGGTGAGTATTGCGGCAAGGAGTTTGATAGTTATTGTTCATACTATGGGATTCGTAGAGAGAAGACAGTCCCAGGAACACCACAAGAAAATGGTGTGTAAGAAAGGATGAATAGAACGATCATGGAGCGTGCAAGGTGTATGAGATTACATGCAGGGTTGCCCTTGCAGTTTTGGGCAGATGTTGTAAATAATGATGTTTATTTAATAAACAAAGGGCCTTCAAGTGCTTTGGATGGCGGTATTCCAAAGGAGGCATGGACGGATAAAAAGGTAAACTGCTTATTTCTGAGAACGTTTGGTTGTGAAGCATTTGTCCATATTGATAAGGAAAATAGAACAAAGCTTGAAGCTAAATCCAAGAAATGTACCTTTATTGGATATGGGGTTGATGATTTTGGTTATCGCTTATGGGATTATGAAAATAACAAAATCATTAGGAGTAGAGATGTGATATTCAATGAAAAGATCATGTATAAAGATCAGTTGCAGGGAAAGAAACAAGAAAAGGAAAACACGGAGTACACAGTACTTGATGAAATTGAAGAAAATGAAATTCCAAAGGTGCCAGAAAATCAAGAATAGCAGCAAGTACATGAAACTCCTACAAGTGTAAGAAGATCTATCAGGTTAAGTAGACTCCCTGATCTACCAAGTTGAGTAGACTCCCTAAACGATACTCTCCTTCAATGTATTATTTATTGATGACTGATGCTGATGAACCAGAATGTTATGAAGAAGCAATGCAAGTGGAAACTAAAAAGAAGTGGGAGCAAGGCATGAATGAGGAGATGGACCCATTGGTAGGAAACCAGACTTGGGATTTGGTTCAGTTGTCTGCTGGTAAAAGAGTATTGCAGAACAAATGGATTTACAGGTTGAAGGAAAGAGGTAAGAAACGGTACAAGGCCAGACTTGTTGTAAAGGGGTTTGCACAGAAAAAAGATATAGATTTTGATTAAATATTTTCTCCTGTTGTTAAGATGACTTCAATTAAGACTATTTTAAGTCTAGTGGCGATAGAAGATTTGCATCTTGAATAGTTAGATGTACAAACAATCTTTCTCCATGGAGATTTGGAGGAAGTGATTTATATGCAGCAGCCACAAGGGTATGAAGTCAAAGGGAAAGAAAATTTAGTATGCATGTTGAAGAAGAGCTTGTATGGCCTGAAACAAGTTCCAAGGCAGTGGTATTTAAAATTTGACAGGTTTATAAGATTACAAGGTTATAGTAGATGTCATTCTGACCACTGTGTTTATTTCAAAAGGTTAGATAATGGAAGTTATATTATCTTGTTATTGTATGTGGATGACATGCTTGTCGCAGGGTCTAACATATAGGAATTAAATGTGCTCAAAAGGAAGTTAGCAAATTCATTTGCGATGAAGGATTTGGGTGCTACAAAGCAAATCCTTGGTATGAGAATAACAAGAAACAGGGAAAATAACAAATTGACATTGTCTCAGGGTGAGTACATATAAAAGGTGTTGGAGAGGTTCAAAATGCAGAATGCAAAACCAGTTAGTATACCTTTGGCCAGCCATTTCAAACTAAGAGATAGATTACATGTCCAAGATTCCTTATCAATCGGCAATTGGCAACTTGATGTATGCCATGGTGTGCACAAGACCAGATATTGCACATGCAGTGGGAGTTGTGAGCAGATATATGAGCAATCCAGATGAAGAACATTGGAAGACAGTACAACGGATTCTCAAGTATATGAGAGGTACTACCACTTATGCATTATGTTTTGGAGGTTCAGACACTGTTCTACATGGATATATTGATACAGATATGGCAGGTGATAAGGATAGCAGGAAGAGCACCACAGGGTATGTGTTTACTGTAGGTGGAACCAGATCTTCCAGTCTCATAGATGATATTGTCTCAGCCATGTAGCCCATCTTTATATGATATGCAAAAGGACTGTACACTCGTTCCCAACAGATTACGGGCCCATTGTTTTGTGAAACCCGTGGTATTTTTCCATTGTATTTCCCCTTTATAAGAAAGACATTGTAATATGGCTAGAATTGATGTATTTAAGTATTATGCATTGTAAAGATCTCTAAGATCGTGAAGAGAGACTGTGAAATCGTGAAGAGGAAGTGCAGTGGCTATGTTGCAGGTTGTATCCCTTCACTTTGTTGGATGGTATAATAATAAGGACTGGCAATTTCAGTGTGGACGTAGCCCATCTTGGGTGAACCACAATATATTGGTGTATCTCTTGTAATGTGTTTGAGTGATTATAATTGCATTTCTGTTTATTGTTATTGCTCTGCGATTCTGTTTTTCTAACACATATTTATATCCATGACCTTAAAGAACCTTTACAATCTCTTTTGAAAAACAAATTACATATAACCATTGTTGTTGGCCATTGTAAATGCATGACAGATATTGACTTGGATATTCATCTTTTAAGGTCCTGAACCTTTGCAATTTCTTTTGAAAAACAAATTACATATAGTCAATGTTGTTAGCCATTGTAAATGTATGACACATATTGACTTGGATATTCATCTTTTTGTGGCTTCTATGTGCTATGATATGAATTCATTCCCCTTTTCAAGATCTATTATTCCATCTTACATATAGTCAATGTTGTTAGCCATTGTAAATGTATGACACATATTGACTTGGATATTCATATTTTTGTGGCTTCTATGTGCTATGATATGAATTCATTCCCCTTTTCAAGATCTATTATTCCATCTTATGTCCTCAAGAGGCTATCAATCTCAATGTTAATATCAATTTCGGGAGTCAACCCAATACGGAACTCAGACTTGACAAGCTTGGAAGGCACTAAATGCAGGGATTCACCAGCATTGATGTTAATTTGTTCAGCCAAGACAATTATGTGTTTATGGATTGATCAACACTAAGTCTTGATGGTAACGGACTTTTAATATCCAAGAACAAGGTTGTTCTTTATTATGTATGTATGTTTGTATAAGCTAACAATAAGAACTCGTAAGTACTACTACTTTTTAATATAAAGAAATTTCATCCTGCAAACCCACTTCTAATAGCTTTAATCCATTGCTCATATTCTGAAAATGCATTACTTGTATCGTAAAGTTCTCTTTTATTTGCAATGACAAGACTGTACTAGTAGTTTAAAATGCACCCAAAATAAGATAGCACTCGGCTCTCCTTACTACTGTGTACAAATACACACATCTATCTATAAGCATGTAAATCTTCTTTAAACTAGATTTGTTTTAACTTTGACACTGGAAGGTTAAAATCCTAAATTGTGACTCCACGAGCACTAATAGTAATGAATGTTTCAACTTTTTTAATCAAAGAATGTCCCATCTCTTACATAACATGTCAAGGTATTGTATGTAAAGTCTTTAATTCCATCTCTTACATAACATGTCAAGGTATTGTATGTAAAGTCTTTAATTCAGTCTTAGTCCAGATTTTCACTCTTAATCCAACTACCTTGAATTTACTGCTTATATATTCCGTTCTATACTATTTGCATCCTGTAACATTGAAGATAAGATTTCTTGGGCCTTATGTACCAGTGTGAAGACTAGTTTTAAACTGCCCTGACAGTGGTAATTCTTTATACTTAAAATAAATAAGTTATCTCTTCAAAAAGAAATAAAAAAAATAAAGAACGTTTGGCAATTCAGTACATGACTTTAAATGGAATAAACTAACCAAATAATTTCTGCCCTGGTGTCTCCCATATATAGGCAAATGTAGTAGAATCCAATAAGTTCATTATAGTCCCTAGTAAAATGGCGTATATAGAAAATAGAAGGGAAATATTGGTAATTATTGTGAAGTCCTTGTTTACAAAAGGCAGCAATAAAAATAAGAGCAAAGTTTAAGGCGAGGACCTTACATTACTAAGAAAGGGTTGGCATTTCAGTCAGAATCATTGCAACTTAGTAAGACCTTTTAAGACCTTATCTGACAGTTGAGGGTTGACTGACAAAAGTAAATTGTAAAGTTTAAGGCCTTCAAGGACCTTCCCTTGCTAAGAAAAAGTTGGCATTTGACTCAGAACCATCACAACTTAATAAGACCCTTTAAGACCTTACAGACCCTTGCCTGACTAATGGTTGACCTTTCAATTACTGTTAACCCAACCTGCTAAAATCTTTCAAGACTTACCTAAGTAGGAAAAGTTGACCTTCCAAGACCAACCCAGTAAGGCATTTCAAGACATTATTGAGAACTTTGTATGACCTTACCTGAGCCCAAGTAGGAGCTTTCCGCTAAACATAAGCATGAATGGGGCCTTCTACATGTATTAGAACTTGCTAACATACAGTCATAGAGAATACATATAAATAGATGTATGCACACTCAATGCAGCCAAAGTGAAAATATAGATCCCTCATACTGTAAAGTTTACTGCTGATTGTCTGCAATAGTTGTAACAAAAATGATAAATAAATAACCATTAATAAAAAATAAATCTTCAAGAGGAACAAGGTAAGTAAAACCCCGTATGTATCAATTCAGAAGAACATAGTGCTCTTCTCCATTGTTCTTGACACTGACCTTCCCCACAGCATCACTTGCGAGCGGGTTGCATAATACAGAACTGGTATATTGGTTAGTGAATTATCTTTGCTCAGAACTGAAATAAAATATAGGTTCCACAGGTGACCAGACATGACTTCCACATATTAATTAGAGATGAGATAATGAATCTTGAACATTGTAAAGGCAACCTAGAAGTTGATAGCATGAATATCTGGAAGAGAAGATCCATCCATTGGCTACAAAGTCTAAATGCATTTCATTCGACTTTTACTTTATATCCCTTTGATTCCCCTGATAAGGGGATTAGTTTAACCAGCATGGCAATTGGCATGCCAAGAAAACCTATCAGTACACTGACAAACCACTGGGTCTGACTAAGGGGAGTTGTACTTGCAAGAATACCAAGGAATTCGATTATAATCACTTGGAACACGACTGTAAATGACATGACAGCCATGAAGATCCAATTGCTCAGTATGCCATTGAAAACATTTAACCCCTCCATTTCTCTTGAACTTATTTCATTAAAAACCTGCATATTAGCGAGAAACAAAAATACAAATTAATACAACATCAAAAATGAAATTAGTTCCACAACTTCCCATAGAAATGAAAAAATTATAGTCGATAATATACTGCAGTCACTATAGTTCATTTGCGAAAAAAAGGGGAACAAGAAATCATCTACTCAGAATTTGAAACTTTTCTTCTGATAGACATAAAAACAAAGTTCAAATATACGCAAAGCATAGAATATATACTTCTGCCAGTTCCCCGCCATGTCCCCATCACTGATCCATCTAGCACAAAATTCAGGTAAAACGCAAGCTTTCACATTACCCTGGAAATGGGTAACTGTAAAACTAGTCAACAGGCAATAAATCCACTGCAGATGGACTTCAGAGCTACAGCTCATTTACTGCAGCTCCTTGCCCTGCCCCTGGATTGTGCTTCATGCATTAATTGATTTTGTAATATTTTTACTTCGAAATGTTCAAATCTTTCAAAATTTCAATATTCGGAAATGGAGCTTCGATGCCCATCTAATTTGGGACTCCCAACCTGCTCCATTCATGGCCTGGATTTCAATTATACGGAAAAGTCGCAATGTAGTATCATCCAGTCATTACAGAATAGTTCTCTACTCTCACTTTCTGAGTCTTGATAAAAATTATTTTGGCCTACTTCTAATGTGCAGACGCGGCTAATGTTTCTATAATATAAAGTTGTAAATCAATCCAGTGCGATTCATTAGGATCTCTGATACAATGTACCATAACTTAAAACCATTGTAGTTCCACTTCCACGCACAGATTTTCTTATGGTTGCAACAAATAAGCAAAAGAAATATCCATGCAACATGAGGAAAATATTGTTACAAACTACAATTAAATTGTACTTGAATATGTTTCTATTTTCTTAGAAGGATCAATTGCTTTCCAGTTGAGCTCTTTTTTCCAAATAGATGGATAAGAAGATGAAAGATACTAGTTAATTTCTCATCCTTTAGATTGGCCAAGAACTGTCTTCTATGCAGTCACGAGTAATTCATGGAGCATGAAGGTTTCAAAATATGACTAGAAATGAATATATGTGATAACAAGGCTTATTTGTCATGTATTCATAGCTGTTAATCCCCTTGCCTTCCACTATGGAGTATTAAAGTAAACCCTGAAGCCTTCCCTTGAATCAATTTTTGCACTAACTCGGCCTACCTTTCTTACATAAAACTTTAAAAGTCCCTTTCTTCATAATAGCACTCCTTACTATGTTTGTAACATCAAAGCGGTGTCATTCAACACTCGATTATGATCATATGCCACTAACTATTAGGGTAAGATGTGAAACAGAGATTTGGTTGGCCATAGAGCAAGTCCATAATGGTGAGATTGCACACTACACAGGCAAGGTTAACCGTGGTCATCACTTGCCCTTGGTGATTAAGTAAGCTTGGATCCATGTAAATCTTTAATGCCCTTTCTTGGCTGCTTCTGTTTGGGATGTGTAGAACAGATCTCTAAAAATAGTTTAGTAATGCCTATAAGATGTACATACTGCAACTGTAAGCATCAACAGCATTTTAAAAATGAAGGAAAAAAAGTAAAACTAAATCAGTAGGTTTCAATTTCTAAATGCATTATACCTTAAGTCAAACGATACTACTCATCCCTTTCCTTCAAGTATGGAAAAAGTGTGCATAAAGTGTGACCATGTGAAAGAGATAGTGAGGGTACCTGGCAGAAGACAAATGAATTGAAGATCAGTGTGTTCAGAACCAAGTCTGCATCAGAGCCATCCAGGTCAAATAGTGTTTTTCCTTTGGCTTGCAGTATCCATATTACAATGAGCTGGTACAGAGCTTGGCCAAAAATATTCCTCCACATAACATTGCTGATGATGCTTGCACCTCTTCCAACAGGCCTTCTTTTCATCAACTCATCATGTGGAGGCTCTGTTGCCAATGCCAAGGCTCCAAGAGTATCCATGATCACATTCACCCATAACAGCTGTACTGCTGTTAGGGGAGTGCTACCTGAGTGTTAAATACCAAACAAATTTACTAATCAGGCTGTTTAATAAATAAGAGAACATTACCGCAGCAGAATTCATATCCAACCTAAATTTACTACCTATCATAAGCTAGAAAGCATGCATGGAAACATATTGAAAATATATAATTGCATTGGCAAAGTAGAATAATAATATGCAAATTACCCGTGAAACATGCCGAGGAAAAATTCACAATAAGGGCAACTACATTTACTGTTAGTTGAAATTGCACAAATTTTTGAATGTTTATAAACACTGAACGGCCCCACTTGGCAACTGTTACGATTGTAGCAAAGTTGTCATCGAGTATAATCACATCTGCACTCTCCTTTGCAACCTGGAGTTCATAAATTACAATAAATCATGAGAATCTATAATATCTAGTCACTTCCCACTATAAAGAACATAACAATAAACTAAAATCAAACAATTCAAAAAGACTTTTGCAATAGACTCTGGAGAGTTTTTTAGAACAGTGGTCTAAAATTCTTTGTTAATCAACAGCCTTTTTATGGTAATTTTGCAACATTCTTTACAGTGAAGAAAATTTTATGTTTATCAAGCAAAATAATCTTTGAAATGAATGTCTTTCATAAGACAGAAGATCACACTGCCATTGCAAAGCAGTCCATTCCTCAAATATCCAAAGGCCGTGGTATTGAGTGTTTGCTCGAATGACAACCTCAAGGGGAGGTGAGGAAAGTCAAATCTAATGGGAGCAGACATCTGTAAAGAAACTTGTAAACATCACAATCTCACATGCCATATAGACAATAGTTAACAAACTCGCAGTTCAAACCCACGACCCATGGTGCCACACAGACGAATCATTGCGAATCACTAGTGATTCAAGCTGACTGTTTGCCTAAGTTGCAGGAAACGTGCCCCCCATCCTCGGCTTGTTTCCATACGGAAACATGGAATCGCATCCTGTATGGCACAGAAACGTGTTTCCGTACATTTGGATGCACGTTTCCCGCAAAGGAAACGCGTTTCGTAGATACAGAAACGCATTTCCAGTACGGTTGTGTTCCGTATGGGTGTGTTTACAACAAAATATCACACTGCTCATAAAAAATGTGGAATTTGGGAAATAAAGCCACGGGTTGTGTTTTTGGCAGTGTTACCAAAACCGGACCAGAACCAGCCAGTTCGGTTCAACAGTAATTAGTAATATTAAACGGTAATATTAAATTCTTAAAGTAAAAGGATAGAAAATAAAAAATAAGGAGAATGTCATTACTTAAATTTTTAACATTACCATCAATTGTTTCAGGATGTTTGAAAGTGGTTCCAACCTCGTCGGACTTCATATGCAAAAAGTAGAATTATAAATCCCATTCAAAATTCAACAGACTTAATAGTTTTCAGGATTTCAGAATTGCAAAGTTTCCACCGGATTGTTAAATTTCATACATTCATACCATAAAACATAAATGCATTACCAAGATCACTAGAAGTAAGACAAAGCACAAAACAACAACACAAAGATTTGACTTGGGAAACACAAATGGGAGAAAACCCAGGAACCTTCGCAAAGAGATGATAAGTCTGAAATCAGAGTACAAATGAAGAAAGAGAAATAATGTGAGTATCTTTCACAAGTAGATCACCCAAATAAACCTCTTCCTTCAAGTGATGCAAAAATCTCCTCCTCCAAGTGATGCGCACTTCCTAAGTGTGAGAGTGAGATAATGAGGTGCACTAGCCTCCTATTTATACAAGTGCAAAACTGGAAAATTCCCTTATGGGGCCAACTTCACCTGGGGGCAATAAATCATTTATTTTTAATCTTTTTATTTGTTTCTTTTGCACCCCAAGGCTTACATTGATTCTTTCATGTGTTTACATAATTGATTACATAAAGTTCTTCTCCCTTAGGAGGTATAAACAAATACAATGAAAGTACAATAAAATATAATGAATAATATCTTCCGAAGTTGTACAAAATCCAACACTCCCTCTCAACGACGAAGGTATTCTTCGATCTTCATCTGCATCACGATCATCTAAGTTTCATCTTTGTACATCCATTCTGTCTCCATCATCTTCTGCATACTGAAGGTTGTCCACACAATCTCTGTGCATCATCATCACCAGTCCTTCGGTGAGTCCAGGAGAATCACTCAATCCTGGATCCAGGAGAATCACTCAATCCTGGATATCTGAGATTATCAGTTGTACCATCTCTGCTATACAATTTGCTACCTATCTGTCTCATCTGCCAATGGGGTCCTCCCATACCTGGCTGAGATCTCAAACGAGCAAAAGGGCACGACCATCTACTGACTGTCCTACTCTTCTGCCTATGAGATTTCTCCCATATCTGGCTGAGTATCTGGACTGTAGAGGCACCTGTGCAACCACACGGCCAACTGCTGACTATCCTACTCATCTACCTATGGGATTTCTCCCATATTTGGCTGAGTAACCGGACTACAGGGGCACCAGTGTGAACCCGACCAACTGCTGACTGTCCTACTCATCTGCCTATGAGATTTCTCCCATATCTGGCTGAGTAACTGGACTGCAGAAGGTACTTGGGTGAGCCCGACCAACTGCTGACTGTCCTACTCATCTTCCTATGGGATGTCTCCCATATCTGGCTAAGTAGCTGGACTGCAGAAGGCACCAAGGCAAAGCAGGGCAAGCATCTCAATGTCATCTTTTCCCTCTCAAGGAGGGATACGTTCTCTTCGACTCCAAGTCTTCCACGAAAGTATTTGAACTTCACCCTGGGAAGGGCCTTGGTGAGAAAGTCTGCACTCTGGTCGTTTGTCGGCATGTACTGTAACTCGACCGCACCTTTCTGCACCATATCACCAATGAAGTGATATCGAATCTCGATATGCTTCGACCTGTCGTGAAATACAGAATTCACTAACATCTGCACATAGCTCTGGTTATCATAGTGAATCACGGTCGGCTCTGAAATCTGGCCGAACAATCCTGCCAGGAGTCTACGAAGCCAAACTGCTTCTCGAGCTGCTATACTAGTAGCCATGTACTAGGCCTCTGCAGTACTGAGTGCTACCGAGTTCTGCTTCCTACTGCACCAGGAAATAACTGCAGAACCCAAACTGAAGCAACATCCAGAAGTACTCTTCCGATCTACAACACATCCGGCCCAATCTGAGTCTGTAAACCCCTGTAATATCAGGTCACCATCTGAAGCATATTTCAATCCATATCCCACAATGCCACGTAAGTATCTGAGCATATGTTTTGCAGCAATCCAGTGAATCTGCCTCGGTTTGCACATGAACTGACTGAGGGCATTCATAGCAAAACATATATCTAGTCTGGTGTTGGTCAGATACATCAATGACCCAATCAACTGGCGATAAATGGTGGGATCAAAGTTTCAAACAAATCAGACTCTAAAGTAGAATCTCTCAACTTCTTCCAATTTGCATCCATCGGAGTAGCCATGGACTTGCAGTCCAACATTCTGAATCTCTTCAATATATCGATGGTGTATTTTCCTTGTCCTAGGAAAATCTCTTTCTGCCTCTGCCATACTTCTAATCCCAAGAAGTAATGCATCAATCCAAGATCTTTCATTTCAAACTCAGGGGTGAGATTCTTCTGACACCATACAATAAGTTTCTCATTTCCAATGAGAAACAAGTCATCAATATATAATACCAATATCAATGGCTCATAATCTACAACCTTGTAGTAAAGGTTGGGGTCTGCATCACTCTTGGAAAATCCCAAGCTCACCAGGAATCCATCTATTCGTCCATACCAAGCACGAGGTGCTTGCTTGAGGCCATACAATGCCTTCTTCAGTCTGCATACATGAGACTTCTTTCCTTGGACAATAAACCCATCTGGTTGTTCGATGTAAACTTCTTCCTCAATAACACCATTGAGAAATGTTGTCTTCACATCCATCTAATGCAACTTCGATCCCATAGCTGAAGCAATCGCGATAATGGATCTAATAGAAGTATATCGAGCCACGGGAGCAAAAGTCTCATCATAATCAACTCCCTCTTTCTGAGAGAATCCGCTGGCTACAAATCTAGCCTTGTATTTCTCAACACTGCCATCTACTCCATGCTTGATCTTGTATAGCCATTTAGAAGTCACTACTGACTTCTCCTCAAGTCTCGGCACAACCTCCCACACATCATTCTTCATGATGGATTGATATTCTTCCATCATGGCATCCTTCCAAACTTGATGTTTGGATGCTTCTTCGTAGGTGGTGGGTTCTGAATCAATAATGTTGCTCATCAGTGCCACATAGCTGGAGAATCTCTGAGGTCTTTTGCTTTCTTTAAAAGTGCCATGTGAAGAATCATGCCCCTCTGCATCCTGCAGTGTTTGTTGTGCCCATCTAGGTCTTTTCCGACCTGTCAAATCTTTGGGGATATCAACTGGATCTATGGGATCGATAGGTTCATCCTTTTCTGCTGACTCCCTCTAAACTGGAGGGGGAGATGATATCATCTCCTTTGGTTCTAGCATTTCTACATCATCAATCTCCATATTTGATCCTTTGCCTTTCCTGACATCCATTTCTTCTTCAAAGGTCACATCCCTACTGACTTCAATCTGTCTGGATCCTGGAATGTAAATTCTGTAAGCCTTTGAAGAGTCACTGTATCCCACAAAGGTACCCTTCTTGCCTGAAGGTTCTAACTTTGATCTTTTCTCTTTGGGCACATGTATGTAGACTAGACAGCCAAAAATACAGAGATGGCCCACTTCTGGTTTCACACCTGTGAACGCTTCTTCCGGAGTCATAATCTTCAAGATCTTATGTAGACATCTATTCTGTACATATACAGCGGTTCTAGATGCTTCTGCCCACAAGAACATTTGAAGACTCTGGTCATGTATCATAGCTTTGGCTGCCTCCACAATTGTACGATTATTTCTTTCTACAACCCCATTTTGCTGAGGGTGGTTGTAGGGAACTGTGAGCTCCCTCTTAATTCCTGCTTCCTTGCAGAAGTCATTGAATTCTGTAGAGGTATATTCTCCACTATTATCGGATCTCAAAATCTTGATCCTCTTTCCTGACAGATTCTCAACTTGTGCTTTAAACTCTTTGAACTTGCTGAGTACTTCCTCAAATTCTTTTGACTTGAGAAGGTATATCCAAGTCTTTCGTGAGTAATCATCAATAAAGGTGATGTAGTAATGATAACCACCTAATAACACAACTGTCATGGGCCCGCACAAGTCAGAGTGTACTAGATCCAAAATCCCTTTGGATCTACTCTCGCTATCTGGAAAAGACTTCTTGGCATTCTTGCCAAGTGCACATCCTCTACAAGTTCCATTATGGTCTACCTGGAGCCCCGACAAACCTGTCACAATGTTCTTCAGAACTGGGAGAGCTCGATAATTCAGATGAGCTAACCTTCTATGCCATAACTCGCCCATACTTGCAGCATCATGTATTAGGGCTTGGACTGGAGAAGTGTTTAGTCTATACAAGCTCTCTTCTCTTATGCCAATAACCTTGGTTGTGCTCATGCTTGAGTTCTTGTGCCAAGCAAGGACTTTCCCTTCTGAGAAAGCTACTTTATAACCCTTATCCTCCAATGCTAAGATGGAGACAAGATTTCTTTTCATACCAAGTACATTGAGTACATCACTTAGGCGTAATGTATCATTTGATTCCAATTGAAGGGTGGTGGCTCCAGATCCCTTCACAATGTAATTTGCATCATCTCCAAGTACAACACGGAGATGTGAATCTTTCTCAATCAATTCTGAAAGATTCTCTCTATAACCTCTCATGTGTCTAGATGCACCACTATCTATGAACCAAGTGTCACTAGTGGTAGGAATAGTACCTGATAGTGCTGATATGAATAGAAATTTTGTGTGATCTTCATTCTTTTGCTTCTTGTGATGATAATCTTCTTTTACATCAGCAGTGGAAGCTTCATGCTTCCTTTTGATTTGACTTCGGCAGCTACTGGCGTAATGTCCATACTTCCTGCACCTATAGCATTGAACTTGAGATACATCCTTCTTCTTCTTTTGTTCTTGACGAGGACTTGATCTCCTTTCTTGGTGTTTGTGTTTATGGAACTTCTTTCCTTTTCCCTTACCATTCTTAGCATGAGAAACAAATGCTTGAGTCTCTTCATTTTGATTGCCATGGAGTCTTTAACGTGCTGCGATCCTTGTCTCCTCCTGAGAGCAATCTGCCCAAAGCTTGTCAAACTTTGGTAATTTAGATCTACCACTTATGCTTTGGATAAAGGACTCCCATGATGGTGGAAGACCATTTAAGGTGTGAAGGACAAGCTCCTTATCGCCAATAGGATCTCCACTAGTGTTGAGCTTGTCTCTGAGTTCTGTGATCCTCATAAAGTATGAGGCAATGGATTCCGACTTTGCTATCTTCATATTTGAGAGTTGGTTTCTTAACGGCATGGATACATTTAGGCTAGTGTGTTCAAACAACTTCATAATGGTCTTGAACATTTTTCTAGCATTCTTCTTACCTGAGATATGAGGAACCAAATGGTCTCTCACAGAATCCACAAGAATTCTTCTTGCTTTAACATCATTCTTCCTCCATCGAGATTTGTCTTCTTCGGCTTCTGGTTCGGGGACCTTCTCATTTACATATAGTAGAAGATCATTTTCTTCTAGGAGTAGAAGAACCGTTGACTTCCAGGAGATAAAATTTGAGGCTCCTTCTAACCGATCTTCAACCTTCATCCCAATCATCTTGATTTGCGGATCTAGATCAGAAAACCCTAGCAAGAGCTAGGTCAAAAATGAAAGTTCTCGGAATTGAATTCCGTCTTCACCAATGGATTAGTCTAGCCAAAAACGAAATTCCTAAGGCTCTTTTTCTCCAAAATAATGGATGAAGACTTCACAAGATGAAACCCTAATTACGGCAGGGTTTCGACAATGGCTTCTTCTAGAATGGCTCTGATACCATGTTAAATTTCATACATTCATAGCATAAAACATAAATGCATTACCAAGATCACTAGAAGTAAGACAAAGCACAAAACAACAACACAAAGATTTGACCTAGGAAACCCAAATGGGAGAAAACCCAGCAACCTTCGCAGAGAGATGATAATTCTGAGATCATAGTACAAATGAAGAAAGAGAAAGAATGTTAAGGTATCTTTCACAAGTAGATCACCCAAATAAACCTCTTCCTTCAAGTGATGCGAAAATCTCCTCCTCCAAGTGATGCGCACTTCCTAAGTGTGAGAGTGAGATAATGAGGTGCACTAGCCTCCTATTTATACAAGTGCAAAACTGGAAAATTCCCTTATGGGGCCAACTTCACCTGGGGGCAATAAATCATTTATTTTTAATCTTTTTATTTGTTTCTTTTGCACCCCAAGGCTTACATTGATTCTTTCATGTGCTTACATTATTGATTACATAAAGTTCTTCTCCCTTGGGAGGTATAAACAAATACAATGAAAGTACAATAAAATATAATGAATAATATCTTCCAAAGTTGTACAAAATCCAACACGGATTCTATCATGGATGAGGGTATGAGATTGGCATTTAATCAAGCACATCAACGCCTTTATGTTAGTGGTGTTGATTGTTGAACTCCTCTAACGTGACCTTAATAAAAATGTACTCTTCACTCGAGAAAAATCACTTATTAAGCATGGGAGGCTTTTTCTGCCTTGGTTTAACGATTGGATTAGGAAGTTTCATCAAAATTGTAGGGTGTTGACTAATGTCCTTGGAGTATCAACTTCGAGATTCGAGGTAGAGGCAAGGGCTAAAGCCTAGAGGAGGGGAGCATGGGGTGTTACTGATGAATAGGATCCCAATATAGACAATGATTCGCCAACACGATATATGTAACTATGCCTCCCATGCAAAAAAAACGCAATTTTTTTTTATTTTCTAATTTTTACTCGTTTCTAATTGAAAGGTGAAGAGTCTAGAAGCAAGGGAGAGTCAAGAAAACGGTTATAAAGAGATATTCGTTTCATTCCTTCCTCACAGCAAACTTGAAAAGCGACTTGGAGAGAGGGTGATCTGAGCATAGCAGTGAGCCTTCTAAAGAATGGGATGTGGATCTAGATTTCCTCTGACTTGGACCGCTCCCTTGCTGCCCTGAATATTGAGGAACCTAGAAGTGGAATTGGCCTTCATTCTTCCACTACACGTTCCACTGTTGCGCATGCTTCTTGTTCTATTTTTGAGGAGGATTATGAAGAAGAGGCTGATGACTTAGGCTTTACTCTTTAGTATTTACTAGCTTGAGCTCATGTTTTATTTCTATGTTCATTGTTCACAGTTTGATACATGTTGATGTAGCATTGTACTTGTAGCCTCATTCATAAAGGCTGATTTTAAATATATGTATTAGCCTCATTTATAAAGACTGTTTTTGGAGATCACTACTTGCATTATGTAATCATTTATGAGTAAAATGTGATGTTACATGTAAGATTTATGATTTATGTTTCACATTCATTTTTTTAAATGTCCTTGTTGAAACAGTAATAATCTGTTTCTTACCGAAGTAACCAACATAAATAAGCTAAAAACTCCATGAACGGATAATAATAATATAATTGATAAGAATATTCGATGATTGATATGATTTACATTTACAATGGTTGGACTTATATAAGTCCATTTGTGACTTTCCACGTAAAGACATGACTCTTTGATTCTTTATTAATTATTAATTATTTATTATTTATTATTTATTATTTATTAATATTAATTGTTAAGATATTTTATTATTATGTTATATATTATTTTATATAACATTGCCTTCCCCTTAGAGATGCTTTGTCCTCAAAGCATATTGAAGACAAGCCTTACGTCTGATTTCATACTTGTAATGTCATCTCTCGATCCTTTCTTTTAGTACTTGCGATACTTGACGAAATGAGACGATACGAGTTACGAATTCCCAAGAAAAAATGTCGCATCGTCTGTGAAGTGGCCCATCCGAGATCTATCTTCAGTGGTGTTGTTTGTTGATTTCTTTCTTGGATGGAATTTCTTGTTTGCCACTTAGTTTGTTGATTTGATGTTCTTTTTTGTTTGAAATCATAACTTCTCTTTTTATGTTCATTTTGACCATGTCGTTGGTCAAAATTATTTTTATAATTCGGGTGTCAATAAGGAGTTCTTGTTGTTTGTTTTTTTACAAGATTGGCTTCCTTTTGAACTATGACGAAGACTGAGTTTGCATTTGCTTCTTTTTCTTCAATTGGATTTTTGAGTCCAACAGTTTTGATGTCCTCTTCTGAATTTGTTCCAACTTGTTTTCCAACAACTGTTTGTCATTCTCAAGATTCTTGATCATTTCTTCTTGTGATTTATCATCATCTTTAAGATTTTGAATCTGATTCATTAGATCTTGTTTATGCTTCTTAATGTGATCATTTTCTTTGATATTTTCTACTAGTTTCTTTTGAAGATCTCAATTCTCCTCTTCTAGCTCTTGATTGTGTTGTGCTTAATCCTTTTCCTTCTTGACTTGAAGAAATAATTTTGTATTATGATCACTTAAACGAGAGATATCTTCTTCTTTATCTACGATAACCTTATTGAATTCTTTCTATATCATCTGTATCGATTTATAATTTCCCTGCAAAATTACCTTTGATATTTCTTTGAAGTCGTCAGATAATGCGACTTCTGATTTTGACTTCATATTAATGTGCTTCAATGTGATCTTCTTCTTCTTGTAGGGAAATGTCAGAAATTTATTTTCAACATTTAAGATAAAAGTCCCTAATGTTTATATCCACGGTAATCCCAAAATTAGGTCACCGTCGCTACTCCACAAGGAACTAACTATGAATTGCGAGACACAAGTATAATCTCCAATGTTCAATTGTAAATTGCTTATTTCATATTCTTTCTTATTCCAAAGGTCTAACCTTTCACCTATATTTGACTCCGGAATGTAATATTCCTAATTTGAAAGTTTACACAATTTGGCCGATTTTCGAACCTTGGACTAGTAAAACCCCAAACTATCCCAAATGGTTTCGAATTCTGTATGGAGGGACTTAGCAAGATATAGGACACTCTAATACAACCTTTAGACACCCAAACATCTGCTATAAACATTCATGGTCTGCAATTTTCAAGGAGGGAAGAATTGGAACAAAACTAGTCAATTGCATTAGTGGAAAACCCCACTAGGTTAGCTACTAATTGGCCTCCCAAACACTGTACGGCCTTCCCTAATTCTTAATATGAGACTTGGCTTTGTTAAACAACCTCAAGGACAACATATTTGAAGCATTATATCAGAATTTAGGGTCTGATAGATCTTCCAAAAGACAGTAGCTTGTAGAGCACAGAATTTATGAAGAAACTTGGGGGCAATGAATTTATTGCACAAACTTTAATAAGACTTCAAGGGTCTGCATACAACATTTTGGTCCTTCATTTAACTCCATATGCAGCTCAAAACATAGACAAAAACTCATAAAACATCTAATATCAAACAGGTACAATATCATCCCAAAATCACCATGAGAATACAATGAGGGAAATAGCTCAGATCTCAATATTACTTGGAATTATTACATGAAAGGCTTGGTGTTTCGAGTTGTGGCTCTCATGATAAGTTCATTACAGAGTTATTAAGCAGATAACATGTCCATATGGTCGAAATATCAGCCTTCCATAAACTATATGCAAGAAGGAGTGCGCTATCACACTTGTACATGAACATTGAGAAAGTGTTGAGAGAAATATAGTAGAGAAAGAAGAGAGAACATGAATCAAACTCAAAGGGGCTCAAACCTGCATCAACATGTCTCCATGAAGCTCTGTTGAGAGGTCTGAATGGCCTCTCCTTCAACCAACTTGGATAGGAATCTTGCACCCACGAAATTGGTTCAATGGCAGGGATGATGAACATCCATAGTGCGAGGACAAGCTAAAGCTCTCCCAAATTGCAAAGATGCAAATCAAAAATGACCAAAAGCTACTCCATTTCGACTTGGCCTCCTTTTAATAACTTTAGTTGACTCATTTCCCTCCTTAGAACTCAAATTATCTCCTAATTACTCATGAAATTTGAATTAGTGGGGGTTATGAGCCTTCATTGGCCCCACATGACACTTGGCTCATCTTTTGTCTCCAACTCCTCCATGAATTCGAATTGGGAAATCTTTGGATGCTTTGGAGATGTGTAACTCCTCTCATGCGCCCTCTTGGTCTATTTTTACCTCTTACATTGTCATAGATGTCATAGAATCTGTCATAAGTGTCATAATGCTTGTCATAGTTGTCATAGAATCTGTCATTTCCTATTTTTAGCCCTATGACTATTCCTCTTCCTTCATTAATGTTACCTCTTCCCTTCAACTCGAATTTGGGGATGGCTCCATGTTTAAAGGAGGAATATTCTCTCATGTGGACCCCACATGTCCACTTATGCGCCCCCAAGTCTAACTAGGACCTAATGCCACTTCATTTTGGAGCATTTAACATTTATTCCATAATTCATTGGCCTATTTTTCCACGATCAATTTAGAATATTGAATTTTCATGAGAAACTATAGACCTTGGGGTTAAATGTAAATATTTTAATTCTTCCACATAACCCTTAGGAATTGGGTAGGCCAACTTAATTATTTATCTAAAAATCATTAAATTGGGACATAACAGTCCTCCCCAACCAAGATTGCTTGTCCTCAAGCAATTTCAAACATGGATGTTGAAGAACCTGCTTTCCTTCCAAACTTTGCTTCCAACTTGTTTCAAAAATCATTTGAACCTTCTTACTTGCACTGAACAACCTCTTGAAGTTGCCACTAATTTGCCAAAATTTTCAAAATTTCATGTTTCCAAGAAAATTTATGAGAGGAAATGCCATGCTTCTGTTGCTCCACTCTAATACAATCACTTTCGTAAGTGGTGACTTGAACTTCCAACTGCTTGCTATACCCCAAATTTGAAACCAATGAGACCAAAAGTGATCCCAAGCATATGAAAACTGAGTCCAACTAAACAAACTAAAACAATACTCTGGATAAATGAACTCAATGCAATGAAGGTTAGCTTTCTCCATCAAGCCAACAACCAAGGTACTATTCCAAATTAACTGAAAACAAGCAATATCGAGATCCCATTGCTTGTGTTGCATTCCAAAAGATAGGCATGATCTACCACAAAAACATTCAGGCAAAATATTGCTCATATCCCACTGCCTTAGTTGTAAATCTTTGAGTGGCAGTCTCGCATGTGGAAAACTAACATTCCAAAGAATGCCAGGATCCCATTGTCTCATGATCTCATCTACATCTTTCCAAACATTAGTAACAACAATAAAAATTCATCACTATGAAAAATGCAAGGAGGGATGTAAAGTTCATACCACCACACTAGAAGTTCCACATTTCCAGTGCACAATTGAAACCTTGAGGGCCCCTGCATCAAAATATGAACTTTTTTTTTATTAGCATTACCCACATTGTATGTACAAAGATATCTGCCCCCAACCATGGTTGTAAGAGCACCTCAATTCTCTCAATGCTAGGTTGTGGATTAGACCAAAAGCACAATAAAATAAGTCTACAATAACTCTTTACTCCTAACACTAGAACATATGCTGAAGGCAAAGTGATTGTTCAATTTGCAATCCTTAGATTTGCAATGAACTTTACCTCTTTAAAATGTTTGATTTCCCAGAAAAGATTAAACTGAAGAGGTTGTATGGGGGCTTAAGTGAATGGCATCAAAATATACAAAACCATTGAAGGCATGGAAATTAATGTTTATGTTTAACGATGTTTTTTTGAAAGGATGCCGAAGAGCTTATTTCATATTCAAATTCAATCTATAATAATTTCATTTCATTTTATTTTATTTGTACAATAAAATATTAAAATCTATTGTAGCACAAATTGTCCTCGTTAAAATTTTGTAATAAACCATGATCACCTTTCTATTCAAAGAGTTAATTATTTTTTTAAAATATATATATATATTGGGGTTTACCCAATCTCTTCACAATCCAAGTCAACTGTGTTTTAAAGACTGCCAAGTCAAGGTCATGCACAAAGCCACAAGCCAAATATCAAGCCAACGCACATAACCAAATGTCAAACAAGCCCGTCATACGAGTACATAGAGATAGAAAAATCATGCATATAAGCCGTAAACTATCCATTGGCACGGTGAATATGGGACATATCCCCACGTTAAAAGACAGAGGAAGGTGTGAACAGATGCTGGGAAATTGGCTATGGCACTCAGGTCAGATCTTGAGTTCAATGGCAGATTGGAGGCTCGAATGCAATCCTAGAGCTGTTTGTCTGCCGTATAAAGGACTCTGTTTCCTGTTTTTCATAAAAAACATGTAAATCTCAAGAAAATATTGGGAGCAGAGCTACATTGCGGGGGAGTGCCCTCCCCCCCTCACACCCGCTCCGGAAGCTCGCCTCTGATCAAACCGTGACCTAAGCGTGCTTTGACTTTGCTCTGGTCTGGAAATGTTTTGGTAGAGCGTGCTCCCATGCCAAAAATTTCGCTACCTGCCTCTGTCCTGGAGCAATGAGGGAGTGATCGAGAGCATTCGCTCCCTGAGCGCTCTCTCATCGCTCTGGTGCTTTAAAAAACACTCCCTCGTTCACTCCATCGATCGCTCCTAGCGCTCCCGAAATTGCTCCGACGTCAAACTCGCGGATTGAGGAGAGGAAACCAATTTTTGTCTTTTTTGGAGACATTTGCTTGGGCTTTAAAGCACCCCCCAACCTCATTTGACTTCATTGTTGCCATTTGATTCATGTTTGCAAGGGTTTGTGAAGCATGAGCGAATTTGGAGATTTGGTGAAGAGCTTGAAGAGCAAGAAGGGAGATTGAAGGGTGCCATTTGCAAGAGCTTGGAGGGGAGATTGAAGGTTGCCATAGGGTACAACCACCATTGGAGAGCCAAAGAGGTAGGCTCTAAACTCTTTCTTGTTTTTTTTTTCCATATAAACTTGTATTTGTTTATGGCTTGAATGCTTGTAAGTTTTCTTCTCCTACTCTTTCCCATTCCTTCTCCCTCATTCCATTGCAGACAAAGAGTTATTCTCTAAATCTCTACAAGACTACAAGCATGGTGATGGGTATGTCAATGTGGTTTGTCCTTTTGGTTCCATTGTTTATTATGATGGTGTTGATTGGAAACCGGAGGAGAAATGATGAAGAGGATGAAGAAGTGGGTAGTGGCACATATCATGGAGAGGTGGAAGAGGAAGAGGAGGATGAGGAAAATGATAGTGATGGTGGTGATGGAAAGAAAACCAAAGACAACCAAACACCCTTGTGGAAATATGTCACAAAGCTTGGAGGAGGGAGAGGGGGTGGAACCACAAAATTTACATGCCCCCATTGTGGAGTAACTTACACGGGTTCATATACCCGTGTGAGAAAGAACATATCTGGGGTTATGCCACGGGATGAAAACAAGACTATAGGAGTCAAAACCTGTACACAAGTGCCATCAAATGACAGAGCCAAATATAAGAGGGAAGAGGAGGAAGCACTATACCTATCCAAGAAAACAAGGGTTGAACATGAAACCGCAAGAATGGATTCTTGCCCTCGCATTCAGGGTGAAGAACAATATCAAATTTTCTTGACCAAGGTGGTGGGGATGATGTGGATGCAAAAGTGTGTCGATTTCTCCATGCATGTGGCATACTATTCAATGTTCTTCGCTCACCCTATTGGCATGAAATGGTTGAAGCCATCTGAAGTGCCCCTGCAGGATATAAGAACCTCAGGTCTGACAAAGCTAGAACCGTGGGACTTGACAAGGAAAAAGCCAAGATCCAAAATGCTTTGGGGCAATTCACAAATTCTTGGAATGAATATGGGGTATCCACTATATCTGATGGTTAAAGGGAAAGCCATTAATAAATATTCTTGGGGTGTCCGCCAATGGTGCAATCTTCCTTTCATCCCATGACTACTCGAATCAATTCAAGACCGACATCAATATTGCAAAAGCCTTAATTAAAACCATTGAATCTATTAGGCCATACAATGTCATCCAGGTCATTACCAATAATGTTGCTAATTGTAAAGCAGAGATACCCCAACATATTTTGGTCCGGGTGTTTGGTTCACACAATGAACCTTTTGATGGATGACATTTTTAAGATGAAGGAGAATGATTATAAATGGATTGGCTCATTGTACAAGAAAGGCAAACACATGATAAGATTTATTACCAATCATAGTAATGCCCATCACATTTTCCGTAGTCATTCAAGGTTGGAGCTTTTGAAGCTTGCAAAGACTAGCTTTGCTAGCTATTAGCATACCTTCAAGCGCCTTTTGAAGGTAAGGGAGGCATTGGCTAGTATGGTATCAAGTGATTCATGGCAGATTTTGAAAGACATGGCTACATTCGCATCTGAGAGGCATGATTTTCAGGAGGTGGAGGACATCGTTCTTGATGGCCAGTTTTGGGTTAGTGTGGGTATGTGTTGCAATTCACCAAGCCCATTTATAACATGATTCGGTTTGTAGATATTGATCAGCCGGTAATTGGGGAGGTGTATGAGCAAATGGATACAATGTTAGGGTAAATAAAAGATATTGTTGAGCCAAAAGATGCCATCTTGTATGAGAATATTCAAAAGCATGTGGTCAAAAGGTGGGATAAACTTAATGCTCCACTCCATGCCTTAGCCTATGTCCTTACACCAAAATATTATTCTCCATCTTGGTTGGCCAAACCAGCACCTAGGGGTGGGGTCAGGAGAAAACCCCACACAAATCCAGAGGTACAAGCTAGGTACATGCAAGCTATAGACAAGTTGGTCCCTAATGAAGAGGAGAGTGCCATATTGTGTGTTGAATTGAGCAAATAACTTAGTCACATGGGGTGTTCGCTAATTTGCATGCAAACAAAGATCGAGAAAGATTGGTTCCTACCGAGTGGTGGAACATGTATGGCTCCGCCACCACATAGTTGCATAAATTGGCCATCAGAGTGCTTTCACGGATGGTTAATAGTTCTTCTACAGAGAGGTGTTGGAGCACCTATAGCTTCATCCACAATGTGAAAAGAAACAACCTTAATGAAAACTGGGCAGAAAGCTTAGTTTTTGTACACTACAACTTGAGGTTGTTGTCTCATTATTGTGAACGTGCCAGAAGCGATAGAACATATCTCACTTAGGACAAAAACCCGGGGGAGAACAATTTGGAGGATGGAGCCATGGTTTTAGAGCGCTTGGAAGATGAACTTTTGGGTGATGATGATGGTGACCGTGCAACAACAGCAACAATAGAGATGCCACCCCCCTCCAGTAGAAGTGTTCCAGTCCCACTTGTACAAGTTTTTCCTCTAGCTTCACAACTTCCATCTTCTCGTGGGGGTCGTGTAGCTATTGGACGCCATTCACGACCACTTCCACCTACTCAGGATGAGGAGCCTAGTAGTGCCCATAGATCACGGGAAAAGTAATTAGAAGTTTCCCATCGCAAGAGGAAATATTAGTACTTGTCTTTTTCTAGTTTTTCATTACTTTGCAAATTGTAACTATTGACTCTTTAATATTTCTTATGGTGACTCTATGACTCTATGAAATATTTTGAAAACATTATATGACAATTTAAGTTTGATGTTTGATGTTGAAACTTAAACGATGAACCTACCTTTGAAGTTCATTAATTGCAACTTTGCATTATTTACTACATAATAGCATATTATAATTGTTTGAACTTTGGTCATTAGTAATTACTAATGAATATGTGCTTCGTGGATCGTTTCATTTCATGGTTGATCATTTCATGTTGTGACTTGTCTGTTATAGTTTGGTAACTTTGGTTACAAGAGATATGAGTTTGAAACTTTGATGACAAGTCATGAGTCATGGACTCATGACAAATGTTATATATTGAAAATGGTTGATGTTATGGTTGATGATTGATCATTTGATGACAATGATATATAGTTTAATCCATGTTTTTATGCTTTTTGTAACTAATTCAACATTCTACATGGTTTTGTTGACATATATGCATCAAAATATATAAAAATATATATTATATAAAAAAATGCTCCTAAAAACGCTCCCACCTCGAAAACTTTTAAAAATTTTGCTTTTCGCTTCGCTCCTGCTTCCCGTTCTACGCCCCCAACAACGTAGCTACTCATCATTACAAGTTGAAGATATTGAGGAAGAATCTTATTGTGCATTGTGATTGTATGGTGAAGACGATTCAACCTAAAAAAAACTATTATCAACATGGCCAGCTCACTTGGAGATTTACCCAGAACAAGTCTTCTCAAGAAACAATTATTTTCTTGCATGGACATTTGAAAAGAGGTGTTCGCTTTAGCAAACTATTCTTTCATTCCGTGTGCCTGTTGTCACACTAGCTTGATGTTTATTTCCTTATTGGTACAAAATTCTGGTCCTCTATTCGTCTTGCGTTTCTCTCCCTCGTCTTCACTACTTCTTCTTGCATTGGGTCATTTTTAGCATCCTCTGGGACATTCTAGGGAAACAAATTTGGTTCTTCCCCAACAATCTTTAGCATCCTCTTAGTCATTCTAGGAAAACGAATTTGGTTCTTCCCCAACATTCTTTAGCATCCACTGGGTCATTGTAGGAAAACAAATTTGGTTCTTCCCCAACATTCTTGCAAAGGAAGCAACATTTTCAGAATTGTTTTGATTTTGGCCTCAACCAAGTAAAGATGATTAGGAGCCTCCCAAATGAACATAGCCTTTGCTATTATTATCATCGTACTGGGCATGTGCGTCTCTATACTTGCACCTGATGAAACTGTACACGCCAGGTACCAAAAACGGGTCTCTATTATCATTGATGATGTTCTTGAATGATCCTAATAGGGGGAAAATGACATCATCAACAACTAGGAAAAATAAATAATGCTATGTAGGACAAGGATGGAGTATTGAAATATCCTAACAGGGTAGAAGACCCCACTAACCACAAGTTAAAGACAAGGTACCAATAATCAACAAGGTGTAAAGACCAAATGTCAATCAACCAAGGTAGGGTGCAACCAATCATCTCTCTCTCAAATGTACAAATGTTCCATATAACCTGAAAGTTCATCATGGTTGTATAAGGAATGGTCCACACTCGATGATGTGATCATGTGGTCCTCTAGACTGCTCCTCAAGTCAAATGCTAGTGACTCCATTAAGGGGTGGCCAATCCCTTGAGAAGACCATCTAGCTCAACCATCTCGAAGACCTAGGAAAAGAGAACATCACACAACATCATCTTGGTCCACTGACCAAGATCCACTTGGTTAACTGACCAGGTATGTCGCTGCAGGAACTACTTGGCCCTCGTAACCAAGAATCTTCCTGGTGCCAGACCAGGAGGTCTCTGTCTCAACCTGCAGGACCTGCTTGGTCCTCGTCACCATGAAACTGTCTGATCCCAGACCAGAATACCCTAGAGACAAGTGGGGGGCCTAGCCACATGCTAGGGACTTTTTCCATGGCATCAACCTGCTTGGTCCACGACCAAGAACCCCAGGAGACAGCTTGGGGCCCTAGGGTACCTTCTAGGGTCTTACTCTTTACTTTGCAATACATACTTTTCTGGAATGGTTGGATACTAATTTATAATTGAACCAAGATATCACAGTGTTCAAACATTACAAAGGGACTTATTCCCAGTAAGCATTGGAGGACATTATTTTCTAATCATCTTTCCTTTCTTAATCAGAAAAGTATATGGTACGTATCAGATATTGTTGGGGCCTCGATTATCATATTGCCCTTCACTGGCTTTTTCCCCTTTGGTTTAGAGAAAGGAGGAGCATCACCTCATGCACTCTTATTTTATATGACAGACGATAATGCAGTTTTACATAACCTTGCAAAACCTCACAAAAACCATGCAATAATTCTAAGCAAGGTGAAAAATCTAATAATAACTTGAAAAAGTCAAACCTCCGTGCCAGCAATGCCCATTGCAAGCCCTATGTCTGCTTCATGTAAAGCCGGTGCATCATTTGTGCCATCACCAGTAACAGCCACAACTTCACCATGCATTGTACGTAAATGTTTCACCAAAGCATGCTTGTCTAATGGGGAAGACCTTGCCATGACCTGGAATGGAAAGTCAAGTAAATTATCATTCTACATTCATTGATGCCAGAAAGTTACATCAATGTGTTTGGGTTATCTATCTTCTGTCTTTAGGAAGTAACATTACCTGAATCTTTGGAATCAACTCTCTCAGTTCCTCCATGCTTTTTTGACGAAAGTCGGGACCCTCAATAGCCACACCATCATTGGTCAAAATACCGCACTCTTTCGCTATTGCCTTTGCAGTGTTAATATTGTCTCCGGTGACCATTCGCACAGTGATTCCAGCGGATTTACAGGTTTGAACAGCATCTTTCACACCAGGACGAACTGGGTCCTTGATACCCACAATAGCTACACAAGTGTAGCCATTTTCCGGGATTTGATGATCGGGAGAAAAATTATTTTCCAGGTCAACATAAACAAGACACAGTGTTCGGAGAGCTTCACTAGCAAAACCCTCAATAACATTCTTTAGATGATTGAAGGCTATTTCATCAAGTCGAACAGCCTGACCAGTTGAATCTAAAGCCTTGTCACATGTTTCCAAGATAATTTCTGCAGCACCTTTACAATGACAACGGCACTTTCCACCAGGAAGCTCCAAGACGACAGCCATTTTTTTTCTCAGAGAATTGAAAGGTTCAACTTTGACAATTGTGGCTTCTTTACATTCTCTGACAAAATCTCCACCTAACAATAAGCCAAATTCCAAAAGAGCAGTCTCAGTTGGTGTGCCTAGTGTATGACATCTTCCATCCTTGTCTGTCACTACTTCACCACTGGTATTTTGAAAAATTGACTGCATAAGCATTTTGGACACACTCTCAGAGGTTTCAGTCATCACCTTCTTAGCTTCCTCAGCATTGCGAATTTCCTTGACATTGCCGCACATCCATAGTTTCACGACAGTCATATGGTTTGTTGTTAATGTACCAGTTTTATCACTACAAATGCATGTTGCAGAGCCCATTGTTTCACAAGATGCAAGATTGCGAACAAGTGATCGTTCATTCATCATCTTTTTCATGGCAAATGCAAGGCTGAGAGTCACAGCCAAAGGCAGTCCCTCTGGAACTGCAACCACAACAATCGTCACTGCTATAGCAAAGAAGTCTAAAATTTCCATAAAGTCATCGTTGAACCAGTTCCACTGTTGCCCACTGCTCATCTTCCTGTCAACCAATCGTTTTGTTAATACAGAGAATGTAATAATGGCAAAGAATAATCCAACTTTTCCAATTATTGTTGCTACACCATTGAGCTTGACCTGTAGTGGAGTTTCATCTTCACCGCCTTCACTCAGGGTTGCCATCAATTTACCCCATTCAGTCTTCATGCCTACGGTTGTCACCAACATCTTGCCAGAACCATCTTGGACCTTTGTTCCTGATAAGAGAAAGGGCTTATCTTTATTAACATTTACAGGTTCACTCTCACCTGTTAGGCTCGACTCGTTTATAAGCAAAGAAAAGCCAGATACAAATAGCCCATCTGCAGGCACTTGATCCCCAATCGATAAATGCACTAGGTCCCCAACAACTAGATCATATATTGAAATTTTCTGTCTATAGCCATTTCGAATTACCTGTATAGATATTTTCTTCTTCTCTCTATCTAAATCCTTAAACTGCAGCGATTGATAATGATCACAAGTTGCTGTTACAAAAACAACTAATAGAATGGTGAAAACAATGCCGAGACCATCATAAGCACCTTTGGGCCATCCTTCTTTAGAAATTTGAACAACTAGAGAGATAACTGCACAAACTGCAAGCATCATAAGAGTTGTGTCCTGCATTGCTTCCCACACAAACATCCAAAATCCCCGAGGTGGCTTCTCCACAAATTTGTTAAAACCATAGATATTCTGCCTGCGCTTCAAGTTCTCCTCCTCGTCCGCAATTCCATTAGTGATTGATGTAGAGAGCTTTTCAGAGATTCCTTCAATGCCACCGTGGTCTCTTAACTTCTTAAGATCATGACCTTCTACTATGGACGCTAGTTCATCGGCCGAAATACCAAAACCACATGCTTTGACTTCCTCTGGTACTTTGTGATCAGTAGGAACCGAGAGACCAGCTGTACATGCATAAACTTATAGTGTCAGAAATGAGCTAACAACCCGGAATGAATAAAAATGTCATGTGGACATATTGACACAGCCTTACCGTCAATAAACCGGAATGCAGCCTGAGGAACTAAAAAAGCAACTCTTAGTTTCTTCTGTTACAAACAAAACAAACAAGAAGAATGTCAGGCATTGTTTTAACTTTGTTAAAATGACCCGAGAGTCACATCTGCAGCAGCTTTGCACATCAAGTATACATTATGATTTGAGACAGAACTCAGAGAAAAGTATCACATAGCATGATCTGTTTCCAATGCACTATTTCCCTGTCAAAATACAACAAAAAATAATCAATGGTTTTTACGACATTTCAAAATTATAATTCGGAAGATGAAAGATGAAAGTAAACTGTCAATTGGCTGTAGTTTAAGTGGTTGTGAGGAAAGCTGTTACCCTCAATACCCGTGTTTTGTAACATTTTTAGCTGATTGTTGATGAGTTATAAATGATTTATTTATCAATTGTTAACTTGACCTTGTGCCCTGAAAAGGGTTAACCCTGGATACCATCATTGAAAAAAGGAAAAATACTTGGAAAGTTTCCCGTTACATATTATCTGAAAAAGAGAAAGAGAAATAAATGTATAATACATTGTATAAATTATTTCTCAAATCATCATTAATTTTCATATTTTGTAATTCCCAATCATGTTTTGTATAACCTACACAACAATGGCATTTTATAACAGAATTTGGAGATATCTGTGTCGTTAGAAATAGTAGGGCATGATTAAGTAATGTATGTGTGATTAATATAAATAAATCCAAACACTAAATAATCATGTGTTAAGAAAGATAACCCAGTCTATGGGATATGTACGGGTATAATAAGTACTGCTTGAGATAATATCACTAAGATATATTTCTTACAATTGGTTGTGTATAAATGAGGCTTAGCCTCTTATATATATACGTATTAGGTTGTCTGCAGACTGTGGTCTAGTGGCAAATTGAGGTGGTTATGACAACTATTCAAGTTCAAATCTTAATGAACAGGGTTTGACAAATGTGACTGATAATTATATCGAATATTGTTCATATAGCTTTCAGGCAGATTATTGTATAATACTAATAAGTACCAATAAACCCTATTCTTCACTTAAGTATGTGAAGTTGAATCAAGTTACATGCCGACCACGCAACATGTATTAAGGTAACCCACAAAAACCAAAAAGGCACCCATTAACAAGTTAAGGCACAAGTGAAGATTAGCCAACATAACTCCAACATCCCCCTAAAATTGACTTAGACACAAATTTTAAAAAAAAGTGACAGAGCACCTTGAGACCACATGCACTTCCTAGGATGTCAATACATATTTGAGTAAATAAAGAAAGTTGACATAAAAAGACAACCTTGAAAGTTGAAACCACATAGAGTGACTAAGGTGTCAATACATATTTGACTAAGTAAATATTACATCCCGACATGTGTTTTTGTGTTTTCTACATCTTTCACATTCCCAATAACTTAGCCAAAAGGTGCAATTTATTCTACTTAAATATGACCATGTTATAAATTGTCACAAGTAAAGCAAAAATCATTATCCTTTGTACATGCTTTTTCAATTCTACAACTTTGAATTCAAGAAACAAACAGAACCGCTATTTTTATTGTGTAGGAATTGATGTAGTAACAGCCTCCTTTGTTATTTTCCAGATATTCTAGGTGTTTTTGTTTGCATATGGTATATTCTTTTCATTGGACAAAGAGAAAAAAAAATTGACAAAGTACATTTTTGTGTATCTTTGTGTTCCAAAAATATTAACAATGGAAAAAGGTAGCAGTTGTAATTTGATTAGTCTAGTGGGTTAGTTCAATTGGTTTAAATTGACTGTTTCAAGGCAGAGTTTGCAGTGAGGCCTCCAGTTCTAGTCCCACTAAGGTTCAAGTCCAGCACAATCCCACTAAGTTACCAGCTATAATTGTGGCTAGCAGTTGAGCCACCCTCTATCCATATATTGCAGAGAAAAGGAGAAATATTCCACAAAGTTTTCTTTGGAAAAAAAACATTGCAATTTAGAAAGGGAGAGCCATTGAGCTCTATAACCAGTGGACCAAAGAAGAAATTCACGGATCAAATGAATGAAACATAGTGATGATAGATCAATGGGCTCTTTGCTTGCTCAACCAACAACTGAAAATTGATTGATCAAAATGATCATTCATTGGTTGACTGACTGCCACATGGCAAATTCAGGTTCAAATTGTCCAATCATCTGCATTATCTCAGTGTTCCTACACCAGTTTGACAAGATAAGGTGCATCAATAACATGTCTTATAATGCAAATAAGGCCGAGTTGAACAGTAAAATGGCATCCTGTGTATTCCAGTAGTAAATAGCAGCTTAATTTTTCATCAAAGAAAAAGGGTATATATGAGAAATGCAGGGACCAAAATCAATGTTCCACCAAGTTTCAGGGATGCAGGGTTTTGGGCCAGGTATCAGGGAAGCAGGGATGTCGGGTGAGGTCTCAAGGACATGTAGAATAACCTCTCCAATTTTGGGGGGATGTGACAGTGCACATTGAGGTCCCTAGTAAAGGGGACACTACCCAATTATTATTTTTTTTAAATCAAAATATACAAAATAAATACATTTTTTATGCATAATTAATCACAAAAGTTAAGACAATCAAAACAACATCCATGATCCAATTGGAAAATTACACAAGTGGTATTCAAAATAGGAGAATCATCTTAATTCTCATTTTAAAATTATAAATGTCCAAATTGAAATGAAATACAACAATACATTATATAATTACATCCATCATCACTTAAATATTAAAGACTGAAGCCTGCCATATAAAAATATGATAATAAAAGAAATAGAAAAAGGTTCAAGCCACTAATAATGCTCAATCATCCTCTGCTTGGTCCTCTACATCTATGCGTTGTGGGAAATTATTAACATCATCTTTGGGAGTGTGAAGACAGACGACCCCTAGTTAAAATTTGATTATTGTTCCAACTTTTCCAACCATTGGAAAAAAAGGCCAATGCTTGCCCAAAGAATGCTTGCTAGAGCTAGAATGCACTTGGAATATGGTAGAAAATTCCTGCTGTCCACACTTTTCTGCTTTTGAAAGATTCTTGATCACAAAATCGTAACATCGACCTCCCTAATGTTGTATTCAAACCACTGTGTTGTAGATGAGAGGACAAAAGTTGGGGTTTGAAAGGGTTATGTAGCGAAGAAAATTCAAGGTTATGGGGATGGGACTTGGGAACCTCACCTCACTTATGAGGAAAAACAAAAAATTATATTTTCTATTGTTTTTGCTATGTGTTTTATGAAGAGACGCACATTCAGGAGCATTCTAGAGATAAAAAGTTACAAATTATGTTAATGTTCACAAAGGTTCAAAATAGGTCAATAGACCTAGGAAGTATAACCTTTGACATCATCGATAAGGAGTGCCAAAAAATCTCCTAAACAATTCTAAAATCTAGGGTTAAGGTAAGAAAGAGTAGACATTAAAATAGAAAAGGAAAGGAACCCAAAAGGGTAACCCTAGGGAGTGAAACAAAAAGCATCCTAATGGCAATGCTACACCATGATATGTCCTCCAAAACACAGCCAAGATTATGGAGGCCAAGGGAGAACAGTATCCTCGCTAACTTCTAGATTATAAGAGGATCCATCATCATCCACCAATACATATGTGCCAAGGTTGACCTGATAATGCCCTTAGGAGCCACTGATTTTATTATCCTAGGGAAAGAAGCTAGAAATCCCTAGAAAACCCTCAAGTACTAGGAAGAACAATTCTACTGGGGAATTCCAAGTGAAATCCCCCAGTAACAAGGTCGTACAAGGGAGAGTAGGGGCATGCCTTAAGTCCCTGTTGCCGCCGGAACACGCACCCGGGGGTTATCGCAGCAGAAATCTTCAAGCTGCTTAGGTGTGTTCCTTGGGTGGCAAGTTTCGAGTTGAGATACTGTCACTCAACAGTCAACTCCTTCGTTTAGGCAGAACTCCAAACGAAGCGAAGGGGGGTAGTCCCTATGAGTTACTAAGGCTGATTAAGATTTAGGTTTGTGATTGGGTAAATTGTTTAGGAGTTTTGAAATAGATTGATTCAAAGTAAAAATCACTTGCAAAATAACTTTAAATCAACAGCACAAATTAATCATTTAACACATGAGATCTGAAAAGATTGAAATATATAAAGTATAGACAAGATCAGTGCCAAAAATGGAGTCAAAAATACATGTTGTATTGTAAATGTTTTACGAGTGCTTCTTGGTCAATTTTAAATTATTAATAGTTCAAGATTGTTAGGGAAAAAGGGGAACTCTCGAGATACCGTGAGGTACAGGGGGGAATGTCCGGAAATTAAAATTGGTGGCTCCTCACAATAACGCGTGGGCTAGAATGGAGTCTCTAAGGCTGTGTTCAACACTACACCAACTAGGGTGTAGTCTAACTGTGCCTTGAGGTCGCCTCCCAGTTGTTCCCGCTTCCTCTGAGAAATTTCCCCACACAAGTTTTAATTATGAAGTGTCAGATTTCCACTATGTGAATGGGTTGTCAATTTTATTAAATGAGTTGTTTAGCTTAGATGTGGAAAATTAATAGAGTGGCTACAACCGTTTCTGATTTCCCACATGCCCAGGCAAATGCTCACAAGGGGAAATAGCATACTCCGATAAATAGACCAAATGTTTATTCTGATTTGAGATAGTTGAAAAGATAAATAAATTGAAATAAAATGTTATGCTAATTACAACAGGAAAGGAGTCTCTTTTCTGATCATCCGATCACGTACTCAAGCAAAGCCCTTTATGTGACGACGAGAGCATACTTTGGGAAAGCAATTCCAAGTTCGTTTACCAAAAGTAAAGACTGAAAGTAAATTGTTCGAACTAATTACTACACCAAGAATATATTTTCCCTTTCGGTACTTTGGTAGAGCAAGGTGGGTTAGTATTGATTTCTTGGCAAAAATACTTTAAATAATGAAATCTACTTGATATGCAAAAGTATACTACCTGCAAAAAATAGAAAATAAGTGTTCCTATGTCTTGAGTGAGTTTGAAGGCCGATATTTGGATTGGACACATCAAACGTTAAATTTTAGTACTAGATTGATTTATTAAAATAGAAAATGAAAACTGTTAGAAAAAATCACACCACGAAAATTTTGCAAATCCCCCCAAGGGGGATGGGGTGTGGGTGCTGGGTAGCCCACTTGCTCTTCTTTTTACTCGCTTATTACAATTTAGAAATGCTTGAGATCCCTTGTAGAATGGGATCACTAAGCTTACAATACTTTGAAAAAATTAGTTTATTGAACAAGAGAGGTCCCGAGGTGCCTTGGATAGCCAAAACTTCAAAAATTCACCGGAGTTTCTCTCTCTTTTTTGTTAGACCTGCTAAAACCAGCAAGCTCTTAGTTCCTAAAAGTGCCCAAAAACATTTTCAAAGTGTTTTTGGACATCCGAAAAAAAATTACTAAAAAACGTAAAAAAAAATTCTAAGTGTAGATTGAAAAAATTCTAAGTGTAAATTCTTGTGGATCTTGGCTTGCCTTTGAGGCAGCCAATGAAAGCACTTTAGATTTGCTAAATATGAAACTTTAAACCAAATAAAGACTCTTTTGTACAAACTTCAAGACTTACCTTAAACTAGCTTGCATAAAGGAGACTTATTGTTAGATCTAGATGACAAATCCAACTTTAACAAATACTTAGATCTAAGCATGCAAAACTATGACTAAGTCTGATTTTTAAATGAAACTTTTAAGAAATAAATCAGATCTAGGCTATAGCATGAGAACAAGTAATAATTTAAATCGTTGAAAGAAGGAAGAAGGTGGAAGTGAAGGCCCTTGGAACTTGGGCGATGGGGATTTTAACAGTAGCGTTGAAAGTGGACTATGTTGTCTTTGACAAAAAGACTTGGAGGATCAGAGAAACAGACGAGATCTCCCCTCAATCCAAGCAAAGCACCTGAGAAAACAATCCTTAACCTGCCAAGAAACTCGTTAAATCATTAGTAAAAATCTATATTGAAGAAAAGAAGAGCATACATAACATCTCATAAGCATGCAAATTCTTATCCTTGAACATAAATTGTTTAAAAGTGCAAGAAACTATCTTACTCATTCATTCCGATTAATACTAATCCTTTAGAATGCTAATGATTAATCAAGCAAGAAAGCAACATGCAAGAATCATTCTACAGTTACCTCAATACAAATATGCAACAATGTTCATCCACTTTGAGCCAAGGACACCATATGAGACCTCCAAAGCCTTTTTATTCACAAAGAACTCAAAAAAAATATTACACAAGTGAGCAGCGGTTCCACAATCCTCCTGAATGAGAGAATGGACCGTGTTTATATAGCATAAGAGAGAGGGGAGGGGCGAATTAGCTCATGAGAGAGCAGAGTGAGAATCGAAGGAGAGATTAGGGGGATTGGCACCCATTGAATCCCCGATTGATAGTTTAACGTTGAGATGGTGTAATGAGGGAGGCGCCACCTCACAAGAGGTGCGCCCCCTCTACCTTGGGATTTCCTCCCATAAACCATGAGCTGTCACATCCACCCAATCGCCCACGTGAAGGTGAAGTGGGTCGATCTCCTTTGGGGTTCGCTGGAGCTGATGATTCGATAACGTGTTTTGCTTTTGAATTGATATGGAGCGGTGGCGCCATCTCTACCAAGAGAGATGCACCCTCTCTTTGGAAACTTCATCCACCCAAAAGCAAAACGCCAACCAAGGATAGCTCCTTTATTGGTACATATGCCATATCCTTTGCATTGATATTAAAACATGTGACTTTAATCCTTAAATGAATTGCCCTTCATATGACATGGCATGCCAAGTCATTTGGCACATGCCTTCTGACCCCCTTTTTTTATTTTTTATTTTTTGACTCTGGTGCAATTTGGTTTTTTTTTAGCAATTAAATGCCAAATTGTCGCATCCTTAAGAAAAAATGCTCCCAGAGGCGAAGTAGTTACCCGGAACATGGGGAAAGTGGGTACTAGGGTAAAGAGAACGCTCTAAGTGTCAAAACGGGCATCCCCACACCAAATTCCGTCTCCAAACCACACTTTTATTACAATTTGAATTTTTCCATTTAAACCATTAAAAAATGGTTTGGTTTTATGGAAAAAATTATTTTCTTCGGAAATTAAAAAAAACTTAGGGCGACCTAGCACATGTCCATACGACTCAATTTTAATATCTAGCATGGTAATATACATTGACACCTGAACTCTAATAACCTCCTAAAACTGAGAAATCATGTCGACCACCCCAACTTTGGAGGTGTGAGTGAAAAACTCAAAAATTATATGTCGTTTATTCAACAACATATAATTGACAAGGGAAAAAACACTCTGGTCTAGTCGGACTAATAACTAAGTCCTAAGAAAGCTGAGTCCTTTACAAAAACCATCATGCTATGACATTTTTACAATTTCCCCGCAGGGCATGGATATGTGAATTTATTAAAAAAAAATAGGCCAAGGTGGCCTGCTCGGACTTCTGGTCTTCTAATTATGAACAAGTAAACTTGTTCTATCTTCACAGGCTCACTTGAAATCACCTAAGTGCAACTTAGCTGATAACAGTCCCCAAGTCTAGGAGCATTTGGGACGCATCCCATGGAACACTAAGGCCCAAAATCACTAATAAAGGCCAACTTCAACCCTAAAATGGAAATGCAAAACGTGAGGAACCAAGTTGACCAAGACCAAGAAGGTTAAAAAAACTATCGAAACTGGGAACGCTAGATTGTCCTGTAACAAGAATATTTTAAAAGACTCAATGTTTGTGTACACTTTCCACATTAATCGCACCTGATTTCTATAAGAACAATGACGACTTCTCCAACGTTGAATTCCACTCTTACAGTGGAATTGTTATTTTGAAGCCATAATTAGAACCGTACTATGAACAAGGAATGAACATATAGTCATAATATGCCAAGATGTTAGCCTTTTGAGGTAGGTCTTGTCAAAGGTATTATTTTGTTATTATGGTGTTTTGTAATTATTACTATATTAAGAGGAAGTCTATTTTTTATTTAGTTATTCATTTCTTTTAATTGAATTTGATATACACAACATCATAAGCCTTAGTCATGGTCAAATACTATGTTGGTACTTCTTTCAAATTTCATTGCCTTTTTCTTTTATTGCAGTGTTTCAATCCATTACATTTTTAATTCACGAGTTATAAAGAGGGTTAACAGGGAACTAGAAGGAGGGATCTTGATTCATTTATTGCAGAATTCAATCCTTTACATTTTTAATTCACAAGTTATAAAGACATGACCTCAAAACTGCCATGATTGAGAGATATTTCCACAACATAATGACAAATCAAATGCATCCCACCAATTAGGGTATTTTTTAAGGATTCTAATAGTATACTTAAGTGTAGTATTCTAGGCGATTATTTTGGATTGAAAAAAACATATATATAGATACATAGGCAAATATTAAATATGAAACATACAATTTACTACTGAAAATTGTAAATTTTGGCGAATATTATGATAAAAAAACATATTTTGTGTAAATATAGGCGATATTAGAAACTAAAAATGACCAAATAGCGAATTTATTTTTTGAAAAAAAACCCAAAAAATAACCAATTGGTGAAATTTCACCCCTAAAAATTACACTGCCACCAATGAAAAAAATTACATAAATACAAATTCGTTTCTACAATGGTAGAAACCAAACCCTGTAACCTAAGAAATTGACATGACCTCAAAACTGCCATGACTGAGAGAGATTTCCATTCCAAAATGGCAAACCAAAAGCATTCCCCCAATGAAAAAATTAGATATAAATTCGATGCTCCAGTGGGGGATTCCCCAAATGGAAACAACAACAAAACCTCCAATGGGGGATGTCTACCCTAAGGGTTGCTAATCAAACACCCAGATGCTATCTCTCCTAAAATCTAAGGCCATAGGGAAGAAAATCCTGATAGGTGATTGATCGGAGGGTCTGCAACAACTGGAAGACCGACTTTAACCTAAAATGAAAATGCAAAACCTAGGGAGCCAGGCCAACCTACATTAGGAAGGTTAAAAGAACAATAAGAGCACCTAAGTTAGGACCACCAAGCTGGCCTGTTATAGGAATTTGAAAACTAATATATTAGGCATATTTTTTGCACTAGCCACATGCCACTTCTCAAAAACTGCACCATATTGCTCTATAAGAACAATGCCGTGTCCTTTATCCCCCTTCTTATCATTGTTGATAACAGAAAGGTTTAAGTATGCTTATTAAAGATTCCTGTAGTAAAGGAGAGTTGAAAGGGGTCAAGATCTCAAATTCTGTACATATCACACATCTTCTCTTCGTAGATGATGTCATGATCTTTGGTCATGGTTCAATTACAGAGTTGAAAAAAAAATTAAGGAGTTGTTGGAGCCTTATTGCAAAGCCACAGCAATAGTGATTAATATGAACAAATCCACTGTCTTGACCAATGAACTAAAAAGGAAAGCTGAATCTCTTTTTCCAATGCAATTCTATGATCTGGATCATGGGATGAAATATCTTGGCTTTCATTTAAAACCAATTAGTTATTGACTGTGTTGCATGGGTACCCGTACCAAGGGGTGGGGTACACGTACCCGTACCGGGTACTTAGGTACGACAAAGGTACGTACCCAGACGTACCCATTTAATTTTTCGCGTACCCAGACGTACTGATCCAACATGCGGGTACTTGCCCTCATTTGGGTACGCCGTACCCCATGTTTGGGTACGTCGGGGGTACGGTCGGCTCTGTTTTGGGCCTCCTCATATTATTTAAACTTAGTTTTGATAAAAAAATTAATAACTAACAATTAAAATTTAAAACTTAATAAGTTAATACTGAATACTAAATTAAAAACTTTAAACAATTAGAAAATCAAAACTTTAAACTTACCTTACCTTACCTCACGGCTTACCTTTCCTCACTCGACCGGCGACTTGAGCTCTTCTTCAAACACAGATGTTCAGCAGCAGTCGGAAGCCAGCAAGGGTTTTGTAACTTGTTTCAAGTTTCAACCTTTAGCAGATCGTGGCCTCTTCAACGTGGGTACAGCAGCCCATGGCCTCTCCATTGTTTCAAGTTTCAAGCTTAAAGGCTTAAACATTTCAACGTTCAGCAGTGGGCTTCTACAGCTTCGACATCATCAAAGATCAATTGCAGCAGGCTTCTACAGCTCGGACATTTGGCATTTTTCCATTTGCAAATACTAGATAGTGAAGGTATTTACTAATTTAGTAATTTTTTATTTAGTTTGCTAATTTTTTGCTATTTTTTTACAGTTCTAACTTCTAACTTCTAAGCTTAGTATTAGTAATTTTAAATTTACTAATTAGTAAATTACTAAATTACAGTTTTACAATAAAACTTAGACTTATGACATGTTGTAATATTTTAATATTATAAATTTTAATTTATAAATTATAATTATATATATATATAATATTAATAATACCAGACGTACCCAAGTACCCTGTTTCAAAAAGTGGCGTCCCCATCCCCGTTCCCGTCCCCATCCCCGTACCCACGTTTCCTGGCAACTTAGGTTATTGATTTCAAGACTAGATACGGTTATATAACAAGTTAGAAGCGAGAACCTTTGTCTGGTGTAATAGATGGTTATCTCATGGAGGAAGATTGGTCTTAATAAAGGCAGTCCTACAGTGCATTCATGTTTACTGGATGACTTGCTAAATCCCTACTGGAATCTTAAACAAATTTCGAAAGAAATGTTTCAACTTTCTTTGGAAAGGGAAAAGTGCACAGGAAGGGATTCCATTGGTAAGTGAGAAAGATTGGCAACTTCAAAAGAAGCAAGGGGGTGGGGGTTAAAAAATATCTACCTTTTCAGTTTGGCACTTGCAGCAAAAAGCCTTTAGAGGTTGGTATACAATAATAGTCTTTGGGGAAGAAGAGTAATGAAATCCAAATAGCTAAGAGGGATGACAATGGAGAAATGGTTCAAAGTGGAAAGGAAATAGGTTCAAGGAGACTCTGTAGTATGGAAAGCCTTGGTAATATTGGGCAGCTTGGAATATTGGAAATGGTAGCAATGTAAGGATTGTAGAGGACCCATAAATTGGAGTAACTGACAACTATAAGTTATCTAAAGGTTGTTTGGATTTACTCCACAATCAGAGGATTTATTACTTAAGAGATGCAGCTTCCCCTGATAACAGTAACCTATGGGCACAAAGATTGGAGACAACAGATAGCCTAAATCTGCAAGGAGAAAAAGCAAAGCAATGAGACCTTTATGTCAGATTGCACAGTTAAAAAATGAAGACCAGCTTAAATGGTCCAAAAAATTGACTACAAGGGACTACACTATCAAGCTAGGGTATCCTGCCAAAGTTGAAGAAAATTGTAATGTTGAGAGAGTTTGGTGGTGGAGAACTGTTTGGAAGCTACGTTGCAGGAAACGCCCTACCCTCCACCGTACTTGCCACGTTTCTCCCTAGAAATGTTGAAACACGTTTGATACGGGTTTGAAATGCATTTCAAACCATACAGCACCACCTCACGTGTGGGAAACGCATGTTGTACGCTCTGAAACGCGTTTCAAGGCTGTTTCAGCATCCATACAGTGCGTTTCCAGTACAGAAAAAGCCCATCCTGCCCCAAAACAAAACCACATGCTTAATTCGTGGGTTCAATTACCTAACTCAATTTTGGAAAAGGCAATTAGGGTTAGGTAAGCATCTAGAACCTTGTGGAAGTAAAACAAAATTATAAAATGAGGATTTCACCTCATTTTCTCACAATGACAAAACGTTTTGAGCAAGTGACGACTGCTTCAAGAAGGCGAGAAGGTGAGTTTGCTGCAGCACGATTTGAGCATTGTTTGAGGAAGGATCTGAAGAGTCCACTACATGCATTTGACTCTTGAGAAACATTTTGTTTGTTGTGTTGCATTTTGCAGGTAGAGGTAGGGTCAATCAATTTGCTACTACAACAACCAAGATCTTTTTTAGGCAGCTACAGCCATCTGATTTTCCTGTTTTGTGGCATTTTGGGGCAGCACCAATCACAGCTTGGTATTTTGTGGCATTTTGGGACAGCACCAGTCACAGCTTGGTGTTTTGTGGTGTGCATCAAGCAATCTTTAAGGGTTTTGGTGATTTTTCATTTGGTTTATGCTTTGGTAATGGTTTATGTTTCCTTTATAAAAAAATTAATGCTGATTTGTTTTCTCTTTTTTTGCAGAAGTAATGGTTGCCAATGAAGAAGCTACTTTTCCTCCACTGCCTAACCCCAACAAGATGGCTGACTATTACCCTTTATGGAGGCATGTTAAAAAGATTGCAAGAATTCCAAGTGGTGGTTCATGGGAATGGTGCTGTACTCTCTACAATGGCCTGTATAAGGGCTCTTACCCAAGAGTGAGGGCACATTTGTTGCATGAAACAGGAAAAGGGGTTGACAGTTGCATGAAAACAAGCGACCCAGGGGAAAGGAGGAAGTTTGAGAATGAACAACAAGAGACTGATAGGGTTAAAAGAAGACATGATGAGCTTAATAATGCCACTCATCAAGCTCCAGCCATGGAGCCAAGGTTTGTGCAAGAAGCAAGGAAGAGGAAGGCAGCTCAAACACAGGGACAATCATCAAAAATCAGTAGCAGTTCTTCTCCTTCAATTCAAGAGAGCAGGATAGCTAAAATGGTGAATGTTCAAGGGAGGAAAGAAGCTGAAACAAGAGTGGCTAGCGCCATTTATGCTTGCGGTATCCCCTTCAATGTGGTTTAGTCTCCTTATTGGAAAGACACGGTCAGGGCAATTAACACTACTCCCAAAGGGTTCAAGGGGCCCAACTATGAAAAAGTACGAACCAATCTCCTAAAAAAGGAGAAGGAACTTTTGGAGGATGTTTTATCACCTATTCGTGCTTCATGGGGTAGCTCTAGTGTTACCATTGTCTTCGATCGATGGATAGATACTAAGCAAAGACCATTGATAAATATTATTGCCACTTCACCAAAAGGAGCAATGTTCCTAAAGGATGAAGACTTTTCAAGGGAGGTAAAGGATGCTCCTTTCATTACTAATGTTATAATGAAAGCTATTGAGCAAATGGGGCCTAGTAAGGTGGTGCAAGTTATCATGGATAATGCGCTAGTTTGCAAAGTTGCAGGTCTAATTAATGAGAGCAAATATGATCACATTTTTTCAGTGTTCCATGGGGACACGTCTCCCAGGGTCGAGGGCTCGCCCCCTGCGCTTCCCACACCCCGGGGGCTGGTAGGCTCCATGGGAAATGTTTCCCAACACCCCCTTTTCTGTGAAACTTGGGGAAACGCACTAGGAGGAGTTTCCCGCAAAGGGGGGCTTGCAGACGCGCCCTCCCGAAAATTGGGGACGCTCAGGTGCTCCCCCCTCCTGAATTTTTAATTTTTTTTATGAAAAACCGAAAAAATAAGTCAATCTCAAGGCTGAGACTGAGAGTGACTCTAACTTAGATGGTGACACTCCTATAGATGGTGACTTCATGCAACAGATGCATCAGCAGGACCAGTCCATGGAACTATCTCCTTGATGCTCTTTTGATGATTTCTTTTTGCTACTTTTAGTTTTATAATTTTATTTACTGACATTGATGAACTCAAATTGAGTCTTTGACTCATCACTCTTTATTTGTAGGTGTTTATCTGACATGTCTATAATTCAAATTTATGATCTATCATTTTAAACTTATCTACTATTTATGTCTATGATTCAAATTTCAAAGTTATAACTTATAATGGAAGACATGCATGTATTGAAAATTAAAATAGCCATTATGAATTAAATATCATGTTTACATTGCACACTAATGAATTTCAATTTAGTATGTAAATGGTGATGGGATGAGGAATTGATATGTTAGTATGTTGGGATTCATATTTTTTAATTTTTTAATAATTTTAGAGACATGGCCTCTATGTTAGGGACCCTGACGCCCCCCCGCCCCCAAAATTTGGGGGTGTCTCTACACGTCCCCAATGTGCGTTTCCCCGCTCCCGCGTCCGGAAACTTGGTGGAACACTACATTTTTTGGACACCATGCATTGTCCATAATCTAAATCTGATCTTAGAAGAAATTGACAACAAAGTTCCATGTATAAAGGAACTAATAGGGCAAGCAAGGGAGATAATTAAATTCATCACCAACCACCACCAATCTCAAGCAATATTTCAAGAATTCTCCAAATTGGAGTTGTTGAAAGTTGTTGAGACAAGATTTGCCTCCAACTTCATCATATTGTGTCGCCTCTTTGAGGTTAAGCAACCATTAGTTTCTATGGTGGTGAGTCAACTTTGGGTTGAGTGGAGGCAGGCAGATTTAGAGCGGGGAACTATGGTGAGCAAATTGTGCCTTGATGAGGAGTGGTGGAGCAAGATAGATTTCTTGCTCAAGTTCATAGGCCCCGCGTTTCAGCTTCTCCGCAGTGATGACACAGACCAACCTTTCTTGGGAGAGGTATATGATGGCATGGACACCATGGTTGAGAAAACTATGGAAATCATTTCACAATAGAGTCCTCAACTATTATTTTTTGATGCTCAGTTTGTTGATTTAGTGCAGAAAATCATGCTTGAGAGGTGGAACAACTTCAACACTTCACTTCACACTTTAGCACATGCCTTGAACCTAAGATTCTATGATGAAGATCTCATTGCTCAAAGCAATGGGAAGAGGAAGGCACCACATAAGGATAGAGAGGTGGCCAATGGAGTGAAAAAGCTCTTATGAAAATGTTTCCAGCTCATCTACATAGGGAGGTGAAGGAAGAATTTGCTAATTTTGCTACAGGATTGGATGATTATTTAGACATCAACTTTGCATGAAAGAAGCACCATGAATCCAATTAGGTGGTGGTTTTGTCATGGAGCAAATGGTGTACATTTGCAAACCCTTGCCATTCATATTCTTTCACAAGTGGCAAGCTCTTCATCAACAAAAAGGAATTGGAGCACCTATGGTTTTATTCATTCTATGAAGCACAATAGGTTGGATTCACAAAAGGCTGAGGATCTTGTTTATGTGCACTCCAACCTTCGCCTTGCATCTCATAGAGGTCCAGAATATAGCTCCGAGCCTTGTAAAAGATTGGAATGTGGAACCAAAAACTGCTAACTTGGACATCTCTCTTGCTGCACTGAATATTATTGACAAACCTAGAAGTGGAGTTGGAAGTTCTTCCTCCGATCCATAGTCCTCTGCTGAGCGTGGATCTTGTACCATTTTTTAGGAAGACTATGATGATCAAGATGATGACTATTAGTATTAGTCTTTGACTCTTTGAGTCTTTAGTTTTTGCTAGCTTTTCTCATGTCTTAGTTATGTGTTGAGTGTTCACATTTTGATATATGTAGCACTGTAGCCTCATAGATAAAGGCTGATTTTGGATATTACAATTTGCCATTTGGCAACTTGCATTATATAATAGAGATGGAGTGATGGACTTATGAGTGAAATGTCATGAGTAAAAAAGTGATGTTATAGTTACATGTTTGAAATTATCATTTATCAATTGTCATTTATGTTTCACATTTAATTTTTTAATGTCCTTCCTAATTTGCTAATATATATATATATATATATTGCGTTTCCCCATTTCCTAAATTTTGGGGGTCATTTTTCCATTGCGTTCCCGTATCAGATACATGTTTCCATTTCCCTGTATCATGCAACTTAGTTTGGAAGCTATCTTGACCCTTGATATGCAAAATCTATTGTGGTTGGCCCTAGCTAATAAGTTCTTAACTTGGGATAAAGGCCAAAAGAGGAGCTGAGTAGGGCCAAATAGATGTATCCTTTGCAAAAGCAGTGAAGAATCGATTAGTTTGGAAGCTATCTTGACCCTTGAAATCCAAAATCTACTGTGGTTGGCCCTATCTAATAAGTTCTTAACTTGGGATAAAGGCCAAAAGAGGAGCTGAGTAGGGCCAAATAGATGTATCCTTTGCAAAAGCGGTGAAGAATCGATGGATCACTTATTTGTGACCTATCCCTTTTCTAGAGAGGTTTACTATATATGATGGAGAAGACACTCTGAGCCTTGACGTCATTTCTGTCTAAAAACCAATAAATGATTTGAGATACAAATGGCAGTGCAAAAGGCACTGATCATAAGGTGAAGAGATCCTATCACACAGTCATTCATATAAATCAATGGAAACTCCGAGTACCAGAAAAACAAGAAGCATATAATCCCAAGTTTCTTCACCACTTTGACATAAATATCAGCAATAGAACAGATGAAGGAACGCTTTAAGCAAAGGGAAAAGGGATATAATTGCCCTGAAGTTAACTTTGACGAGGTATGAAGCCTCCGGAGTGTTTGTGGTTCAGGCCCTCTGATAACTGAGTCATTTTTCCATGTTTATTGACACAGGAAATCAGCACAACAGCTTGGTTGATCATTGCAATAGAATTATGGACTTCAATAGCATAAGGATTGTTCATACATATTTTTCTCATTGGACCTTACCCGGGTGTTCAATTTAGTTTGTGTGAGTACTTTTCCATTTGAACATAATATTGGGCATACCGGAGGATTCATATAATGTTGGGTATAAACATAGTATCAATAGTACGAATGTATTTATGGAATTGTTTTCTTTGAATTTGAGCCAGCTAAGTTCGGGGCTCAAGCATAACTCCATGCATTTTAAGCACCCACGTTCCCGCTATGGGTTTGGGAGGTCTTCAGCGGTTGCTAACAAATTTTCAATCATCCCTGTTTAGCTGCTTACAATTTCGCACCCAGTGGCTCCAGTGATCTGTGGCACTTTCTAAATTACCTTCCCAGAAAGGATCCAAGGGGTAGGATGTAGCTAAATACCTAATTTATTGGTTTTATGCATCTGCCCAGTAACACTTACGAATTGATGGTTATAGGTGCATGTCATGAACAATATTTACTGCTGTTAACACAGAATATTGGGCTATTGGGCTGTTGGTTCCATGGCTCTAGTGTTCTTGTCGTGATTAACCCCGGATCTAATGAACGTATATACTGGGTAGTGCTCTGTCACGCTGATTGGATCCAGATATGATCCTGACTGCGGCGAAAATATTAATGGAAGAAAAATAACCAAAACCTTGCAAAAAGAATTAAAAAATTGGGTACCTGGTTGCTTCTTTTCATATCCTCTGCTTCTGATCTCTTTAATAAGTTTGCTGTAAAACGAAACCTGCGCTTTCGGTTTTTCACCACCGAACACAAATTCCGCCATCTTTTGAGAGCTTCTTCAGATGAATGCTTGGGCCCTACCCCACCAAAGTTTTCGTTCAGATAGTTCTCCATGTTTTTAATCCAATCACACCGTCTGATCCTTCAGCTTCAGTAGTCTCGGATAGTTATAACCGATCCTCTTCAGAGATGATCCAATCTCTGAAAGTCATTAGAAAGCTCGTGGTTATTGATTAGCAGGCTATAAGCACAAACTGGGCTATTGTATAATCATTTCGCTCAAAGGTGGGGCTATTGTTTAGTGATTTCGTTCTTCCTTCATTAGAAAGCTCGTGGTTGTTGATTAGCAGGCTATACGCACAAACTGGGCTATTTGATTTCACGCTCCGATTAGAAAATGAAAGAAGACCCTCGGAATCGAGACGGATTCCTCGAATTTTAATATTTCAAAATGCAGAATTAAATTAATAGTTAGGAGTGCAGTATTTATATATAATTTTCTCCGGCCGTTCATTTTCTGAGTGGTTGAAATAAGTTTAAATTTATTTGTCATGTTTCAAAAGTCGTCTTAATTCATTATGGAACATGCTACATAAAAGTGTGTGTGGTATTCCTCTTCGGAATAAAGGGTAAATGGACCCCGGTACCTATGGCCCCACCATACATGTCATTACGCTACTCCATCTCACCCAAAAAAAACCGAAGTTTATTTTTTACATTTTTTTTAATAATGATAAAATGAGTTATTAGAATTTGTCTATAATGAGGGCTCTTCTGGCGCGGCTCTGCATCTAGGGTTTGAGAGTCGGTGGGGAAGTGCCCGACGGCCATGGCTCCCATGGCCACCACCCCGAACTGAGGATCGATGGCGTATTCCATGCGCCTAGTGTGTGGGCCGCGCGGCGCTTTTGCACGGTGATCCATTAGCTACGGGCACACCCTGTGTTCATGTGGCGGCGGCAGCAGCTTCACGAGGTTCCATGGCAGCGGTGGCAGATGGCAGACAGGGCGAGACGAGCGATGATGGCTGGTTATTCGTCCTGGCAACGGCGGCGGTTGGCGGCAGACGACTTCTTGATGTGGAATGGTGGGTTTCCTGAGTGCGGCGGTACGAATATATCAGGCTCCCTTCATTCTGGGGCTACGTTGCCTATTCTACGCCCATCTGAAAACCCCCAGAAATACACAGCAAAGCTATGGCATCGCTATCCTCTTTTCCATCGCATACAATCTTGCGATCTCGTCGGACTTGATCCGCTCATGAAGGGAAGCACGCATGTCCAACTGCAGTCTGCGGCCGTCTCTGTCTTCTTGATAGTGGTCGTCTTATCGTTGCGGCCAAAGGCATTCGTTGCAGAGTTTTTGCTGCACGTCGAGAGCTTCGTTCCCGAGGGTTGCCATCGCCTTCTGGAGTTGCCTGGCCACGTTGAGGGTTCGACTCAGTGCGATCTCGAGGTACAAGCTGCGCGCCTTCGTGCTTCTTGATCTTCTCTTCGTTGTTCATGTATCATCGTTTTGGTCGTCTGTGGTCTGGTCACGCCCTTGCCGCACATGTTCATCATCTCATACGGTGGAGGCATCTGGGGATTGATTCCAGGGACGCTCAGCTTGCTTCGGCGGACTGCTCCAGCCAAAATGGGGTCTCTCTGGCTGATTCTTCATCAGGGGTTTGCTTGCTGGCTGTTTTTGCCGGTTTGGGAGGTCTACCGTGTCTGCTGCTCTGTCCACAGACATGGATCTTCTGCTTCCTCCGATGAGGGTTTCGGTTTTGATGGATCTACTTTCTATGGAGAGTCTGCTGCAATGTGAGCTGTGGATGGTCATAGCTTCTTGTTCTTGTGTGGCTATGGTGGATTTGAGCAGGTTTCTGCTCAGTCTTTCTGTAGTATGTTCAAGATTTATCTGTTCTTCTCTCTAGGTTTCTCTTCTTTTTTTTTGGTTCAGCTCTTTATAAGCTGTTGTTTCTGCTTATATGGAACAGAAATATGTGAAAATGTAGGGATCCTTGTTGATTCTACTACATGTGCAATATGTAATTTTGATCATTTTTTTGAAATAAAATTATAGACTTTTTCCAAGGAAAAAAAAGAATTTGTCTATAACATCTATTGATAATTGTTTTTACTTCTAAACTAACAAAAATTACGATATATTTTACTATCTTAAATATATAAAAAAATGTTCATAACCCTTCTAAATTAACAAAAATTAGGATATATTTTACTATCTTAAATATATATAAAAATGTTCATAGCCCCTCTAGGGCAAGTGGGACACTTCAAACATCCATTATCATTGTCTTCACTCCTAATTTAACAAGTGAATTACCATTGATTTTAATATATATATATTATTCAAATTAATTTAATAAGTAAGTATATTATTGGTAAATAAAATAAAAATAAAAATTCATAGTTTTATGTGGCTAGTGGGACAATGTTAATGAGTTGATAGTAAGGCAATGTTGGTAAACTTAGAGGTATAGTGATACTTAGCAATCCATTATAAGAGCTTGACCTTAATAAATAAAATATTGATAATAAATTAAGAAAAAAAAAACAACTTGGTCAAAAGATAAAAGAGGTAAGCATTTCCCATAATTCATAAATGATAAAAGAGGTAAACATTTGACTTTGATTGTGGAGCCTAAAACTATAATACATGATTTTAAGAAAGGGAAGGATAATCTTAATAAAATCATTAAAAAGAAACAAATTAATATAAAATTAAAATTTGATCAAAGTAGTAAAGAATGGATTTGGTAACATAATAAATGATCAAACAAATTAATAAAATACTAAAAAAATCAAATGAATATAAATTGTAAAAATTAAATATACAAGTCAATTATTGCTAGCTCATTTTTACAAGTAAATTATAAAAATTAAATATACAAGTCAATTATTCAGGCAGTATCTTTTTTTTGGCAAGCTGTGGGAGGAGTTATAGCATCACTTGGGTTTTCACTTCTTATGGACGGGTTTACCATTGACTCTATTTTTTAGGCAATGGTGTGGATCACGTATCTTTGATCCGGCTCTGCTGTGTGTTACCATTTGGGAGCCGTGGAAAGCCAAGAACAGTGCCATTTTTAGAGAATGTGTTATTCCTTTACCTGTCCTTTGTGCTCGCATCACAGGCTATTACACTACTTCTTCGGTTCCGGTCAGGAAGTCTTTACGTTGTATTATTCAGCATAGGGAGAGTGAGTATTCCTTTCCTGTTGGATATTTTGATGGGGCGGCACAAAATGGTTGTTGTGGCTCTGCGGGTGTGCTCAAAGTGAACCACAACTTATATTATAATTTCCAGATGAGAGCGGGCAGAGACAAAAATAATAGGGCTGAACTATTGGCTTTATGGGGGTTGATGTTCTTGGCTCAATCTTTGGGTTTGTCCAACTTATGTATTTTTGGTGACTCGAAGATTATCATCTCATGGGAAAAAGGTGAATGTGGATTATCTTCTTTGCTGCTAAATGGGTGGAAGAGTAGGGTTCGGTCTCTTATAGCTGGTTTCACTACTCTTTCATTTTCACACATCTACCGTGAATTTAATATGGAGGCGGATAAGCTATCTAAGTTGGCTTGGGGGATATGGGGGGATCTATTCTTATCCAAAAGTTCTGTGAGAATGTCCTTGCAGAGTCCTATAATCTGAGCTATGTTTAATGTTGGGTAGGGGAGCGTTTATGTACTCACAGTTTAGATAGTTGTTTTTTATGCTTGCAAATTGGGTTGTTGGGTTTTTGTTTGATGACTTGGCAGCTGATATGTGTTTTTTGATGTGCTGGACAATAGACATTATGTACTATGATACAACTTTTGATATAATAAAAGTTGTTTTTTTCGTATGAAAAAAAAAAGTGTGGGTTTAGTCCGTGGGTCATAGTTTCTTAAACCAAAGGCCACTATCCCAAGTCAACAAAACTCTAGCAAACAAAAAAAATATTCAATTATCTCTTTTTTTCCTTATTAAAAATTATTATATTGATTTCACAATTTGAATGTATTTGCAAACACACTTAGTGTTTTGACATATTAGAGTCTTTTAAAATTGAATATAAAAAAAATTCCTTAACTTACCAAAAAAAAATCCATGGTCTCCATGCATCAAGTTGACATTATAAACCTTGAATATGCACTAGATATAAACAAAATTAGTAAAAGTGAGATTCTAAAGTCACTAGGAGAGTGCATCCACAAAGCTTAGCCTTATGCCCTATTGTTGGTCCAAATCCCATAGACAAAAGTAGTGTGAGGTATCAATAAAAAGGACTACTCCAACCAGATAGAACCCTCATCTTTGTATCTGCTTGTCATTTGTAAAATATTTAGGTTTTTTGTTTTTAGTAACTTTTTGTTTCCAAACAAATCATTCAAATAATGTGTGCTACTTGTAAAGTTTTTATTTAAAAATCCAAAAATATTATAAAATTCTTAATTATCCAAATACCATATACATATAGCTTGAGTGGCTTAATAGTTAAGAACATATGTTTCTTCGTCAAAATCACAAAGGATTAGAGTATAAACATATAAAGTAAAAAGTTGCCTCAATTTGATAACTAAGTCATTTTTTTTGTGTGAGTACTTTTCCATTTGAACATATTTTTTTATTGGGCATACCAGAGGATTCTTATAATGTTGGGTATAAACACAGTATCAATAGTACGAATGTATTTATGGAATTGTTTTCTTTGCATTTGAGCCATCTAAGTTAAGGGCTCAAGCATAACTTACGAAATTGGTTTTCTTTGAATTTGAGCCAGCTAAGCTCAGGGTTCAAGCATAACTCCATGCAATTTAAGCACCCACGTTCCCGCTATGGGTTTGGGAGGATTTCGCACCAAGTGGCTCCAGTGATCTGTGGCACTTTCTAAATCAGAGATGATCCAATCTCTGAAAGTCATTAGAAAGCTCGTGGTTATTGATTAGCAGGCTATAAGCACAAGCTGGGCTATTTGATTTCAAGCTCCGAATAGAAAATGAAAGAAGACCTCGGAATGGAGCCGGATTCCTCGAATTTTAATATTTCAAAATGCAGAGCTAAATTGATAGTTAGGAAAGAGTGTAGTGTTTATGTATCATTTTCTCATGTTAGTTCATTATCGTCCCATTCTGAGTGGTTGAAATAACTTTAAATTTATTTGTCATGTTTCAAAGTCGTCTTATTTAGGTGGAGCTTCATTATGGAACATTGTATATAGGTAAGAAATAAAAGTGTATCTTATTTAGGTGGAGCTTCATTACGGAACATTTTCTACACATATAGGTAAGAAATAAAAGTGTGTGTGGTTCGTTGTCTACATTTTGTGAAAACATAAAGTAAGTTAACGGTCAAAGACCTAAGTTTTTTAAATATTTTAAAAGCCATCCTTATTCCCCTCAGAATCAAGGGTAGCGCTCCACAATAATGGACCCTCAGACCTATGGTTCCCCACCATAGATGTCATTAGGCCACTCCATATGACCAAAAAATACTTAAATTTATTTTTTAGGATTTTCTTTGAATAACCATAATGAGTTATTAAAATTTGTGTATAACATTTATTCATAATTGCTTTCACTTCTAATTTAACAAATGAATTACCATAGATTTTACTATCTTAACTATTTAAGAAAAACGTATAATATTTTGTATTTAAATTAATGTAATAAACAAACATACTAATTATAAATAAAAAATAATTGTTCATAACCCCTGTGTGGCCCAAGTGGGGCACTTCAAACATCCATTATAATTGTCTTCACTTCTAATTTAACAAGTGAATTGCCATTGATTTTACTATCTTGATTATATATATATTATTTTGCATAAAATTATTCAAATTAATGTAATAAGTAAGTATACTAATTGTAAATAAAAAAATAAATTTGCATAGCCTTTTATGGTTAGTGGGGCAATGTTAATGAGTTGATAGTGAGGCAATGTTGGTAAACCTAGAGATATAGTAGTACTCAGCAATCCATAATAAGAGCTTGACCTTAACTAAGTTTTGGTCGAGCACAAGATCGCCAACTGCTGGCCGCTAGACCTCACTGACTGTTGGCCGTGACTAGGGCTCGGCCCTACTGGGACCTTTGTTAGGATTCCATAGCTCTACTCAGATCGACGGGAAACTTGAGAGCTCACCGATTGCAGCCTGAGGTTAGGGCTCGGCCCTCAAGCTCTATGCTCCTCACAATGGCCTCGGATGGAGACTGAGGCCCTCCTCTCCCTCCATCCGACCTCAATGAATTCATGAAGCTCATCACAGCGCAAGGAAAAAAGACAATGTAAGCTCCTCAACTAAAATTTGTGAAAAAACTATCGGAGATACCCATGGTAGCACTTCTGGTAGAGCAACCCTGCAAGACAGTTGTTAGCACCTATTTTTTACAACACAAGCACTGATGTGTAATGGATGGAGATCTTAAAAATTCTCTGGAGAAAGCTTAAGTTGTCTTTATTTTCCTGACTAAGTGCTAAGGTGTGAAAATAGTTAATTTGGAAGCATTAAGTATAATTAATACAAAGAAATTTCAAAGAAAAGTATGAAAATGTGACCAAAATGAGTAAAAAGAGACCAAAGACTATAGTCCGAAAATAAAATTGCAAATGTTATGTCTGGAGTAAGATCGCACCGTTGATTGGGCGCAGATAGGAAATCTACGGTCCTCATTTGATGTCGCATGGCCAAGCTGTGTGAGAGGAAAAGGATGTAGGTGGTAGCGAAAGGAAATTACGGTGTACAAGTGGCAGTCATAGAGCACTCCGCAAGCAAGATATGTGGTATGATAAACCATTCTAGTGGGAAGCGAAACCACTATGGCGGAGGAAAAGTTGTCAAGGTCAACGACGGAGATTAATGGTGAAGGATCCAATGGTTTAAAATGCACCCTTGAAACATAGTGCAGATCTCAAGTAATCGACGGCTCAAATTACGGGTGGATTACATCAAAGGTGATAAATTTGTGAAGCCGCGTGAAGGATAATGGTATGGACCCCACCAGCGGGAAAGGTTGAGAGGGTAGACATTTTACCAATCTCCACCGTAGATGCATAGCATGAGAAGCTCAACAATCCTACATGATTAACGCACCAAAAAGATGCACGATAGATAGAATGGGAAGCGGATGTGAAAAGAAAAACCGCTAGGCACGTGAAGGCATAGGATTGGTCCGCTTTTGGTTAAGTTGATTCCAGAAACCATTTTTTGGGGTTGCGAAGTTGTATTTTATATGATTAGTATTGAGATCCAACGGTCAAGATCTGAAAGGAGAAATGATCGGATGGGAGATGTAAAAGAGATTATCAAGTGGAGAGAAGTACATGAGATCTGACGGTCCGGATTGTAACATGTGAGATCGACGGAAGAGGAAAAAGAGCGCCTGGAAAGATGCCGGGAAGATAAAGAAAATAAGTTATATATAGCAAAAGAACATGCGAGAGTTGACATTTGTCTTTGCACTGTCAGCGTTGGAAGGTTCTGGACAAGTGGGCGCTGCAGACAAAGACAGAACAAAACAAAGTGCTTGGTTGTCAGTGGCAGGTAGGGTCTTGAAACTCAAACTAATAGTATTTTAAGTCTTTTTATAAAGGCAAAAGATGGAAAAGTGAGGACATTGATAAAGCTAGGGATGCTTTAGAAGATAGGGACAGGGATGTATATGAACCTTCAATTAGGTTAACAGTCGCAGAAATTAAGTCTAAATTGAAGAAGTTACAAGAAGAGAGTTTAGATGTGCATAGAGTCAATCAGTCTTCCCTTCTGGTATTTTGTCCTGACCAGATTGTCTCGTTCCCTAAAATTGTGTCCTGGTATGCATCAAACTATTCAAAAGCTGAACGAACTGTTATGAATGCCCTTAAAACTAGAATTGTTTGTCGGATAGAACCCTTGTTTCTGAGAGACGCCTTAGAGGTTCCTGCGTCTAAAATACCCGAACCAGAGAGTTTTTTCGAGAAATCGATTATGGAATTGTATCACCAGTCGCCCCCTAAAACAAAGCAGATTTTCATGGCCTCGTGCCTTAAACCAGATTTGGAAGTCATTGAAACCCCTTATCCTTTAGATGTCAGTCTTTTCAATGAGAATACCCAGCTCGTTCTTTCTCTGTTAGCCTTGTTTTTAGGTCTTGATACAGATGCATGGGTAACTGAATTTCAATTGAGTTTGTTGTTTAAAATGAGCATCGGTTCACCTGAAGTCGAAGGAAGTCAAATACCTCGTCTTAGGTTTGAAGAATTTTTGGTTGGAAGGATTCATTCGCAGTTGGCAAGCTTTCACAGCTTAAGGCAGTTCAGGTTTCAATCCCATTTGATGAAGATGATTTTGTTCGCAAGTCAAGAAGAAATACTTTTTCCAAAGATAATTTTTACAAATCCAATGGAGGATAACATGTTCAATTACATGAATTACATGTTATCAGAGATATATAGCATGTTATTTGGAGAAAGGTTACCCAGAGTATTGCCCGAAATGAAGACATTGATGCAATTGACTCCCCATTTGGCTGTTGGGGATTGGCTTCTTTCAAAAGACAATACTGTTCTCAGGCTATATGGTTTCAAGCATCAGCCATACATATTACCAGCATTTTTGACGTTAAGAGTCTTTTCTCTTGAGTTTGTTAGACAAAAGCTGATTGTGGAAGATAATCATTTTTTATTTTTTAAGAAAGCCACCGATATCAAGTATCCATTTACAGTAGGCCTGTTTACTGTAAAAAATAAATATTCTATTCTGTACATAGAGAAAATATTGGAAGAGATGAATTTTGAGAAGGGAGTGGCTATCGACTATGATCCTTTTCATGTCATATCGAAAAGGCGACAGCTAAATCACACCAAAGCTTTCATTCATCAAGAAGTGGAAGGAATGACAGAAAAAGCAAACTGGTTGCAATATGAGAGTGAAGAGAATATAACTTTACAGGGAGGGAATTGGTGTTGACATATTGTATAGGAGAAACAAAGACTTCAGCAAGTACTATGGTCATCGGAGGGAAAAGAAGTTTTCAGGATGTAGCAGACTCAGAAAGTGGAGATCAAGAAAAATAGAAAAAATCCAGGTTAGATGAACAACAAGATTTGTTGTTACTTACAAATGAAGAAGTACCGTTAGTCCGAGTTCAAGAGTATACATTTCAGGAAGCCATGGCAGCAGGAGATGTAAATAAATTTCTAACTAGAGCGGATATGTTTAGCAGGTACAGCCAAGACAAGCATGCTTCGTCTCAGCATACTTTCCAATTATTCCCTAAAGTCAGAAGTTTGGCTCAGTCTAATGTTAATTTGGTTACCAGTCGGGATGTAAAAAAGATACATTGAATTTGGTGATATCATCAAATGACAAAATTTCAGAAATGAAGTTCAATTTGAAAAAGATTACTGCACCTGATAAAATTCTATTACACAGGCAGAAAGGGAAGATGATATACGCTGATTTTTTGGAAGAGATTTTGGAGGTTGAAAAATTAAGGGTTGTTGTAGATAAGTTGAGTAATCAATTAAAACAAGAAAAATAGAGAAAAATCCCGCCAACATCAAATAAATAAGTTGCAAATTGACTTGGTTGGAAATGGCACTGAGGGAAATGCAGGGAAAGATTTGTTAAAGGAAAAAGAAAAATTAATCCAAGACTTGAGGAAGAGATTGAAAATCCCGGATACTCAGGTTATCCAAGGACCTGAGTTGACCAAGTTGGAGTATGAGAAAGAGGAATTGTCTAAAGAGGTGAATGATGTTACAACAAAATTATTAAAAATGGTCGAAAAGGAGGCTAGTTGGGAAAAGAGAAAACAAATTTAAAAGGTCAAATCGAAGATTTGAAAAATAAATTATCAAATCTAGCCCAGAAACAAACAGATACAAATCAGATGGAAGATGTAAATAGTGTTGATAGCCTTCCACAACCAAAGGGTAAAATCTAAGTGATAACAACAGCCCTTAACCTCTTGGAACGAGGTTTAATTGGCCAGTTCATAGGCCTATGGCCCTCTAGAAAAACTACTGAAACATGGGTACATAAAAAGTAGAGGCCCTTAGTTTCGGAGGAAGTAAATTCTTATCTACTAGGAAAGGGATTCTTCGCATTCGTCTTTGAAATCAAGCTAGATCGAGAGCTAATCTTTAGGAATGGGCCATACTTCATGGGGCCACAAGGGCTCTACTTGAATAAATGGAATCCAGATTTTGATTCAACCCAAGATGTTCCCCCGCAGTTCTGGTCTAGGTGAGACTCACATACCTTCCTCTTCATTGTTGGAACCCTGAATCATTAGAAGCCCTTGGGAACACCCTTGGAAAATACATAGGCAAAGCAGACATAAAGGATCAATACTCATGTGCAAGGATATGCGTTGAATTTGATTTGGAACATGGACTCCCATAAGCCATAAAACTCACCGTGGTACACTGGTCCCACATCCAAGAACTAGATTACGAACAAATCCCATTCAAATGCAGGTATTGCCATGAATACGGTCATTTTGCTTGATACTACAAAAAAAAACCCGCAGATCTGGACTCGGGGGGTAAAAAAGAACAATGAACAACCATTCAAAAAAACCCTACCTCTAGATCAGGACCAAAAACCCTCTCAAAAGAAGGTCAAGGCATGAGAAAGACAAGCCCTCAGTATCAAAAATATATGGCCACTAATATTGGGAACATATTCAAAGCTTTTGAAATTCAAGAAATCCGTGAAGCCCCAAAAGAAGGAGAAATTCTCGAATATCAGGAATCCCAAGAGGCCCCTCAGATCCAAGAAGTCCTAGAAGAAACCCAACCTCAAAGAATCTCGGGATCCAAAAAACCTACCTCAGACAAAGGAACACTCTCCCCTTCTTACATGGAAATCACAAAATCTAGACGAGCGGTCTCCCCTGCTTCTTCAGAAGATCTAATAGACAAACCATCCAAAAAATTAGGGCGGAAATCGAGTACAGATATAAGGGAAGAAGAATTCGAACGTGAAAAGACACAAGGATCTCAAGTGACAATAGATATGGCCTTCAGTAGGAACACCAGAGCCAAAACAACAGGAAAGAAAACGGGAGACACGCAAGGGGGAGGCCCCTCCTCTACCTACAATAGCAAATAATGAAGCTGGTTTCTTGGAATTGTAGAGGACTGGGCAGCTCCAATAAAATAGAAGCAATCAAATATCTCCAAAAAATTGGCATGCCAGACATCCTTATGCTCCAAGAGACCAAACTCAATGAAAATACTATCCTCGCAATTCAGAAGGAAAAGTGGAAAAAGAACACTGGCATGGTTGTTAGTGCCAGAGGGGCCTCCGATGCCTGGCAACCCTCTGGTCCTAAAACAAATTCCAACTACATAATTCATTTGCCACACAACATTGGATCTTTACAGAAATCACCCATACTCAAAGCAACATTCATATCGCACTCTTCAACCTGTATGTCCCTAACCTTTATTATGAAAAAAAAGATTGTTGGAAACTTCTGGAAGACTTCCTAAAAGCATATACGCCCCAAAATTGAATTCTTACAGGCGACATGAACATAACCCTCTCTACGTCTGAAAAAAAGGGAGGCCTCACAGGAAGGGGTATTCTTAAATCTTAGGAGAAGCCATAATCCATACATGGGATCTATTAGACATCAAGCCTAAGAAAGGTAAATTCACCTGGTCCAACAAGCGATTAGAAAAAGGAAATATAATGGCCCAGCTCGATAGATTCCTAGTTCAAAGCAGCCTTCTGGCTGAGGGATAAATCGTTTTTTCAAAAATTATGGCAAACCTGGCTTCAGATCACAAACTGATCTTACTTCAATTTCAGGATGAAGAAGGCCTCAGACCAATTCCTTTCAGATCTAGCCCTAAATGGCTAGACCACGAAAGCTTTTGGGACATCTTAGATAAAGCCTGGCGAATTCCTATATTGGGCTCCCCATGATTTGTTTGGGAGCATAAGCTCATAACTACAAAGAAAGCCTTAAAGAATTGGGCCAAAGTTAATTTCCCCCCACCTTCTAATCCTAGGAAGAACAATGTAGAAGAGTTGGAATCCCTTTAGACTTCATTGTACGAAGATCCATTTGACAATTCATTGCTCCAGGAAGAATTCAACCAACAGGTCAAGGTTCACCAAGCCTTTCGAAAAGAAGAGGAGTTCTAGAGATTAAAATCACACAGCACATGGCTCAAAGTTGGTGACAGGAATACATCCTTCTTCCACAAATAGACCAAAGTCAGGCAATCTATCAACCATATCTCAGAAATTAAGACTGAGAATGGATTAGTTGCCAAAGGAAAAGAGAACATCAAAGCAGCGCCGTACAACCACTTCTCAAACCTCTTCATGGAGGATGACTGTGCTGGAGAGGAAGGAGATCAAATCCTTCTAAAGCACATCCCAAAAATATCGCAATGGATAAAAACATCGAACTTCTCAAACCCTTTACCGAACAGGAAGTCATCAACGCAATCTGGTCTTTTGATCCTGACAAAGCCCCAGGACCAGACGGGTATTCAATCCACTTCTACAAAGCTTGTTGGCAGTACATAAGGAAATATTACATGAGAATGGTTAGAAATTTTCACTCCAAGGCAAAGATCGGAGGCTGCACCAACTCCACATTCCTAGCCCTTATACCAAAAGAGACAAATCCCGGCTCCTTTGGCCGATTCCGATCAATCTCCTTATGCAATTCTATCTACAAGATAATCTCCAAAATGACGGAAAACAGAATGAAGCCTTTTCTTACTAACATCATTTCAGAAAATCAAGGAGGTTTCTTTAAAGGGAGACAAATCCTTGACAACGTGATTCTCGTTCAAGAAGCTATCCACTCCAACAAGAGCCGCAAGGAAAAAGGTATGTTGATCAAAATTGATATGACTAACGCCTTCGACAGAGTCCAGCATTCATTCCTCTTTAAAGTTATGGAAAATTCCGCGTTTGGGAAAACTTTCATAAATTGGACCTTAGCTTGCATAAGTGGGCCTTAGATCGCCCCTTTGGTAAATGGGCACCCCTCCGACAAGGATGCCCCTTGTCTTCCTTTCTGTACATTCTTTTGGCAACTTCTCTAAGTTAGAAGTTGAATTCAGAACTAAGAACAGGATCCCTCTCAGGCCTCAATCTAGCTCCCAACTATATGCCCCTCAATCACTCTCTCTTCACCAATGACTCTCTCTTACTGGGAGGGGGATCCTCAATAATTGCACGAAAATTCAAGCAAAACATGACCCGGTACTCCAATTCCTCAGGAGGTAATATCAACTTCCACAAGAGTGTCGTCTATGGCTGGAACCTAAAAAACAAATCCACAACTAACATTGGTCAAATCCTCAGAATGAAAGTTCATGAGCACTAGGACAATTTCAAATATCTAAGCATCTCAATAGCACAAGGCCACACAAAACCAAGTTTTTGGGATGAAACAATAAGTAGAATCAAATTCAAAATCAGGAATTGGGGAGGATATTGGCTCAATAAATCCGGAAAATTGATTTTGGTAAAAGCGATTCTATCATCCCTCCCAATTTACCAGTCATCCCTTCTTTTGGAACCCAAAGGGGTTTCAAACCAAATAAGTAAGCTCCTGAGATATTTCCTATGGATAGGGGGAAAAAAAATGAGAACAAGTTGAATTTGGTGAACTAGAGTATCATAAAACAACCAAAAATCTCAGGTGGTCTCCAAATTTGAGATCCTCAGCAGGAAAACTTGGCAATGGGAGGTAAAATCCTTTGGAAAAGTCTCTCCAATATACAACATCGAGTCAATCAGCTATTTAAGAAGAAATACTTAGCAGGCACAAAGCTAATATGTCTAGACAACAAGCCTACTTCTAGAGGTTCCTCGATATGGTCCCTATGCAGAGCCACATGGGAACTCTTTTCTCGAAAGCTTTACTGGGTTCCTGGGAATGGAAGAAATATAGACATTTTCTATGACAAAATCATGGGACATCCCCCTATCCAGGAAAAGCATGAACTCTACAACATAGCCTAATGGCTTGCTCACCATGGAATAAGAACGTTGACTAAACTCGGTTCCTGGGACACCACCGACGCATGGCAAGGCTGGAAAACATTAGCAACCCCAGCCAACCTCGAACCCTCCAGAATTATCCTTATGGAAAACTTGGCTGGATGTGCTCCTTCCCATCTACAGGACAAAGATGACTGTGGCTGAGGCCCAAAAGGAAAATATACAGCAGCTCTAGGTTTCAGCGCCCTACAAAATCATGATGCCTCAAGGGAAAGCTTATGGGAAATGGTTTGGAACCCATTTAGACTTCCCAAAGTAAATTTCTTCACCTAGGCTCTCGCTCACAGGAAGGTGCTTACTAGAGACAATTTAATAAAAAGAGGTATCATTGGACCACACTGGTGCCTATTATGTCGTAAGAACTCTGAATCAATATACCACTTATTCTTGGATTGTCAATTTGCAAGAGAAGTATGGGATCACATGCTTCAAGGTCTTGATGTCTCGATGCTGATCTTCAACTCCATCACATGCCTACTTAAAGATTGGAAGTCCACCTACTCTTCCCCTCTTTAAAAAAAAAACTTTGGTCCCTAATATGGTTGACTCTTCCTAAATTCACATGCTGGAAGATTTGGCTTACCAAGAATAAAGCCATATTCTAGGACTCCTGCCCACCCCCCTTGCAAGTTGTTGGACAGGCCAAAGGCATTCTTATAGAATGTGCACACTCCTCTAAACTCAAGACGAATACAAATCTCAACACAAATAAGCTAAATTGGCGTGGGACCCTCCCTTCCAGTCCCATAAAAGATGTAGGCTTGTGACCACGGAACCTGCCATATTGGCAAATCAGACTTACAAATTCCGAATTTCAGGATTGGAGGAATAAACAGATTCTGGATAGCTTACATTTCGATGGTGCGCCCAAAAGAAACCCTGGAGCAGCAAGAGTGGGGGGGAATTTATTTTCTACATGAGGAACGATTAAAATCAGATACAAGTGGGGATTGGGATCTTGTTCAAACAATTTAGCATAAGCCTTGGATCTCCTAAAAGGCTGTCAGATTGCCAAAAATCGAAGAATTGAGAATTTACAGTTATTTGGAGACTCCCTCTTAATTATCAAAGCCTTCAACACGCATACAAACTTCAACGATTTGGAAATAAAACGGATTATCCACTGCATTCGGCAAATCGCGGCTTCATTCATCCAATTCAAATCATTCCACATCATGAGGGATTTAAATCACGAAGCAAACAAAGAGGCAAAAGCCGGATCCGCCCTCGAGCCTGGGAAACTTGAACTCTCGGAGGGGGATACGGGCCATCACCATAATCCTTAACATAACCTGCATGACAGATCAAGAGCGGATTGAGGGAAGGTTATATGGTAGGGTAATAGGAGAATTTGATACCGACTCTGTCTGCTTAGTAAAGGCCAAGTGTTGTGTTTGCACTAGAAATTGTACTTGGACTACAAAAGTACAAGCTAGAACATCCAAAACTAAAAACTAAAGAAATGGTTTAAATTCTGGAAATTGTGAAGGAATCATTTAAGAATAGGGCACTGAGGTATAAATGACATATGATGACTAAATAAAAAACTAGCTTTGAAGATTAGATGGAATAAGTTCAAAATACAAACATAAACCATGTGGAAGTAATCATAAAAAAAAAGATTCTATAAATGAATTTAGGTAAGTCCACAAACTCAAGAAGAGCGTTTTAGGATAAAGACTTTTATCAAAAAACAAAGTGATAAGCAAGGTGATCAAACTGATCATAAACTTCAACTAAACATATAAATTGAACATGGCTTATATATTATAGATCATTCCAAAACAACAGTTTTCAAAGTACTCACTGAGAGTCTGTCATATGTGCTTGATACAATAGCTTGATAGCATCTAACCCTTTCAGAAACACCTCAGCCTCTCGGCTGCAACCTCTCCCATGAATTACATCTCAGTCATTAGTTTGTATAGAAGAGTACGATAACAAGTTGTTGCAAACTACCAGGGATAAAACAAATCAATAAACTAAAACCATCCTGATTTGGAATGCTGGATCGATGTTATGCCCGAAAATCTGGAACAAACTATTTGATTGATATTCTTTGCCTTGAAATATTGAAATGCTTTGACACCTGTATGCTTAACTGCTCGAAAAATGTTAGTTTTGATTAGTCAAATCCTGATCGTTTGCCTTGATATGTTTGACTAAGAAATACTCTGCCACTTCATACTCGATCCCTTCAAAATCTGGAATTGGTTATTGCATAAGCTGCCCCATGCCTCGAATCTGAATTTGATCTACCTTCAATTCATCACTTATAAATCTGGGAATGATTTGATATTGCTGATTTGGTGTCTGTAAAACTGGGATATTTTCCTTTATCTCTGGAATGTGCTATTCACTACGTCCATTTACTTGATTTGTTTCCTGTGTTTTTCAATAACCCAGCTCTCTTTAACTTCGTGACAAGATGCACAAACTTGTATGAAGAACTTGATGTCCACACCGGATTGATGCATGTTTATATGAACTAAGAATTTGCCTACGCGACCATGGCTAGCTTGGGCACTCTAAGCCAAGATTTGCCTCATCAACAGCTGCTATACCCACAAATTCAAATAAGCCAGACACCCCTACCCCAAGAAGTGCCAAAACCTTGACTGACTGCATACCAACAGAATCGCCCCCATTCTGATATTGCTTGGAATTAAATGTTGTTCGAGGCTTGAGCATGACTTGATAAAGAAACAAAAGTTGTCAAGTCACATTTTGCCTTCATATCTGGAATTGATTTTTAAACCCAAAATCTGCTTAATGCAACCTCTTCAAATATGTACAAGGCCCTCCTCTGTCACAGATCTTTGACCATAAAGGCCTAATGAGAACTTTAGCAAATCGGTCAAGTATGGGAGCATTGACTAATACATCAAGAGATTGACTGCCCGCAACAATATCTCAAACAGTAACAAAGGTCAATTCATTATAATATGTGCCAATATTTTTGAAAATGCAAATAATACACCTGTATAAAGTGCTATGAAAATAGTAGAGATACTTGTAAAGTATTTCTCTGCAACAGAGATCAATCCCCATGAAATTTCTGAATGTGTCTGTCGCAATCAACAAATCCTTTTTATACTCCTCTCCAATAGCTTGAAACGTTGCCTCCAAAATACCATAACCAGGATTAATTCTTGATTAGAATTAAGTATGAATTAAAACCACTATGCATGTCTACAGATAAATGTTCATAAAGAAAAGTGATGCTAGCATTTCAACTAATCAATGAATTGCCAAAGCAGGTTTACATATCGTAGAACCAGAGTTTGATATTTGCATGCTCGACTGTCACTTAGCACTCAGATGCTTGTTAGTATGAACTATGTGGATAGCATCTCAATGCATTGACGCACTTGTCATCTGCTTTCTCTTGCATGCTTGGATGTTGGGCACATTTCGTTTGACTCAAACGCCAAAAACTTTTGCAAAACAAAATAATTCAACAATGGTTTAATAGAGCTTTGTCTACACCTGTAACTTGGGTTGGGTGAGGACTTAAAGCTTGGAGATAGGATTCGACATGGGAAGAATACAATAGAGCCATTTCTTAATATAATAACACATGGTTCCCTTTTAAAAGAACTAACACGTAACATGTTAAAGGAATAATGGGTGGGTAAAAGTAATAAGTGGGATAAAATAATAAATTTTATTATTCATAAAAAGAACTATTAAATAATAATTGTACTTAGTTTAAAATAAAATTATTATTTACTAATTTTATTTTTTTAAATAAAAACTATTACTTATGAAGAAAAGGTGAATAGGTCAACAATTCATGGAATCAAACTTTAATAGCAGAAAACTTGGTAAATTTGACGGAGGACAGCAAAAATTGGGCTGCCTCTTTACATGCGTAGTGCCGGAATCGAATTTTTTTTAGAAGGTCAGATTCTCGTACCAACATGTTGAACCAGATACAACATGTGGAGGGCGTGGGATAACTGGCACTCAAATCGCCCCGCTTTTCAGGTGATTTGTTCCCTAGATCCGGTTATAAAAACCGACGGAATCGTAGTTCCACCCTATTTACTGCGGAACTAAGCCATGGAAGTGTGTCCCTAGGGTTAGGCCCATTTTAAGACGACCCAGATCGTCGAAATTCCAAAAAAATAACCAGGAGGGATGGAACTGTGCCTCGCCGAAAAAATTTTCATCGCCGGTCATTGGAATATCGAGGCGATTTGAGTGCCAGTTATCACACGCCGAGCAGAACTACTACGCGTCTACCAAGCGAGTACAACAAAAATGCACAGGGAGCAGGTCCTAATCATTCTAACACAACTTGTTAAGCTAATTGACTTAAAGACTGTAAACTGGTATTAGGATGATGGAACATCATCTTTGCATGATTCCTAGAACGTTGTACTGAGCCTGTTTTGGCTTTGGCCACGGTTCCCCACTCATTTTTTTAATACAATTATTCATTTTAGTTTAAAAAAATAAGAACTTGACCCTAACAAATAAAATATTAATAATAAATTAAGCAAAAAAGGAACATCTTCTTCAAAATCCTCGAGTATTTCTCATAATTCATAAATGGTAAAAGAGGTAAGCAGTTGACCTTGATTATGGAACCTAAAACTACAATAAATGATTTTTGGAAAAGGAAGGATATCCTTAATAAAATCATTAAAAAAACAAATTAATATAAATTTAAAATTTGATCAAAGTAGTAAAGAATGGATTTGTTAGCATAATAAATTATTAAACAAATTAATAAAATACTAAAAAAATCAAATGAATATAAATTGTAAAAATTAAATATACAAGCCAATTCTTGTTAGCTCATTCTGTGAAGGTGTGGGTTTAGTCTTTGGGTCATGGTTTCTTAAACCAAAGGCCACTCTGGGAAGTCAACAAAATTCTAGCAAACAAAAAAAATTCAAATATCTCATTTTTTCCTTATTAAAAATTATTATATTGATTTCACAATTTGAATTTCAAAATTATATGTTTGTTCTAAAAATGAACTTTTTCAAAAATAAAATTGACTTTCTTGGTTTTTTTTTTTTCATATGAAAATATAGCTTACTATTAATAACTCGAAATAGTAAATGAAACCAGTACATCAAGACCACAGCAAACATGTATGAGTGTGAAGCATATCACACCATCATCCACAAGTAGCAACATCATCCATATGGTCCAATATAAGACCCATCCATACCTAATGGATGTCTACTACAACATAATACTATCTGTCACATAATCCAAAAAACATCATAGGGGTCCAATAATACCATCTCCAAGAGAAAAAGTAGCGGAGAGACATAACCAACAATCTTTAAAGACATAATACAATAATAAAGTCCAAAACAACCAGAGGCCTGGACGCATAAGTCAATATATCCGAAAGACAATAAGCAAATATAGAGCCGAACTATCACACCGGAACAAAATATCCAACAAGTAGTTGGATGAAGTACCTAAGAACCTGCAAGATATCAAGCCGCATAGATCATATGAGCAAATATATATAACCAATATGCCATCAAACAGAAAAGTAGATCATCACCAAAAACAAATCACCAAAACAGATCAATCGAGCCCTGGGAGAAAAGGAAGTCCTCATGCCATTCCTCCCAAATAATAATACCAGTCGCAGAAACCAAAGCCCGTTTTGATAGCAGGTCTGCCTCCGAATTGACTTCACGATAAACATGAGCAAAGTGAATATGCTGAAAACCATTTATGAAGTTCCTGACAGCTGCCAACCAATGTGTTAAGAGCATCACATTGAGAGGAGACGAACCCAGTGCCCAAGATATGATAGCAGAAGAGTCACCCATAACAACGAGTGACGAGACCCTTTTGAACCGAGCAAAGTATAAGAGTAGCCAAAGGGCACAGAGTTCGCTGCGAGTGTTTGTGCCATAACCCAAGTTCAAATAAATACGAAAGGAGGTAGTATTATCCAGATGCAGTATCACACCCGCTCCGCTGTCACCCCCGGCCCCCAAGAGCCGCCCCATCAAAAAAACCGCAAGGATATACAAGAAACTTTCTTGGTATTTGCAAACACACTTCATGTTTTGACGTATTAGAGTCTTTCAAAATCGAATATAAAAAAATTTCCTTATCTTAAAAAAAAATAAATCATGGTCTCCCATACATCCTGTAAAACTTTGAATATCCACTAGATATAAACAAAATTAGTAAAAGTGAGATTCTAAAGTCACTAGGAGAGTGCATCCCTCCCCTAAAAACTTGTTCAATAAAGGTTTCCTCGTGCAAGAATAGAATATCCATGGATAAGTTGTGAGCTTTAGTGTTGAGTTCTTTGTATACATATGTAAAGGACATATCATGAAAGTAAGATTTTACCTATCCAAATTGATTCATAATAGATTTCATGTCTAAAATGTCAATATTATGATTCTGGTTAGCCCATTCTATTAGAGGTTTTGAATCACTCAAAACTTCTAAATGGCTTATACCTTTGTCATGTGTTGTTTTTTAAAATATCCACAAAGTGTAGCGTTATGCCCTATTGTTGATCCAAATCCCATAGACAAAAGTAATGTGAGGTATCAATAAAAATGACTACTCCAACCCGATAGAACCCTAAGTCCCATAGACATGCCTCATCAAAAAATCCCCAAGATTTATCTTTGTATATGCTTGCCATTTGTAAAATCTTTAGGTTTTTTGTTTTTAGTAACTTCTAGTTTCCTTCACAAATCATTCAAATCTTGTGTGCTATTTGTAAAGCTTTTATTTAGAAATCCCAAAATATTATAAGATTCTTAGTTATCCAAATACCATATATGTATAGCTTGAGTGGGCCTAACGGTTAAGAACATGTGTTTCCTCCTGGGAGGTCATAGGTTCAAATCTGCAACGGGGAAGGGTATGTACACATTTGTAGACTTTAGCAGTTACATCACTATGCAGGGGGATCCTTTGTCCCACAAACTAGGGGGTGTCATACACCAAATTGGTGTTTGACTTTGTTGTGACCTTAAAAAATAATAGAGAAAGAGAGAGGGAGAGAGAGTAAAACTTTTTAAATACTCCATATTTCTCCTCATTTCGAAGATGGTACCCAAAGTACACCAAGAACAATTAGATGCACCCTAATCCAACGAGGATATCAAGTGAGGCCCTTGTATAACCATCCGAAAATTTGACCCCAAGACCTTTTACTTGCATTACACAACACTCAACCATTTAAACTAACCCACCAAGCTATATGTATATTCATTCAAAGATTTTAATAATATTAAATAACCAAATATAATTTAATTTTATATTTTAAAATTTAAATTTATAATGTGAATTCAATTTCAAACTTCTATCATTTATTTGTATACATGTGTGATCATTTACATCGACTTTTAAATGATGGAATCAATTTTATATATTATATAAATAATTTTGAATATTAAAAAATATGTATGACTTTTAAATGATGATTCAATTTTATATATTATATAAATAATTTTGAATATTAAAATATATATGTTGGTTCATTAATGTAGGGGATTTTCTTGAAAATTGAATTTCAATGTGTGATATTTTAGATTGACTTTTAAATAATAAAATTAATGTTATATATTTATATAAATATAATTTAAAATTATATATTTTAATTTATTAATATTTAGGTATTTTCATTTTTCATATTTTATTAAAATTTATAATTTAAATACTATTCAAAAATCATAAAAATTTATATAATCATTTCTTTTTCATTATATTATAAATTATTATCCATCATCAAAACCAATCCTTCAAATAAAACCATAACTCTAATTGAACTTAACCTGTTACTCTTTTACCTTTGCAAATAACAATTTTAACCCAATAAACACATTACGAGTGGAGATTGCATACATCCAATTTCAATTGGAACTTATTACAAGTGGAAATTTCATACATCCACTTTCAAAATTTGAACGAACTTGTATGCTAAACATCATTGCACGGTATCATAAGCGTGACCATAAGAGCTTGTCTTTTGGATATGTGGTTCGTACAAACTAAAATTAGTCCATGCCATTAAAAACATGAGATTGGATAGTTTCTTTTTTTAAATTTGTTATATGTGTTAAAATCAGTATAGATCAATCTTAAAAGAGTAAGCTAAACTCTAGACTGAATGCACCAAGAATCCGGCGATTTTTCCGGCGAAATCCGGCTGAAATTGTTTAAATGACAGTTTTGGGTTGCTAGAATTGCATAATCAGGGTGCCCCAGGGGTTTTCGAGGTCGCTGAAGCCATTCCTGCAACCAAAAGTGCAATTCAAACAACCCAAATTGCAGTTTCAGCAATTTCCCATTCGCCGGATTCCGGTGAAAATCGCCGGTAAAGGTGCATTCTGTCTAGAGTTTAGTCCATTCCCATCTCAAACTCATATCTATCAAGCATTGAGAGGGATCCAATTTCTTGAGGTGTTTTTCTTTTTTCAAATTTAAATTCAAGAAATTTGATCTCTCTTGATTGATAGATCCGGGTTTAAGTTTTAAGTTTTTATTTTATAAACTAACATCTATTTTTTAATTACTTTTCATGATATTTTATTTTATGAATCAACATGGATTTTTTTTTTAAATAATTTCCATAATTATTTTTATTTTATCAGTCGACATGAATTTTTTAATTATTTTGTTACAAACGTTACATCTCATTACAACATCTCCCCCATACTTTTTTTAAATACTTTCCATAATTTTTTTATTTTATGAGCCGACATGATTTTTTTTAATTATTTTGTTACAAACGTTAATTTGTTATTTTGTTACAAACGTTACATCACATTACAACATCTCCCCCATACTGGCATGTAGAGCACCTCATTTCACTCGGTGCAAAAATAAAATTATTTCATGATAATATAAATTGCTTGTGTATAAGTAAAAGATGGAAAAGAAAGGAAAACAAAATGTTAGTGATCATAATAATAAGTATAAGAGCATCTATTATGTATAGGTATAAGAGGTATGCAGTCGACCTTGATTATGGAACCTAAAACTACAATAAATGATTTTTGGAAAAGGAAGGATATCCTTAATAAAATCATTAAAAAAACAAATTAATATAAATTTAAAATTTGATCAAAGTAGTAAAGAATGGATTTGTTAGCATAATAAATTATTAAACAAATTAATAAAATACTAAAATAATCAAATGAATATAAATTGTAAAAATTAAATATACAAGCCAATTCTTGCTAGCTCATTCAGTTAAGGTGTGGGTTTAGTCTTTGGGTCATGGTTTCTTAAACCAAAGGCCACTCTGGGAAGTCAACAAAATTCTAGCAAACAAAAAAAATTCAAATATCTCATTTTTTCCTTATTAAAAATTATTATATTGATTTCACAATTTGAATTTCAAAATTATATGTTTGTTCTAAAAATGAACTTTTTCAAAAATAAAATTGACTTTCTTGGTATTTGCAAACACACTTCATGTTTTGACATATTAGAGTCTTTCAAAATCGAATATAAAAAAATTTCCTATCTTACAAAAAAAAAAAAATTCATGGTCTCCCATACGTCCTGTAGACGTTATAAACTTTGAATATCCACTAGATATAAACAAAATTAGTAAAAGTGAGATTCTAAAGTCACTAGGAGAGTGCATCCCTCCCCTAAAAACTTGTTCAATAAAGGTTTCCTCGTGCAAGAATAGAATATCCATGGATAAGTTGTGAGCTTTAGTGTTGAGTTCTTTGTATACATATGTAAAGGACATATCATGAATGTAAGATTTTACCTATCCAAATTGATTCATAATAGATTTCATGTCTAAAATGTCAATATTATGATTATGGTTGGCCCATTCTATTAGAGGTTTTGAATCACTCAAAACTTCTAAATGGCTTATACCTTTGTCATGTGTTGTTTTTTAAAATATCCACAAAGCGTAGCGTTATGCCCTATTGTTGATCCAAATCCCATAGACAAAAGTAATGTGAGGTATCAATAAAAATGACTACTCCAACCTGATAGAACCCTAAGTCCCATAGGCATGCCTCATCAAAAAATCCCCAAGATTTATCTTTGTATATGCTTGCCATTTGTAAAATCTTTAGGTTTTTTGTTTTTAGTAACTTCTAGTTTCCTTCACAAATCATTCAAATCTTGTGTGCTATTTGTAAAGCTTTTATTTGGAAATCCCAAAATATTATAAGATTCCTAGTTATCCAAATACCATATATGTATAGCTTGAGTGGGCCTAACAGTTAAGAACATGTGTTTCCTCCTAGGAGGTCATAGGTTCAAATCCGCAACGGGGTAGGGTATGTAGTAGACTTTAGCAGTTACATCACTATGCAGGGGGATCCTTTGTCCCACAAACTAGGGGGTGTCATACACCAAATTGGTGTTTGACTTGGTTGTGACCTTAAAAAATAATAGAGAAAGAGAGAGGGAGAGAGAGTAAAACTTTTTAAATACTCCATATTTCTCCTCATTTCGAAGATGGTACCCAAAGTACACCAAGAACAATTAGATGCACCCTAATCCAACAAGGATATCAAGTGAGGCCCTTGTATAACCATCCGAGAATTTGACTCCAAGACCTTTTACTTGCATTACACAACACTCAGCCATTTAAGCTAACCCACCAAACTATATGTATATTCATTAAAAAATTTTAATAATATTAAATAACCAAATATAATTTAATTTTATGTTTTAAAATTTAAAATTATAATGCGAATTCAATTTCAAACTTCTATCATTTATTTGTATACATGTGTGATCATTTACATCGACTTTTAAATGATGGAATCAATTTTATATATTATATAAATAATTTTGAATACTAAAAAATACGTATGACTTTTAAATGATGATTCAATTTTATATATTATATAAATAATTTTGAATATTAAAAATATGTATGTTGGTTCATTAATGTAAGGGATTTTCTTGAAAATTCAATTTTAAATTTCAATGTGTGATATTTTAAATTGACTTTTAAATAATAAAATTAATGTTATATATTTATATAAATATAATTCAAAATTATATATTTTAATTTATTAATATTTAAGTATTTTCATCTTTCATATTTTATTAAAATTTATAATTTAAATATTATTCAAAAATCATAAAAATTTATATAATCATTTCCTTTTTCATTATATTATAAATTATTATCCATCATCAAAACCAATCATTCAAATACAACCATAACTCTAATTGAACTTAACCTGTTACTTTTTTACCTTTGCAAATAACAATTTTAACCCAATAAACACATTACGAGTGGAGATTGCATACATCCAATTTCAATTGGAACTTATTACAAGTGGAAATTTCATACATCCACTTTCAAAATTTGAACAAACTTGTATGCTAAACATCATTGCACGGTATCGTAAGCGTGACCATAAGAGCTTGTCTTTTGGATATGTGGTTCGTACAAACTAAAATTAGTCCATGCCATTAAAAACATGAGATTGGATAGTTTCTTTTTTTAAATTTGTTATATATGTTAAAATCAGCATAGATCCATCTTAAACCCGTATCTATCAAGCACTGAGAGGGATCTAATTTTTTGAGGTGTTTTTCTTTTTTCAAATTTAAATTCAAGAAATTTGATCTCTCTTAATTGATAGATCCGGGTTTAAGTTTTAAGTTTTTATTTTATAAACGAACATCTATTTTTTAATTACTTTTCATAATATTTTATTTTATGAACCAACATGGATTTTTTTTTTAAATACTTTTCATAATTATTTTTATTTTATCAGCCGACATGAATTTTTTAATTATTTTGTTAAAAACGTTATTTTGTTACAAACGTTACATCACGTTACAACATCTCCCCCATACTTTTTTTAAATACTTTCCATAATTTTTTTATTTTATGAGCCGACATGATTTTTTTAAATTATTTTGTTACAAACGTTATTTGTTATTTTGTTACAAACGTTACATCACATTACAACATCTCCCCCATACTGGGCTGTAGAGCACCTCATTTCACTCGGTGCAAAAATAACATTATTTCATGATAATATAAATTGCTTGTGTTTAAGTAAAAGATGGAAAAGAAAGGAAAACAAAATGTTAGTGATCATAATAATAAGTATAAGAGCATCTATTATGTATAGGGTATTAAGGAAAGGTAGGAGGCTTGTCCCTCAAGTCATGGGAGGTAGCATAGAGTAATGATGAAGGTGTATGCAAGGAAGGAGGGAAGGATGACAAAGGTTAGCTCAACATGTTCCCTCAATTTGTTGAATAAACTTTAATTTACTACACTCCTTATTAGCATGATGATTTTGCATGTATAATGGATTGATAACACTAAGTAGTATGTTGCAGTCATGGACACCAAGATAGATTATGCAAAGGCTTCACACAATATAGGTATGTCTCTAAAGTCCATGGCTTGTGTTTCATGGTTGTTCTCTAGCTACTTTAGCTAGAGTCAAGACCTCCCTTGGTTCAAGCTAGAGCAACATTGAGCCAAAATTTTAGAGCACCCCTTCAAAACCCATCTTCCTATCTAATTAAGGCTCTTCTTGTGAGTGAGGTAAGGCAGGAGTTTGTTCTCAAGGAAACATGTAGACAAAGGAGGTAGAGTTGAAAGTGAATGGTGCAAGGTCACGGTTCTACTTGAAAAAGGAAATTGGCCTTTTTTTATCACAGGGTGAAGAATTTGACTCTAAGAAATGTTATGAAGGAAGTGAGATAAGGATGCAAGGTTCTTTCTAGTGCTTTCTTTGTAGTCTAGGGACGGAAAAAACCAATATGGCCAGAATGATGAAGGAAAGTTGGTAGTGGGGGAAGCAAAACGAGGCTAGCCATATGAGGTAAGCCTTAGTCGTGCAAGAACCCTAACAAAGGCAATTTCTCCAATAAGAAAACTAAAGTTGAAATGGAGGCTAGGGAAGTTATATATTTTTATTAAATATAATTCAAAATGATATATTTTAATTTATTAATGTTTAGGTATTTTCATCTTTCATATTTTAAGGTATAAGCATAAGAGCATCTATTATGTATAGGGTATTAAGGAAAGGTAGGAGGCTTGTGGTAGCATAGAGTAATGATGAAGGTGTATGCAAGGAAGGAGGGAAGGATGACAAAGGTTAGCTCAACATGTTTCCTCAATTTGTTGCATAAACTTTAATTTACTATACTCCTTATTAGCATGATGATTTTGCATGTACAATGGATTGATAACACTAAGTAGTATGTTGTAGTCATGGACACCAAGAGAGATTATGCAAAGGCTTCACCCAATATAGGTATGTCTCTAAAGTCCATGGCTTGTGTTTCATGGTTGTTCTCTAGCTACTTTAGTTAGAGTCAAGACCTCCCCTGGTTTAAGCTAGAGCAACATTGAGCCAAAGTTTTAGAGCACCCCTTCAAAACCCATCTTCCTATCTGATTAAGGCTCTTCTTGTGAGCAAGGTAAGGTAGGAGTTTGTTCTCAAGGAAACATGTAGACAAAGGAGGTAGAGTTGAAAGCGAATGGTGCAAGGTCATGGTTCTACTTGAAAAGGGAAATTGGCCTTTTTTATCACAGGGTGATGAATTTGACTCTAAGATAGGTTATGAAGGAAGTGAGATAGGGATGCAAGGTTCTTTCTAGTGCTTTCTTTGTAGTCTAGGGAGGGAAAAAACCAATATGGTCAAAATGATGAAGGAAAGTTGGTAGTGGGGGAAAGCAAAACGAGGCTAGCCATATGAGGTAGGCTTTAGTTGTGCAAGAACCCTAACAAAGGCAATTTATCCAATAAGAAAATAAAGTTGAAATGGAGGCTAGGGACATTGCTTTCAAATATCACAAGAGGTTTCAACCTGACAATGAGGTGGAGGTAGAATAAATTGAGAAGTAAGAAGGGGAGAGACAAGGCAATACCTCATATGAGGACATAAATGTTGTGCTCATGGAATTGATACCAAGACAAGCTTCTCTCACAACTAGGGTACAAATTTTTTCAAGCAAATTAACCTTTATTGACACACCAAATACATAGTTTCCCACGCAATTGAAGAATTGGGTACTCACTGAAAGTCATTCTTGATAAATTGGACTCCCTAGACCACAAATATGAGGCATTAGTCAAATCACATTGGGATATGGAAGCAATGGGGCAAAATTAGGAGGTCTAGACCCCAATCATAGGAAACCCTATATGCACCAATCCAACCTTCATATATGACGGACTTGGATTTTGAAGAAGAGGACTAGGTGTCATATGGTCTTACTCCAGTTCTATTTTTTTATGATAAATATCAAAAGAAGTATATCCTTTGTTATGATAAATATCAAGAGAAATATATCATGTGTTCATTCGAGTTTAAATTTTGCTAGCATGCTAGGTAGCTTGTTTGACTCTCCTCCACCATATTGATATGTTTATACTTTGGTTATAGGCGTAGCACATCATAGGATAACTCTGAACAAACATAAGCTCATGAATATTATCATGGACATAAAAAATAACATGACTACCAAATTTTTTTACCCAATTTATACATGGTTTTCCCTCAAGGCGAGCTACCAGGAATGGTTGTATTATTTATTATACTATGTTAATAGAATAGTTCAACCAACTTACCAAAAAAAAACACAAGTGTCATCATTGTTCACAAAAGTGTCGTCATTAATTTTATTTTTTTCTAGAAAAAAATTGACAGATAAATTCAAGGATACTTTCTTGCATTTGTGGATGGCATCCCTAATAAACCCATCAGCATAAACTAGTGCACCTAACCCAAAGAGAATTTAAATCAAACTCACACGAAACTAGCCAAATGCCCAACAACATTGGCAACATCCAATTAAATTAACCCCTTGAACTTTTGTCAATATGCACCTCTCCACCATTAATAAAGCAATCATCAACCCCTACCCCTTGCTTCAATACATAAAATCTCCATAATCCCTAACCTTATTACTTTATCCTCATACTTATTTTTCTACCCCAAACACCCCTTGCTTGATGTTTACCCCCATTCCGCTCTAATTTTATATAGGTCCTTATTAATTTAATTGTTATCACAATTCTTTTGCTTTATCCTCTCAAAATCATTCGGTATACTACCTATTACCTATTTCGTTGTACTCTTGCTCCATATTCCAATTTTTATTTATTTTAATTTTAACATACAAACCACTCCCTTTATATTCTGATTTTCAATCTATTACAATTTTTTGTTTTGTTGACAACTTATTTACCTCATCTTAGGTCCTCCTTTTATAGAGAGAGTTCTACTCTCGGTGAAGGATGTAATGGTTGTTCAATTTTATATACTTAATACATGAGTATAGTTTTTTTCTAATAAACAAAAAAGGATTTTTTTTATTCCATGTGCTCTCTTATCTTTTTATTTTAAAAATAATAATTTACAAACTACCATTCCCTTTATATTCTTGTTTTCAATCCTAATCTCTCTAATTTTAAAATTTATTACAATTTTTTTATAACTATGTTTATGGAATTTTACTATGTTCGAGTTTATCACATTGGATTATTTACCTCAAATTATTTCCATTTGAATAAAATATTTTGTCATTTTAATTTAATTTATTATTTTAAATTGAAAGGTATAGTTTGCTTTTCCTCTCATTTCTTTTTTTATTACAGATATGAATAAAGTATCTTATTAACATATACTTAAACCAATTTGTTTTCTCAAGCATGTATGGCGTCTTTTTTGATGATGGACAAAGGTCAAACACATTTCCTCACACATAGACACACAAGGGATTTACAACCGTCGAAGTTTGACCTTAAGTTATTTGCATGGCAACACCTCTTTCCAATAAGTACGCCACAAATCACACCATCTCATTTGCAATACTATTTATATGTTTCTAATGTTTCTCTCTATGATAGATAAAAAGTTAAAAAAAAACAAGATTTGAAATCTCTTGCACATTTAAATCCAAAATTATCATGGAGAATCTAGAAATCTTATCTAGTACGAGGGGATTTTATATTCATGGAAACAATTTCAATATGCCACAAGATAGGCATCTTTAGTCGTTGTTTCACGTACACAAACACCCTATATCCCATGGAGGGAGGAGTAGAAGGTCTAGCAATGAAGTACATAAAATAATATAATGTGCAAAATTTTGTTGGTATTGACTTTGATATGAACATGTAATGAAACTAAAAGTAGTAGAACTAATGAAGATGCACTTATGTCCCTATACACAACATATTTGTACATGAGTTATTTTGTTTGTAAACTCATTAATGACCTATAACTAATTGAGTGAAGATCATGTAGATCTTGAGTGCTCATATCCGGAAAGCTTGAATCCCAAAAGAGAGAAAATATGCAAATATCAAGAAATTCATAGAAAGAACATTATGAAAATTGAAAAATTAAAGACACCATGAAAACACAAGAGAGAGTTGAAGAATGATTATATTCATATGAACCATTGCATGCAACGAGGCCAAGTTTAAGACCTATTCTTCTCGATCCTAACTCTCCCCCTACGACCTTTTTATAAGGTGTCTTGTTGACCATGTCAACTTTGATTAACTAACTCCATTAGTTACATGTCTATCATGATGTCTATTCCATTATTAGTCCATGCCAAAGCATGGACTATAATACCTTTTATTTGCAATTCAAAGTGCTTTCATTTAGCATTAATTCAATTTCATGTTAAAAATATGTATAAAGTTTTCCAATGTTTATAAAATACATTTATTAAATTGTTTTTTTGAAAAAAATCAAACTTTTTAACTTTAACTCATTTCATTTCCCACAGAGGGGTAGAGCAATTCGTAAAGAGTCATCAAGATGAGAAGTTGTAAATGGAAGGTCACAAGTTCATGAGCAAACCCGAACCCTAAGGTGGATTGGTGAAGAAGAGAAGAGGAGGACATCTTGACTTGGAGAATATGTCGGAGATATTCTTGCATATTGGAGCTCCTTGGTTGCTAGGGTTTTGTTGATTTTCCCTAGCTAAGGTGTTTGGAGGGTTGGAAGATTCGTACTAGCCTTCAGAGAAGGCTATGGTGCATGCATTACTTCATCTTGAGCTTATTAATGAAGTCTATCAATATCTCGTGTAATTTCCAAATTTGAACTTCATTTACATAGGTTCTTCATGCATTGTTACTTGTAGTTACATATGTCTTGTCAATTTGACATAAGTGAAAGGATAAATTGTGAAGTGATTTGTCATCTAACAAAAGAATATAAGGGGGTGATTTTGCTATCATATTGTTGTTATAGTGTTTCTTTGTTGTTGTAAAAGAGCATTTTAAGATCTGGTTATAGATGTTAGACACAATGCTCACTGAGAGAGGGGGGTGAATCAGTGAGCTAAGGCTAAATTCAAATTTCAACTTTTTGTACCAATCTTGTATAATTATTTCACATTCACTTCAACATCATATTTATCAATGAATTATATATCAACTAAGCACATGTCATTCATCAACAAAAACACATTATCATCAAAACATTGCACAAGATACAGAGGATATAGTTTTGTAATCTTTTGTATTCGGTTCAACGGCTACAATCGTGAGGCAATTCAGCACCAACTGAAAAAAAAAGAGCACCAACTCTTTATCTAGGACCCTGCCTAGTTTTTCTTAGATCCTACTAAGAAAATGGATACAAGACCCTGCTTGTATTTACTTGTACAATTCATCACAAGACTCTGCTTGTAAATTATGTGTACATATTACATCAATTATACTGTCCTTAAACAACACTGTCCATACTGTCCAAAATCTGGGCTCACTGAACCATCCAAATTTCTCCACCAGTCACCGAAATCTTCACTGCTCCACTGAAATCTTCACTGCTGCACTGAAGTCTTCACTGCTGCACCAAAATATTCACTACCTTCATTCTGTTGTCTTGTCCATCATGTTCACTAATTCATGTACAAATCAACATGTCATTCTGATCATAACGAGCATATTCATCATGAGTATCATGTCTTCAGCTGCCCCAATTCAATCCATTATCAAACCCTGTCTCAACATATCTTCATACTGTTCATCAACATTCTGTCCTGGAGATCATCATGTAGCCCCAATCAAAAGATAAAGAACATTTTGTCCATCACTGGTATGTTATCAGCATTCTGTCCACATCAAGCAGCTGCCCAGAAATCAAGCTAACTCATTAATTCTCTGTCTCAGACAAACCCAGAAATAGGAAGATTTTATTTATGCTCCTGCTACTGTCATCACACTGTCCTCATGCTGCTCCTGTTCACACCACCGAACTGTCCTCTCTCTGAACCATGTGAATTATCCCTTCTATCACGGGATTCCTCACTGTCCCCCGAAATTGCACAGAGCTCCACTGTCCCCGAAATTGCACAAAGCTCTGCAAAAATCTCCAGTTGAAAATGAAGTTTTTTACAGTGTATTTATATAGATCCAAAAACAAATTCAACTAAGCCGACTTGTATTGTATATCTCCTCTTTTTTTATTTAATAAAAATTATCTTCTATGGCTGAGCCGACTTGTCAAGAATAAGGATAAAAATTAATTTAATTTTTATTTTAAATTAACCTTTTATTATTTAATTTATTTGGGGTGAGTTTGCATAAGGAATTAGATTAATAAGAATGACAGTTGGGCTGGAAGAGCTTCCAATATAAGGTTCCATCATGTCTTCATAACCATATTAATTCTTTAATTGCAATGGGCTCCACAACCTTTGTTATTTATGGCCCACTTAACAAGACAAAGACCCCATTAGCGTCCATGGACATCTTCAATCGTTTGAGGGCTTCTCCAAACATTTGCGTGGGCATCTTATGTGGGTTACTTCAGTAATAAGGACATCAAGCCATAATAAGTATGGTTCCAAACAAACCCCACGATGTGTATGGTTTCCAAGACCCCATCAAACCACAGAATGGGTCATTTGTCCTTCCATTGTCCTTCTTGCCACACTATCATAGCCTTGTCATCAATCTTTGTTCATTAATGGCTTCAATGCCATGTCTTCTTGCCATGTTCTCATTATTTGTGTAATACATGTCACCATCATACACTTCACCTTTGTCATTAATGTTGTCATCAATGACAACCATAGACAACCATATTCAACAATAGATTGATAAGTTGGCCTAGAAGCATTGAAATTTATCCTTTTGTTTGTTATTTTTTCTCCTTGAATTGTTGGGAAGTTTGGGACTGTTTGAAGTGAATTCTTAAATTATTTTTGTTGTTGTTTTGTACTCTAATTTAGAGAAATCCTTAGGCTGAAAATTCTAGGGCTAAGATCCAAGAAACATTCAAGGTTGAAGGTGAAGTTTTCTATTTTGCATTAAAACTCCAACTCATAAAATTTCCACAATATATGTCAAAACCAAGGAAGGAGCACTAGACAATTGTAAAGACAATATTTAGATATTTACATGGCACTACAAATTATGCAATTAGCTACAAAGAAAGACCTAGAACAGACAAAATAATATATATACAAGGCTTTGTATATGCAAATTGTGTTGAAGATATTGATCACAAAAGATTGACAAGTGGTTTTGTTTAACCTATTTGGAGGAGCAATTAGCCATCCATGCAAGCAATAAATTGGTATGGTTGTATTGATTGTGTTTCGGTATTGGATGTGTACAATGATCTATAAGATTAGATTGCAATGGTCAAAATGCAATATTTTTTTGCAAAGAACCATGCTTATCATCCTAAGATGAAGCATATCAATGTGGAATACCATTTTGTGAGAGACATGGTTGAAGACTAGAAAGTCTTATTGGGGAAGGTTGACACCTTGAAGAATGTTGCATACTCATTGACAAAGTATGTTAATACTAAGAAGTTAATATGGTGTAGAGAAGCAATAGGCATTATTGACTAAACCTATGACCTTATAAATCTTGGGCCCTCTACTTTGCAAATAAAACAAGTGGGAGAATGTTGGAGATGTATTATATTCTTTGCATATGGATTGCACCAAGTACAAATCTAGGAGGGGTGAAAAATTTTGATAAAGCAAAAATTATCTGAAACTCAAGAATTAACAATGGCTCACACACACATTACATAGAGATTTACGCTAGAAACCCAAAATCGAGAAAAGCAACATTCCTTAGAGTTTCTCCACTCTCTATCTCATTGTACTATCTTTTTTGTTTACAATACAATATTATAGAATAAAAAAACCCTCATCCATTAACCTAGATTAGATTACAACTCCAATTCCTTAACCAAAATTAGTTCACAATTTCCAAGGCACTAGCACTTAGACCCCCCTTGCTCTAAGAACCTTACAAAGAGAACAACACACGTCCAACTTGGGGGGCATGATGGGATTAGCCACTCCACCTCTTGTTGACTATAATGATTTATAGGGAGGGGAAATAGCCCCAACTAGTTGAGAATTGAGAAAGACCCCCCCCAAAAAAAATGTTCCCATCTTTGGCATGTTTTGTGCTTTTTTAACAATGGTTTTTTGACATGTTGTATAATCTAAATTAAGGGATTAGGGTTGTGATCTAAATTAAGTTAATGAATTAGGGTTTTTGATGCTCTGCAATACCTAAATATTGTAGTGTGATTGGTAAATTTAATATAATGAAGAAGATAGAGGTGTGGCTCTACGTTAGGTTGGTTTTCCCACTTAAGAGTTTCCAAGGTAAATATTTGTGTATTGTGTGTGTCTTGTTTTTCTTTCTATTTTTCTTAAAAATGTGTATCCATTACTTCACTTGCATAAGTTTAATACTTTCAATCTCTAGTGCATTCAAATTGTAGTCAAACTTGTTATTTTTTTTAGTTACGCTGAAAGTGTTTATAACATGTTTGGGGTGTTTCATGCGATTGGGGTGTACATGGTGCATGTCCAACCCCATAATGGTATGAGATGGGTTGGCACATGGAAGATGGTCCATGACGGATTTATACATTTGAGATAGCTTGCTCATTGAATGCTTGACCTCAAATGATTATTGGCTTGGTGTTCTTCCCATAGGCATTGGAGATCTCTTGGTAGTTTGGAGTGGATGCCCTTCATTGGGTCCCCATGGATGAGCCACTTGCTACGAGAACACCCTACATGGGATGAGGAGTGTTATGCATCATGGAGTAGTGAATCAATCCCTAGTTAACATGTGGCAACTTGGATTCATATTCGAAGGATTGGAGATGGCTCAAGGACACCTAGGCTTTGACATTTTTCATGCGGGGCAGTTCACCAAGTGGACAACATTTCATAGGAGGATTCATGGAGTTCATGGAGGCCTTTGATGGAATGGTGTGGATGTTCCTTGTGTAGCTACATCAAATTGGAGACATTATTGTGCACAACATCACCTAGTATCATGAAACGTGTACTTTGCGGTGTAGCATCTCACTTGTGTTGGCCTACAAGGGCACATTGTATGTTGCTTGTAAGGGCTAAGGCCCACATTGTAGTGTTGGCCTCCCTTACCTTGCATATACTAAAGAGGAAGGAGAGTCTCTCCATCATTCATCTTAGTGTTCATTCTTATATTACTCTCATGTGAAATGTGGCTTAGAGAAGGGTGTGCACTAGCCGCTCTCTTTGTCTCTAGTGTCTTCTTTGTCACTTAATCCTTCTCTCTCTTCAGTTGCTAGGGTTTCTTGGGATTCTTAGAATATGTTGGATGTCTAGGGTTAGATTTTACCCCCTAGAGATTGAAGATTAGCAATTTGTGATAAAACCATGGGGTGGATCTTGGAGAAAAAGAAGAAAACAAGAGGAAATATTGCCTTGGAGTATGTATTGGAGTGATCTTGCATAATGGACCACCTTGGTTGCTAGGGTTTTGTTGAGTTTCCCTAGCTAGCGTTTTTGGAATGTTGGGAGGATTTGTACTAGCCTTGAGAGAAGGTTGTGATATGCACATACATTTCACCTTGAGCAAATTAATGAAGTTTCTAGCTATCCTATACTTGTGCAATTTACATATTTGAATTTCAACTATATGGTCCTCATTCGTTGTTATTTATAGTTATAGACAAGTAAAAGGACAATTTTTTAAGAGGTTTGACATCTAATGGAAGAAGATAAGGGACTGATTTTCATGTTGTCATATTTCTATTAATGTTGTAAAGTGCATTTTTAGATTTGGTTATTGATTGATAAGTTACTCTAGAAAGGCTAAAACTTATCGTGGTATTTGGTATGTTTTCTCTTTGATTGTTGGGAAGTTTGGGGTTATTTGGAAGTGAAATATTGTACCATTTCCACTATTGTTTTGTACTTTATTTTAAAGGTGGAAAATTTTGGGGCCAAGATTCAAAATATCTTCAAAGTTAAAGGTGAAATTTATGAACCGCATTTAATTGGCTATTCCAAGCAAAATTTCAACAAAACTTTATTAATAATCAACTTCGGATTTTGTTTGCATTTGACCTCCTAATACATGTAAACATATTGAATCATGTAATCTTATCCCTGATATCCAAAATAAAGAATTTTATAGTGCAAATTCTAATGACTTGAGCACTTAGAATGGTCCTCTAATGAATTAAGTGCTTCTCTCCCTTCAAGTATAAATTATAACTTCTTCATCCCATTTGGGAGGTTATATAGATCGCATAGGGATTAAATATAGATGATCAGGACACTCAAAATCCCTGAATTTGTATCTAGGGTTTGACTTCAACCATAAGAGTTTCTCTCTCTAGTACGCTTTAGAGGAAAATACCTTGGAGCAAAACAATATTATAATATGGACATCATGGTCACAACCATTTTCATAAAGGGTTATACTTGAACATATATGTTTGACACCCCATAAACTTTCACCATAACTATTACTCATGCTCTTTTACCCTTAATTCAATGGTACTCCTTTATCCATAGCTAATGTTGTGACAACCATCCATTCAACAAAGGCTTAATGGATGTTGACATCCCAACCATATCCAAGTTCCTTCTTTTCATTCTCTTGTTACACGTTTGCTTGTTTCATTTTTACATTAAAACATATGAGAGATCAAATGGAAGACTCCATGTTGAGTTGATAGTGTCATATTTAATTGATAATCTCATTTTGAAAGCAAGAAGAAAAAATGGCCTCTAAGAAATGACAAAGATTTTTTAAGGATAAAGATGCACAAAACAATGTGTTAACAAGTTGGACTAGCAACTTAAGCACATAAAAGAAAGGATGGAAAGAATTGAAAAAAAACAATGTTCACGACTTCAACTCCAATTCCAACACTAGTGATTCATATTAATATCAAAAGATAAGCTACTACTAAAACAAGATTACAACGATCACATTGGCAATTAGTAACGAGCCTAGCCATGCTTGTTCACGAATACTCAAAGCTCCCTTCGCAATTTATCTTATCGCCTATATCACAAAAGGCAAGAAAGGGGGTGTTTCCTTCGTTTTAGTTTGTTTGAAGTCCAATATTTACCTAGGAAATAAGGAATTCTTTGGCTAGGAAGCTGCAAAGTTTTGATAAAAATAATAATAGAATCCTAGTGCTCTAGTTTTGTAAGTGATTTACTCTATAGGTAGAGTTTATGCAAAGTTGTAATTTTCTTGAACTCTAATTTTGTTCCTATTAAATAAATGATGAAAAGTAAACTTTGCAGGAATTACAATAAAATGTAACCAATAATTATTGAGGTAATTTTGATTGTTGGCCAAGCTCGTGAGAAGTTTATATATTTAGTTCCATAAAATTATATACAAGTGTACGATAAGGATCAATACCATGCCATGCAATTGTAACTATATACAAGCATCCAAAATACTTTTGTTGACAATAAACTCATGGAAATTTGGTCAATAAGGTTTGATGTATTTTGTGCCTAGGCATTGAATATGAACTCTTTTAGAAATTTGGCATCTAGTTGCATTCATGTGGGTTGCAATGATGATGATGACTCATTATCATCCACTTAGAACAACTTTGGTCTACTAGACCTTAAGAAAATTGTTAAAGAATTAATTAGCATACTTTGAAATTTTATTTCTATGCTCCAAAATATTGGAGAGAAGCTGTCCGAAATCACTACAATTTTAATGAGTTAGCAGGTTAGGGAGGTGAGTATTGTTACAAATATTTTTAAATCGAAATCTAATGTAGACACAAGAAATTCTAAGAGGGTGTTTTTTATCATCAACCCTCTTAGTATCACAAATATGGCAATTTATTTCATTCCACGTCATTTTAAAAAGTCCATTGCCTTATTTCACTATGGAGCTTGTGAGAAATTATTTGTATTTTAGAAATATTGATTTCCATATTTAAGCTAGCTATAACAAAAATATACTTTTATCTTCTAAATTGGGGTTTAATGACCTCTTTATAGTATCTTTATTTTATTTTATCCTCTAGTTCTTTATGGCAAGCAATACTTCGTATCCACGAACATTAATAACTTACCAATTAGCTATTTTTTACTGAGCGAATGTCATTTTGCTTAGCATTGTGTAGTGTTTGTTTTATAATAAGAGTATTATGCTTATTAGCTTCTAGGTTTCTCTAGTAACCCTCGTTGATCTAATGATTTCACAATGTTTTTGAATTTATTCACTTCTATAATAAAAAAGGTCGATATTTAGTGACTATCGTGTTGTCTTAGTGAGCACAACATTACACCACAATTGTGAATCCTATACTTTCATTCATTAATACATAGTGGCAATTCAAAGGACATCAATTAGGTCTAGCCCGAGTGGTTGTGAGATGGAGTATTACCTCCCCTCCTAGGTTCTATTCGCTTAAATGACATGTTGAGTTCATAAAGATTATATTGTTGTAACGGCTTTGAGCCTTGTTGTTGACCTGGCAAAGCCCCGAAAATACTAGGATTTACCCTAAGCACTATCTTCAAAATGAGTGGATAATTACCTAAAAAAAAATAATGGTAATTCAAAGAATGGTATATCATAGTGTTACTATATGGCAAAGTCCAAATTATACTATTGAATGTATCTCTGTAACAAATTCCAAAAAAAACGTTATTCATTATTTTCCAGCTATTTGTCATTTTCCATAAACAATAAAGTGATTATTTTGTCAAAAGATAACATGCATATTTATATCCATCACCTTAAAGAACCTTTACAATTTCTTTTGAAAAACAAATTGCATATAATCAATGTTGTCAGCCATGGTAAATGTATGGCACATATTGACTTGGATATTCATCGTTTAAGGGCCTGAACCTTTGCAATTTCTTTTGAAAAACAAATTACATATAATCAATGCTGTTAGCCATTGTAAATGTATGACACATTGACTTGGATATTCATCTTTTTGTGGCTTCTATGTGCTATGATATGAATTCATTCCCCTTTACAAGATCTATTATTCCATCTTATGTCCTCAACACACTATCAATCTCAATGTTAATATCAATTTCGGGAGTCAACCCAATAGGAAACTCAGACTTGACAAGCTTGGAAGGCACTAAATGCAGGGATTCACCAGCACTGAGGTTAATTTGTTCAGCCAAGACAATTGTGTGTTTATGGATTGATCAACACTAAGTCTTGATGGTAACAGACTTTTAATATCCTAGAACAAGGTTGTTTTATTATGCATGTATATTTCTATAAGCTAACAATAAGCACTCGTAAGTATTACTACGTTTTAATATAAATAAATTTCATCCTGCAAACCCACTTCTAATAGCTTTAATCCATTGCTCATATTCTGAAAATGCATTACTTGTATCGTAAAGTTCTCTTTTATTTGCAATGACAAGACTGTACTAGTAGTTTAAAATGCACCCAAAACGAGATAGCACTCGGCTCTCCTTACTACTGTGTGCAAATACACACATCTATCTATAAGCATGTAAATCTTCTTTAAACTAGATTTGTTTAAACTTTGACACTGAAAGGTTAAGATCCTAAATTGTGACTCCACGAGTACTAATATTAATGAATGTTTCAACTTTTTTAATCAAAGAATGTCCCATCTCTTACATAACATATCAAGGTATTGTATGTAAAGTCTTTAATTCATTCTTAGTCCAGATTTTCACTCTTAATCCAACTACCTTGAATTTACTGCTTATATATTTCCTTTTATACTATTTGCATCCTTGTAACATTGAAGATAAGATTTCTAAGGCCTTATGTACCAGTGTGAAGACTAGTTTTAAACTGCCGTGACAGTGGTAATTCTTTATACTTAAAATAAATTATCTCTTCAAAAAGAGATAAAAAAATGAAGAACGTTTGGCAATTCAGTTCATGACTTTAAATGGAATAAACTAACCAAAATAATTTATGCCTGGGTGTCTCCCATATATAGTTAAATGTAGTAGAATCCGTTATAGTCCCGACTGCCTAGTAAAATGGAGTATATAGAAAATAGAAGGGAAATATTGGTAATTATTGTGAAGTCCTTGTTTACAAAAGGCAGCAATAAGAATAAGAGCAAAGTTTAAGCCCTTTCAGGACCTTACATTACTAAGAAAGGGTTGGCATTTCAATCAGAATCATCGCAACTTAGTAAGACCTTTTAAGACCTTATCTGACAGTTAAGGGTTGACTGACAAAAGTAAATTGTAAAGTTTAAGGCCTTCAAGGGTCTTACCTTGCTAAGAAAGAGTTGGCATTTGAGTCAGAACCATCCCAACTTAATAAGACCTTTTAAGACCTTACAGACCCTTGCCTGACTAAAGGTTGACCTTTCAATTACTGTTAACCCAACCTGCTAAAATCTTTCAAGACTTACCTAAGTAGGAAAAGTTGACCTTCCAAGACCAACCCAGTAAGGCATTTCAAGACATTATTGAGAACATTTTATGACCTTACCTGAACCCAAGTAGGAGCTTTCAGCTAAACATAAGCATGCATGGGGCCTTCTACATGTATTAGAACATGCTAACATATAGTCATAGAGAATACATATAAATAGATGTCTGCACACTCAATGCAGCCAAATTCAAAATATAGATCCCTCGTACTGTAAAGTTTACTGCTGATAGTATGCAATAGTTTTAACAAAATTGATAAAATAAATAAACATTAATAAAAAATAAATCAATAAAAATAAATCTTCAATAGGAACAAGGTAAGTAAAACCCCATATGTATCAATTCAGAAGAACATAGTGCTCTTCTCCATTGTTCTTGACACTGACCTTCCCCACAGCATCACTTGCGAGCGGGTTGCATAATACAGAACTGGTATATTGGTTAGTGAATTATCTTTGCTCAGACCTGAAATAAAATATAGGTTCCACAGGTGACCAGACATGACTTCCATCTATTAATTAGAGATGAGATAATGAATCTTGAACATTGTAAAGGCAACCTAGAAGTTGATAACATGAATATCTGGAAGAGAAGATCCATCCATTGGCTACAAAGTCTAAATGCATTTCATTCAACTTTCACTTTATATCCCTTTGATTCCCCTGATAAGGGGATTAGTTTAACCAGCATGGCAACTGGCATGCCAAGAAAACCTATCAGTACACTGACAAACCACTGGGTCTGACTAAGGGGAATTGTACTTGCAAGACTACGAAGGAATTCGATTATAATCACTTGGAACACAACAGTAAATGACATGACAGCCATGAAGATCCAATTGCTCAGTATGCCATTGAAAACATTTAACCCCTCCATTTCTCTTGAAATTATTTCATTAAAAACCTGCATATTAACGAGAAACAAAAACACAAATCAATCCAACATCGAAAATGAAATTAGTTCCACAACTTCCCATAGAAATGAAAGAATTATAGTCGATAATATACTGCAGTCACTATAGTTCATTTGCGAAAAAAGGGGACCAAGAAATCATCTACTCAGAATTTAAAACTTTTCTTCTGACAGACATAAAAACAAAGGTCAAATATACGCAAAGCACTCTCTTGCATGGAATATATACTTCTGCCAGTTCCCCGCCATGTCCCCATCACTGATCATCTAGCACAAAATTCAGGTAAAACGCAAGCTTTCACATTACCCTGGACATGGGTAACTGTAAAACTAGTCAACAGGCAATAAATCCACTGCAGATGGACTTCAGAGCTACAGATCATTTACTGTAGCTCCTTGCCCTGCCCCTGGATTGTGCTTCATGTATTAATTGATTTTGTAATATTTTTACTTCGAAATGTTCAAATCTTTCAAAATTTCACTATTCAGAAATGGAGCTTCGATGACCATCTAATTTGGGACTCCCAACCTGCTCCATTCATGGCCTGGATTTCAATTATACGGAAAAGTTGCAATGTAGTATCATCCAGTCATTACAGAATAGTTCTCTACTCTCACTTTCTGAGTCTTGATAAAAAGTATTTTGGCCTACTTCTAATGTGCAGACACGGCTAATGTTTCTATGATATAAAGTTGTAAATCAATTCAGTGAGATTCATTAGGATCTCTGATACAATGTACCAATGACTTAAAACCATTGTAGTTCCACTTCCACGCACAGATTTTCTTATGGTTGCAACAAATAAGCAAAAGAAATATCCATGCAACATGAGGAAAATATTGTCACAAACTACAATTAAATTGTACTTGAATATGTTTCTATTTTCTTAGAAGGATCAATTGCTTTCCAGTTGAGCTCTTTTTTCCAAATAGATGGATAAGAAGATGAAAGATACTAGTTAATTTCTCATCCTTTAGATTGGCCAAGAACTATCTTCTATGCAGTCACGAGTAATTCATGGAGCATGAAGGTTTCCGAATATGAGTAGAAATGAATATATGTGATAACAAGGCTTATTTGTCATGTATTCATAGCTGTTAATCCCCTCTCCTTCCACTATGGAGTATTAAAGTCAACCATGAAGCATTCCCTTGAATCAATTTTTGCACTTAACTCAGCCTACCTTTCTTACATAAAACTTTAAAAGTCACTTTCTTCATAATAGCACTCCTTACTATGTTTGTAACATCTAAGCGGTGTCAATCAACACTCGATTATGATCATATGCCACTAACTATTAGGGTAAGCTGTAAATCAGAGATTTGGTTGGCCATAGAGCAAGTCCATAATGGTGAGATTGCGCACTACACAGGCAAGGTTAACAGTGGTCATCACATGCCCTTGGTGATTAAGTAAGCTTGCATCCATGTAAATCTCTGATGCTCTTTCTTGGCTGCTTCTGTTTTGGATGTGTAGAACAGATCTCTAAAAATGGTTTTAGTAATGCCTATAAGATGTACATAATGCAACTGTAAGCATCAACAGCATTTTGAAAATGAAGGAAAAAAAGGAAAACTATATCAGTAGGTTTCAATTTCTAAATTCATTATACCTTAAGTCAAACGATACTACTCATCCCTTTCGTTCGAGTATGGAAAAATGTGCATATAAGTGTGACCATGTGAGAGAGATAGCGAGGGTACCTGGCAGAAGACAAATGAATTGAAGATCAGTGTGTTCAGAACCAAGTCTGCATCAGGGCCATCCAGTTCAAATAGTGTTTTTCCTTTGGCTTGCAGTATCCATATTACAATGAGCTGGTACAGAGCTTGGCCAAAAATATTCCTCCACATAACATTGCTGATGATGCTTGCACCTCTTCTAACAGGCTTTCTTTTCATCAACTCATCATGGGGAGGCTCTATTGCCAATGCCAAGGCTCCAAGAGTATCCATGATCACATTCACCCATAACAGTTGTACTGCTGTTAGGGGAGTGCTACCTGAGTGTTAAATACCAAACAAATGTTACTAATCAGGCTGTTTAATAAATAAGAGAACATTACCGCCGCAGAATTCATACCCAACCTAAATTTACTACCTATCATAAGCCAGAAAGCATGCATGGAAACATATTGAAAATATATAATTGCATTGGCAAAGTAGAACAATAATATGCAAATTACCTGTGAAACATGCCGAGGAAAAATTCACAATTAGGGCAACTACAATCACTGTTAGTTGAAATTGCACAAATTTTTGAATGTTTATAAACACTGAATGGCCTCACTTGGCAACTGTTACGATTGTGGCAAAGTTGTCATCGAGTATAATCACATCTGCACTCTCCTTTGCAACCTGGACTTCCAAAATTACAATAAATCATGAGAATCTATAATATCTAGTCACTTCCCACTATAAAGAACATAACAATAAACTAAAATCAAACAATTTAAAAAGACTTTTGCAATAGACTCTGGAGAGTTTTTTAGAACAGTGTTCTAAAATTCTTTGTTAATCAACAACCTTTTTATGGTAATTTTGCAACATTCTTTAGAGTGAAGAAAATTTTATGTTTATCAAGCAAAATAATCTTTGAAATGAATGTCTTTCATAAGACAGAAACGATCACACTGCCATTGCAAAGCAGTCCATTCCTCAAATATCCAAAGGCCGTGGTATTAAGTGCTTGCTCGTATGACAACTGTTACGTGGTACCAGTACCAGTGCACCTGCAGAGGTGTCCCAGGGAGAGGGGGTCATTTTTCTGACCAGGAGAGGTGTTTAGCCAGCCTTTTCTGAGTAGGGGTTGTGGCCTAACCCTCTGGTTTCTCCTTTGGAAGTATTATGGCTTAGTGGCATTGTTGACTGCCTCATGAAAGGGCTTGAAGACCTGAGGTTGGTGTCCGGGGCTTCCAGGGGTGGATCACTGGGTCACATGACCCCAACCTTGATTCATCATTCCAGCAGCAAATGTTTTAGCACTGAGGCACCTATTTATCCTCCAGATCACTTTGCACACCCTCCTGGCCCTCCAGTTCATCAGCGCCCTCTCTCCAGGGTCCTCCTTTGATGATGACGTCATCCTTGAGGCCAGATTGTTATGCTTGATTAGGGGGGGGGGGGCGTTGAGGGATTTTCACTATTGTTGGGGTTAAATGGGGCATGACGACCCCCCCCCTCCGCACTCTGGCCTTCATAACAGGCTAATTTGCTCATTTTTAGTCATTTTTGACATTTTAAAAAGGTATGCCGGCCTGGATTTTATTTATTTTTGTAGAGTGAGTGTGAAAAGGTATAAATAAACTTTTCCTCACTTCATTTTAACACATCAACTTATGGGACAACTTTTATTTCTGATTTTTGCCCTCACTAGGGCTCTTTGAGTGATGCGCACCTCTTGAGGATGGATATGCTTGCTAGTTTGGGGACACATCTTTGAAGCTAAGTTGCACGAAACGTGGAAACGTGTACAAGTTTCGGAAACGGGAACGTTTGGAAACGTGACCCCCCCAAAATGGGTACGTCAGGGGAAACGTGGACTATATATTTATATATATAGCTTTTTTAATTCGTAGGTAGGTTTAAAAACAATTTAGAGGTTAATTTGTTTTCATTTTCCATAAACAAAGGTTTTTTAGATTTCCTATGGGTCTGAAGTCGCCCATGGGCCTTTGGAGGTTTCCTAGAAGTTTCCGAGAAGTTTCCGAGTTTCTGCGAGTTTCCGATACCGGTACGTGGGTATTCTAGAAGTTTCGTGCAACATAGCTTTGAAGTCTTTGCTCTTGTTTCTTTGCTAAGGTGATGCTAAGAGTTGTTTGATTAACACATGCACAAGGAGGTATCCAAGTCTTTTCTCTTGATATTTCTTTGTTAAATGTTGGATGTGTGCTTATCTAAGGTTGAATGGTAGCCATTGATGTTGCATTTTGCCCTAGCATAAGTCATTTTTCAGCCTTTAGTTACCCTAGCATTGTCAACTTGAGATTTAGGTCTCCAAAGTTTGTCTTAGCTAGGGCATCATCAACCAACTCTTGTAGTTGTTGAGGAAGCCCTAGTTTTCCAAATTGGCAAGCACCATCTCAAGAGGAGGGCCATCCTCTTTGATGCTCTAGTGATAGGTATATTTCACTAGTGAAACCTTAAGTTGCTCTTCATCTTTCCACCTAATATCTGAATTTGTAATTTTGTAATTATTATTGTAAATTTAGGTGTTTGTTTCTCTTTTACACTTTAGTTTTGATTTTTATGTAAATTTGTAAATTTTAAACTATTAAAAAGCCTTAGTTTCTGTCCTAAGTGTTGGATTTTGTGTAACTTTGGAAGATATTATTCATTTGTATTTTATTGTACTTTCATTGTACTTGATTGTAACTCCTAAGGGAGATGAACCTGATGTAAATACTTATGTAAACACATGAAAGAATCAATGTCACCTTGGGGTGCAAAGAAGCAAAAGAAAAATATTAAAAATAAAATTATTAATTGCCCCTAAGTGAAGTTGGCCCAGTTAGGGATTTTTCTGGTTTTGCACTTGTATAAAAAGAGGTAAAGTGCACCTCATTATCTTATTCACTCACTTGACATTTGCGCATCACTTGGGAGAGAGAAGAAGTTCACACAAGCTGGAGGAGGAAGTTGTTTTGGAGTTTCTACTTGTGGAAAGCATTTTCACATTTTCTCTTTTATCTTTGTACTCTGATCTTAGGATTATCATCTCTATACGAAGGTTGTTGGGTTTTTCCCAATTGGGTTTCCCAGGATAAACTCTGTGTTATTGTTTTGTGCTTTGTCTTTCTTCTAGTGATCTTGGTTATGCATTTATATTATTATGCTATGAATGTATGAAAGTTAACATGGTGTCAGAGCAGTTCTAGAAGAAGTCATTGCCGAAACATTGTCGAAACCCTGCCGGAACTAGGGTTTCATCTTGTGAAGTCTTCACCCAACATTTTGGAGAAAAAGAGCCATGGGAATTTCGTTTTTGGCAAGGCGCATCTTTTGGTGAAGATGGAATTCCATTGATCTAGTTGATATCCCCAGATATGTTGTAGGTCGGAAAAGACCTAGATGGGCACAACAGACACTGCAAGATGCAGAGGGGCATGAAGCTCCACATCTCTGGAAGCTCCACATGGCGCTTCCAGAGAAAGCAAAAGACCTCAAAGGTTCTCTAGCTATGTGGCACTGATGAGCAACATTATTGATTCAGAACCCACCACTTATGAAGAAGCATCCAAACATCAAGTTTGGAAGGATGCCATGATGGAAGAATATCAATCCATCATGAAGAATGATGTGTGGGAGGTTGTGCTGAGACCTGAGGAGAAGTCAGTAGTGACTTCTAAATGGCTATACAAGATCAAGCATGGAGCAAATGGCAGTGTTGAGAAATACAAGGCCAGATTTGTAGCCAGAGGATTCTCTCAGAAAGAGGGAGTCGATTATAATGAGACATTTGCTCCTGTGGCCCGATATACTTCCATTAGATCTATTATTGCGATTGCTTTAGCTATGCGATGGAAGTTGCATCAGATGGATGTAAAGATAGCCTTTCTCAATGGTGTTATTGAGGAAGAAGTTTACATCGAACATCCAGATGTGTTTATTGTCCAAGGAAAGGAGTCTCATGTATGTAGATTGAAAAAGGCACTGTATGGACTCAAGCAAGCACCCCGTGCTTGGTATGGACGAATAGACGGATTCCTGGTGAGCTTGGGATTCTCCAAGAGTGATGAAGACCCCAACCTTTACTACAAGGTTGTAGATGATGAGCCACTGATTTTGGTATTATATGTTGATGACTTGTTTCTCACAAGGAATGAGAAACTCATTGTATGGTGTAAGAAGAATCTCGCCTCTGAGTTTGAAATGAAAGATCTTGGATTGATGCATTACTTCTTAGGATTAGAAGTATGGCAGAGGCAGAAAGAGATTTCCTAGGACAAGGAAAATACACCATTGATATATTGAAGGGATTCAGGATGTTGGACTGCAAGTCCATGGCTACTCCGATGGATGCAAATTGGAAGAAGTTGAGAGATTATACTTCAGAGTCTAATTTGATTGATCCCACCATTTATCACCAGTTGATTGGGTCATTGATGTATCTGACCAACACCAGACCAGATATATGTTTTGTTGTGAATGCCCTCAGTCAGTTCATGTGCGAACCAAGGCAGATTCACTGGATTGCTGCAAAACATGTGCTCAGATACTTACGTGGCACTGTGGGATATGGATTGAAGTATGCTTCAGATGGTGACCTGAGATTGCGGGGGTTTACAGACTTAGATTGGGCCGGATGTGTTGCAGATTGAAAGAGTACTTATGGATGTTGCTTCAGTTTGGGTTCTGCAGTTATTTCCTAGTGCAGCAGGAAGCAAAACTCGGTAGCACTCAATATTGCAGAGGCCGAGTACATGGCTGCTAGCACAGCAGCTTGAGAAGCAGTTTGGCTTCGTAAACTCCTAGCCAGATATGGGAGAAATCCCATAGGCAGATGAGTAGGACAGTCAGCAGTTCGTCGTGTGGTTGCACAGGTGCTTCTACAGTCCAGGTACTCAGCCAGATATGGGAGAAATCCCATAGGCAGATGAGTCGGACAGTCAGTAGATGGTCGTGCCCTTTTGCTCGTCTGAGATCTCAGCCAGGTATGGGAGGACCCCATCAACAGATGAGATAGACAGGTAGCAAATTGTATAGCAGAGATGGTACAGCTGATAATCTCAGATATCCAGGATTGAGTGATTCTCCTGGATCCAGGATTGAGTGATTCTCTTGGACTCACCGAAGGACTGGTGAAGATGATGCAATGAGACTCTGCGGACAACCTTCAGTATGTATAGAGATGATGGAGACAGCATGGATGTACAAGATGAAACCCAGATGATCATGATGCAGATGAAGACCGAAGAATACCTTCCTCGTTGAGAGGGAGTGTTGGATTTTGTGCAACTTTGGAAGATATTATTCATTTGTATTTTATTGTACTTTCATTGTACTTGATTGTACCTCCTAAGGGAAATGAACCTGATGTAAATACTTATGTAAACACATGAAAGAATCAATGTCACCTTGGGGTGCAAAGAAGCAAAAGAAAAATATTAAAAATAAAATTATTAATTGCCCCCAGGTGAAGTCGGCCCAGTTAGGGATTTTTTTGGTTTTGCACTTGTTTAAATAAGAGGTAAAGTGCACCTCATTATCTCATTCACTCACTTGACATTTGCACATCACTTGGGAGAGAGAAGAAGTTCGCACAAGCTGGAGAGGAAGCTGTTTTGGGGTTTCTACTTGTGGAAAGCATTTTCACATTTTCTCTTTTATCTTTGTACTCTAATCTTGGGATTATCATCTCTATACGAAGGTTGCTGGGTTTTTCCCGATTGGGTTTCCCAGGATAAACTCTGTGTTATTGTTTTGTGCTTTGTCTTTCTTCTAGTGATCTTGGTTATGCATTTATATTATTATGCTATGAATGTATGAAAGTTAACACTAAGCCCTAATTCGCAGACCTAATCTACCCTACGCTTTCTTCCTCCCTGCTCTCCTACCTTCGCCCTTTCCTCCAACTCACTCGGACTCCCTCCTAGCTCCTCTCCACACCTTCGGATTTCCCCTAACCCTCCTCACTAGCCCCCTTTTTCCATTCGGTCTGTTGCTTTCCCATCCTACCGCAGGCCTGCCCTTCTTATCTCCTCCCTATCCACGCCCTCTCCTTTCCTCTTCCCTTCTCTTCCCTCTTCTCCTCTACCCACGGTCTCCTTGTTCATTGCTCCCTTGCTCCCTATCTCCTCTTCCCTTTTCCTTCACACTTCATCCCCACTTCTTTGCTGCCTTTCTTTCTCACTCTCTCAGCCAAGTCCGAGCCTTTCCTTCACCTAACACAGTCTGCAATTTATTGCAGACCCTGTGTGTTTTCCCTAACTCCCTCCTAACACCTGCCACACACACAAAACCAAAACTTAAGTTAGTATTTTAATTATTTGTGGTCTAAACTTTGAGTTAGTCTAGGCCTTTTTCTTGTTTGCATCTTAAATTTCCCACTTTTTGGGCAAGGTTATATTTCTGCTGCTACAATTGGTCTGATATTTACATTATATCTTGTTGCTAAAGACTACTGAAGTATCCATTTATTGCACTTATCTTAACTTTTTGTGGATAGCATGTATGAGGGTATGAGATTGGCATTTAATCAAGCACATCAACGCCTTTATGTTGGTGGTGTTGATTGTTGAACTCCTCTATCGTGACCTTAATAAAAATGTACTCTTCACTCAAGAAAAATCACTTATTAAGCATGGGAGGCTTTTTCTACCTTGGTTTAACGATTGGATTAGGAAGTTTCATCAAAATTGTAGGGTGTTGACTAATGTCCTTGGAGGATCAACTTTGAGATTCGAGGTAGAGGCAAGGGCTAGAGCCTAGAGGAGGGAGGCATGGGGTGTTATTGATGAATAGGATCCCAATATAGGCAATGATTCGCCAACACAATATATGTAACTATGCATCCCATGCAAAAAAAACGCAATTTGTTTTTATTCTCTAATTTTTACTCGTTTCTAATTGAACGGTGAAGAATCTAGAAGCAAGGGAGAGTAAGGAAAATGGTTATAAAGAGCTATTTGTTTCATTCCTTCCTGACAGCAAACTTGAAAAGCAACTTGGAGAGAAGGTGCTCTGAGCATAGCAGTGAGCCTTCTAAAGAATGGGATGTGGATCTAGAATCCTCTGACTTGGACCTCTCCCTTGCTGCCCTGAATATTGAGGAACCTAGAAGTGGAATTGGCCTTCATTCTTCCACTACACGTTCCACTGCTGAGCGTGCTTCTTGTTCTATCTTTGAGGAAGATTATGAAGAAGAGGTTGATGACTACTAGTCTTTACTCTTTAGTATTTACTAGCTTGAGCTCATGTTTTATTTCTATGTTCATTGTTCACAGTTTGATACATGTTGATGTAGCGTTATACTTGTAGCCTCATACATAAAGTCTGATTTTAAATATTTGTATTAGCCTCATTTATAAAGGCTGTTTTTGGATATTACTACTTGCATTATGTAATCATTTATGAGTAAAATGTGATGTTACATGTAAGATTTATGATTTATGTTTCACATTCATTTTTTTAAATGTCCTTGCTCATTTATTAATTTAAAATATACACATACATGCATGCATACATACATACATGCATATATATATATATATTGTGTTTCCAATTCCAAAATTTTGGGGGGTCTCGTTTCCAATGCGTCCCCGTTTCGGAAACTCGTCCCCATTTCCCTGTTTCATGCCACTTGGCTGTTTGCAAGTTTGACTCGGAGATTCAGATTTGATGCGTAAGTACGCTTGACCTGTGGGCATTTGCAGGTCAGTGATGGGGTCTACAGGTTTGACCTGTTGACTCATGGAAAAAACAACTGGGCCAGGCCAGTTTGCTTCATTCTCACAACTGCCTTTGCAGATATTCTGTTTCATTTCTACCAGGGTCCAGACCTAAAACTGATCGAGACAAACTGCAAAATCTAAAGTCATTTCTAGAGGTAGAACGAGCTCCATGCTTTGTTTTCAAGTGTGAGGAGTTTTAGATTTAAATACAATTTTATGTTTTCTTCTGCTATTTTTAGTTTTTTGCATTATTCAGTAACTGACAACCTTTTAAAGAATATATCATCCAAAAATATTTACCATAAAGCCCTAACAAAGTTTATTCCATAAAACCCAAGGACTGTCAAAATGCCATCGGAGAGATTTTGCATAAAATTATTGTGAGAAGTTTCAGACTCCAGAACTACAGTGAAATGTAGCTTTTGTTGTCTAGAATATAGTGGGGACATAAAAGATTTAGATAGCACCATGCCAAAATTATTGTGCATAGTGTTACTGCTTGCAAAGCTGTTGATCAAGATGTTAGAGACCAGAAAAACTTGGCCATAGCCACCTTTAATGAGGATAGAGCCAAGAAGGCTAAAATAAATGCAGGAAATTCATCACTAGGGCAAGCATCTTCTAATACACCTTTACCACCCTGCTCTGTAGAATCTCAAAATCCAACCACCACTCCAAGCAGAACTAATGGTCACCCTATCCCAGTGCCACCTCTTATTTCTACAAATCGTAGCAGTTGAAGAGGTAATATACACACATTTTTTGCTCCCTGTACACAACCTCGTTCTCAACCAGGCATGGAAAGCACAGATTGGAGGAAAAATGTGCATATCCCTTCAACTATACCAAAAGCCATTATTGATAGTCCATCATTGATGCAGATGTGGTTGAGGGTCCAGACTCCAGAGTTCAAATCCCCTTCATATGAAAACCCTAGGACTGATTTTTTGGCTACAACAATCTATGATGTGAACCAAGTACATGCAGCATACTATGCATCATAAGCAGATATGGGTCGCACCACCTTGAGTGAAGGATGGAGAGAGATACAAGGAACATAACCTTAATAAATGTGCGCTTGTTTCTTGTCCAAGTGGCATAGTGTTCCTCAAATCAGTTGATGCCTCAATCCAAGTAAAGAGTGCCCGACTACTATGTGAACTGATGGAATTAGTGGCTCAGGGGGTGGGAGAACAAAATGTGTAGATTATCAATGATACTGCAAATTATATGACTGTTGGTAGGTGTCTGTTGCAGAGACACTCCATAGTTTGGACCACTTGTGTTACACATTTCTTGAAGAGGACACTGGAAAGTTCAATAGATACTAATATAGATTCATCTTGAATCTATAAACACCAAGAAGGATAAAAAAAATCTAAATGCAAACCTCTCACTATCTAATCACTCTGGGGTTAAGATCGATCTATGCTAGTTTATATTTTATTATTGTTTTACATAGCTTTCTTTGTGATATTAAACGCTACCCTTCAATTTTTATTTCCGTTTTTTTATTAGCATTACCCACATTGTATGTTCAAAGATATTTGCCCCCAACCCTGGTTGTAAGAGCACCCCAATTCTCTCAATGCAAATATAGGTTGTGGATTAGACAAAAAGTACAATAAAATAAGTCTACAATAACTTTTTACTCCTAACACTAGAACATATGCTGAAGGAAAAGTGATTGTTCAATTTGCAATCCTTAGATTTGCAGTGAACTTTATCTCTTTGAAATGTTTGATTTCCAAAAAAAGATTAATCTGAAGAGGTTGTATGGGGGCTTAAGTGAATGGCATCAAAATATACAAAACCGTTGAAGGCATGGAAATTAATGTTTGTGTTTAACGATGTTTTTTTGAAAGGATGTCGAAGATCTTATTTCATATTCAAATTCAATCTATAATAATTTCATTTCATTTTATTTTATTTGTACAATAAAATATTAAAATATGTTGTAGGACAAAATGTCCTCGTTAAAATTTTGTAATAAACCATGATCACCTTTCTATTCAAATTTCGAAGAGTTAATTATTTTTTACAAAAATATATATATTGGGCTTTACCCAATCTCTTCACGATCCAATTCAAGGCCATGCACCAAGCCACAAGCCAAATATCAAGCCAACGCACATAACCAAATGTCAAGCAAGCCCGTCATACGAGTACATAGAGATAGAACAGTGATACATATAAACCGTAAACTATCCATTGGCAGGGTGAATATGGGACATATCCCCATGTTAAAAGACAGAGAAAGGTGTGAACAGATGCTGGGACATTGGCTATGGCACTGAGGTCGGATCTTGAGTTCAATGGCAGATTGGAGGCTCGAATTGCAATCCTAGAGCTATTTGTTTGCTGTATAAAGGAATTTGTTTCCTTTTTTTCATTAAAAAACATGTAAATCTCAAGGAAATATTGGGAGTGTTGCCGCCGGATTGCGCACTTGGTTAACGCAACAAAAATCTATGCTACTGCTCGATGCGCCCTTGGGGGCAAGTCTTGAGTCAAGGCTGTCACCTGATCTTGACTCCTCTGTTTAGGCCAACTCGTAATCGAAGCCAAGGGGGGTAGTCCCTACGGAATGTTTCTAAGGCTTGTTAGAATGTTTCAGTGAATTAGTTATGAATGTTTTTTAGGAGTTCAAGGAAGTTTATGATTAAAAGTGGTTTACAAGATTTGCTTTGCAAAAACGTTTAGGAAAAGCTTTCACCGGCGAAATAACATGACAACCAATATAGATAGCACAACAATGATATTAAGCAAATAAATGAACAATTTGTTGTGGACTAGTGCCTTATGGAGTCAATATGCAAGATATAAAAATTGTTGCTGAAAGAGATATGTTTTGCGATTGTCTCTTGATCACTTTTAAATTATTAATGATTTGAAATTATTTAGGGAAAAAGGGGAGCTCCCGAGATACCGTGAGGTACAGGGAGAAATGTCCGAAAACTGAAAGATGGTGGCTCCTCACGAGGACGTGTGGGCTGGAACGGAGTCTCTAAGGCGGTGTTCAACACTACACCAACTAGGGTGTAGTCTAACTGTGCCCTGAGGTAGCCTCCAAGTTGTTCCTACTTCCTCTGAGAAATTTCCCCACACAAATTCCAATTAACGTAGTGCCGGATTTTCCCTATGTGAGGGGTTGTATATTTTTTTAGGTGAGTTTTTAACTTAAATGTGAAAGATTAAAGAAGTGGCTACAATCGTTTCTGATTTCCCACAGGTCCAGGCAAGATGCCCGCAAGGGGAAAGAGCATACTTTGATATGTAAGCCAAATGTTTATTCCGGTTAGAAAAATAAAAACTTCAAAGCTTAAAACAGAAGTGAAGCAGCACAAAACCTATGTGTCACTTTTCTGATCATCCACCACTAATCGGAAAAGCCTTTGTATGGTGGTGAGAGCATGCTTTGTGGCAACGAGGTTTTTGTGTTATTTCTAATCTACATTTGCAAAATTGAAAAATGAAGAAGTGAAAACGAAATTATTAAGTTAAAGTATACACCCTGCGAAAGGAAAAGTGTGTTTGTGTGTTTGTTGTGTTGTTAGAAAAAATTATTCATAAAATTTTGACAAAGGGCAAATCCCCCCGGGGGGGGGATGGGGTGTGGGCGTTGAGTATCCCACTGCTCTCATTTAATAATTACAATAAAAGCAAAAAAGAAGTGCAACTTAGTCCACTTATAGTTGGATCTAAGGGCTTACAATCATATAGAAATTTATACAAGTGGATGGGGGTCCACCGAAAGTGTTTTTGGCACTTTTTGATGGTTTTTGGTCACAAATCCGCCCACTTTCGTCACGGACCTGCTAAAAACCAGAAAGCTAAAATGCTGCAAATTAGTAGTTAGATCTTATAAAATTACATAAAAAAGTTAAAAACACAAGATCTAAACTTGCAAAAATATTGGAAACTTTTAACATATGCAAGTATAGAAAAAGTTGGATCTAGATCTAGTATTTTAAAATGAAAATGAATTATTTCTAGATCTGATTTATATGCTAAAGTTAAAGGAGACGTTTGATTTTGCAAATGAAAATGAGATCTATCTCTTACCAAGCTTATAGTAGCCAAGTAACCAAGTAACCCAAGAGTTTTTCAGCAAGTGGAGAGATAGTTGAAGCAAACCCTCAAGCTCAAGGCTTGATATGTGAAAAAGATGAAGGAGGAAGTGTGGATCAATCACTTGTAGATACGAAGCTCGAATGTGATGGAGAGAAATTGGAATCACCCTAGATCCAAGATCCCTTCACCTTGAAGCTTCCTATAGAGCTTACAAAAAAAATTCTCGCACAAACGAAGTTAAATCTAGAATGCTCATCAATCAAAATCAAGAGAATATGTTGTACAACCAAATACTAGTATTACTCTTAAACCTTGATAGCATGCTCATAAACAAACAAACTATCAACAGTAAATGTTTGTTCTACAATAGCTAGATCTAAACATTCACTTGCATAAAAACAAAAAATGAAACTCAGAAGGATGTCACCTCAACCGGAAAATTATGCATGCATGGAACCAAGAGTCCAAATCGACCTCCAAAGTCTTCAATCTTATTACTTGAAACAAATATTACAATACACAGGAGCAGAGGTTCTATGCCTCTCTATCATTGAGAAACTAGTAATAGAAACCTTGTTTATATAGCATTTGAGAGAGAGGGGGGCGCAATCATGGAGAGGGGGGCGCATCCCTTGAAGAGAGGAGTTGATCTCCTTATCAAATACTTAAAGGAAGGGATTGGGAGTGAGGGCCACATAAGGAGGGCGCCCCCCCTCCCACATTGTAAACTCCATCAAGTAGTATGAGGTTGCCACATAAGGAGAAGTCGCCCAAGTGGAGGAGGGCACAACTCCCAAGAGAGGATAGCTCATAACAACTCAATCCTTGCTTGATTAGATCTCCATTTGATTGAGATATGCCTTAAATGCAACTACCAACTCAATTGGGCCTCTATCTGGGACTAATTCCATTGATTTAGGAATTTGATTTTCTCTCATAATTATTATTTTTTAATTAAATAATTCCTCAGAGAACTTTTATTTAAGTGAAAAATAATCACATAGAACTTAGGAAAAGTGGGTATAGGGGTTTTGTGGGTGCTCTGGGTTAAAAAACGAGCACCCCCATGCCAAAATTCACCTCCTAACCACACTTTTATCACTTTTATGAAAAGAAGATGCAAGAGACCCTTAGCATACTCCATGACACTCAAGCATTGGTGTCAAATTCTTGTTGGAGAGTTTCTTCATTGAAGGATCCATCCTTCCTTGAAAACATGGAGAAGATTCAAAGAGCAATGTGCAACATCGAAGGTAATTCCATGTTTTTGCTTTTTGATAAAAACAATTTGGTTGAGCTTAATGAATGGTTACGTGTAGCATACTTGAATAATAATGAGGATATTCATAAGCTCAAAATGCAAAATGAGCAACTTCTTGATAGGTTGCAAGATACTTGTTCTTCCTCCTATGTTTCAGATTGTCAAATGGTAGATTGCTTGGAGGATTCTCATGACGTGATGGATCATGAGAAACATGGCAAATTGAAGGTGCTTGATGTGTTTGAAGATGAGCTTGATGAGAACCAAGCACTTGTTGTGGTGGAAGAGGAAATTGGGTTGCCTCTTGGAAATGGTTACACAATTTTTGAAGAAGTGTATGATTCCACTACATTGGAACCAACCTATGAGGAAAGTTTTTCCCTTTTGAGGGAGGTGCAAGATCCTATCCTTATGGAGCCTACACATGATGACACTTTTGCATATTTTGATCATTTGGGTGAGTTGGTTCATTCTCCTACATCCTACACTTCCATATTTTGCAACATTCATCCTAATGAAGTATGGGTGAAAAGTTTATTTTTGATGGTGCCACATGAGGAGTATGAAACTCCTATATCTCTTTTAGTGATGATATGATTAGAGCACTTTCTTATTATTTACATTTTTAGCAGCATCCTTTGTTACCTTATGATGATACATATTTGCATGGATGCACCTATGATGTTCACTTGAGTCACTTGAAGACTCGTGATTTTCCTTGCTCCTTGCTTAGCTCAATTGATGTTGGAGGAACTTCATCCAATACTTGGGTGAAGAGATATATGATTGGAGCAAATTCTTATTGGCAACAACATTCTTTGTTATTTCTTGATGATGCACATATACATAGATGCACTTATGATGTTCACTTGAGTCACTTGAAGACTCATGATTTTACTTGCTCCTTGCTTAGTTCAATTGATGTTGGAGGAACTTCATCCAATACTTGGGTGAAGAGATATATAATTGGAGCAAATTCTTATTGGCAACAACATCCTTTGTTATTTCTTGATGATACACATATTCATGGATGCACAAATGGTACTTTTGTGAGCCCCTTGAAGGCTCATTGTTTTTTAGGTTTCCTACTTGGTTCAAATTTTAATGGAGATTATTCATTCACTTCTTGGATGAAAGAATACAAGGCTGATTATTTTGATGCATCTTACATCCTTTTGGAGCAGCATTATAGGGCATGGGATTCTCAACTATGTCATTGGAGCAGATTTGATTGGTCACTTGATGCTTGTATGCACTTGGAAAATGGTGGTCTACTTACTTGGAGGTATAAGCACTTTTATGATTCTTTGATGAGGCACCACCTTGATGTACATTTTTATTATGTTGTTATGTACTTTGATGATCTATCATTTGTACTTATGATGTTCGGAAGAATTCATACAAAGAAATGGGATCCAAGAATTTTCTTGCCTAATGGTATGGGTTGGATAGCACTCCTAATTGTTGGAGTGCAATACAAGCAATGGGACCCTGGGATAAATTTTAGTCTCATTGGTTTCAAATTTTGGGGGAAACAAATAGTATGGGAGATTGGGTCCCCACTTAATAAGGTGATTGTAATCAGAGTAGTGCAGTAGCAAGCATGGTGGTTCCTCTCCAAAATCTTCATGGAATCTCGAAGACTCAAAGTTGGGCAACTCAGTGGCAACTTCAAAGAATTATGTAAGAGTATCAGATAGGGTTTCCAAAATATGAAAGAGGTAAAGAGTAATTGTGCAAACTTTGTTTTGATGGATTTAATTAATATTTTGGTGTTCAGTGGTGATGTCACAAGGGATATCAATATGAAAAAGAAAACCCACATCTCCTTGCTTTTGGAAACACACAATTGTAGTGCATAAGTGCCACTACTCAGAGTTTTAGAAGGGAAGTTTTGGGAAGCAAAGTTTTGGAAAAAAAGCAGGTTCTTCAACATCCATGTTTAAAATTGCTTGAGGACAAGCAATATTGGGAAGGGAGGATTTGTTATGTCCCCAAAATTTTCATTATGTCACAATGACCTAAGCCCCTTGGCCATATTCATGATAGTTTGTCAAATCGATATTAAGGGTCAAATAATTACCAAGCATGATGTCCAAGTTATTAATAATGTAAAATTTGATCCAAATGGATAAGGTGGGCCACATTAAGAGAAAATTCCCAATTCAAAGTTTGTAATATTCCCATCCCAATGAACTATCATGGAGGAAAATTACTAGTTCCATAGGTTGGGGGTGGAAGCATTAAAAGTTGGAATAAAGGAGCTACAAGACCCAAAATGACCTTAGACTTACAAATTCACATTAAAGGGGTCAATTAAATAATAATAGAAAGAAAATAAGGTGGCATTGGATCATGAGGGCACATAAGAGGTTGTGGGACCCACATGTGGCAAGATTCCCACTACACTTGGCATGATTCTCTCACCAATTCAAGTTCAAGATGAAGAGTAACATACGTGGGGGAGTTTAAGAGGTATTATTCATGGCATGAATCATGTAAGGTTGAATTGGAGTGGAAGAGTAACTCCCATGGAAGAGGAAGAGGCATCTTAGAAGAATTGTGACACTTGGAGCTAGATTCCCTAACTCCTATGACAACAATGATGAAGATTCTATGACACTTATGACAAAGTTCATACTTGATTGTTGACATCTGACATATATGACATGTCAGGGCTAAAATAGCCTCCAAGAGGGCGCACAATGAGGGTTATGGCAGCTAAGGTCCCCCCATTTGAATTGATGGAAGAGGAGAGCTAGGAAAAGTTGGACAAGTGGCATTCATGAGAATGTCTCCCTAATTCAAGTTGGAATGAGTCTCTTGGATGGAATTCGAGCTAAGGAGGCCATGGGAGGTTAATAAAAGACAAGAACAAAAAAGGAGACTAGCTTTTGATCATTTTTATTTTTTGCAAATTGGAGAGCATAGCTTGTCCATGCAAGTTGAATGTTTATTCTTCTTGCCTTAGTACCAATTTCGAGGGTGCAAGATTCCCATCCTAATTGGCAATTGGAGAGGCCATTCAGACCTTTCATTTGGAGCTGCAATGAAGTCATTTGTTACAGGTTGAAGCTACAGGGCTACTCATGACCATGTCTTCTTCAACTTGTTCCCACATCTCTCTCAGTTTTCTCCTCATATTCTTGCTCTTGGAGGAAGGGTGCACATGGTGAGATGTTGATCTCTTTGGGGAAGTCCAAGGGGCCCCATTTATTTGTAATGTGATGTGTACACTCTATATTTGATGCTCAAATGAACCTCAGGTCAAATATCCAAGTGAAACTATGTGTAAATGCCAAACTATGTAAGAATGGTGTCATTTTCTCCATAGCTTTTGCATAGCGCACTTGTTGTTGCATATGGTTAGTGAAGGACTATTATTTCGACTTCATTGAAATGTTAGCTGCTATATATCTCTGTAATAATCATATCATGAGATCCACATGTTGGATTTTGTGCAACTTTGGAAGATATTATTTATTGTATTTGATTGTACCTCCTAAGGGAGATGAACTTGATGTAATTAACTATGTAAACCCTTGAAAGAATCAATGTAAACCTTGGGGAGAAAAGAAGCAAAGTAAAAGATTAAATTTAAATTATAATTTGCCCCCCAAGAGTAGTCGGCCCAGTCAAATAGAGAAGTCGACTCACCTAGGGTAAAAGTCACTTTTGTACTTGTATAAATAAGAGGTAAAGTCACCTCATTATCACACTCACTCATTCACTCAAGTTTGCATCACTTGGAGAGAGAGAAGTTCGCACCTGCTGGAGAAGAAGACTATTTTGGGGTTTCTACTTTTTGGAAAGCATTTCCATTTTCTCTCTCTTATGATTGTACTCTAATCTCGGAATTATCATCTCTATACGAAGGTTGCTGGGTTTTCTCCCGTTTGGCTTTCCCAGGATAAACTTTGTTGTTATTGTTTTGTGCTTTGTCTTTCTTCTAGTGATCTTGTTTATGCAATTTAATTATTATGCTATGAATGTATGAAATTTAACATGGTTTCAGAGCAGTTCTAGAAGAAGTCATTGCCGGAACTAGGGCTTCATCTTTTGAAGTCTTCACCCAGCATTTTGGAGAAAGAGAGCCTTGGGAATTTCGCTTTTAGGGAGGCGCATGTTTTGGTGAAGACGGAATTCAATTCCGAAAATTTTTAGTTTTTGACCTAATTCTACAGCTGCAGCAGAATTTAGGGTTTCAGTTTTGTCCTACTTCTCTCCACATTTTTGGGTCAGCCCTACCTCATCTCAACTCGCCTCAGCAAGGCGCATCTACCTGTGGAATCAGTGTTTCAAATCTTCAAATTTCATTCTTGACCTAGCTCCTGCTAGGGTTTTTGAACCAGATCTGCAGTCAAGATGATTGGTATGAAGGTTGAAGATCGTCTGGAAGGTGCTTCCAACTTTATCTCTTGGAAGTCTAGGGTTCTTCTACTTCTAGAAGAAAATGACATACTACAATATGTAAATGAGAAGGTCCCTGAGCCAGAAGCCGAAGAAGACAAATACCGATGGAGGAAGAATGATGCTAGAGCAAGAAAGATTCCGGTGAAGGATTCTGGTGGACTCAGTAAGAGATCATTTGGTCCCACAAATCTCAGGGAAGAAGAATGCTAGGAAAATGTTCAAGACCATAAAGAAGTTGTTTGAACACAAGAGCATCAATGTATCCATTACATTGAGGAACCAACTTTCAAATATGAAGATGTCCAAGTCAGAATCCATTGCCTCATACTTCATGAGGATCGCAGAACTAAGGGACAAGCTTAGCACCTGTGGAGATCCCATTGATGATAAGGAGCTTGTTATCACCACTCTGAATTGTCTTCCACCATCTCGGGAGTCCTTTATTCAAAGCATATGTGGTAGATCTAAACTACCCAAGTTTGATAAACTCTGGGCAGATTGCACTCAAGAGGAGACAAGGATTGCAGCACGACAAAGACTCCATGGTACTCAACCTGAAGAGAATCAAGCATTTGTATCCCATGCCAAGAAAGGTAAGGGAAAAGGAAGGAAGTTCCAAAAACACAAGCACCAAGATAGGAGACCAAGTCCTCGCCCAGAACAAAAGAAGAAGGACATATCTCAAGTTCAATGCTATAGGTGTAGAAAATATGGACACTACACCAGTAGTTGTCGAAGTTCAAGTAAAAGGAAGCATGAAGCATCCACCGCTGATGTAGAAGACGATCATCATCACAAGAAGCACAAGGATGAAGATCATACAGAATTTCTATTCATCTCAGCTTTATCAGGTACTATTCCCACCACTAGTGACACTTGGCTCATAGATAGTGGTGCTTCTAGACACATGACAGGTTACAAAGAAAATCTTTCAGAATTAGTTGAGAAAGATTCACATCTTCGTGTTGTACTTGGAGATGATGCTAAATACACTGTGAAGGGATCTAGAGCCACCTCCCTTCAACTAGAATCAAACACCTGAGTGATGTGCTCTATGTACCTGGTATGAAGAGAAATCTTGTCTCCAACTCAGCCTTGGAAGACAAAGGATATAAAGTAGCTTTCTCCGAAGGGAAAGTACTTGCTTGGCACAAGAACTCAAGCATGAACAGAGCCAAAGTTATTGGTATAAGAGAAGAGAGCTTGTATAGACTAAACACTCCACCAGTCCAAGCCCTAGTACATGATGCTGCAAGTACGGGCGAATTATGGCACATAAGACTAGCTCATCTAAACTATCGAGCTCTCCCAGCACCGAAGAATATAGTGACAGGTTTTCCAGGGCTCCAAGTAGACCATGATGGAACATGTAGAGGATGTGCACTTGGCAAGAATGCCAAGAGATCTTTTCTAGATAGTGAGAGTAGATCCAAAGGGATTTTGGATCTAGTACACTCTGACTTGTGCGGACCCATGACAGTTGCTTCATTGGGTGGATATCATTACTATATAACATTCATTGATGATTACTCACGGAAGACTTGGATATACTTCCTCAAGTCTAAAGAATCCGAGGAAGTACTCAACAAGTTCAAAGAATTTAAAGCACAAGTCAAAAATCTGTCAGGGAAGAGGATCAAGATTTTAAGATTCGATAATGGTGGAGAATATACCTCTACAAAATTTAATGATTTCTGCAAGGAAGCAGGAATTAAGAGGGAGCTCACAGTTCCCTACAACCCTCAACAAAATGGGGTTGCGAAAAGAAAGAATAGAACAATTGTGGAGACAGCCAAAGCTATGATACATGACCAGAGTCTTCAAATGTTCTTATGGGCAGAAGCATCCAGAACCGTTGTATATGTACAGAATAGATGTCCACATAAGATATTAAAGAACATGACTCTGGAAGAAGCGTTCACAGGAGTGAAACCAGAAGTGGGCCATCTCTGGATCTTTGCTGTCCATTCTACATACATGTGCCCAAGGAGAAAATATCGAAGTTAGAACCTTCAGGTAAGAAGGGAACCATTGTGGGATACAGTGAGTCTTCAAAGGCTTACAGAATTTACATTCCAAGATCCAGACAGATTGAAGTCAGTAGGGATGTGACCTTTGAAGAAGAAATGGTTGTCAGGAAAGGCAGAGGATCAGACATGAAGATCAATGATGAAGAAATGCTAGAACCAAAGGAGATGAGATCATCTCCCCCTCCAGTTTAGAGGGAGTTAGCTGAAAATGATGAACCTATCAATCCCATTGATCCAGTTGATATCCCCAAAAATGTTGCAGGTCAGAAAAGACCTACATGGGCACAACAGACTCTGCAGGATGCAGAGGGACATAAAGCTCCACATGGCGCTTCTAGAGAAACCAAAAGACCTCAGAGGTTCTCCAGTTATGTGGCACTGATGAGTAACATCATTGATTTAGAACCAACCACTTATGAAGAAGCATCCAAACACCAAGTTTGGAAGGATGCAATGATGGAAGAATATCAATCCATCATGAAGAATGATGTATTGGAGGTTGTGTCGAGACCTGAGGAGAAGTCAGTAGTGACTTCTAAATGGTTATAGAAAATCAAGCATGGAGCAGATGGAAGTGTTGAAAAATACAAGGCAAGATTTGTTGCCAGAGGATTCTCTCAAAAAGAGGGACTCCATTATGATGAGACATTTGCTCCTGTGGCTAGATATACTTCCATCAGATCGATCATTGCTATTACTTCAGCAATGGGATGGAAGTTGCATCAGATGGAAGTGAAGACAGCCTTTCTCAATGGTGTTATTGAGGAAGAAGTTTACATCGAACAACCAGATGGGTTTATTGTCCACGGAAAGGACTCTCATGTATGCAAATTGAAAAAGGCACTGTATGGACTCAAGCAAGCACCTCGTGCTTGGTGTGGACGGATAGACAGATTCTTGGTGAGCTTGGGGTTTACCAAGAGTGATGTTGACCCCAACCTTTACACAAGGTTGTAGATGATGAGCCATTGATTTTGGTACTCTATGTTGATGACTTGTTTCTCACAGGAAATGAGAAACTTATTGTACATTGTAAGAAGAATCTCGCCTTTGAGTTTGAAATGAAGGATCTTTGATTGATGTACTATTTCTTGGGATTAGAAGTATGGTAGAGGCAGAAAGAGATATTCCTAGGACAAGGAAAGTACACCATAGATATATTGAAGAGATTCGGAATGTTGGACTGCAAGTCCATGGCCACTTCAATGATTGCAAATTGGAAGAAGCTGAGAGATTCTGCTTTAGATTCAGAGTTGATTGATCCTACTATGTATCGCCAGCTGATTGGGTCCTTGATGTATTTGACAAACAACAAACCAGATATATGTTTTGCTGTGAATGCTCTCAACCAGTTCATGTGCGAGCCAAGGCAGATTCATTGGATTGATGCAAAACATGTGCTCAGATACTTGCGTGGCACTGTGGGATATGGTTTGAAATATGCTTCAAATTGTGACTTGAGATTGCAGGGGTTTACAGACTCATATTGGGTCGGATGCGTTGCAGATAGGAAGAGTACTTCCGGATGTTGCTTAAGTTTGGGTTCTGCAGTTATTTCCTGGTGCAGCAGGAAGCAGAACTCGGTAGCACTCAGTATTGCAGAGGTCGAGTACATGGTTGCTAGTACAGCAACTCAAGAAGCAGTTTGGCTACGTAAACTCCTGGCAGGATTGTTTGGCCAGATTCCAGAGCCGATCGTGATTCAGTGTGCTAACCAACGTTGTGTGCAAATGTCAGTGAATCCTGTATTTCACGACAGGTCGAAGCATACAGAGATTCAGTATCACTTCATACGTGATATGGTACGGAAAGATGCGGTCGAGTTACAGTACGTGTCGACAGATGACCAGACTGCAGATGTTCTCACCAAGGCCCTTCCTAAGGTGAAGTTCAAATACTTTCACGTAAGACTTGGAGTAGAAGACATCGAGATGCTTACCCTGCTTCCGCCTAAGTGCCTCTACAGTATAGGTACTCAGCCAGGTATGGGAGAAATCCCATCGGTAGATGAGTCAAACAGTCAATAGATGGTCGGGTTCACCCAAGTGCCTCTACAGTCCAGGTACTCAGCCAGGTATGGGAGAAATCCCATAGACAGATGAGTCGGACAGTCAGTAGATGGCCGGGTTCACCCAGGTGCCTCTACAGTCCAGGTACTCAGCCAGGTATGGGAGAAATCCCATCGACAGATGAGTCGGATAGTCAGTAGATGGTCGGGTTCACACAGGTGCCTCTGCCCGTCTAGGTTCTCAACCAGGTAAGGGAGAAATCCCATCGGCAGATGAGACGGACAGGTAGTAGATGGCCGTGTGATTGCACAGGTACCTCTACTCGTTCAGGTTTTCAGCTAGGTATGGGAGGACCCCATAGACAGATGAGACGAATAGGTAGTAGATGGTCGTGCTCATTTGCTTGTCTGGGATCTCATCCAGGTATGGGAGAAATCCCATTGACAGATGAGACAGATAGGTAGCAAATGGTATAGCAGAGATGGTATAGCTGATATCTCAGATATCCAAGATTGAGTGATTCTCCTGGACAAATCGAAGGACTGGTGTAGATGATGCATGAAGACACTTCTTGAAGAACTCAGACTGTGCTGACAACCTTCAGTATGTATAGAGATGATGGAGACAGTATAGATGCACAAGATGATCGTGATGTTGATGAAGACCGAAGAATACCTTCCTCGTTGAAAGGGAGTGCTGGATTTTGTGCAACTTCGGAAGATATTATTTATTGTATTTCTATTGTATTTGATTGTACCTCCTAAGGGAGATGAACTTGATGTAATTAACTATGTAAACCCTTGAAAGAATCAATGTAAACCTTGGGGAGAAAAGAAGCAAAGTAAAAGATTAAATTTAAATTATAATTTGCCACCCAAGAGTAGTTGGCCTAGTCAAATAGAGAAGTCGGCTCACCTAGGGTAAAAGTCACTTTTGTACTTGTATAAATAAGAGGTAAAGTCACCTCATTATCACACTCACTCATTCACTCAAGTTCGCATCACTTGGAGAGAGAGAATTTCGCACCTGCTGGAGAAGAATACTATTTTGGGGTTTCTACTTTTTGGAAAGCATTTCCATTTTCTCTCTTATGATTGTACTCTGATCTCGGAATTATCATCTCTATACGAAGGTTGTTGGGTTTTCTCCCGTTTGGGTTTCCCGGGATAAACTCTGTTTTTATTGTTTTGTGCTTTGACTTTCTTCTAGTGATTATGTTTATGCAATTGAATTATTATGCTATGAATGTATGAAATTTAACACCATAGCTCGAAACACTATGTATTTCAAGTGATATTTACATTCAAGGAAGAGATTCGAGCCATTTTCCCCATAGCATTTGCTTAGTGATTTTGGAATGGTATTGTACCTGTTTTATATCAGAGTTTGTTGAGTTATTTATCATGTTATGAGCTGAATATGAAGTTACTTTGATGGCCCAAATGATGTGTGCAGACCTCTGAAGTATTACTATGGTTTATGAAGAAATTTGAGACTCCTTGCCCAACAATTTCACCTCAAAAACTAGACACTAGAAGTTCTTGTTCATTAGGATGCCAATTTGACCCTAAAACCAAATCTAATGTTGCACATATATTGTTCTTGATGTCCTATAACAGATCCAAGTCTCAAACCAAGAATTAGTGAAGGTTGTACAGTGTTTGGAAGAGCATCTAATGACAGACCTAGGGGGGGATCTACACTTCTCAAATTAACTAGTCTTGTTCTGAAACTTCTTCCCATGCAATTTGCAGACCATGGATGGGTATATTAATTGTTTGGATGTCTGATAGGTGTGTTAATATGTCCTATTCCCCATGAAGACCTTCCTCCCCAAATTCGAAATCATTTGGAGGTGTTTGGAACCAGTTGTAAACAAAACCCTAGAGTCAAAACAAGGTGAATCCAAGAGCTTTCCCAAGGTGACCTGTTTATGTACTGTTTCAGTATAGCGAATTTGTACGTACTGACACGTGTCACTGTTTTTAACTTCGGGTTCTAAAACTCGCAGCAAAGAAACTACAATCCGTGCTCTTTTTGGAACATCTTACGAAATTCTATTTGGATCTTCCTATCCTGAGATATAGCATTTCTCCCTAGGTCACCTATTTAAAACTGAATTCTGGAAGAGGCTAGAACCCTAATTTGCAAGGAGCATATCTCCTAAATTACAACGAATTTGAGTCTAAAACTCACACACAAGGTACATGAACATTTCATATTCGGCATGTCCGAGTTTCAGATCCTGAACCTTCGCCATAAGTGATTTATAGCGAAAATGCCAAGATGACTAGTTTCTGGAAATGGAAACTCTAGCTCTGCAGTTGCAACAACGACACAATGTTCTCTTTCGGGATGGCTCTGAAACCATGTTAGATTTTTAAGTGCAATAACAATAATGATCTCTGAAATATAAACAAGCACAACATGAACAATAGTACACAACAAATTTATCCTGGGAAAACCCTCTCGGGGCAGAAAAACCCAACAAACTTCTTCTATACAGATTTTGCAGAATGTACAATAGTATCCCTCGTGCAAAGACCCAAAACAAGAAGACTCCTCAAGCAGCTACTTTGAACGACTCTCTCTCTCTCTACTCATGTGAATTAGATGAGTGAGTGAAATGTGCAAATGAGGAGGGAGAGCCTCCTATTTATACTAAACAAAACACTTGACCTTTTTACTAAATAAGTCAGCTTGACTCACCTAACTAGGCCAACCTGTACACTTTACAATAAAATATTATTGTCTAGATCTTTCCAAACCGACCTAACAGTTAGGGTTTACATTGACTCTTTCAATGACTTTTACATAACCAATTACATCAGTAATAATCCCCATAGCATGTACAATACAAATAATATAAATGACTCAAATAATACAAATAAGAATATCTTCTGAAGTTACATTCTTCAACAAATAATACTAATGTATTTATGGAATTGTTTTCATTGAATTTGAGCCAGCTAAGTTCAGGGCTCAAGCATAACTTATGGAACTTGTTTTCTTTGAATTTGAGCCAGCTAAGCTCAGGGCTCAAGCATAACTCCATGCATTTTAAGCACCCACGTTCCCACTATAGGTTTGGGAGGTTTTAACCGGTTGCTAACAAGTTTTTAATCATCCCTGTTTAGCTGCTTACAATTTCGCTCCAAGTGGCTCCAGTGATCTGTGGCACTTTCTAAATCACCTTCCCCAGAAAGGATCCAAGGGGTAGGATGTAGCTAAATACCTAATTTATTGGTTTTATGCATCTGCCCAGTAACATTTACGAATTGATGGTTATAGGTGCATGTCATGAACAATATTTACTGCTGTTACCAAAGAATATTGGGCCATTGGGTGGTTGGTTCCATGGCTCTAGTGTTCTTGTCGTGATTAACCCCGGATCTAATGAACGTATATATTGGGTAGTGCTCCGTCACGCTGATTGGATCCAGATATGATCCTGACTGCGGCGAAAATATCAATGGAAGAAAAATAACCAAAACCTTGCAAAAAGAATTAAAAAATTGGATCCAATCAGCGTCCTCTGCTTGCTTCTTTTCATGTCCTCTGCTTCTGATCTCTTTAATAAGTTTGCTGTAAAAAGAAACCTGCGCTTTCGGTTTTTCACCACCGAACACAAATTCCTCCATCTTTTGAGAGCCTCTTCAGATGAATGCTTGGGACCCACCCCACTAAAGTTTTCGTTCAGATAGTTCTCCATTGTTTTAACCCAATCACACCGTCTGATCCTTCAGCTTCAGTAGTCTCGGATAGTTATAGCCGATCCTCTTCAGAACCCATCACGGATCTGATGATCCAATCTCTGAAAGTCATTAGAAAGCTCGTGGTTATTGATTAGCAGGCTATTAGCAGGTTATTAGAAAATGAAAGAAGACCTCGGAATGGAGCCGGATTCCTCGAATTTTAATATTTCAAAATGCAGAGCTAAATTAATAGATAGGAAAGAGTGCAGTGTTTATATATCATTTTCTCCGGCCGTTCATTTTCTGAGTGGTTGAAATAAGTTTAAATTTATTTGTCATGTTTCAAAAGTCGTCTTATTCAGGTGGAGCTTAAATGGATGTGAAGTAAAGTTAACCGTCAAAAACCTAAGTTTTTTAAGTATTTTAAATTTTTTAAACGCAGGGTATTATAATTGTCTTTACTCCTAATTTAACAAGTGAAATACCATTTATTTTACTATCTTGATTATATATATATAGTATTTTGTATTTAAATTATTCAAATTAATGTAATAAGTAAGTATACTAATTGTAAATAAAAAGTAAATTTTCATAGCCTTGTGTGGTTAGTGAGGCAATGTTAATGAATTGATAGTGAGGTAATGTTAGTAAACCTAGAGGTATAGTGGTATTTAGCAATCCATAATAAGAACTTCACCCTAATGTTAATGGGTTGAGAGGCAATATTAGTAAACCTAGCGATATAGTGCTACTTAGCAATCTATAATAAGAACTTCATCTTAATGATCAAAATCCTCAAGTATTTCCCAAAATTTATAAATGGTAAAAGAGGTAAGCACTTGACCTTGATTATGGAGCCTCATACTATAATACATGATTTTAAGAAAGGGAAGGATAACCTTAATCAAGTCATTAAGAAAGAAAACAAATTAATAAAAATTTAAAATTTGATCATAGTAGTAAAAAATAGATTTGGTAACATAATAAATTATTAAAAAAATTAATAAAATACTTAAAAAATCAAATGAATATAAATTGTAAAAATTAAATATATGTGTCAATTCTTGCTAGCTTATTGGGTTAAGGTGTAGCTTATTCCCTGCCTCATAGTTTCTTAAACTAAATACCACTTTTTTAAGTCAACAAAATTCTATCAAACTAAAAAATATATATTCAAATATCTCTCTTTTTCTTTATTAAAAATTATTATATTGTTCTCTTAGTCTTTGAATTTGAGCCAGCCAAGTTCAGGGCTCAAGTATAACTTATGGAATTGGTTTTCTTTGAATTTGAGCCAGCTAAGCTCAGGGTTCAAGCATAACTCCATGCATTTTAAGCACCCACGGTTACCGCTATGGGTTTGGGAGGATTTCCAAGTGGCTCCAGTGATCTGTGGCACTTTCTAAATCACCTTCCCAGAAAGGATCCAAGGTATAGGATGCAGCTAAATACCTAATTTATTGGTTTTATGCATCTGCCCAGTAACACTTACGAATTGATGGTTATAGGTGCATGCCATGAACAATATTTACTGCTGTTACCACAGAATATTGGGCTATTGGGTTGTTGGTTCCATGGCTCTAGTGTTCTTGTCGTGATTAACCACGGATCTAATGAACGTATATATTGGGTAGTGCTCCATCACGCTGATTGGATCCAGATTGATCCTGACTGCGGCTAAGATATCAATGGAAGAAAAATAACCTTGCAAAAAGAATTAAAAAATTGGGTAGTGCTCTGTCACGCTGACTGGATCCAGATAAGATCCTGACTGCGGTGAAAATACGAATGGAAGAAAAATAACCAAAACCTTGGAAAAAGAATTAAAAAATTGGGCACCTGGTTGCTTCTTTTCGTGTCCTCTGCTTCTGATCTCTTTAATAAGTTTGCTGTAAAACGAAACCTTCGCTTTTGGTTTTTCACCACCGAACACAAATTCCTCATCTTTTGAGAGACTCGTCAGATGAATGCTTGAAGTATCAGACGCTGTGATTGGATTAAAAACATGGAAAACTATCTGTGATTGGATTAAAAACATGGAGAACTTTGGTGGGGTGGGGCAGACAGCATTCATCTGAAGAGGCTCTCAAAACATGGAGCGAAAACTTTGGTGGGGTGGGGCACGCTGCCATATTTGATTTCAAGCTCCGATTAGAAAATGAAAGAAGACCTCGGAATGGAGCCGGATTCCACCAATTCTAATATTTCAAAATGCAGAGCTAAATTAATAGTTAGGAAAGAGTGAAGTGTTTATTGGGTGGAGAGGTGCATCTTTACAGCCTGGGTGGGGATGTGTCAGTCTGTCTTAAATATTGTAACCCACAGTTTGGGTGGGGATGTGTCTGTCTGTCACAAATATTGTAGTCGACATAAAATAAAGAAGAAAAATAGAAGTATGAAAAAATATTGTAGCCGATATAAACTAAAGGAGTGAAAAAAATGTACGAAAAATAGTATAACCAACATAAAAGCTAAGATATTGTAGCCAACATAAAATAAAATAAAGAAGTTAGAATAAAGAGTTAAAAAAAGATAGTAAAAAAATATTATGACTCACATAAAAACTAGGAATATATAAGAAGTTAAAAAAGAAACATAAAAACTAGGAATATATAAGAAGTTAAAACAGAAACACGCAAAGAAAAAAGATAAACAAAAATATTATAGACAACATAAAAATTAGGAAGATAAGAAGTAAAAAAAGGAAAAAAAAAGAAAAAATATAAACAAAAATATTATAGAAGACATAAAACTAGGAAGTTAAGAAGTGAAAAAATATTATAAAAACTAGGAATATAAGAAGTTAAAAAATAAAGAAGTAAAGAAAAAAGATAAACAAAAATATTATAGATGACATAAAAAACATAGGAAGATAAGAAGTAAAGAAAAAATATAAACAAAAATATTATAGAAGACATAAAACTAGGAAGATAAGAAGTAAAAAAATAAAGAAGTAGAAACAAAATATAAATAAAAAGAAGTAGAAATAAAAATTAAAACTAGGAAGATAAGAAGTAAAAAAATAAAGAAGTAAAGAAAAAATATAAACAAAAATATTATAGAAAATATAAAATTAGGAAAATAAGAAGTAGAAACAAATTATAAACAAAAAGAAGTAGAAATAAAAATTAAGAATGTTATGCCCGACATAATTAAAAAAAAAAAAAAAATTAAAAATCAGATGAAGAGAACTTAGATTTGGTGAATAAAAAAGTTACAGTTGCCATAAAAAAAAATTGCAGACATATTTCAAGAAAAATGCAGCCATATTAAAATGCATCCTTAATGCTTATTTCAACAACAAAAATGAAATGTAATTTGTTTTTTTTAAGCAAGAAAAATTATATTAAAGCAGAGCCTTCATACAAAAAAGTTCAAGACTTATAGGGCCTTTCATGCCCAGATTTTATGTGAGAATGACTTTCTAAAATCCCCACTACCATAGCTAACCGAACATCTATTCCTTCGACATACAGACTATCTACCCTAGTAACCCTTTTACAAAATGCCATAAACAAGATCTGTTATGAAAGACCAGCATATAGAGTCTCTTTACAATGGTAATGAAAACATATTGCCTTGTTGTCCTTAGCAGGAGATGGCTAACCAGACAGCTCGTGAAGGGGGCATGTTCCTAGAGAGCGCACCGCATAAGGACCAGCAGCAGAACCTAGGGTCTCCAAAGGCAAACCGAGTTTAAGAGCAATGCGGTCAATTTTCATGTGCATAGCTCAGTTATCTTCCAGGTGCACCTTCCAAGCTCTTCTTGGTTCCACCTCTCCCAAAGCCTTGTTCTCTCTATCCATCATGACGTGGGCCAGAAGTTCCTTCGTCACCCAGTAGGCGGTGACAATCCTATCATAAGAGGAGAGACGTCCCACCGTGGTCCCAGGATCACATATCCACTCTTCCACCTCCTCCTTGAATTTCCAATGTCCATGGCTTCCACCTAATTCCACAGGTCCCTCTCCACTCTTTCAATTTCGTCCCGGATAATGGGAGGGATACGCTTCCGGAAAAAATGGCCAGCCTGCTCAGCATGCCGCATTTCTCGGGTGGGCTTCCTCCGTTCCGCAACCTTCTTATTCTTACGAGCTTGCCGCTTGGGGGCCATTGCACCAGTAGCCCAATACAACAGATAATACCACCCTCGCTCTTGCTTGCACTCAAGATAACTCCACAGAAAAAGCAAAGGCAACATGTGAGGCGGATGAGAGTGCCACAAATAAATAGCCTTGGTGTTTAACCCAATTCTGGTAACCATACCAATACCGCTAAACTTGTTATTGAAATGCCCGAGAGTCCCATACATCCCTCGGTTGTTCTGCTCAGTACTCCTTACTCTACCCATCAATGGCTGGAGGTGACTGCAGAATTTCCCCATTATGGAAATTCGAGGTGCGATCATGAGCATTTATCTCCTGATTTAAAACTGAGGAGCCCTCTTCATGTGATGAGATCGGATGGGACGAATTACATGTGTTGAGAGGATTTGACATGTGTGCTCTCATCATGGAAATCGCGTCATCACTTGTGCGACCCACTGATCCCTGGAATAGCCTGATGTCAAGAGCAGCTAGATGGGTACACTGGCTCTGCCAGTCATTACCACCTTATTCCGACAGTTGTCCTTCAGCCATCCTTACGTCGTTTCGTTCCCCGATGTTTGCCAACAGATCGGACACTTTGTTGTCGTCGTGTTTAACGTGGGTGAAGTACCAAGCATGGTGACCACTGATGAGATCAGCAAGCCTTACAACCTGGTACATCATTCACTAGCTCTGCACGACTTTGGCCACCTTTTGTCCACCCTGTATCTTTTTTTCCATTTGGATGATGACACGTGAGTCCCCTTCAATGACCAGGGTTCCCACCCATTTCGTATTGCTATCCATATGCCATGAAGTAACCCTTCAAGATCTACAACATTGTTGGTATCTTGGTCGATATTCCCATGGTAGAATCTGATGATGACACCTTCGTTATTTCGAAAAACTCCTCCAAAACCAGCAGACCCAGGGTTTCCTTTGGAAGCCCCATCGAAATTTAGCTTGAATTCGTCGTTTGGAGGGGGGTTCCAGAAACATGGACTTGCAAGGGTTGCATTCCGGGCCTTAAAAGTTCTCCATCCTTGTGGAGAGCAATCCATTCCCCACCCTGCCAGAATCCTCTTCTCGTTCTCATCCATTTCCCAATCTCTCTCATTCCAAGGTGTTATTGTGATGGTCTCCTGTATGTGCTTGCTGATTTGGTTCCACACAGTTTGTATCGGATTTTTCTTGCCTTCAAAAATCCTCCCATTTATTTCTTTCCAAATGGCCCACATCAAAGAGTCGGGAAAAATGAGCCAAATTTTGAGGATGACGGGGTTTCTAAAGGCTTCCTTCTAATAGTCTGGTGGGGTTGATCTCTTACCCGATCCGTTCTTCTGAAAGACAGGAGGTGAGTCTTGTGAAGTGGAATTTTGAGCCTCTTCACCCTGTGGGGGGTTGGAGGCAGGTGAATCTGGAGGGAACATGTGTGCTCCAATATTCAAAGTAGGGTTTTCTACTTCAGTTGACACAACTGTGGCTTGTGGGTCCATTCTTACCTTTGAAATTACCTCCTAGTTAAGGGGATATTCGGGTGGTAAGTTCAAAATTCTATGGGACCTTCTCTAAGGAAATTCAGCCAGAGCGACCGAAACTGAGTTTCTCCTAGGGTAATCTAAACAAAAGAAAAGCAGTCCAGAAAAACCTACACAAACTAAGGCCACAAGCAAACTTATGTGATAGGTGTGGATTCAAAAGTCTGGAATCTCACAGGATTGTCAAGGCTTCGCAACTTGCTATATAGCCTAGGGTCCAACAGTAAAACGCGATAAGGAGGATTGGGACCGTACCCTTTCCTGAATACCTGACTACCTGGATGGCACGTGTGTAGCAATCTCCCCGAGTGTTGTTCTCGATGTATTGTTTTTCCAAGACATCCAAATTGATAGCTCAGTTGGTTTCAGGAATCCTAATGGTGTCTCCCGATATACTCAAGGTACGTGGGAGCTCAAATCCGTAGTGGTGTTGTCTAATGCACAGCCATACAGCACGAGACCTTCCTATATACTAATGAGTACGTGAAACACCTTTCTATATACGCCAAGTACGTGAAGTGCCTTTCGATATACCCCGAGGTACGTGAAAGAGCCTTCAATATACCTGGTTGGTATGCGAAAGAGCTTCGATATATCGGTTGGTACGTGGAAGACTACAATACCCCCGGAATACAGTTCTGGTAAGTAATGACAGCTGCCACGTTTTACGACGCCGAAACACGTCTCTAACTTAACACACAAGTTACTAAAAAATTTACCCTAGTTCTACCGTTAATTTTATCTGGACGGTTAGGTGAATGCATGAGGTGAGTACATAAATGTAAACATAATGCAAGCCCTAACTACATGCAAAAATGTACTTTTCTTTTGATGAACTCTATATGGGAGGGAGAAATCCTTTTCCAAATGATTTTACCAAAACAACAAAAAGCAACACAATTCCAAATCTACCGAATTTGATAATGAAAGTATTCTTTTTGTTTTTCCGTTTTTCAAAGCAAAACACAAAAATCAACAAGCATCACAACCAAATCTAAGCATTTTCTTTTGTCTTTTCGAATCAAAACGAAACTAAGTGATGAAAAGAGAGAAATTTCCTATCTAGAGCACTCTAACTTTTCAAATTTCACTATGATGGCTTAAAAGCATAAAAAACCAAGAATGCATACAATTCTTTCAAGCATGGAATCACTTTTGTAAAACTTGATCTCACTTGAATTTTTCAAGAAAATGAATGATTCATAATTCCTGAAAAGCACAAATGACTAACTTTTCTCTCAAACTTTTCAAAAGACTAATGAATGATGAATTCCAATGCATGAACCAATTTCTACAACAATTTTCAAATGCACGTGAAAACGGTAAAAAATGATGCACTTTTAATTTTTCAATGATATGCCAAGATTACAACTTGATGACAATGATGTTTTTAAGCATGAATAACCGAAAAGAAATATTATTTGCAGCACTCTAAACACTCAGAAATGCTCAAGAAAATGACAAGCACTCATATGGACTGAAAACACTCAAAACACTCAATCAAACAACCGAATGCAAGCAAAGCTAAATAACATGTGCAAAGGAGGTCTGGGATCTAAGCTAATGGAAGGACTAGATCAGGCGAGGAGAGGAGGGAATATGCAAGGTCAAGTGGATGAAGGTGGGGGAGACCAAAGTGTCCACCACTACCAAAACTCAAACTCGTCCAAAATGGAACCCAGAACCACTTCGAAACAACCCAAACAAAACCAAACACCAACAATGCAGCATCAAAAAGGGGTCTCTGACTGGAAGATATACTGCAGAGGGGGTCTATAAGACAAACCAAAACTCGAACAATGGAGAGGGATGACTCAAACCTTAGGCTTGAGTGCTTGGTGCAGGCTGCGGTTAGGCACAGAGCATCCGGTGCAAATGATGCACAGGAGTTTAGTGCCAGCGGCGCAAAAGGAAAACAGAGCTTTAACGTCGGTGGCATAGACCACAGAAAGGCAAAAAGCGCCTATGAAAGGATGGCGCTCTGGTTACACTGCCTAGGTGCGCCGGGCGAATTCCCAAAGTAAAAATAAAAAGGATCTCCAAGGATGAGCAATGAAATGGTTTGATAATTAAACCCACAGACTCAGAGAAAGCTAACAGACCCTTCAACAAGAAGATCTGATGGTGAAAGAGGCTCAGGAGGCAAAAGAAATGGCTTGCAAAGAAATCAAAGAATATGACATTCAACTTGAAAACTTAAGTCAACAAAGTTCTTCCCCAGTATGGTCGCCAAATTTGTTATCAAGCAATCTACCAAAAGTGGACTTAAGGCCTAATCTCTCTAGCTTAATGCAAGTCTAGAACAAATGAGATAGAATATGAAACTACTCTCCTAGATCTAGTTAGAGATCGAGTAATTAAGCAACTTACCTCAGATTCGTAGATCTTTCTCCTCGTTGTTGTTATGAGTCCTGTAGTTGTCAGATCTGTGGCTGTAGGACCTGTTAAAACACATAGGAACAATACAAGCAGTAAAACATGCCTAAACACTAACTAGTCTAAGTAAACAATTGAGGAGGTAAACTATATATATCATTAACACAATAACATTTATGGAAAGCGTTTATATTACTATATAAAAAGTGGGAAGTACAATAGAAGAGAGGATTACAACCGATGCCTCAACGTCGCAATCTCCTTCTGACAAGCCAAACCAAAGCTCCTAGAGAGAAGTAGGTGCCTCCACGATTAGGGTGTTGAACTACTGAGCTAATTTCACCAGCATAAGAGTACCATAGACTTCTTCCCCTTGGGATGGAGAGGGTTCTTACATTTATAGGACCAAGTGGATAGAGTAGGTTGAGGATCATGGGGAGAGGGTTGAGGGATCCTTCCCAAAGGTTAGGGAACCGAAGGCCAGCTCACCTAGAAGTTAGGGATAGAGATCCACCTCATCCAACTTTTAGAATTCGCTCGAAGGCTACCTTTATCCCATGAAACTGACTCCGGCACATGCTACATGAGGGAAACCTGCGCCGGCACACTTTGCTCAAAGACAACCTGCGTTGGACCAATTAGGAGTGTGGATAAAGGTCATCAACTTGCTCTAAATGACTAGCTTGATCTTGGGACTTCAGGGATTTAGGCACTGAGGTTACATAGGTGTAGATTTTGGGTGTAACTAAATGCCCCCCAAAGCATGAAGCTGGTAAAACTAATCAGGTAAAATGGTTTTATAGAAGGAATGGCAAGGACTTGTCGGAGAGAAGATGTTGTTGCAGTACAATTGACTCTGAGAACATTTGTCTCGTATGACGCACAACATGGATGCCGACCAATACATTGCAGATCCATGGTAGTAATGACCGACTGAACACAATCATGGCTACTAGACACAAGCGTAGATCCATGATAAGATGATAATATAGCCACAACCGATACAAAAGTGGATCCGTGTAATATGACTCAAACAATCTCCATCGCAACCTGGGTAAAACACGACTCCCTAGGGTCTTCAAGCCGAACTCGCAATGATATGAATTTATCCATGTGATTACAAATGTCTTGACGTCGAACATGGTAGAAACCGCTTGATTACCGGTCATTGATGTATACCGTTAACAAGTGCAAGGGATATCATCATTAATGTCCATGATTCCCAATATATCACAGTACATACCATTGAGCGTGAATTAATGAGTTGAATTCGAACGCTCAACAGGATCTTCCAATCAAGAGTCAATGATGTAAACTCATGTTGAAAGCGAGGTAACCTTCCATTGAGGCATGCAGGCCCAAGGTACTTGATTGGTTTCTAAGTTCAATCCTTGGATGATGATCTGAAGTCGACAATTCCCTTTGAAAAAAAAGGATGAACCCATCGAAGGAGGGCAATGATGAATCCCCCATCATCGACACGAAACTCAATAACAAATGTTTGGAGTAGATCGGATGTTATAGTAACATGCAAGACTGACTCATAGTAGACTGACATGATGGAAGGTGTATTGACTGCAAACGATGAACGGTGAATACATCTCTTCAACATGGGCATGGCATGACTTGGCAGTATTGACCTGACGGGCACGACGCCAACTACTAATGCAACTGATGGTGGAAGCATTCTTTGGATGAACCAAAGGAGTGACAGGACTCATGAAGTTAACAGGACTCGAGGACAAGTACTGAATGAAAATGCAAGATGAGTGCCATGTTCAAGAGCGACTAAGCAATGCCATAAGTAAAGGTGTAACACAAATTTTTTTCTTTTTCCCCATCATGATTGATGAGTCCCTCATGTGTTTTTAACGAGCTTGATGAGGGTAACCAGATGCTTGATATAGCTCATCTTATAAATGAGTCCAATCCAAAATATTTTTCGAACCTGGGAAAGGAGGGGTTCGTCCCATGACGGGCCCTTCAATGTTGAGTTTTAACGAGTCCATAGAAGGTAAACTCGACGTCATTTCATGTTTAGAGAGTCTGAAAAGAACTAAAGAAGACTCCAAAGGTCCTTTTTCGTAAGGTTAGCCTCTTCGCCCGGAAAAGGGTAAAACAATGCGAGAGAGGACTCTTCTAGTCATGATTGGCTGGAGTATTCCTTTTTCGTAAGTAGTGGCCCCTGGTCCAAAAAAAGGGGTAAACTATCACCAGGAAGACGACCATTCAAATACTTTAATAAGCGTGAACGCGACAAGTTCGCTTGGCAATCTATACTTGAAAACGCTGGTATGTTTCACACGTCGCAATCTCAGTCAGCCATAGACGACCAGTTCCTCCATATAGAGGAAATAATTGGCTCAATTTCATAACAGCTTGTTGCACAAAAGCTAAGACTGACAACCCTGTCGATGCTCCTCCTACCTTCGGTTGATCTACAATCGTCTAATTCCCTGAACTTCATAGCAAGGTGGTCTTTATCTTTGTTTCCCGAAGAGAAAGTGGATATCTTTGTTTCAATGGGAAGGATCTGAAGTTGCTCTGGGGTTTCACCTTTTTCTATTCTCTGCACAATTTTTTTTATTACATCTTCTGGCTCTTTCTCCTTACGATAACTAGATTCTTCTTCAATTGCAATTCCTCATAGAAATACAACACAAACTAATCCCATTCAATTGTTGCTTCGTCTTCTTCAATATCTCCTCGGCCAAGGGACCCATGTAAGGCTGGGGCTTGTAATCGAATGCGGGCATCTGAGGTAGGACAACAAAGGGATCATGGCTCTCAGCAGCATAGATTGAAGCCATGGCCCTCGTGCGAAATCCAATCCTCTTCTTACTGCCATTGGCACCCACCAATCTCCTGATACACAACATCATCTTGATTGCCCAACCAAACACTCAGATGGAGATGAAGGGCAATTAATGTGGGGTTTTACTAATTACTTTAAACCCTAACCAAGATCTACTCTCATGCAAGAAAATAAACTTAATGCACAGCGGAACTTACTTTCCATAGTCTCTGGGTTGATACGCTCCTGGTCTTGACTTGAGTTGTTGGCTCTCGAATCCTTCCAAGAACTTGCAATCCTTTTCTCTGGAGAGTATCCTGTCTTCAATGGAGCAGACAAATATTTCTGGATGATTGCAAGCCTTGGAGACTCAGCCCTTTTATAGCAGTGCCAAAGAAAAAGATTCTAATCCTGGGGCTGCTGAAATTTAGCTAATACTTTGGAAACAAGTCCAAAAGAAATCTGGAGTTTCCGATTTTACAAAAAACTTCAAATCGGGAAACTTCAGAAAAAACTGAAATAAATCAGAGTAAATTCTGATTTCCTTATTTAGCTAAATTTACTGCTATTATTTTAATCAACTATAATCGGTCCATTAACAATTATAATTGATTAACATTATTCTATATGTATTTGTATCCAAATCCTTAATTAAATACGTATAACGCCATGTCTTAATTAATCACATTGTTTGGCATATTTTAATCATTACATAGATGTAATCTTTCGACAGTATTTGATATCATAATCATAATGCACGTATGTCCAACTTAATTATTGCAATTTAGACGTCTCTAAATCCAACAATCTCCCACATGGACAAGTGCAACCTTTTGATTATATATCCTTAACTTTATTGCATGCAACTTTTCTGTCTTTCTTATCGTATTTCTTAAACAATTCCGTCCATCAATTATGCTAACAAAGGACTTAAGCAGCACTTGTCACATTTATTCGCAACTAAACCGACATAAATCACGCTGCCAACATAACTGAATGACATGAATCTGATTTGGACATATAGTTTAGAAATTACACGCAAGTGTGATTATACGTGCCTATTTCTAATTGAGTCACCTTTACTTTACTGTATGAGGTCAAAAATTAAACTTTAAAGAAAGAAATAATGAAACCGAAACTGAATGCAACTTGTATATATCATCAAAAATGTTTACAATTGCATTACATAGAACATCAAAACTTAAAACATATTCAGACTCCCACATTTTCTCACTATCCTAAATAGAAATTACACCCATACGGGCAACATGTTCGTGAAACTTCTTGGGTGGTAATCCTTTAGTAAGAGGATCAGCAATCATGGAGTCTGTACCTATGTGTTCTATACATAATTCATTATTCTGCACTCTCTCTTTTACAACCAAAAACTTAATATCGATGTACTTTGACTTTGACGAACTTCGGTTGTTGGTTGCGTATAACACTGCTGAATTGTTGTCACATAATAATTTGAGTGGTTTCTGAATAGAATCCACAATTTTCAGACTTGTGACGAAGTTCTTCAGCCATACGCCATGATTAGATGCTTCATAGCATGCAACAAATTCAGCTGCCATAGTGGAGGAGGCTACCAATGACTGCTTAGCGCTCTTCCATGACACGGCACTGCCTGCCATCATAAAGATGTATCCTGATGTTGACTTCATGCTGTCGACACATCCTCCAAAATCAGAATCAGTATATCCAATGACCTCGAGCTGTTCCGATCTCCGATACGTGAGCATATAGTCCCTTGTTCTCTTTAGGTATCTCAACACTCGCTTGGCTGCCTTCCAGTGTTCCATACCTGGGTTACTCAAATATCTCCCTAGCATTCCAGTGATGAACGCAATATCTGGACGCGTGCATACTTGTGCATACATGATGCTACCCACGGTTGAGGCATAGGGAATATCTTTCATGATGTTTTTGTCTAAGTCAGTTTGGGGACATTGTTTTAGACTAAACTTATCTCCTTTTGATACAGGGGTATCTCCTGGTTTACTGTTTTCCATGCCAAATCTTGTTAGAATCTTATCGATATAGTTCCTCTGGGATAACCTTAGAATACCTTGAGATCTATCTCTAAGTATTTCAATCCCTAGAACAAATGATGCATCACCAAGATCTTTCATTTCAAAGTTCTTAAACAAAAAATTCTTAGTTTGATGCAACATGTCCTTATCGTTACTGGCAAGCAATATGTCATCTACATATAAAACCAAGAAAATAATTTTACTCCCACAGAACTTAAGGTATATGCATTCGTCTACTATGTTAGACTCAAAACCAAATGAGCTAACAATTTTGTGAAATTTTTGATACCATTGTCGAGATGCTTGTTTTAGCCCATAGATAGATTTCTTAAGTCTGCAAACCATAGACCCTGCATCACCTGATACAAAGTTCTCTGGCTGCTTCATATAGATCGTTTCATCAATGTCACCATTGAGAAACGCCGTCTTTACATCCATCTGATGAAGTTCTAAATCATAATGTGCTACAAGCGCCAATATAATCCTTAAAGAGTCTTTCGATGAAACTGGAGAGAAAGTCTCTTTATAATCAATGCCTTCTTTCTGTGTGAAACCTTTCGCAACAAGACGTGCCTTGTATTTTTCAACATTGCCTTTAGAATCCCGCTTAGTCTTAAATATCCATTTGCAACCAACGGGTTTCTTGTCTTTAGGCAACGGAACGATATCCCAAACGTCATTGTCATACATAGATTTCATCTCTTCATTCATGGCATTAATCCACTTTTGAGAGTTAGAGCTTTCCATAGCTTGTTTGATATTAACAGGATCATTTTCAAACATGCCAATGTCAAACTCATGTTCTTGAAGATATGCATAATCCTTAGATTGTGTAGATCTTTTCTCTCTAGTAGATCTCCTAATTGGCACAGGTACTAGATTTTCTTGAGGTTCATTTACAACTTGATCTTCAACAGGAGGAGGAACATCATTATCAATTTCTGAATCTCCCACAGGCCCTAGGCCATCAACATTTGTCATGTCAATGTCAGGGTTTGGGTTGGGTTCAGGTCCATTGGTGTTCTCTATTCCATGTTGAGTTTCTAACTGAGTTATTTGTGATGATGAAGTTTGCATATTGTCAGAAGATGTATTTCTAAACGCAATCGGGATTTGAACAAAACCAGGACTTTGGTCCATAGTCTCATTTCTGTACATAATCGGAATTTGAACAAAACCAGGACTTTGGTCCATAGTCTCATTCGCATTCGTCTCTTCTTCTTCAAAAATATTATCTTCTGTCATATCTCCCCCCACAAACTCATTATCCTCAAAAAATTTCGCACTTCCTGACTCGAAAACTGTATGTTCTGTTGGATTATAGAATTTGTATCCCCTAGATCGTTCAGAATAGCCTATAAAGTAACAACTAATGGTCCTTTTGTCCAGTTTCTTTTCATTTGGTTTATAAGGCCTAGCTTCACATGGACATCCCCAAACTCTCAAATGATTCAAGCTAGGCTTGCGCCCAACCCATAACTCGTAAGGGGTCTTGTTAGCTGCTTTAGTAGGCACTCTATTAAGTATGTATGCTGCAGTCTTTAAGGCTTCTCCCCACAAATTCTCAGGTAGAGTTGTACGAGCAATCATACTTCTCACCATGTCTTTAAGGGTGCGATTTCGCCGTTCAGCAACACCATTCATTGCAGGCGAACCTGGCAACGTATACTGAGGCACAATTCCGCATTCCTCTAAGTATTTTGCAAAGGGACCTTGACATTGTTCTCCTGATCCATCATAACGACCGTAGTATTCACCACCACGATCAGAACGAATGGACTTTATACGTTTGTTAAGTTGTAACTCAACTTCCGTTTTGAACTTTATGAACACGTCTAATGCTTCTGCCTTTTCTTTTATTAAGTAAATATGACCATATCTTGAATAATCATCTATGAATGTGATAAAGTAACGGTGACCATTTCTTGTAGCTTTTGGAAAAGGACCACAGATATCCGTATGAATTAATTCTAAGACATCATTACATCTTTTTGCATCATATTTACGTTTATTAGTTTGTTTTCCCTTTATACAATTCACACAATCACTTAAGTTTGTAAAATCTAAAGGTTGGAGAATATCATTAGACACAAGACGTTCTATCCTTTTCATAGAGATATGTCCTAATCGCTTATGCCATAATGTTGGAGATTTCTCGCAAGTTAATTTACGTTTTCTATTATCTACATGCAGTGCCTCTGAATGTGAAGTGTCTATATCTAGAAAATAAAGATTATCATAAGAAGACAGGATACCAGAAGCAAGAAGCTTGGAATTTTGACACAAACTGAATTTTCCATTACCAAATGAACATACATAACCTTTTTTGTCCAAATAAGATATAGAAATTAGGTTCCTTCTGAAGGATGGAACCACTAAAGCATCAAAACTTAAATAAAATCCTGTCTTACATAATAATCTAAATTTTCCTATGCTTTTCACTTCTACTTTATTGCCATTTCCTACGTAAACGTAGTGCTCCGCCTCACTTGGCTTGCGATGGCTTAGGCAACCCTGCATCGACATACTGATGTTAGTCGTTGCACCTGAATCTATCCACCAAGTATATCTAGATACAGAACTTAAATTAACTTCAGAACAAACTAAAGTAAGAGACATACCTTTCTTTGCCAACCATGCATGATAGTTAGTGCAGAATTTCTTTGTATGTCCTGACGCTTTGCAGAAAAAACAGTTCCTTTCTTCTACTTTCGCAGAAGTATCTTCCTTCTTGCTTTTCTGCGCGGCATTGTTTGCAGCTACCTTGGCAGCAAACTTGCGCTTCTTGCCTTTACCCTTATGATTAGATGTTACTACATGAGCACTTTCCCCCTTAGTCATTTTCTGTCTTTCTTCCTCCTGTACCAACTGAGCCTCAAACTCAGGTAGTGTCCATGTCCCTTTCTGACAATTATAAGTCATCTTGAATTGACTAAAGTTGGACGGGAGAGACAGAAAAATGAACTCAATGAGGACTTCATCAGAGATGTCATAATTATGCCCTTTCAAGGCACGTTGCAGTCTTGTCATCTCAATAACATGCTCTCTAATCCCTTCTTTTCCCTTGTATTTTATTGTTGCCAACTTCACAAAGAGTGTACTAACTTCAGTCTTTTTACTCTTTGTGAATTTCTCTTCAAGGGCCTTAAGGTATTTAATAGCGTCGGTCTCTGTATCAGGTATTATGCCCCGAAAAGTCTCATGGATCGTTTGCTTCATCACCATTATGCACATGCGATTTGAATGCTCCCATCTATCAATATCAGCCTTCTCTTGGGGAGTTTCTTCACCCTCTTTATTGGGCTTGGGGCGATCAAATCTCAGTGCAGTGTCCAATTGCATGATCCCTAAGACTAGTTTCAGCTTTTCTTCCCACTGTTTGAAATTGTTCCCCATGAGGGGCTTAATTTGACTTAGATTTGACATTATGTTTAGATCTGAAAAATTGAAGAACAAAAGAAAAATTAGATATTATGCATCACGATTTAATCATAATTCTAAAATCCATCTAAAGGCCTAAATTAAATTATGTGCTCCATTGAATCTTTTAGCCAAAACACCACTCAATAATGAAAAACACCTTTGGGCGCAATCATTACCTTATTGTCTTTTCCGCCTTTGGGCCAGATTGACATATCCATTTGCTAACTACCAGGCCAGTCAAGTGGGGAAGGCAGGTCACTAACGGACCTGGTGCACCAAACCCCAAATGCTTTTCTAGACATTGCCAGCATATGTGTGTTGCAACTTATTTGTTAAACATCACCCTTATGCACCAAACAACTTAGCAGGTGCCAACCCTCCTTTGGGAAAGCTAACACCCACGTCCATTGAGCTTGTCATGAGTCATCCTTGCAATTGTCTTAGACAGAGCGGTTCGTTTTGCGAACATCAATGCTTGACTCATGCGAAAACAACACATGTATACATAAAATGCCTTTAGTTAGATTTCAAAATTATACCTAAAATCATCAATCTTTAACAGTTGAAAATCCAAAGTATTAAAATCGTTTTCTGGCCATACAAGAATTACCAAAACGTTTTTAATCTTCCCAAGGGAAAATATAGAGTGTACATTTACTTAAATCTCAGAGACCATAGTATACATATCAAGGTATATAAAACAAAACAATGCATATAATATAGGGTTATAAGGAACGGAACCCCCCCGATCTGTATGTACATAGAGATCTCACTCAAAACTGGGCGTTACCCCGATCATACAAGAAAGGACTATAATATGCTTCCTATAAACCTTGAAAAATAAACCACTCCCAAATCGACATACAGCAAGACCACTATAAGCTAAATATATGCTTGAACGGGATGCACAAATAGACTCATATAGAAAATGAAGCCTATAATAATGTCTGATGAAAGAAACTATAAAAGGCCTTGAAGAAAGAGTCCTGTATTAGGCCTTGGTGGAAGGGAACAGTAATGGCAAGGGCTGCATGTATACATCGATCCGTTGGGATTCGATTAAGATGCCCTGTATACAAACCCAAAAAAAAAAGGATCGAGACAACAGGGGCTGCATATAAAACTTCAGACAAAACCTTCCCAATTAAACGAAACGGGCTGATGTAATCACAATAGAAATTGGGCTTCACCAGCAATATAGGCACAATATAGATTTGGCGTCAACAAGAACATGGGCACAATACAGACCATAGGATTCAACAACAATATACGCACGAAACAGATAGGGATTGAATAACAATGGCTCCTACAGGATCTTGAAAACTTGCCTGCCGGATCTTGTCACCAAACTTCTGAAACGAATCAAAATCCAAATTCTTGTAAACAAGCTTCAATTCTTAGATGTTCAGTATCAGACGAAACGACCCAAGTGCCTCAAACCATTAAATAGCAAATAAACCCACAAAACCGGTGAGAAATTCCCAACACCTACCCAGAAAGACGCTAAACCAAACATACTTGTCGTTTATTTATAAGCCGGAAGCACCGCCATTGTGGCAGAGGTTAAAGTTTAACAAACTAATGGCAGAAGTTTGAGCTGTCACGCAGGATGGAAGAGGTCTACACGCCGAGGTTAGCAGAGATCTGAACATTCAACTTTTTTCAAACTACCAATGTAACTACAGACCAGCAAACGAAGAGGGCAAATATCTATGCTGAGGTTTAACGCGTTTCTCAGAAAACGGCGACTTTTCAACGTTTCAAAGTATAAATTGTTTCGATAATACAATCATCTCTTGGACAAAATAATTTCGATTTGCGAATAATAAAATACTTTTTCAGAAATATAAACAACACAGAAAATTTTGCTTTTAGATCTGATAAAAGATAAGATGGAGTGCTACACCGAGATCCGAATTAACTATTCGCCCAAGGTCTGGCCTACGGTGGGGGCGAATAAATTATCCAGCAGGTTTCTTTAAACATAAAGTATGAAAGGGTTACGACAGATAGCAAGAATCGAAACTCGATCTGGCATATGCAATATCACAGTGACTGTATGACAGAGAAGCAAGATTGAAATCGATCTGGGCATATGCATGATCTCAGTGAATAAATGACAGAGGAGAAAGATTGAAATCGAACGCAGAGACTCCTAAAAATAAAAAATATATAATAATACGGGAATTTACTCTCTTCCTCTGCGTCAAAGTTGCCGAGGGCCACCAACCAGAGATTATAAAAAAAAAACAATACTTCATAATCGTTTTCACACACAGCAATTTCAGCCATGGAGACTTGGATTTTTTAAACTGCAATTCTTACATAAGGGAGGCTCTGATACCAATTGTGGGGTTTTACTAATTACTTTAAACCCTAACCAAGATCTACTCTCATGCAAGAAAATAAACTTAATGCACAGCGGAACTTACTTTCCATAGTCTCTGGGTTGATACGCTCCTGGTCTTGACTTGAGTTGTTGGCTCTCGAATCCTTCCAAGAACTTGCAATCCTTTTCTCTGGAGAGTATCCTGTCTTCAATGGAGCAGACAAATATTTCTGGATGATTGCAAGCCTTGGAGACTCAGCCCTTTTATAGCAGTGCCAAAGAAAAAGATTCTAATCCTGGGGCTGCTGAAATTTAGCTAATACTTTGGAAACAAGTCCAAAAGAAATCTGGAGTTTCCGATTTTACAAAAAACTTCAAATCGGGAAACTTCAGAAAAAACTGAAATAAATCAGAGTAAATTCTGATTTCCTTATTTAGCTAAATTTACTGCTATTATTTTAATCAACTATAATCGGTCCATTAACAATTATAATTGATTAACATTATTCTATATGTATTTATATCCAAATCCTTAATTAAATACGTATAACGCCATGTCTTAATTAATCACATTGTTTGGCATATTTTAATCATTACATAGATGTAATCTTTCGACAGTATTTGATATCATAATCATAATGCACGTATGTCCAACTTAATTATTGCAATTTAGACGTCTCTAAATCCAACAATTAAACCTCATGCATGTTCTGTGCATCTCTAAGAATATCTCAGAATTTCTTCGACGTAGGGGTCAAGGCGCCAACGATCTGTAGTACTTACGAGGCTTCTTGAATGTCGCTTCAAACTAGGCAACAATAACCAGACACCTGTTCAATACATGCATAGCAGTCATTGATTTTTGGTCACATTGGTCATTTTTATAGGCATAATCTATGCCATTTGTCATTTAATTGATATATTATATGTTCATTTATTCGCACTGTATGGGATTACGTGCTGAAAACAGTGTAAGCCTGCAGTGAACAGGTAGTCGAATCCTTGCGTTTACCTTCGGCTTTTTTGCTTTCTGGAACTATTGGCTTCTGGGATTTCTTCAATGGCGCAATGGACCCGAAGTTCCTTTAGTTCTAATGCCTCCCTTTCTTGTTGTATTTGCTTCACTTGACCAACGGAACAAAAATAGCTCAATTAGCATTCTTGTTCACTGATTTTGATACTTCTTGTGGTCGAGGGCATCATACCTCAGCGAGCACTCAAACTGGATTTTATTATATATAACATGTCTTCCTTTGGTCGAAGGCTAAAGCCCCTTATATAACGTTTACCTTTGATAACCTGTATCTCACCATGCATTGACGCCCATCAGCAAGCAAGAAGAGAAAGCCTCGGTTCTACTAATCCCAGCCAGCTCAAGAACAATTCTCAACCATCATTAATCAGTCAACAGAAATAGCCATCGCGATTCTATTTATTTGAGATTGATTAGATTCATTCTATGTAGTAATTTTATTTTATTATTTTAAATCACTCCTTGAAAACATCTATACTACATGAAAGAGACGGGAAGGGTTGATAGTTTTCCATTTGAGTCAACCATTTATTTTTACGAGCCTCAAATTTTGTTTAAAAAATGATGCATTTTTGTATATTTCTCTATACTGACCGTTCCCATCAATCAATGCATACTTTCATGTTCCTTCTTCCTCTCCTCTGGAGTCTGGACCATGCTTGCTTACCCACATTATTGTCTCGTTACAAGAGCTGAAACAGGCAGGGTAGGGCACTGGCCAAGATTTTTCTTTTTACAAAACCAGTTATCATCCATTCATCATTGTACTCAGTTTCTGCAAAATCATAATAATTATCTCCAAAATGGAATGTTGCAGATGATTCGTATATTTATCATAACAATATCAGAAATATGAAAATTGAAATTAATAGAATATATTTCCGTGTAGGATAAACGTTTAGGTTTTGGATAGTTCTGTATAGTTTTGTATTGTATTTTTTGTAATTTACTTTTGTTGTCCATTTAAAATTATATTACAGATATATTGTATTGCATAATCTAAGTATGAAAAAGTTTTTAACACATAAATTGTAAAGTTTGACTTCTTGCTAGATGAACTTTTTGTGGTTTTATAAGCCAATTAAACAAATATACCACAACGTAAAGTTTGACTTCTTGCTAGATGAACTTTTTGTGGTTTTATAAGCCAATTAAACAAATATACCACAACGAACAAAAACAATTAAAAGGCGTATAAAGAAAGCAAAGTCAGTAATTATAATGAAATCTGAGGTGGGATTTTAAAAGAATGATAGGACACAACTAGCCCACCAATTTTTGAGTGAAAACTCAAATAAATAACTTACCTCTTCTATAATTCAATAGACTAAAACAATAGAAGCCCCGTGCCGTAGTTTAAATGACGATGGATCCCATCTATGTAACATTATATATAAAGGTATATTACAAAATAAGATTATGAATATCAATAATAAATGCTAACAAAGGAAATGCAATCATATAAAAATATATTAACGTCCACTTATAACCACTAACAATGGGATTGTAAAATAGTCCATATATAACGACATACAAGAGAGTGTCTCAAACATCTCCACTACAAAATGAAACACAATAAAGAAAATAAACATTTAGTCTTTGAGCACCGTCTAGAAGCAAATATTAATGGAATCCCATAACTGTAACTCAAACGATGTATCAATTATGATCAAATACTGTCCAATTACATGATCATGAGCGTGAATTATTGTAGAAACAATCATACTGAAAAGAATTAAGCATTAGCATTCTGTAAATTTCAACCTCAACCTCAACCTCTTAGACATAGATATACACAAAAACAAGTTTCATGTTTAATAAATCATAGCCTTCTGCTGCTGCTATTGATGATCATAACAATAAGTAGTAAAATGGATCAATGTGATTCTGATCCACATAAAACTTGGTATAAAAATCCACATATATACTTATAGTTGTTGTTTTTGCAAAAGTAAAACCTTGAATCATCCAGTCAAATGTTCAACGTAATCTATAGAAGGGTATTGTTTTCTATAACTTACAAATACATATAGAACTGAATTTCGGAATTGAAATTCTCAGGGAAACTGGGAATTAGTTCCCTGAGCATTTTGCGCTTTGTCTGATAATTATATCGATCGACAAGTTCTGTAGCAGCCGACATTTGAGCAGAAGATAGAATACTCGGTAAGAACAACAAAATAAACACAAAGTATAATGCTACAGGCTTGGCCATATGAGCTGAGACCATATCCCCATAGGCTTATAATTATTAATTAATTACCTCAATGAATTGATTGAGCTCAATATTATCGAATCGAGTTTGTATAAAAGAGTGATCTGATTCCAAACCGATCAGATATTTTGCTTATTCTCCACGCAACAACATTAAGTATCTGGCGCTGTCAATCTGTGTCGCAACATGGCAATGCAGAGCTGCAGTTTCCAGGCCATGTCGACATTTCAAGGCTATCGCCATTCAAATCCGTGATTGTGCTGCTGCCGTTACTGAATGCATTGATTGATTAACAGAGATATATTGAGAAATTTGCCCCCTACGCCGATTCAAAGGGGTGGGTGCCATCCTCATCCTGCACAATGACAATGACATACATACGTTTGTGTGTGTTGTTGAATTCCAATAGATTAAGCAACTTGTACACCCTGTAAAACATTTCATGTGTCTAGTACAGTATGTAGTAATATGAAAAATATAGTTGAGGTTAATCTTGAGAAAGCTCTTTCAGATTCTCACCTCTCGATATTTTGTCCAAAAGATGGATTCCAAAACACATCTGAGGAGTTGGAAGGTGCTGACATTGATTGGGAAGCATGGACAGACAAAGTGGTTGTTGAAGGAAGAGCTCCCTTCAAGAGCCCAACAAAGCCAAAGGGATGTGTTTTGTTCATACCAACATCTCCATTGGTTTGATTTTTTGGGTGACTATCGATTTTACTATTTTTTATTTATAAGCGGGTCGTTAACAAGCTTCAACTATTGAATTTGTGTATACACGCCACACCAGCATGGATGTTCCAGCTTTTGAGTCCAATAAAGATGATCCATTAATCGAGGTGAATGTTTCTTTATTGTAAATTTTAAAATTTAGTGATTGTTAAGCTTAAATACAAGTTTTGGGATGTTTTAAAATAAAAACCGTTACAACATAATTAAGTTTAAGACAATCTGGTGTAAACAAAATATTGGATACTTTGATCTAATTCATATTTGATAACACATAACTGAGTGCAATTTCTAACACAATTAAGACCGACTGAATGCAATTTCTAGTAATTTTGACATTAATTATTTCTGAATAAAACCGTTAACAACATAATTAAGTTGTAGATAATCCAGTTTAAACAAAATAGTGGATAATCCAATATTCGCAGTGAACTGTACTTGCCTCACCGAGGGTCTGTCCTCAAGTTAACTCCCTCTTTCAACTACGGATAAAACAATTCAAGACCTGGCCCTCGAGTTAAGGTAAAAAATTCAGTTTAAAGCTACCAGCAACACCTGGCCCTTGCATCTCTTCTTGTCCCGGCTTATTACCTTATACGAGAAGACCTCTGCTTGGAAAAAGGCCAAATGGCATAGATTATGCCTATTAATCTTTCATGTTTCTAGGCAACATGCCCCAGTTGATAGTTTGTGTATATTTAAGTGATGTCTTCATTTTTGGAATATTTTCTTACTAATTTGTCAACTAGTTGGTACGATAGGTGATAAATTGTGGATACATAATTCTTTGGTAGTTTGAAAATAGTGCTTTGACTGTTGCAATGATGTGAAATTCATCTTAAAAGTATCCTTGTGGGAGTTTTATATGTAATGCTTAATCTGAGTGCTTAACCCAACAACATTCATTAAAACAATCATCTTTTCCTTACCAGTTTGCTTTTAGGTTTTAGTCAATTTAATTGATCTCTTACTCGATTTTCTTTCAAATGAATTATTATGCTTGTTGGTTTACTATTTTGATTAAATATTTACTAAATCCTTTAAAAATATCAGGTGCATGGTTATTAATGATCATAATTTTATGTGCATTATTTTTATTTATTAAAATCACTGTACTGGGAAGTTTCTTGCTATTCCAATACTTGTGCAAAAGCCATAGGAGATGAATGTTATGTATTTATGCAGAAGCATGTGTTATTTTTGGCTTCAAATTTTGTATTAATATTTCTACATTGAATGAAACCCTAACCTGCAAGTTAGGGAAGCATTGCAATACAACCAAATTGAAACTGAAAATTGGCAATAATTGCTTTAGTTTTGTACCCAATTTTTGGCCAGTAATTCCTTCAAATACTAGTTCTCAGTGTATTGCCTATGTTAAGCTATTTGGGTAAGGTCTGTTTTGTAGTATTTAAAACATCTCTGCAAAGCAGTGCATAACATTCATTCAAGGAGCTTCGAGATCTTACTGTGCATATTGTCAAAGTTTTTATATCTTTCATGACTATTCTTCAAATTTTCTTTCACGAATTAGTTGAAAGCAACTTTTTTCTTTGTAATTGTGTAAAAAGATTTAAGTCTATACAATGCTTCCTATATTTGGAAATTATGAAAATATTATCAAAGTTTGGGTTATGTTTGAATTCACTTTTTCAGTGATGAATAAGTTTTCAAAACAAAAAATGATTTCATGTTAAATTTTATGATTTTGAGTTGCATACCTCATATTTGCAACAGTGCTATCCTTGTTTGATAGACTAGACACAAAAAATTCATATATATGACTGTTGTTTATTTAGCTAGCTTGGATTTTAAATAATTGGAATTTTCTAATCCTTCGTGCATGATTTTTTATTCCGATAATTGGCTTTATGTTCTAAGTTTTTCGATGTTTTATACATTGGTATTCACATTATGTAAGCAAAGAAAGTTGAATCGTGCATACATTGAAACAAATACATCATGTAGTTTGCTCTGTTAACATAATCTATTTTTCCTCCGTCTTCTTCAACTCCAGGTTTCCCTTCAATACGGCGTTCTTTTATTGCACCCCGAAGTGCAATTGCTAGTTATATTTCATTCATATATTTTTTATTTGCCTGTAACGAGCTGCAATACATATTGCATTTTTTGTGTACAATTAATTATGTTGATAGACGTTTTTTCCGAGGCCGGTTTTGAAAAGCATTGTAGCTTTTCGTTCGTCCCTCTCGTGAATGAAAAGCTGCCACGTGCTTCACGAATAAGAAGCCACCACGTTTAACGTTGGAGATAAGGGTTTTAATGCGGGTTAATTCTTAGCATTCCTGAAGTTTCCTTGCATCGCGTACAAATCCCGTCGACAATGTGTGTTGCAGAAGTTCCTTCCATTGCATTGCGTTCAAATCCTGCCGACAATGCGAAGTACTGATAGAAGAGGGTTTTTCTGTGGTCAATGGAAGGTGAAGCAAAGGAACTCACAATCGATGGAAGGCGAGGTAGAAGAACTTGCAGACTCGCAATCGATGGAAGGCGAGGCAAAAGAACTTGCAGACCCGCCCAAGTAACCGAGGTTATGAAGCTTGGCTCCCACACCATTCATTACATCGACCAGTATGCGTCAGTTGAAGGAATTCAGGCAGTCACACAACAAATTTGATTATATTTTCCATTTAACAACTATCCTTTATTTTTATTGTGTAAAATTCACAAGGATGTTACTACAAAACGGGTACCATGGCCGGTTCTTATGGCATATTTATAATATGATATTTGAATGTATCTGAGATTGTTTTGATAGTTGAAATTTCTCAAGAACTTCTACAATTTGTTGATTAAATTTTTTTTTGCATTGAATTGATTTATCAACACCAAAGCTCTTGAGCAATTTTTGTGAGCACCCAGATCCATCGTCCCTTGCTCAAAACTGTGAAAGAGGGCTACGGTTTACCCCTATCTCTCAACTCGGAATTACTCCACACCTTCCATTTGTCTTCCTCATGCATAAAACATGTGTTGATCACAGTCATACATTTAGTATTCTTGCTGGAATTTTGGTCCATTGTTCTCATCAAATCAGTAAGCAGGACGAGCATACTGAGAAATGTGAAAGGTCGAAATCCATTTTGCATATATGTCGTAGTGATACATATTATTTTGGGTGTGATTAATTTAAGATTGGGGATTTGTTTTCTACAAGAGAAGTTGGGAAATGGGTTTCATTTAACTTCTTTGCATGAATGGCTTGTACTTTCAATTCAAGGATTAGCATGGTTCGGATTAACAGTAACCAGTGGGTTAACGCAGTATGTGATGACATTTGTGCGTGTTTGGTGGATCATGTCATTTTTGCTTGGAACATTGGATTGTGTTTCAGTTGGGTTGAATTTCATCATTGATAGAGAAATTCCCTATAGGAGTATTCTCTCCCTTGTCTCATGGCCAGCATGTTGTTTGTTGCTCATTTGTGCTGCGAAAAGGGATTTGAAGAATTCATACTGTGGTCTTTTGTCAGAACCCTTCTAAGAGGAATAATAGAAATCATGGACTAAAAAAGACAAAGCTCTAAACTTTTCATTGGAAGTGTTGAGAATTGACAATGCAACAGCTCCGCATATCCCATGGGACTTTGAGGTTGACATCAATCTTTAAAATTTGGTCAAGGTTGTTCTGAATGGTTTAACAATTAGGATAAAAGGGAAGAGGGACAAGGAGAATCCTTGATCTATCCCTTTGGAGGATTTGATAATAAAAAAAGTACAACCCATCCTTGGAAAGAATTCAGAAAGCTGCAGTTGAATACCATTCCTCCACTCAATTGATACAACTCTGGTTGAAGCCAGTACTCAATAGCATTATTTTTTAGTTTTTACAGAAATTTCATTGGATTTTTTCATAGGCCTTCAAGTTTTACCAAATGTATTTGAGAGACATTGTTTTATCCTTATCTCAACTAAGTAAATAGATTTATGAGCTAGAACAAGGTTACTTGGAATCTGCCTTATAAAAAACTCCTTTAGAAATGGTTTAAGCCTTGATACAATGACTTGGCCATAAGTTGTAGGAGGTGGTTCCACAACTCAGTACCTACTAACAATACACAACAGTGAGACCACGAGACTACAAGGGTTTGGTTGAGCTAAAAGAGAGGACTGCTACTTGTTGATGAATAGTTCATAACTCAGTGACACTATTGGAAATCATTTCATTATTGTGTTGCTTTTACTCATTGAAAAGGTTAACTACCAATTTCACTTGAAAGATTACAGTTTCCAAAGGCTAGCTTAGTCCACATACCCTTAGCATTGCCTTGTAGGCATGGCATGCTACTCAAGGGTAATCAATCATTGTAAAAATTTATCAACAATCATAAATTTATCAAAACTTATGAGTTATAAACAATACAATATTGTGAAATCATATTTGATATCTCAATATTATAGAAGGACATTATGGGGTACAATCCTGCAAGCATAAGATCATGTCATATGGCTTAACTATGTTGAAATATTTGATAGATTATCATATCATATGGTCTATAGCTTTGTTGAAATATTTAATAAAGGTGATGACCATGTTTACACTAGTCCCTTTCTATTGCAGGACACTGATGTGATCAGTTTTAATCCATTAATTTTATTGTATAAAAACATTTTATAACTTATGCACAAGGCTTGTTGGAGTTTTAGTGTAAAATATAAATCTGCTACATTTGGGGATCTTCAATGCCTTTACTCCCCTATTGAGCAGAGATTTGACATAAATTTTATTTGCCTATGCTACAACTTGTTATATATTTAGAATCTTGAAGTTCTAAATTTTGAAGTTCGTCAAAGTACATCGCAAGGTCTACAACAACTCGATTTTAGTTCCCTCAACCTTTTTTACCCTCCAACAACAACCTTATCTTGTTATATATTTAGAATCTTGAAGTTCTAAATTTTGAAGTTCGTCAAAGTACATCGCAAGGTCTACAACAACTCGATTTTAATTCCCTCAAGCTTTTTTACCCTCCAACAACAACCTTATCTTGTTATATATTTAGAATCTTGAAGTTCTAAATTTTGAAATTCGTCAAAGTACATCGCAAGGTCTACAACAACTCCATTTTAGTTCCCCTTTTCAACCTTTTTTATCCTCCAACAACAACCTTATTTTATCCCGGTATTATTGCACCTTCTTGGGGCAATTTCTAATTAAGTAATGATGTCGTGGTTATTGCAGGTTGGCTCACATGTTTTTTCCCATGCGTTGCCTTTGGATGGATTGCCGAGATAGTTGACGAGGGTACTTCCCCTAAGTAAACTAAATTAAGAAGACCAACAGAAATTCTGGATTCCCCATGTTTTAGTTTCATGTTTTGTAATGTTTGCAGAAATTCCGGATACCGTTTTATATTGACGAGACGAGAACGATTCTCTGTGTTTTAGCTTCTTGTTTTGTAATGTTTGCAGCCTACGCTGCGAATGAACGTTGTACTTTTCTCTGATGTGCATGACCGGGTTGAATCCCTGTTTTTCCTGTACCTACCGAACGAAGCTCCGCGCCAAATTCAACATGGAGAGGACCCATTGTTTTGACTACCTTGTTCACTCATGTTGTGAGAGTTGTGCTCTGTGTGCCAGGAATAGAGGCTTTCCAAATTATTCCCGTTCTCCTGACACATCTTTTTCTTTCTCTCTATCAATTTAACCGATGTCAAGAGAATGCCTATCACATTGGGAATCTGCAACCAAACCAAATATACACTTTGATAAACCAAATTTGTTATAACATATTATTACCCAAAGGAAGATATCTCGGCCAACAATGTTGTCTGATAGCCACAAAAAGCTGTTAATGAACTCCACAAAGTCCCAAAGCATGAACACACTTTCTGTTCCAATCTGGACACAATATAACATTCCAGATAGTTTACGTTGTTGAATTTGTATATGGGATAGTGAATATTTGAATGAGTTATATTTTAAAACTATATATTTATAATAAATAAATCGCTATGGTGTCATATCAATCTCAATCTTGTATATCTATGTAAAATGAATATGTCCTGATTTATAGCACACCATCTAATGGAATGAGAAGAAATTTGATAACCTTAATAAATTACTCATCGTAGCAACAAGTGGAAAACCATACAAACTAATAGAGGAGAATATTCCCACCAATCCTATCATGAACTTGTGATTCTTATGGTCATGGAGAGCAAAGGCAGATATAATTTCTAATATAGCGAATAACACCAAGACTCCCACAACATCCTACCTATTCTTGACTCAGATCATAAACAAAAATACATGAATATTACATTTGAAGATAAATTGATTAAGAATAGAAAATATTTATATCTCTCACAAGCTGAATATATTATATAACTTCTCTTGATGAACATTTTAAAAAAGAATAAAAGAATAGTAATATAATACCTTGTGCTCAGGTGAAGCAAAACCAAGATAAGTACAAATGGCTAAACTGTGTGCAAAAATTTCCGCACCATTAGTAGTGGAGACCAAGAAGTTCTCCCAACCAATACTGACCAGAGGGAAGCCATACCATGTATAAGTTAAACAGGTGAAGAGAGCAACTACGTAGGGCGTGCATGCGAAATTCCCTACTGTCCTGTCTTTTATCACTTTTATGAATGACATGGTGCATTGATCACACAAATAATTTCAGCCCCAAAACATCATAGATTAATTCATTGCAACATTCTTGAACTTAAATATTATAATTACTACAAAGCAATTGGTATATAATTGCTTACACATGTGCTCCATATAGAAGTAACAAGGTAAGGTTTCCTGTTACATGTGTTTGAAGTCATTAATTCAACGCAAACAAACAAACAAACAATAGGAACTAAACTAACCATGGAAACTGCCATTACAGGATATGGACAAATTAAAGCAAGCCAAACCCATAGAAAACACAGGATATTACACATAGAGAGATGGAAAAGAGACAAACCCAACCATGTAAACTGCCATTACAGGATACGGTTGTCACAAACCCACTACGGGATACGGTTGTCGCAAACCCAACCAAACACATAGAGAGATGGAAAAGAGACAAACCTAGCCATGTAAAATGCCACTACAGGATCCCAACCATGTAAACTGCCACTATGGTTGTCGCAAACCCAACCAAACACATAGAGAGATGGAAAAGAGACAAACCCAACCATGTAAACTGCCACTGCGGTTGTCGCAAACCCAACCAAACACATAGAGAGATGGAAAAGAGACAAACCCAACCATGCAAACTGCCACTGCGGTTGTCGCAAACCCAACCAAACACATAAAGAGACCGCACCCATACGATTGTCGCAAACCCAATGCAAACACATAGAGAGATCGCACCCCATATGGTTGTCGCAAACCCAATGCAAACACATAGAGAGATCGCATCCCATACGGTTGTCGCAAACCCAATGCAAACACATAGAGAGATCGCATCCCATATGGTTGTCGCAAACCCAAAGCAAACACACAGAGAGATGGAAAAGAGACAAACCCAACCATACACCGGGTGTTCCATACAAAAGTAATGAGGTAAGGTTTCCTAGCTGTTACATGTGTTTGAGAAATCAGCAATTCAATGCAAGCAAACAATAGGAACTAAACACATGTTCATCATTGCATGAACATATCCCTAGATTCCCCATTGCCATTTTTTCGCTCATCAATTCTATGAGGGATCATAACATACAAATACTCCTATATGTATACATATATTGTTATTTAGTTACAAGCTTCAGTGTGTGTGTGTGTGTGTGTGTACACACACACACTCACATACACCGAAGCTTGTAACTAAATAACAAATTGGTGGAATATGAAACATATGACACTAGTGTGGATCATATTTATTTAGGCACAAGGACATCAAATTATTATAAGCCCCTTGATGCTATTAAATGTGATTATGCATTCAAGCCTCCATATTGTAATGTATGCATAAAGGTTCCATACCAGAATGCCCACCCAAATATTCCATATTGTAATGTGTGCACTAGTGCAACCATGGTGAATACCAGTTCCAATACTTGGCTCAACATTCTCAATCTAATCACTTTCGTGTGAATGTGCCAATGTGCACAAATTTATAACACAAGTGCACATGGATATATACTACACTAGTGGTAACACATTATTGACATAGTTCTGTCGACAGGGGTTCACTTCGCACTGTCGTCAAGAAAGATCGACCAAACAACCTTAAGCATCGGCCCATAAAGGTTTTACCCTTTCCAGCAACACCCGCAAAGCGAGTGAGGTCTCACCTGAGATGTATAAGGGGGGCTGCAGTGACCAAGTTTTCGCAGTTGGGAGAAGACATTCCTTGTTCCACTCTCAATCGACAAAAGCCAGAGATTTGCATTCCCGTTAAAATATCACATTATCGCCCTAGTAATCCTTATTATCATTTCATACTTAACGAATTAAACAAATCAATAAAGCATGTTTGAGGAATCTGCGATACATAACATATCTGCAAAAATATCTAATGCGATCTCAAGAAAACATCATACTGTGATAAACAGAAGATAGATATGCAAGTTACTCATAATACAGAACCAAACCTAGATAAATGTTCCATAGATCAATCCAAAAGATAGAAACACAATAGATGCGAAGATATCATCTCATATTTCACAACTCAGGAAAATTCCCTTAGGCTTACAATCGCACAAAAGGTTCTTCTCCTCGGATCTTCCCCTCCATTATCTCTTAAAGCTTACAATCTTATTTCTATTTATAGGCGCACTTGGCCGGTACAAATGGTCCTAATGACCCATCGCTAAGTAACTTAATTCTTCTGGTGCATGTGCTGTAGTAAAGAACTAAATGATTTGTTCATAATGGTCATCGACCATTCCAATTCTAAATAATTGCACATCTGGTAATCCCTCGTCAATGCTTCTTGGTTCTTCGCCTGACTCAATCCGGGATAGGTGGTCAGGTCATGCATTCAATCGCCCTGGTTTCACAATGATCTTAAAGTCAAATTCTTGGAACAATAGCAACCATCGACATATCTTCCCCCCCAACACAGTTTTATTGACCAAGTATTTTAATGCGGAGAGGTCAATAAACATTTTGAAATTTCCTCCAAGTAGATAGTGCCAGAATTTTTGTAGTGCATAGACCATTTCTAGGCCTTCCTTTTTCTGTTGACGTATACTTTTTCTCCGTAGTGGACAGCTTTTTGCTTGCAAATGCGATTGGATGATTGATCGATCCTTCTCCTGGCTGGGCCAATATCACTCCTATTGCGACTGATGATGCATCCACTTGAACATGGAATTATTTTCTCCAATCGGGAAACACTTATATTTGTGTTGCGACCATCTTTGCTTTCAGTATATTGAGGCTCTTCTGGCACTCGTCATTCCACTCGAACTTAGAATCATTTTTAACAGTTTTTCCATTGGCGCTGTGATCGCTGCATATCCTCTGATAAACTTTATGTAATACCCAGTATGTCCCAACGTCACCCTTAGTTGCTTCATTTTCGTTGGTGGTGGCAAGTCAACGATGATTGCAATCTTCATTTGGTCAACCAGCATCCCTTCTCTGCATACAATGTGTCCTAACAGAATCCCAAATGGAGCGCAGAAGATGCACTTCTTCAAGTTTAGCGAAATTTGATGTTGTCGACATCTCTCAAGCATTAGCCTTAGATTCGCAACATGGTCCTTAACCAGTCCATATACGGTCCAGTCGTCCATATATACTACGAGGAATTTATGAATGAAGTCTTTGAATGCGGCAACAACTAATCCTGAAAAGATTGCTGGGGTGTTTTTAAGACCGGACGACATTATTGTGTATTGAAAACAGCCCCATTCTATTACAAAAGTTGTCTTATGTCGATCCTCCTTCACAATATTTATTTGGTGGTATCCTAAGAATCTATCTGTAAATGAATATATCTCCTGACCTCCGACACCTTCTAGTACTTCGTCAGTGAATGGTGTAGGGAATGGATCGTGAAGACATGCATCATTCAGTTTCCTTAGATCGACACAAATCCTAATTTCGTCAATCTTCTTATCTTGGACAACCATCGAGCTTATCCATTCGGATTCCTCCACTGGTTCTATGATTCCTGCATCCAACATTCGCTCTATTTCGGCTTTCACTCGCTTCTTGTACCTGGGATTCAATCTATAGGGTCGCTTCTTTACGAGCTTCGCATCAGGTTTCAGTGGAATCTTCATTACGCCTAGGTCTCCAGAAATGCCTTTCATTTCCGAAAATTTCGTTGGGAACAAATCTTGAAACTCATGTAGCAGATCAGTAATCTTTGCAATGGTCGAATCATCCCAGTAATCACCAATACTTGCGAACTTGGGGTTTGCCTCCGACGCAATATTAACCTTCTTAATTCGCAGTGGCTATTGGAATTTGTTGAATGGCATATCTGGTGCTTCGACATCCCAGCTTCCTTCTGACTCTGGTACATAAACAAATCGTGGATCATCCTCTTCATCAGGTTCTCTCGTCACGTTGTAGCACTCCATCAACATTTTTGGTGTTGCAGTCCACTGTAATCCCATTGGTTTTTTCGTAAGGACTGCTTCAAGTAACTTCTCATGAATCTCTTGTAGTGCGTTATGGATGAAGGGGTTCTCATCCAAGAAGTTGAAAGCTTGGCTAAATTTAATATTTAACTCTTCCCATGTATTTGTTCTATGTCGCATCTCTGCTGCGATGTACCAACTTCACAGTACCTCATCCAATGTATGGATGAATGCATGGACCCATTCCTGTTTTGGTCTCATTCCCCATTTTCCTTGACACTCTTCAAGGTGATCCCTTGGGTTCACCTATTCCATTGTATTTTCTTCCGCAGTACCCTTCAGTTTCGCTGAATCTGACTTCCATTAGTTGTCGACATAATGGCCAGTTTGTTATCATCGACTTGTGCGCTGCCCACCATCGTGTTGGTGTATCCTTCAGTGCTTCCTCCAATGTCAGAAGTCTTTGTGATTCCGATACTCTTTCTTCAAATTCGGCGATAAATACAGTCAGATTAGGAAATCCTTCGTATGCTGGCAGTTCGCATATTTCCATTACTACCCATCTCAATGACTGAGTGATTTGTGCGCACCTCCTGAATGATACTTCGTGTAATCGATTCTGCCAATTCTCCAGCACCTCATTAGAATCTGACGATGCCAAACTAACACTTCGGCATCCCAATTCTCCATCGGTGGTGGGATTGATGTAATCCTTTGAGATATTGTAGACGTTGTCCCATCCTTCTGTGAATTCATCTTGCATTGGCTCGACATACCTCTGCCCTTCTAATGGATCAAGTGGGGCAACGACCCTCATGTCGTGGTTCTCAAATGACATTGTTCTTTTCTTAAAGTTGATCATAGCTTGATTCTCCATTTCCCAGTCTATCCCTAACAACACCGGATAGGGGCTTGTGTTATCAACTATCTCTATAACGTCAAAGTCTGCGTACGTCTTTAATCCTTCTATTTCGACTGGGAGGTGACATAATCGACCAATGGGTGTGACCTTGCTCTGATTTTCCAGTCGAAGCTATACAGGGGACCATGCGAGATATGGTTTCTCCATTATCTCCCATGTCTATTTAGTCAATATATTCACATCTAATCCCAAGTATAGAATGATATAGTCGATATCAAATGCACTAATCGGTGCAGTCATCCTCATTTCTCTCCATGTCTTCTTTTTGTGTAATGAATTTATTGTCTGATACTGTTGTCCATCCTCCTGTCGGTGTGATAGGCTGGCTATATCTGCTAGCGCATCCTGATCTTTCGCTAGTGCCAAACAACTTTCTAGCAAAGACCTCAAAGTGTTGATCCTTCCTAGTGGCCTCTATGAGTTCGTCGTATCGAATATCTACGGCATCATGTAGACGGGTTCTTTCTGACCAATAGTTGGTAGCTTAGTCCTTCTCATTGTATCTTGCGCTTCTAAAAATGTCTCCCTTTCTGCTTCTATGTCGAATCGAACCTGTTTCCTTGTTGTAGGTCGAATACTAGGTAGTGGCTTGTCTTCCCCTGTCGCAGCACCCCCTCTGGTCACTACTACCACATTCACTGGTCGACTTCTTATCTCCGTTGAGATCTTCTGTACATTTGGCGGTGGATTTTGATTCTCATTCGGATTCGGTTGAGGTTGGGGTGGATTTTTAGTTTGTCATTTCGCAATCAACTATGGACATTCCTCAACGCTGTGGTCCATTGCGTTGCAATAAGTACATTGCAGATTCGGGTTCGAACAATCCCTTTGATAGTGTCCGGCCTGAACGCAATTATAGCATATAACTGGCCCTCGAACTCATCCAAAAGCTCCTCCATGACCAATGCCTCCACCTCGACCTCCGCGGAATCCTCCTCTGAAACCTCCTCACGGCTGACCATATGGATGTTGGTTATATTGCGGTGGATGATACTACGGCTGGTCGTACTGCGGTGGTGGTTGGTTGTACAATGGTTGTGGTTGACTATAGTGGAGTTACAGCTGGTTATAATGTGGTAATGGTTGATTTTAGTGCAGTTGCTACTGATTATACTGTTGTTGCTGTTTTACAGGGGGTTGCTCCTCCCCCTTCATAAAAAACATTTCCGTGGTCCTTTCTTGGAGTAAGTCATATGCTCTACAATCCTTCTCTTCATGACCGGCCGATCGACATAATTTGCAGAAAAGGTCGGTTGGATTTGACACCATTTTCTGTAAGTATACACATTCTTCTGATCGATGTCCCCTCATCTGACAAATTCAACACCATGGCATTCCTCCCTGACTGAGTGGATATGGTGCGCCCGACTGTAAGTATTCATGGAATTCCGAGCACTGATCCTTATGATGTCCTTCTGATTTACATCGACTGCACCATATTTCCTCGCGAACTTCTTTCCCCTTCTTGATGTCTTGTAGTTGGATTGTCAGGTTCGCTAATTATGCTTGGATCTGGTTCATACCTAACCCTTTTTTTCCAACTGGTGAAGCCTCCAACTTCATCGCGATTTCCAGTGCCTCTACCTAGGATGCAATATTTTGTTGCACCAGTGGCATACGAATGTGTGGTACTAATCCCACGATGAACCATTCCTTATGATGTATGTCGCTCATTCAAAAAATTACTTTCGTCATCACGGTTTTTTTTTATCTTTGGTCAAACTCCGATACTTATTCATTAGGGAATTGCTTGATCTCTTTCAATTCTGTGATATATTGCGACTCTAATTTTGGTTTCTGAAACTCATCGATCAATCCTGCCCTGATTAGCGGAAGTGTTTTCTTAGGACTCCCTGTAGGTACCTGTATGAATTTCATAAACCAATCCAATGCACGGCCCCTGAAGGTCATCACTAGTTGTCCCTTCTTGATATCATCATCTTGGACCTGCTTCACTGTCCATACTGCTTCGCATAAAAACCAGTATTGCTCAGGATCCTTGGTCCCGTTACCCTGAAAGATTGACATCTTCATTTCTTCGCCCGCCATCCTTGGTCTCCTGCTGGTATTTGCAGGCCCACTACTCCTACCGCTATTCTTACACGTTGGACAACCCTATGAAGAGCTTATATTTCTTCCTCCGAAATTTGGCGTAGTGTGCGGAGTTGTGGGTATGTTTTTGCTTTGGTTCTGTCCTTCTTCGGCTTTAAGGGTAGCCTAGTTGCTTTCTTCGTCACAGTAGTAAGGTCGCTTAGTCCCTTGTGGTCCCATTTCGCAGTTCTTTGTTCAGGTCGTCTTATGAGAGTCTCTCTCACTCTCAGTCCTCCTCTTCTTCTCCGGCCAGAACCTCACCCCACTTTGCAAGGTACCACAATCTTCCAAAACCTCCCTCAGAATTCCGTCGTAGCTCATATCCATCTACCCCGCATCATTCTATTAGACCCGCATTCGTGTAGTACCTACAACCTCCGCACACCCGAGCTTTACTTGTTAGAATTCATCTTTAGTATTCCTTTTTTGCAAATGACCATTTTAATCCATAGTTTCAATGACAGTAGAAAGCTTCCTCTAGGTCCTTTAAAAAAATTCCTTTCCGCGTCGTTGTATGACTTAATTGTGTCGACAGCGACTTCAGTGATGTATCCTTCCAGAATACTATCTACCCAGACCTCGACAGCTCTAGAGGCTCTGTTATCTACTCATTTCAATTGTTGGATCAGTTTGAGCATCCAATGTTCAGGCTCACCGCCTTGAAAATTCTTCTTTTGGAACGTCAGTTGTGCCAACCATTCATGTAATATTATCGAGATTTCGCAAAAGAATATCTCATGAATGTCGAAGTAGATATACTTATGTAGCCAGTCAGTCGTTGACCATTCAGGGTTCCTATTTTTCAGCTCAGCAAATTCTCACGCCTTCTTGTTGAACCATTCCTCGATCTTCGGCTTTGTCGGATGCCACAACATGTCCTCTCTTCTTTCACACTAAGGTCCCAGAAACAGAACCATTTGTTGACATAGTTCTGTTGACAGGGGTTCACTTTGCACTGTCGTCAACAAAGATCGACCAGACACCCTTAAGCATTGGACGAGAAAGGTTTTACCCTTTCCAGCAACACCCACAGAGCGAGTGAGGTCTCACCCGAGATGTCTAAGGGGGTTTGCAGGAACCAAGTTTCCGCAGTTGGGAGAAGACATGCTTTTTCCACTCTCAATCGACAAAAGCTAGAGATTTGCATTCGCATTAAAATATCACATTATCGCCCTAGTAATCCTTAATTGCATTATCATTTCATACTTAACGAATTAAACAAATCAACAAAGCATATTTGAGGAATCTGCGATACATAACATATCTGTAAAAATATCTAATGCGATCTCAAGAAAACATCATATTGCGATAAACATAAGATATATATGCAAGTTACTCATAATACAGAACCAAACCCAGATAAATCCTCCATAGATCAATCCAAAAGATAGAAACACAACATATGCGAAGATATCATCTCATATTTCACAACTCAGGAAAATTCCCTTAGGCTTACAATCGCACAAAAGGTTCTTCTCCTTGGATCTTCCCCTCCATTATCCTGTAAAACTTACAATCTTATTTCTATTTATAGGCGCACTTGGCCGTTACAAATGGTCCTAATGACCCATCGCTAACTAACTTAACTAATTAATTCCGCATATCTCGGCTTTGCAACCGGTCCTTTGTTCTTGTCTTTGACCCTTTCGCCGCTTGGGGTTCCACACTTGTGTGCTTCGACCTCGTGCCAACACACACAAAGGTAAAATAAACCTACACAAAAACCTCCATTCACCAAGAATTTCTAATTTATTTAAAAAAGGATCACATTCCTCATGTGCTCACAACACAATACAAAAGAGCAAGTGCAAGTGCAAATGAATCAGTCTCATAATGTCCTTGTGTTCCACCTAAAGAGGCTTCACGGATAACTAACTCCTTTGAAGAGGAAATTTTGGTATCCATGTCTTCTAGGTTAGCCCTAAAAGAGGATTGGACTCTTGTATTGATATTTGTGATTGTTTATCTAGAATTCAATCGTCATTTTTAGAAATATTCCATCTTTCAAATATATTTTTGTCCATTTTATCTTTAAAAAATTAAACATAAATATACAACTTAATTTATCATTTTTCAAGTTGTAAATATATACATTTGTGCTTTTACACATTGTTAATGCCTAAAAATTTGAATGGGAAGTGAAAACACAATAATCACTATTATCAACAATACCATAATGTTTGCAGACACATTTTATTGTCTAAGGTGGAGAGACATTTAACATTGTGTATGTGTCCATGTATAATGCACCTTGAGGAAATTAGTCATATACAACTTATTTCTTTTTTTAAAGAAATAATTGTTTATCAAGGTTGGCTTGGTAAAGTAAGATTAAAAAAATTGGTTTTAGAATAGGAAAGACAACAAACTTATGAGGAGAAAGAAATGGAGATAAATTTTGTTAAGAATTTTCCTCTTCTAGATGAGTTAACATAATTGAGTATCGTAGTCTCAATAATTAGAATGTCATTTCTCTTTGCTTGAGATTCTACATTCCTTGTCCTTTTGAGTTTGGACAAGTACTCCATATTGCTTGCCCTTCTTAGGTCGGATAAGTACTCCACATTCCTTATCCTAAATTGAAAAAAACTTCGCTATAATTTTACTCACCTAAATTAATTTAACATATTTAAGTGTCCTCGCTGCAATAATTAGAATGAGTGTCATCACGCTTACAAGTGAACAATCAATTTTGTACTTCTTTATATTTGAGAACAGGACTTTACATGGATGAAAAGCATCACTAATTCTACAATATAAAAGTGAGCACCAAAAACTAAAAAAAAATAGAAAAATTATTCCATTAACCAAGAACATCTCATGAGAAGACCTTTTTTTCTAAATTAAATCACAAACTAAGTTCCCAAACTTCTAAGATCTTTTAATTTTTTAAACAAAGTAACCTTGATCATATCCATTTTGCAACCAATTTTCTCTATCTTTTATTGGTGTTGGAGCACCATCCAATATTCTCAAAGCCATAAAAAATTATTTAGGAAACAAAATTTAAAATGAAAGCTCATGTACTTGAAACTGAAAGTTCAAAATGATACAACTTTTAATTCATACAATTTTAAACTATACTAATTCATACAATTTAACATTTTGAATATAACTAAATATCCTTGTTGATTTAACGATCAATTTCTAACTAGATTCTAGAGGAAATTCACTAAGGAAGACCTAGAAGGAGCGAGAGCGGATGCAGGAGGAAGGTGCGACAGTGATCTGAGGGTTTTTGATCTTGGGAACTGTGTGGGGTATCCTTTGGGGCCTCATTGGAGTGCGGTCTGGGAAGGACATGAGTGCAGCCACCGATGGCAAGGCTTTGGTCTCTTCCAGGGCTATTGATAGACGAAAAAAGACAAACCAATGTCCTGCCCCTGAATGCGGGACTAGAAACATGGAAGAAGGGACTAGTGGTGTGGCCACTTCTGTGCAGACAACGGCAGAACCGAGGAAGCTCGGGCAGTGCTTGCCGAAGGAAAACAAGATTCCCAAACTCCTGATAAAATCGGAGAGGGTCCGAACCGGTATTCAGTACATGAAGGAACATGCGCTCATTGGAAAATTTGTTGGGGTCTGGCCGGCTGAGAAAGCGCTGGTGTGGTGGATCAACACAACCTGGAAACCCTAGGGCCATTACGATCTACAACTAGGGGCTAAAGGGTTTTTTACTATGATTTTCTTTAATGAAGAAGACCGTACGAGGATTTTTTTATAATGGACCATATTTTTTCAATTCAGCTGGATTGTATCTCCGCCCCTGGAAGGAACGGTTCAACCCGAATAAAGAAAATTTACCATTGCCCTGGTCTAGATATGACTCTACTCCTTACCTTTTGAATATTGGAAGGAGGAATCCTAATGGAGATTGGTAATGAGTTGGGGGTATTCGTAAAAGTCTTTGAACAAACCAAGAAGATGAGGTATACTTCATACGCCCGCATATGTCTCTATATGGATATATCTCAAGTTCTGCCGACAGGGATAGACCTAACTTGGGAGGACGAAGATTGGTTCCAGGCCATTGATTATGAACAGATCCCTTTCCGCTGTCGGAGATGCCATGAACATGGGTATTTATTTAGGTATTTTCCACTTAATAAACAACCAGTAGGGAAGATCGACTCTGAAGGAAAGGATCAAGAAGGATTCAAAAAAGTTGCAACTAAGAAACGACAAGCCAGGAAGGTAGGGGGGCCTAAAATTCATAAGAAAACTATGATCCACAATAGATTCGAGGCCTTACAATCCAAGGAAGAAGTTAAAGGTGATGAGGAGGTTAACAAGAAGGAAAAGGCAGAAGCAACCAATAAAGAACAAGAAGATGACAACATTGTTCATATGTCTGAGGTTGACGCACTGGGTTATGCAAGCTCATGGCAAGAGGAAGGCAGAGAGGAAATGGAATTGGAAGATTTGGACCTGGAAGGCCTGGAGGCGACATGCATAGTAGAAAATCCGATTCATATAACACCGCATTAGGTATCACTCTTGGATAAAGCAATCATTAAATCCAAAAATCACAAGCACTTGGATATAGTTTCCAAATCCCTCAAAGAAAACGATGGGAAAAAGATAACCAGGGGGGAAAAAGGGGAAGGCGAAGTAACATGCAGAGAATTCAAATGATAGGAAGGAACCTGGTGGCATCAGGCCAGTATCCAACCATTGATGCGGCTCTAGCATCCTCCAACCTTAATTGGTTATAAGATGCAAATTACATCCTGGAACATTAGAGGGTGCAAGAGAATCCTAAAGACTCGTCTCCTACGATGGAAAATTGAACTAGAGAGACCTGCAATTGTTTTTCTCCAAGAAACTAAGTGCACCGAGTCGGATCTTCAGTCCATCGGGAAGAAATTCTGGAAGCACTATAATGTGGTAGTGATTGATGCTATTGGCTCGACCGGGGGAATTGGCATTCTTTGGAACCCTAAAGAAGTGATTCTGTTTGATTGGATGGCTTCAAAATTTATCTTATCTGCTTCTTTCCATATTTTAGGGACTAGATTCAGGGGTTTTTTGTCAAATGTTTACGGACCATCTCTATCCAACCATAAGAGCTCCTTCTTGAATTCCATTAGGAATCTCAAAAGAGAGACCAGCGACATGCCCTGGATCATAGGGGGAGACTTCAATTTAATTAGGAATCTTGATGAGAAACGTGGAGGTCAACGTTGTTTACACCCCAGTAATGAGGAATTTTTGGATGTAATAAAAAATTTGGAGTTGATGGATGTCAAAACCTCCAATGGCCTATACACTTGGAATAATAAGAGAATAGGGGACATAAGCATTGCTTCCAGATTAGATAGGTTTATGGTTTCTGAATCTATTATGATGGGAGGTGGGGATCTGACAGTAGTTGTGTTGCCCTCTGCGGGCTCGGATCACTGGCCGATCAACTTGGAATGGCATAGAATAGGAGAAAACCTCAGACGTCAGTTTAGGTTTGAACAATTCTGGCTCCTGCACCCTGATTTTTCTGACCAAATGAGACAGTGGTGGCAGACTTGTGACCCTATCAAGGGAACCAAGATGTACCATTTTCAACAAAATTTAAAATACCTTAAAGGAAAAATAAAGAAGTGGAATAAAGAAATATTTGGGAACATTTTTCAAGGTAAGAAGTTGCTCGACCTTAAACTGCAGGAGGTTCAAAAGGTGGCTATGACTCAAGGTTATTCCACGGAGTTAAAGGAACAAGAACAAAATATTTTGTAGGAACTTAACCTCAAAGACCACCAGGAAGAACTCCTATGGAAGCAAAAATCCAGGAGTCGTTGGTTGAAAGATGGTGAGTGTAACACTAAGTTCTTTCATAAAGTCACTATCCAGCACCAACATGGGAATAGGGTGGTGAGGCTTAAGAAGGAGGATGGTAATGTGGTGGAAACTCAACCTGAAATAGAACAGACCCTGAAAGATCACTTCGAAGACTTACTAGAAGAACCTAATATCAATAGGCAAGCGGAAAGGGAGAAGGTTCTTCGCCACATCCCGAGACTTGTCACGGAAGACCACCATAAACTCCTTATAGGGACTATCAGAATGGAGGAATTTGATGAAGCCATCAAACAAATGGCGGATGAAAAAGATCCTGGACCGGATGGCTTCACCACAAATTTATTTCACTCATGCTGGGATTGGCTGAAGGTGGAGGTCCTGGCCATTGTGGAAGATTCCCACCGGAACATAAATATTCTTAAATCCCTCAATGCCACCTTTCTCACGCTTATTCCTAAGGAAACGGGAACAGAGGATCTTGGAAAGTTCATACCCATAGCCCTCTGTAATGTGATCTACAAAATTATTACAAAGGTTATAGCAAATCGGCTACACCCACTCCTACCTTTAATTATTTCTCCTGAGCAGGCTGGGTTTGTGGAAGGACGTCAAATTTTGGACGGCATTATTCTGGTGCATGAAGCCATTCATTCGCTTAAAAAAGAGAAAATCCTGGGTATTCTTCTTAAACTGGACTTATCTAAAGCTTATGACAAGTTAAATTGGACTTTCATTGCAGAGATGTTAAAAGATTTCGGTTTCAGTAACATTTGGAAGGAATGGATCATGAGCCTGGTCTCATCCCCTTTCTTTTCAATTATGGTAAATGGCACTCCCTCACAACCATTCCCAGCGACCCGTGGAATATGGCAGGGGGATCCCTTATCCCCGTTTCTTTTCATCATCATGGCTGAAGGCTTAGGAAGAATGTTGCAGGCGGCCCAGGAGAACAATGATATTCGGGGTTTGGACTTGGGTGAGGAGTTGACCCTGCAAACCCACCAACAATTTGTTGATGATACTATGCTGATGGGACCTTCATCGGATATAACCTACATATTAAGGATATTATTAACACTTTCCTTATGGAAAGTGGCCTAGAAATTAATAAAGAAAAATCTAAGGTTTATTTCTTCAACACTCCCAGAATTCACCGCAAAAATATCTTGCGCATTTTGGAATTCTCTGAAGGACACCTCCCGTTGAAATATCTAGGGGCACCCTTGACGGAATCTACTATCCGATAAATCTCCTGGAAGGACCTACTAGATAAATTCAAAACTAAATTGGAATTATGGATGTTCCGAGCCCCGAATTTCCCTAGCCGCCATATTTTGGTCAAGTCGGTGCTCCAAGCAATGCCGATTTACCTGTTCTCGGTGATGGTGGCACCCAAAGCTGCTCTGAAAAATATTCGCAATCTTCAGAGGAACTTCCTGTGGGGAGGAACCCATGACCATAGAAAATGGGCCTTAGTGAACTGGGAAACTCTGTGCACTCCTAAAAAGATGGGTGGCCTTGGTCTGCGTGACCAGATGTGTGTTAATAAGGTCTTAGGAGCAAACATTTGGTGTAGGTGGATCACCCACAGGGAGGAACCTTGGGCAAGGCTGTGGCATAGGAAATATGCCCCTAGGTGGCCCAAACAGGACCTCATAAGATTCAGGGAAGAACAACCCGGTTCGAGTATTTGGAAGCTAGCTCAGGAGAATCGGGATTTAGTCAAGAATCACAGTTTCTGGGAGATAAGAGACGGCAACTCTGCATCCTTTCTACATGATGCATGGCAACAATTCCCCAGATTAACTGACCGGTAGGACAACCAGGAGCTGTTCCTATATTTACAGAGTAGTCGTTGGGAGAAGGCCCGGGAATTTTGGGAACCAGGACCAGAGGGACAACAGTTTAAACAGTGGAAACTGATTCAGTGGTGGAAGACCTTAACTCCAGAGGAAAATCTGGATAACTTCTATGAGGAAATTCTCAAACGTCAAATCCCTTGGGCCACAGGACCGGATAAAATCAGATGGGGATATTCCAACACAGGGAATTTCAATATTGTTGAAGTGGTAGGCCGTCTGAAAGGTTACGAACGGATGCCCAGGGACGACAAATGGAAAAAAGTTTGGGAGATGAACCAGTGGCATAAAATTGCCACATTTGGGTGGTTGTTGATTCACCGTCGCATGCTGACTTGGGAAAACCTTTGGAAGAGAGGCTTCTGTGGGCCTTCCCGCTGTAGCATGTGCATGACCGAAAGTGAATCCATTAACCATCTGCTTGACGAGTTCCCGCTGGCCCTTTCTTTTGGAGCAGGGGAGTGTTATCGGACAATCCACTCAAGCGGACGCAAGTCGGATCTCCCTAGCTCAAAGTGAGTCTAGAAAAAATAGAACAGACTACAAATACATCTCCTAGATCTACTTAAGGATCAAGTACTAGATGTCTTACCTTTTTACTACGCAATCCTTTCTCCTGAATGTTGATCCACGTCCCACGGTTGTCAGATCCAAGCTGCAAGACCTGTCAAGACAAGAAACAAGAGAAACCAATAAAAGACACCTATACAATAAGCGATCTAAGTAAGCAGTTAAGCAGGTAAATTACTCAATATCATTGCACACGAGAACAATATTGGTGGAAAGCATTTGTATTACTGCAAATAGAGGAGTACATGATAGAGATATAGAACTACAACCAAGACTTAACGCAGTAGCCCTTCTCCGACCAAGCCAATTGCCATAACCTTCCAAGGAAGTATGAGTCCTCCAATAGGTGAATGGATATGTTCTAAGAGAGATTTCACCAGCATGTAGATACCATAGTCTTCCTCCCTTTGGGATGGAAATGAACCTCACTTATATAGGACTAAGTGGATAGGGTATGGATAGGATAGGTTGAGAGATGGTAGGAGAGAGATAGGGGATCCTCCCAAAGAATTAGGGGTCGAGTACCATCTCCCCTAGAGGTCAGGGATAAGCCCCTAAATGAGAAAGTTTCAAGAAGGATCTCAAATAATCTATTTTTTCCCATTAACTGACCTCGTCGCCCCCTGCAGTGGAGCAAGCTGCGACGTCGAATGTTGCTAGTGTGCAACCTGCGACGACCTCTCAAAAGATTGCAGAACTGAGTGCAAATCCTCCCAGGATGATTACTTAGTCCAGGTATCTTCAGGGGTGTATACATTGAATCTAATGATGAGTAGATTTTGGGTGTAACAGAATGCCCCCCAAAGCATGAAGCTATTGAAGATAGACAGGTGAAGTGCTTTGATAGAAGTAATGGCAATAGACTCGTCGGACGAAGAACACTACTGCAGTACAACTGACTCTGAATTGACAATCTCATATGAAGTACAACATGGCTGTCGAACAATACATTGCAGATCCATGGTATTAATGACCGACTGAGCACGATCATGGCTACTAGACACAAGCGTAGATCCATGATGAGATGATAACACAGCCACGACCAATACAAAAGTGGATTCGTGTAATATGACTCAATACAAACTCCATCTCAACCTGCGTAAAACATGACTCCCCAGGGTCGTCAAGCTGAACCCGCAATGATACGAATCTATCCATGTGATTACAAATGTCTTGATGTCGAACATGGTAGAAACCACTTGATTACCGGCCATTGATGTAAACCGTTAACAAGTGCGAGGGAGATCACCATTAATGTCAATGATTCCCAAGGTATCACAGTACATATCATCAAGCGTGAATAAATGATTTGAAGTCGAATGCAAAATGAAATATTTCAATCAAGAATCAATGATGTAAACTCACGATGAAAGCAAGGTAAGTTGCCATTGACGCATGCAGGGCCAAGGTACTTGGTTGGTTTCTAGATTCAATCCTCGGATGATGAGTTGAAGTCGACAAGGATGAATCCGTCGAAGGAGGGCCATGATGAATCCCCCATCAATTGACACGAAACACAACAAAAGATGTGTAGAGTGGATCGGATGGTATAGTAACATGTAAGACTGATTCAAAGTAACAACGGCATGACGACGTGTGTATTGACTGTAGATGATAGATGATAGACGTGTTCTTGAACATGGGCATGGCATGACTTGGCAGTATTGACATAATGAGAATGATGCAAACTTCTAATGCAACTGGTAATGGAAGCTTTCTCTGAATGACTTAGAGGAGTAACAAGACTCAGAAAGTAAGTGGGGACTCATAGACAAACAGATGACCCAAGTACTATATGCGAATGCAGATGAGTGCCATGTTCAAGAACGACTATATACTACCACTAAGGTATGTAACACAAACACTTTCCTTTTTCCCCATCATGAATGATGAGTGCCTCATGTGTTTTTTACGAGCTTGATGAGGGTAACCAGATGCTCGGTATAGCTCATCTCATAGATGAGTCCAATCCCAAATATTTTTTGAACCTGGGATAGGAGGGGTTTGTCCCATGATGGGCCCTTCAATGTGAAAATTTAATGAGTCCATAGAAGGTAAACTCGGTCGTCATTTCATGTTTAGAGAGTCTGAAAAGAACTAAAGAAGACTCCAATGGTCCTTTTTCGTAAAGTTAGCCTCATCGCCCGAAAAAGGGTAAAACAACAAGGGAGAGGACTCTTCCAGTCATGATTGGATGGAGTATTCCTTTTTCTTAATTAGTGCCTCATGGTTCGAAAAAGGGGTAAACTATCACCAGGAAGACGACCATTCAAATACTTTAACAAGCGTGAACGCAACAAGTTCGCTTGGCAATCTTTTCATTTTTTGAGAGCCTGAAAGAGCTTAACGGTAGACTCCGAGGGGTGTCCTTTTACGTGGAAGTTTAACGAGCCCAGAAAAGTGATAAATCGTAACTCGGTACTTGTTCTCATAGTTCCGTGAGTACGAGAACAAACGAAGAGTAAATTCATCCTCATGCAACAATTACGACTAACCAAAAATAATAATGACAAAACATTCAAAGGGGTGTTCATACCTGTAGTTACCGTTGGTGATGCAAGAAACGACACAAAATACCACTTTACGACTCTTGTACACTAGAGAAAGTGTCAAATAGACCCAAATATAATGACAAACGGTCGAAACTATAGTAAATGTCCCAAAAGCATCAAAATATTTGAAAAGGAATATTCCATTCTATTTATAAATAGAAATATGGGCCAAAAATAGAAAACATTGTTTCAATTTCCAATTTGGGTGGAGAAGTACCAATTTGGAGCCAAAACTTCCTTTGCCGATTCCGGGAGCTATGATCCACCATTTCAGCAACCGTCCGGATCAGGTAGGCCTAAACTTCATCTAGCAACTTTCCAGTGGTTTAGTTTTTGCTTTTAGGTCCATTTTTTGGGTTTTTGATGGTGTTATTGAGGGCTTCATGCACCCTCGGCTCGTCGCAGGTTTCCCTTTCGGGACCTGCGACAAGACCGAGTCGTCGCAAGCCTCGAATGCGAGAGGTGCGACATCATCACACTGTACCTAAACGTACAGTGCGACGGTGGAGAACCATAATCCAAACATCAAAAAGAATTCAAAAAATGGACTTCTGAAAGGGAGCCCAGGGATCCCCATATGCTCAGATGGGCTGAGGTCATGACCCGTCATGGTGGCGGGCCCATCATTAGCTTTGGTCCCGAGTTTTTCAGCTGGCTAGAGGGCCAGTTACTCATGGTCGAGGACTTTCCATACAGTGGCATGGACTTCTGAGAGGATCCCAACTTGGTGTTGCCTGAGGGTGCAGCATGGGGTGACATAGGTGAGAAAAAAACTACCCTGGTATTTTTAGTTTTGTATATTATATCATTTTTTTGATGTAGTGCTGACAAGTACGTAATATGTGTGTGCAGATGTGGGCCCCGTACAGTCGGTGGGTCTCTCCCTTATGGCGAGGAGAGATAAAGGCGGGGAGGCAGTCGTTCCTACAGGTGCTCATGCTGCCATCGAGGAGATGGAGGAGGTGTACAGGAACCTATCCCAGCTGATCGTGGAGGTACCGGAGCCAGCTATTGATGACTTATCGAGGCCCATGCAGAGATTTGGGGTTGTAGCGTCCGTGCGCTTCAACTCCTTACTCCGCAAGTTGGCTCAGACCGTGGACTGCTTCCTCACCCAGCGATAGCGTGCGGTCTGTGCTAAGGGTGGTGTACGGGTTAGGCATCAAGCCTGATGACACTATTATACTTGTACTAAGAGCTTAGAGGCCTCAGATTTTGTACTACTGAAAGCTATGATGCTTCATATTTTTGCAGTGACTCACTGAAAGCCATCGTGCTTCAGATTTTGTACCGGCACTACTTTTTGAGCGATATATATATATATATATATACAGACATTACTGGCGATTTATACATTATATGTTTTTCAAAAATGATTAGTGATGTGATCTTGTTTACATGTTTGCTTTTATACATTGTATTTACATGTCATGAATGCTTTTACATATTATAAATATTATGTGCGTGTGATGTACCAATCCAAAATGAAGTTGGCCATCGAGTCAGCAACTGTGTTTAACTCTTGTGGAATGTGCAGGTATTGAACAGATTCAAATGACCTTTCCAGGAGACATACTCGTTTGAAGAGACGGAGTAAGATGGGATCACGGATGGTGTACACCCGGTTAAGATGGGAAACCACTAATTGAGAATCCATGAGGATGACAATGTGATTCATACCCAAGGAAATGGCGTTAGTTAGGGTTCTGATTACTGCCTGATATTCTGTGGCATTGTTGGTCGCAAACCCTAGGCAACTTCCTCTTGAGATAATGAGCTCACCTGTTGGGGAATATAGTACCCAGGCTGCCGAAGCAAGGTTACGGGTATGCCGACTGGTGCCGTCCGCGAATCCATAGCACATTGCCATCTGCACACGCAGACAGAACATGGTATAAGAAGCGGAAACAAGATCTAAAGACACTCAAAAAAAGAAATGTGTCACACCACACAAAAACACGCCATGTACAGTATATACAAGCAAGTCTATGAGAGATCAAGCATAGTATCTCTTCAGGTAAAGCCCATTGTGGGGTTCACCCAAAGAGATTCCGTCATAGTCTTCAAGTCGAAAGCACCTTTCTCCAAAACACGTTTTATAACGTAAGGTCCATGCCACATGGACTCGAGCTTCCCTGCTCCTAGTTTGTCGCGCTTCTGGTCATAAGTGAGGACCAGGTCACCCTCGTTAAAGATACGAGGTTCAACTGACTTATCGTATTGGGCTTTGATGCGTTTCTTGTGCGCTTAATTAGCAAGAGCGACATCTCGGCGAGACTCGTCCAGTTTTGCTAAGTGCAAGAGACGTTCTTCCTCAGCAGTAGTGTTAGGAAGAAGTTTGACAGCGAGCTATAGAGACGGAATTTCGCACTCTATGGGTAGGACAACCTCCAATCCATATACCAATTGGAAGGGAGTGAATCCTGTGGCAGTTTTGACAGAAGTTCGGAAGGCCCATAATGCTGAAAAGAGCATGTTGTGCCAATTGGACTTATGTGTCCCTACCATCCTTTGGACCATAGTTTTCAAGACCTTGTTAATGGCCTCGACCTGTCCATTCGATTGCGGGTAGTAGGGTGTTGAATTTTCATGGTGAAAGCCCAACCTGTCGCTCAATTCATCAACCGTATGGTTCTGAAAATGGGAACCCTGATTGGTAACAATTTCCTGAGGAACTCTGAACCACGCTATTACATGATTGAACATGAAGAGTGCGGCGGTTTTGCCGTCGTTCTGGTATGTATGCATAGCTTCAGCCCACTTTGTGAAGTAATCCACAGCTACAATGATGTAACTATGCCCCCCGGCCGAGGTAGGCTTACAATGCATAAATTCAATGCCCCATTTTGCGAATGGACCAATGGCAATAACCGGATGTAAATGGGCAGGATGAGTGCGCTTCTTCGTATGGAAGTGTTGGCAAGGAGGACATTTTTTTACGGCCTCAATACAATATTTGAATATAGTAGGCCAAAAATATCCTGCACGCAAAATCTTCTGGGCTGTAGCCATCCCAGAGAGGTGACCGCCACATGCCCCAGCGTGACAGTCATTCAAAACGCGTTTAGCCTCATCGTGTGTGAGACAACGTCAAAGAATTGAATCAATGCCATGGTGATACAAAGTATCATTGATGATTAAATAATACTTCGCATGGTGACGTATCTTACGACATTTGTCACGAGAAAGTTGAGGGTTGAAGCAATGGGTTTGAAGATACAACAAGATACCTCCATACCACGGATCAGTCGTATTGATGAGAAACAATGATTCATCTGGAAAGGAGTCATTGTGCTCAACTTCTGCATCAGGACGGGGAAGGTCGCAAATGAGCTCGGCAAACACCAAATACTTCTTAGACTTAGCCTTCTCGAAAAGAAGATCAAATTCTTGCAGTATCACATTCCAGCGTGAATACTTGTCCCCAAGCACCTGACATGTCAGTACGTGGTACATGGGGTTCGAGTCGGCGATGATAGTGGTGGTGCGGAGCAAGATGCAGTGCCGGAACTTCTGGACGGCGATGACCGCCGCGAATGCGAGTTTTTCGACATGTGAATATCTAGTTTCAGCGCCGGCTAGACCCTTACTTGCATAGTATATTACATGTTCCTGGGCGTTTTGATCCTCCTGTACCAAAACCATGGCGATAGTGGTAGCAGAAGCGGTGAGATATAAGATGTAATCTCGATAATAATTAGGCGGTGGGAGCACGGGGGCATGCGTGATGGCATGTTTGATACTGTCGAAGGATTTTTGAGCTTGGTCGTCCCAAATGAACGGGACGTCCTTCTTGAGCAGTCTCATATACCCCTGTGTCTTCTCCACGAAATTGAAAACAAAACGTCTTAAATAAGTCGCCTTCCCCTGGAGACTTTGAAGTTCCGTCACATCAGTCGGGGGTGGTAGGTTGATGATGGCCTCCACCTTTAAGTGATCAATGCGGATCCCATCCTTCGAAACGATAAATCCTAAGAGGCGTCCGGACTCAACGCAAAAGATACACTTATGAGGATTCAGACAGATATTGTACCATCTGCATCTGAGGAAAATGATCGTCAGATGATCAATGTGGAACTCGCGCTGCTTTGAATGAGCAGGGAGATCATCCAGGTAAGGTTCCACAAAGTCCTTAATATCATGGAAGGCATACGACATAGCCTGCTAAAACGTGGTGCCAACATTTTTAAGGCCAAACGGGAGTTTGCGATATGCAAACGTTCCCCACGGGCAGATGAAAGCCGTCTTATGTTGGTCGGCTGGGTTGATCTCAATCTGGTTGTAACCAGAAAAGCCATCCATAAATGAGAAGATGACGCTTCCAGCACAATTGTCGATAATTTGGTCGATGAAGGGGGTCGGGTAGTTTTATTTTGGACAAGCTCGGTTAAGGTCCCGATAATCAACACAGATGCGAATGGTGCCCTGCTTTTTGTTCACATGAATGACGTTTGAGACCCAATCCATCAATGGGACAGGATAAATAAAACTAGCCTTTAAGAGCTTTTCAATTTTTGCCTTAATTGCCGCAGTCTTCCAGGGGTGTACCGGTCACAACTTTTGGCGTACAGGTTTGATGTCAGGATAGGTTTTTATTTCGTGACAAACAATTGCGGGGTCTATCCCAGGAATCTCCTCATAGGACCAAGCAAATACGTCTCGAAATTGCTTGAATAAGGTTGTGCTAGCAGTTATTTCTTCAGGGGAACACTTCTGGCCTATGCGAATGTGTTCCACTATACCAGCTTTCACCGAGATGTCTACCGGGGTGGTTGGCTCAATATAGGCCAAGTTGCCCTCCATGTCCATAAGACATGTAAGGATGGGGGAATGAGGGAACGGGTAGATATCTGGTGAAAATAAGGTATGGATGTTGTCCTCTATGTACTCCAAAGGAGGAAGAAAATATGATCTATGGTGGAGATCATCCCACGGACTATCGTCAACATTCATAACTTCCATGATGGACTCGTTCGAATGAAAAGTCCGAAGTAAGAGATCAGGTAGAGATGAAGTCCGTCGTAGAGAACAGGATGGAGAGGACACGGTTAAATGGTCCTCGGGTGCTGATTGGATAGCCTCGTAAATACGTTCAGCGGGTGAAAGAGGCATTATATCTCCAAGTAGGTGTGTTGTGGTTTCATCCGGTACAAGCCAAGCATCGGTTGAGTGAGACAAAATCTCTGTGGAGATCATGTTCACCATAGCAACATGATTAGGGGGGTCCGGGGCTGGAAAAACGCCCATGAGAGATGAATCTTTCAAAAGGCCAACGCCTACACTCTCATACTGTTTTGACATCTGTCCAATAGAAGGAACATGGTCACCAGGATGAGTAGTGGTGTCTGGTGTACAAAAATCTAATTGGTCGATAGTAACAATTCGTCCTTGGTGGGGGAATTGTACTATGCGGAAGACTGAAGAGGCTACCGCCTGCATGGTGTAAAACCAATTGCGACCAAGCAAGAGATTATAATCTAACGGGGCCGAGACCACTTCCACGTTAATGGTTACGGTCTTTCCGCCCAACTCAATTGCAAGAGCTTGTAAGAGCCCATGAGGTTGAAAGCCACGCCAGTCGAATGCTTTCAACATGGTAGGAGAACGATTCAATTTGGGGGAGCCAATTGCTCTCCAACAGAAGATGGACATGACATAAGTGGAGGCTCCTTCATCCAAAAGGGTACATTGGACAATCTTCCCAGCAATGTTCGCAGAAACTTGGAATGTGAGCTGGTGTGAGAGCCTCGACTTAAAGTTGTCAAGTCGAAACATGATGGTGTTCGAGGAATCCAGGTCGACTACACCAATGGCTGCAAGGAGAGTTTTGCGTTGATTAGGACAATTCTGCAAAACTTCCAGGGTAGACATGGCACAAGGATCTTGTGCCAAGTCCTCTACGATATTGTAATTTTGTGCCGCTCGAGCATTAGGATTGAAAATAGATTTTCGAATCGTACTCTTGGGCGGTCGCAATATCGAGTCTAAGGAGGGCTTCTCAATGGTTAGAGAAGTCGATGGTACAGTGACATCAGTTAAGGAGTCGGAAGCTTTTTCAGCAGTACTTCCAGTGGATTCCTTCAAAGGGACCGGTTCATAAGATCGCGAGCGAGTATTCAAATTGATCGTCTCGTCATGCAACATGAGAACATGTGCGGTACTAGATGGTTCCCCCTGGGTTGGGGGGGTTTGAGTAATCATCTACTGGTTATGAGTAGGAAATGGATCATTGAGGACTGCGGGAGTCAGTTTACCCCTAAGAAACTTTTGTACTTCGTCTCTATGGGGACACTCTTTGGAGAAATGGTCATCTCCACACAGTAAACAAGGATACTTTAGTTTCCGTTTCTGCTTGGCATCGTCAGGAGTGCTCTTTTGTTCCTGTTGGGCGGAAGACTTTTTGGGTTTCCCCTTGTTCTTCTTCTTACCGCCAGACTTCTGAGATGAAGCTGATTGGACAGAATTCACCTCTTCAGTTACAACAGGAGTGGTGGACTTGGTGGTGCTGTGGCCAGCCGGAGTCGAGTTGGATGATCCAACAGTGCTAGCAGTAGGCTGGGTGTTAAGGGAACCAATGATTCCATCAGTTTGGAGTCCCTTATGTGGTTTCGCGGGGTCATTAAATTCACGGGTGTGTCAGGAAGAATATCAAACAAAGTGCCGGATTGAGTGTAGACTAGGTCTAGCACATGGGCACTTGCGATGGCTTGTTCTTCGGTGACAACACCTCGCATAGAAATGTCTCTTGCTATGGCAGGGATGAGGGATTTTGTGAACCAGTCTGCTAGGAGCTGATTTGGAATGGGATCTTTAATGAGACATCGTCTCCTTCGCCACTCATGGATATGATCCAAAATATGAGTGGCGGTATTCTGACGGAGCGAGGTTAAAAGCTCGGTACCAGTCTCATACCGTATTGGCAGCTGGAAATGTGTCAAAAAGTTCATGGCAAGAGAACCAAAATCAGGAAAAGAGTGTGGTGGCAACTCAATGTACCACTTGGCAGCTGAACCGGTGAGAGTCCTTTGAAACAATCCAAGACGAATTGAATCGTCCATTAAGGAATTAGATGAACACCATAAGTGGTATGTCATCACGTGGTTTTTAGGGTCTTCACCCTGCTTGCTGTCAAACTTGGGGATATCAGACGGAAGTTTCACCGGAATCGGTGGCCAGTTAGATCCGTGGTAAATAGGATCATTGGTTAAATGGGATAGGTCAGGCAGGTCCAAAGTAGCCAAGAAAGGCAGCTGTGGATTAGGCTGCGCATATTGATAATACAGATAAGGTGTGTAAGGACTAGACTGACCATAAGGTGTACCAGGATGAAACTGACCATAGGGGGGTATACCGCCCGGACCTTAAGGAGGTCCGCCACCATAAGGTGGTCCATTACAATAAGGTGGGGGTCCGCCTCCACCTCCGGGAGGGGATGGAGGTCCGCCGCCGCCACCGGGAGGAGATGGGGTCCATAACCGTAATAAGGTGGCCCACCACTGCCTCCTCCTGGAGGGGGTGGTGGACCACTTGCACCACCAGAAGGATGGGGACCCCCACCACCTCTGCTGCCGGAAGGATGAGGGTCTCCACCACCATAGTAATTAGGTCCTCCACCACCTCCGCCTGGAGGGGGTGGTGGACCACCTCCACCACCCGAAGGGAAATGTCCTCCTCCACCATGATGGGGTGGGACCCCCCCGCCTCCGCCGGGAGGGGGTGGTGGACCATTCCCACCACTGCCAGAGGGGTGAGGGATATTGTAGGTAAAATGAAGTGGGCCTCCACTAATGTTAGGGGGGGGCCTGTTGCCTCCAGCAAGAGGTGGGGGAGGACCGATCGGGGGTGGTGGTACTTGAGGGATAGTCAGTTGGGGTTCGTGTTGCAACACAGGTTGTTTCCCCCATAGAGTGTATGGATTTCTGGGATAAGGTATCCCGTATGGTGCATTTCCAGGATTAGGTTGGCCCGGCACAAGGTTAACAGAACCTGGATACGCTTGACTCCATGAGGGTTGAGTTTCATTTGACGGCCCCCCAACATGAGATAATCCCATGGTGGACGGTTTAGCGGGTTAGGAAGGTCCAACGGAAGGACCGTTGGGGATTCCACCACCTATGTTCTGGTTAGGAAACGGGGGTTGCCCCCCAGCCACAACAGGTTGACCACTAGTCAAAGGTTGAACCAACGTAGGTTGTTGACTAGATGCTATAGTAATAACATTACCAATAAGATAATCCGTGGGAATGGAATACCCTCCCCTCGAATTCTGGGGTGGGGGAGGAACTGGTAAAGTAACCGTGGTAGTGATAGGTGTGTTGGACTGTTGTCCTTCCACCGGTTGTTTCACTTGAGGTGCAGGACTGGAATCTTACGAGGGTTGACCAGTCTTATTAGTGGTCACGTGGTGGGGTGCTTCAGGTGATCTGAAAGATATCGGATGAACTAGGATGTCTCCGTCGTTAAATCTTATTTGGAAATGGCGATTTCAAAACTCTTCAAAGTGCTGCTTGAGACTTTGTCTTTGAAGCTCATCACCTTTAATACGTAATTGTTCCAAATGTTCATGGATGGGGCCGAAAATATCGACGGTGTCAGGCCTATAGTAAGGCCTAGAGAACTCTGGAGTAGTCCAGTTAGGTGGGGATGAGATGGCAAAATGAGCCATTGGGTGGTCTGTAGAAGATGTCCAATAAGCTGCTGAGGGACCAACAGCTGCGATAGGGTCATCCTGGGGTCGGTTTATCCATTCCAACGATCCAGGTTCTCCCGGGATGACGGGAGAAAGGGCTTGTGAAGCGGGGGTGTGTGCTTCTTCATCCTGTGGGGGATGAGAGGCAGGTGAATCTGGTGGAAACAAAAGTCCTCCAACATTCAAAGCGGGGTTTTCCACTTTAGTAACTACGACCACGTTATGCTGATCCATTCTTACCTTCAAAATAACCTCCGGATTAAGGGGATATTCGGGTGATAAGTTTAAGATCCTACGGGACCTTCTCCAGGGAAAATCCACAGAGTGTCAAGATGATCAGCCAGGATGGCTGAAACAACGTTTTCTCCTAAGGGTATGCTAAAAGAAAAGCAGTCCAGAAAAACCTACTCAAACTAAGGCAACAAGCAAACTTCTATGACAGAGTGGATTCAAAAGTCGGGAACCTCACGGGATTATCAAGGCATCGCAAACCGCAATATACTGCAGGGTCCAACAATATGACATGACAAGGAGGATTGGGACCGTACCCTTGCTTGCATACCCAATTACCTGGACAGTACATGCGTGCTAATCTCCCTAAGTGTTGTTCTCGGTGTATTGCTTTGCCAAGACGGCCAAATGGTTAACTTGGTTGGTTTCAGGAATCCTAATGGTGTCTCCCGATATACGCAAGGTATGTGGGAGCTCAAATCTGTAGTGGTGCTGTCTAATGCACAACCGTTCGGCAAGAGACCTTCTGATATACGTGTCGAGTACGTGATACACCCTTCGATATACACCAAGTACGGATTATGGTACTTGGTGTGTACGTGAAGGAGCTCAATATACCGATGTACGTGGAAGACTACAATACCCCCGGAATATAGAGCTGGCAAATAACGACAGCTGCCACACTTAACGACGTCGGAACACGTCTCTAACTTACACACAAGTTGCTAAAATTTTTACCTAGTTCTACCATTAATTTTATCTTGGACAGTTAGGTGAATGCATGAGGTGAGTACATAATCGGAAGCATAATGCAATTCCTAGCTACATGCATGAAATATTCTTTTCTTTCAATGAATTCTAGCTATGGGAAGGAGAAATCTTTTTTCCCAATGGTGTTGCCAAAACAAACTCAATGCAACACAATTCCCAATTCAAACAAATTTGACAATGAAAGTATTATTTTCCTTTTACGCGAAACGCAAAAGCACAACACTACTAAACCAAATCAAAACAACTTTTTCTTTTCTTTTCCTTTTCAAAGTAAAATGATACTAAATGATGAAAAGAGAGGATTTTGAAATGAAATATGCAAGTTTTTCAATTTCACTTTCAATGATCTAAAAGCAACAAGAATTAAAAATGCATCTATCTTTCCTTAGCATGGAATCAATTTTGCAAAAATCGAAGCGTACTTTGAGCCTTTCAAGAAGATGAGCGATTCATAATTCGAGAAAAAACACGATAAATCATACATTCGTTCAACTTTTCCAAAACATAAACGAGAATTTTCCAATGCACAACAATCTTTCTTCAACAATTTTTTGAGAAACAATGGGAAAGAAGCACTTTTATACTTTTCGATGGATGCATCAAAGAATAAACTTGATAACAACTCTGCTTTCAGATCTAAATGATTGAAAAGAAAACACTACTTGCAGCACTCAGTACTCAGAAAACTCAAGAAAAGACAAGCACTCAACCAAGCTGAAAACACATTTAACTCAAAATCAAGCAGCGGAAAGCAAAGCTCAAAACAAATGTAAATGAGGTCTGGAGGTTGATCTAATGCAATGATTAGATCAGGGATGGAAAGAAGGTAATGCAAGAGTGAACGGATGGAGGTGGAGGAGACTAGAGTATCCACTACTACCTGTCTCAAACTTGTCCAAGATGGAACCCAAAGTAAATCCAAATGAAACCAAACTCTCAACACACAAATCATAAATGGGGTCTCTGGATGGATCTTGTAGTGCAGAGGGAGTTCAAACATCAGACCGAGGTTCAAACTGTAAAATGAGTGAAAGGATTCCTGTATGCCAACTTTTGACAGATCGACGCACTCTGCCCTTGTACACAGTGCGACGTCGCAGGTTGTTCACACGGGAAGTGCGACGATGTTGCAGTTTACCAATGCAAAGGGTGCGACGAGTATCCACCAGGTAAAGAACAGAGACTCAAAATGACACAGTGTCGCTCTGTTTCCACTGCCCAGGTGCGACAAGCGAGGTCTAGATTCAAAAATTAATCAGATCTCTCAATAATGAACCATAAACAAGCTTGAAAATGAGTTGTATAAACTCAGAGGAAGCAAATCAGAGTCTTCAATACGAAGATCTGAGAGTGAAATCAATCCTAAGAAGTAAATGACAAAAATGATAAAAGAGGCTTGTGTCAAGTAATCAACTGAAAATGACTCTCAGATTAATGACCACTAAACAAGACAAACACCACTCCCCAGTGTGGTTGCTAGATTTGTTATCGGACAATCCACTCAAGCGGACACGAGCCGGATCTCCCTAGCTCAAAGTGAGTATAGAACAAATAGAATAGACTACAAATACATCTCCTAGATCTACTTAAGGATCAAGTACTAGATGTCTTACCTTTTTACTACGCAGTCCTTTCTCCTGAATGTTGATCCACATCCCACGGTCGTCAGATCCAAGCTACAAGACCTATCTGTTAGGATATTCCTATACTCCATCCTAGTCCCACCAGTATTTTGATCATTTACATTTTCAGTCATGCATGCACTTTTTAGGGTTTGCATGCATTTTTCATGCATCCCAGGCATCAGTCCAACACCTAGCCCTCAGTTAGCCAGCCCGCAGGAGCTTCTCACTATTCAGTTTTAGCCCTCCAGTTGCTTAATGCGCCCTTCTTCCTTGATTTTAGGGAGCAACTCGCCCTTCTTCACCTACCAGTCCAGTTGTCTTCAGTTTATACTCAGTTACAGTCAGTTACACCTACCAGATTTAGTTTGACTGATGGTTGACAATTACTTGAGCATTGATGACTCCACTGATGATGATGAAGACTTCCAGTTGTGCTTCGATGATCATGAGGACACCTAGTTGTGCTCCGATGACACTCTATTGATCTTATGATCACTCTGAGAGGCTAATTTGAATTGCCACCTTAGGCATTCGAATCCTCTCTACCATTGTACTATTTATTTGTCCATACTGTGATTAATTAATTAGTGTGTGTGAAGTATTATTGCTTCTATCTGAGTTCTACTGTACCATATTATTCTGTTGCTCATTATACTGTATTGTTCACTCTTCTTCTATTTTCTTGCTTAATCATAATTACTCTTGTGAGTTATACATCATCTCTTAGATCTGCTGTGACGATTTTCACATGGTATCAGAGCATGTTGAGAATATTGTTTATCTCCATTCTTGAGAGTTTTTTGCAGGTTATTACCAAGATTTCGAGTGCAGCAGTTTCTGCATCTTTGCAGCAGTATTCTCTATTGTTTTTGCAGGTCTTCTACAGCTTCAATGTATCCAGAATTAGAAGAAATCACTCCTCTTTCTCTATTCAACTATGATGAATGGAAACCAAAAATAATAGCATATTTGAAGAGCCATGATCTCTTTGATTGTTATTTTGAAAGAGAGTTCGAATCCTCTGAAGAGAATATTGACTGGTTGAATAAAGGTGACATGCACATTGGAAGAATGAAGCTTACTATGCCGGATTACATATTGTTCCCAATCATTATTTATATTGAAACTCCACAAGAGCTATGGGCTCACCTGGATGAAGAATTTGGCAGAAAGAATGAAGGACTTGGTCCTAACCCATTCGAAAGCAAGCAAAGTGTTGCATTCGCTCCTCTTGATGGTCTCTCAGATCATGAACCAGTATCATCTCATATTGAAGTTGTTGACAAAGATCTTTCATATTCTCCACTCATGCTCAAACTTTCTTCTCTTTCTGTGCTAGATCACACTCTAGATATTGCAGAAGGTCCTAAATCCTCTCTTGCACCAGAGTCTGTTGGTTTGCATCATGATCACATGATTATTTCGGAGGTCAAAACAGCTATTGAAGGTAATGCATTCGCTCCTCTCCAGCTATCTCCTCTTTTATAATACTATATGATCATAAATTCATGCTTTCAGAAGGTTATTGAAGATTATGGCCATTGCCATTCGCTTGGGATAAATTCTCATGCAATTATTGGTTTTGATCTCACCTATCATGGTTCAAAGGAGATCTCAAGAAACCATGATTCAAGTCTTGTATCTCATTTGGGTTCTAAGCAATTACTGCTTGGGATAATTTCTCATGCATATGATAGTTTTGATCTCACCCCTGCTGGTTCAAAGGAGATCTCAAGAAACTGTTTTGAAAGTCTTAAATCTGATTTGATTTCAAGCAAACATGTAATAGTTATTTTTGGCATAATCTCACCCATGGTGGTTCGAAGGAGAAGACAAAATACTATATGCACTTTCACAGATTTAATCCTACCTCAGCTGATTCGAATCACAGGTTCAAGGATCATTCTCATACTGTTGGATTTGTTCTCATCACATTCGATCTGAAGAGCAAGTACAAACACATGCTTTTTGAGCATGATCCACCTCTTCCCAAGAAGAAGATACCTCCAGACATATGACCAAGCATTACACCTGCTTGAGTTTGGAGCATTTATTTTTTGTGTGTGCCTTACAGTCTATTTTTTGAGGAGGGGGTATGTTTCCCATGAAATTTTCCCACTTCCTTGGTTTATTGACTGTTATTATTCATTGTAGTGGGTGAACTTTGGTCTTAGTTACCAGGGCCTAGGATGGATTAAGGGGGGGTGTTGGGATATTCCTATACTCCATCCTAGTCCCACCAGTATTTTAATCATTTACATTTTCAGTCATGCATGCACTTTTTAGGGTTTGCATGCATTCTAGGGTTTGCATGCATTTTTCATGCATCCCAGTCATAGTCCAACACCTAGCCCTCAGTTAGCCAGCCCCCAGGAGCTTCTCACTATTCAGTTTCAGCCCTCCAGTTGCTTAATGCGCCCTTCTTCCTTGATTTTAGGGAGCAACTCGCCCTTCTTCACCTACCAGTCCAGTTGTCTTCAGTTTATACTCAGTTACAGTTAGTTACACTCAGTTACACTTAGTTACACTGAGTTACACTCAGTTACACCTACCAGAGTTAGTTTGACTGATGGTTGACAGTTACTTGAGCATTGATGACTCCACTGATGATGATGAAGACTTCCAGTTGTGCTCCGATGATCATGAGGACACCTAGTTGTGCTCCGATGACACTCTATTAATCTTATGATCACTCTGAGAGGCTAATTCAAATTGCCACCTTAGGCATTCGAATCCCCTCTACCATTGTACTATTTATTTGTCCATACTGTGATTAATTAATTAGTGTGTGTGAAGTATTATTGCTTCTATCTGAGTTCTACTGTACCATATTATTCTGTTGCTCATTATACTGTATTGTTCACTCTTCTTCTATTTTCCTGCTTAATCATAATTACTCTTGTGAGTTATACATCATCTCTTAGATCTACTGTGAGGATTTTCACACTGTCAAGACAAGAAACAAGAGAAACCAATAAAAGACATCTATACAATAAGCGATCTGTTGATGTATATGTAACTTCGGAATGTATTTCATATATGTATTTTGTATTCCTATAGAGATGTTATTATTCCTCTGTACGGAAGTGTCGTTATTAATATTGTAAGTGCCATCACTTATACTTGATGGGTTATTAGACCACCTTGTTGGGGTCGGCCCTGTATAAGTCATGTGGGTCGAAGGGTTATTAGACCACCCTATTGGGGTTCGTCCATGTGGTTCAAAGGGTTATTAGACCACCCTATTGGGTGTCGGCCCAATCATCATTATGTTATGTGGTTAAGTTAAGGCCGACCTAGTAAAGGTTATTAGGCAAGTCAAGTCAAGTATAAATATAGAGTGTGGGAGGCACTCTATTTCAACATTCTATTCTCTCACTCACACTTGGGATAGTGGCGCACTTGTGGAGGAGGAGGCTCTGCTGCTAGGAGAAGACTATCTCTTGTATTCTAGTTGTATCATTGCTCTATCTATCTTTGAGGAAGTTATTGGGGATTTTTTTACCTTTATGGTTTTCCCCAAGTAAACTCTGTGTCTCTTGTGTGCTTGCATTATTGTGTCCATGATTGATATGCTGTAGATTTGCTATACATGTTGTTCTCTCAGTTAAGATCCTAGATCATATTGAAGTAAATTCTGAAAATTTAACATGGTATCAGAGCTAGCCTGAAAGAAGGCATGATATGTCATGTATGACACTTGTTGCACTTACGATGCTAGGGCTTGATATAGCAAAAACCAATCATCGTAGCACTTTCGCTATAAATCCATTTTGGCCAAGTTTTCAGATTTGAAACTTTTACAGGTCGAAGATCAGATCCCCATGTACCTTGTGCCCAAAGGAAAACCTCTAATTCGTTGTACTTTGTGATTTATGATCTGTACAATATAGGGTTTCTGCCTCTTCCATATCTTAGTCAAAATCAGGTGACCTTGGGGAAAAGGTCATAACTTGGGCTAGGAAGCTCCAAATGAAATTTCATAAAATTGACAGGTAGTACACAGACTGTACTATCTCAATAAAAATGTTCAGAGGCTGAAATTGAACCAGTGACACGTGGCACACCGTACAAGTTCACTCTCCTGTATTATCCCATAAACAGGTCATGTTGCGACACTTGGCATAACTCTCTCTTAGAGAATCCAATTGAGGTCAGACCTATCGGGATGGAAAGATAATAGGTCGGGCTATCTCAAGAAAATATTTTAGAGGCCGAAGTTGAAGCAGTGACATGTGGCATGCCATACAAGTTCACTCTCCTGTATTATCCCATTAACAGGTCACGTTGCGACACGTGGCATAACTCTCTCTCAGAGAATCCAATTGAGGTCAGACCTGACAGGATGAAAAGATAACAGGTCGAGATATCTCAGGAAATGTTTTCAGACCCTGTGGATTGAAAAGTTCAGAGTTACACCAGAAACAATCAGGTACATATTTCTGTCATAACATAATTATTTTTTAGCACCTTCATTCATGGCTTCCAGAATTTAGGGTTTTGAAGAAAGTTGGAATTTTTGTAATCGAAGACTACGGCTGAATGATACTCATCAAAATTGAAATTTAGAGACCAAGATCAGAATTTTTGGTTGGGCAGAAGGCCGGGCTTGATCAAACCCCAGTTCAGGACTTTGATCGAAAAGATGGAAAATTAGGGCTTCTGCAAAAATTGGAATTTTGGAAATCTGTGACCACGGCTGGAAGCACCTCAGAAAAATTGAAGCTTAGAGCTTTGAATCAAAACTTTTGGTTGGGTGAAGCTCCGGGAACTCAAACCCTAATTTAGGGGTTCTCCTTAGTGAATCCGAAAATCTAAAAGGCAATTTCGAGGGGTGAAACTTTGCAGTTTTCAAATTCTGAATATACCAACTTGATCAGCTCATCAAGGCGCATATTTCTATCCTTTCGGAAGTTTGAAATTCAAAGTTTGAATTTTTGGGGTTTCTTTGACAAACCTTAATCCAGCTCGAGCTCCAGTTCTTGCAAATCAAGTGCATTGGGTTAATCCTAGAAGAAGATGGATTGGTCGCCTGCATAAGTGAAGAAGTTCCTGTCTCAAAGGGAGATGAGGCTAAGGCCTTCCATAAGAGGATTACAAGAAATCTTGATAGGTATGGCTTACAGGTATGTTTCATGGTTAAGTTTATCATATGTTTGTGTTCATATCATTACAGTACAATCTTGATTAATTACTAGACTTGTCGTATCACCTTAATAGAAGATATTCATTGATTAAGGTTTTGACACTTATGAATGTACTAATGCATTGTGATGTTGTATGAGGTTTATGTTGTTCGCTAACATAAAAGGTACACCAAGAAAGACAAATCATGTTCTACTTCAAGAACATATGATCATGGTGACATGAAGACAAAGATTCATCCATTGTCATGGATCACATAGAAGATCTACTTTCGAGGTATGTATAACCTGGTCCTACAATGGTTAACCTATGAGACATGCAGGTTACTAGCACAAGTCACTGAAGAGAACCAGAAGACGTTATGCGGGTATGTTAGACATAACTAGCTAGCATGCTAATCCAGTTATGTTTTTCCTATATCAAGCTAGAATCCTACCTTGTGTTAGGATCTTATACTGTTGTGTTGTTGATAATGATTATTCATAAAGTCATAGGTTTGAATAGTCATGGCTATATGCATATTATGTTTCTTACCATAATTGATGATATGACTAACCAGAAGAATCATGAAGGTATAGGTTTGAGTAATCACGGGTTTATGCTTTGATGATTTAACTAATCAGAAGAGTCCTATGATCAAAGAAGAATATGCATGAGTAAAAGAAGACTTCCCTGAAACCTTGAACACTAATGTTTATTATCTGTGAATGATCATGACTATACATGTTTAAGATTATTGTGTTTTGATAGTATTAAGATTATACTAATAAATGTGTGATTATGTATGAGACCTCAAGGATAACACAATGATGATACTAATAAGCATGCATAGTGATTAAGGATGGATGTAAGTTCAAGGACAGGTAATCCAGGAAGCAAATATCAAGAGGGAGCACATTCCAGTTGTTCCTGCAAGAAAGCAAAGGAGCACACTTCAGTAGTTTCTACAAGGATGCAGATATTCAGAGGGAGTTGACCACTTCTCACAATCCACATCAGAATGGAGTTGCAAAGATTCAGAGGGAGTCCACCCAGCAACCAAACAAAGATAAGTATTTGAATTGTCATTTCTTACATAATGTTATTCAATGATGCATATGCTTATGTTCCTAGAATTAGGTTGTGTATTATGCATATTAGAATAGTTGCATTGATGAACAGTATACTACTAATATACATGGGTAAGTGGCCTATGGAACTGTACAACATTCCATTGCTACTTATCTAGAATGAAACCTCTTTGCTGACATGTTAGGAGTTGTGCACACTCTTAACAATGTTCTGGTAGAGATTGGAAGGCATCTAGAAAGTTACGGAATATGGATAAATGTTGTATTGAAGCATTGGCTAAGATAATTGCATGACTGTATGACATATTTCTTTATGTGTAAGAATTTGTTCTGAAAACTATGAGATGTTTTCTAATCATGCAATTTAACTTGTTGTGTAGGAAAGATCGTATACCATAACCTACAAAAGAAGGACTACAACATTTGTTCAGCAACAAAGTTATCTATTGAAAATATTGAAGATATTGAAGTTCCAAGGATCTGGGAAGAATGCCATGATCGAGGAGTACCAGGCGATCACGAAGATGTTTGGGATGCAGTCCCAAGACCTGAAGGGGAGTCTGTAATGACTTCCAAGAGAAGCTACAATATCAAGCATGCTGCAGGTGGTAGCATAGAGACTTTTGCTCCTGTAGCGAGATACACTTCCATTAGATCAGTACTTGCTCTGGCTGCAGTGATGATAGGGAAGATACACCATATGGATTCCAAGACAGCTTTCTTGAATGGTGTAGTTGAAGAAGAAGTGTACGTGGAGCAGCCACTTTGTTCTGAGACACATGACAGGGAGTCATATATGTGCAGAACTTGGTATGGTAGGATAGACAACTTTCTATCTAGTTTGGGCTTTACCAAGAGTAAAGTGGATTCCAACCTTTACTACAAGGTTGAGGAAGGCAATCTAGTATTACTACTATGTGGATGACCTGTTTGTAATAGGTGAGGATAGATTGATTGCCGACACGCAACGGAAGCTTGCTGCCGAGTTCGAGTTGAAGAACTTGGGGATGATGCACTATTTTTTTTTGGCATGGAGGTGTAGCAGAGTGTAGATGGAATCTTCCTTGGACAAGGGAAGTATGCAGTAGAGATCCTGAAGAGGTTCGGGATGATGGACTGCAAGGATATGGCCACACCTATGGCATCGAACCTGAAGCTTCTGTGTGATGCTTCATCTGAGCCGGTTGATGTCACTGTGTTTCGTCAGATGATTGGGTCCTTGATGTACCTGACGAACACGAGACCAGATATTTGCTTTGCGATGAACACATTGAGCCAGTTCCTGATGGATCCAGGGAGTGTTCACCTGGTTGTTGTAAAGCATATTCTGAGGTACCTAAAGGGTACAGTTGATTATGAGCTCAAGTATGATTCGAATCAAAAGTTTAACCTACAGGGTTATGTTGATTCAGATTGGGCAGGCAGTGCTGCAGATAGAAAGAGCACCTCTGGGTGCTGCTTCAGTATGGGATCAGGTGTGATCTCTTGGTTTAGCAGGAAGCAGTCATGCATAGCACTGAGTACAGCTGAAGCATAGTATGTTGCGACGGATGAGCAGGTTGCAGATGTATTGACCAAGCCGTTGGCCAGAGTGAAGTTCGAATACTTCAGAGAGAGGCTTGGTGTTCTTCAGATCGACGACATTTCGAGGAAGAAGTTATGGAGACATTTGTTGTAGCCATTCCAAGCATGTTGGAAGGAGGATCCTTCACATGGCTGTGGATGTAAGCGCTGGATGATGAGCATCAGGATGATCATGTTGGATGCTGGATATGAGGATGATGAGCATCCGTTGGATCATTTATGTATGTATGCATCATGTTGGATGATGGATATGATTAGTTGGATCATTTAAGTATGTTGATGGATACATTGTGTGGATCATGTATCTTTGTATGATCAGGTAGATCATGTATGTTGATGGATACATTGTGTGGATCATGTATCGTTGTATGATCAAGTAGATCATGTATGCTGATGGATACATTGTGTGGATCATGTATCTATGTATGTGTCAGGTTGATACATTGTATATGTTGATATGTATCAGGTAGATACTTAGTATGCATCAGGTGGATGCATTGTATGATCAGGATGATCATGGATGACGAGCTTCTCCAGTTGACATGCATCAGGACGATGCAGTGATGATGATCAGGACGATCATGTGTACATCAGGATGATGTATGGAGAGTATCAGCTTGATACTCTGTGGCCGTGGACAGGTTGTGCATATGAGCATGTCTGGGAGATCCTATAGGTCGGAGTTGTGTACCCGTAACATCCTGGGATGCTCTTTTGAGACATTTCTCTGGGAGGACATATAATAGCGCCCTGGGAGATCCTTCAGGTTGGAGTTGTGTACCCGTAACATCCTGGGATGCTCTTTCGAGGTTTTGTCCTATGGCATGTAATTTTCTCCTGGGAAATCTGGACAGGATGAAAAAGGCCTCAGATGCTTCAGCCAAGTTTTGCCATGACCACATGTAATTTGCTCCTGGGAGATCTGGACAGGATGAAAAAGGCCTCAGATGCTTCAGCCAGGTTTTGTGGTGGACCACATGTAATTTTCTCCTGGGAGATCTGGACAGGATGAAAAAGGCCTCAGATGCTTTAGCCAGGTTTTGTGGTGGACAAAATGTAATTTGCTCCTGGGAGATCTGGACAGGATGAAAAAGGCCTCAGATGCTTCAGCCAGGTTTTGTGGTGAGATCACATGTAATGTGCTCCTGGGAGATCCGACAGGTAGAGCTGTGTGCTCGTAACAGCCTGGGATGCTACTGCCAGGTTTTGTGATGCAAGTAATAAGTCCCGAGGATTCCACAGTATGGCCAGTGATGATGAAGACCTGCAGGTGGCAGGCCTACATCCAGTATGAAAAAGGACTGTCTCTGTAGAACTTCCTATGACGAGTAGATTCAGATATTGATTGAGATAGCAGCAATAGTGACAATGACGATGACTCGATGACGATTATCCAGTGACAATGATCCAGAGAAGAAGACTTGTGCTAGAAGACCTGTGTCGAGAAATACCTTCCTAGTTAAGAGGGAGTGTTGATGTATATGTAACTTCAGAATGTATTTCATATATGTATTTTGTATTCCTATAGAGATGTTATTATTCCTCTATACAGAAGTGTCGTCATTAATATTGTAAGTGTCGTAACTTATACTTGATGGGTTATTAGACCATCTTGTTGGGGTCGGCCCTGTATAAGTCATGTGGGTCGAAGGGTTATTAGACCACCCTATTGGGGGTTGGCCATGTGGGTCAAAGGGTTATTAGACCACCCTATTGGGTGTTGGCCCAATCATCATTATGTTATGTGGTTAAGTTAAAGTCGACCTAGTAAAGGTTATTAGGCAAGTCAAGTCAAGTATAAATAGAGTGTGGGAGGCACTCTATTTCAACATTCTATTCTCTCACTCACACTTGGGAGAGTGGCGCACTTGTGGAGGAGGAGGCTCTACTGCTAGGAGAAGACTATCTCTTGTATTCTGGTTGTATCATTGCTCTATCTATCTCTGAGGAAGTTATTGGGGGTTTTTTACCTTTATGGCTTTCCCCAAGTAAACTCTGTGTCTCTTGTGTGCTTGCATTATTGTGTCCATGATTGATATGCTGTAGATTTGTTATACATGTTGTTCTCTCAGTTAAGATCCTAGATCAGATTGAAGTAAATTCTGAAAATTTAACAGGATCTAAGTAAACAGTTAAGCTGGTAAACTACTCAATATCATTGCACACGAGAACAATATTGGTGGAAAGCATTTGTATTACTGCAAATAGAGGAGTACATGATAGAGATATAGAACTACAACCAAGACTTAACGCAGTAGCCCTTCTCCGACCAAGCCAATTGCCATAACCTTCCAAGGAAGTATGAGTCCTCCAATAGGTGAATGGAGATGTTCTAAGAGAGATTTCACTAGCATGTAGATACCATAGTCTTCCTCCCTTTGGGATGGAAATGAACCTCACTTATATAGGACTAAGTGGATAGGGTATGGATAGGATAGGTTGAGAGATGGTAGGAGAGAGATAGGGGATCCTGCCAAAGAGTTAGGGGTCGAGTACCAGCTCCCCTAGAGGTCAGGGATAAGCCCCTAAATGAGCAAGTTTCGAGAAGGATCTTGAATAAGCTATTTTTTCCCATTAACTGACCTCGTCGCACCCTGTGACGTCACATGTTGTTAGTGTGCAACTTGCGACGACCTCTCAAAAGATTGCAGAACTGAGTGCAAATCCTCCCAGGATGATTAGTTAGTCCAGGTATCTTCAGGGGTGTATACACTGAATCTGATGATGGGTAGATTTTGGTTGTAACAGGGAGAAGAGAGATTCATGAAGACTGCAAGAGTTTTGGGCCGCCCTGACTTGACTTTGGCAAACTGGCAGGCTAAACCTTTTAAAAGTGAACTTCTTAATCGAATTTGGGAATTGTTCCAGTGTAACATCCCAAAAATCGCTAAAAATTTAAAATTTTTGATATAGCAAAATCATAAAGAAAATGTTAACTTCGGAATGAAATATATTTAACTAATTAACTAATGGCAGCTTCACATGATTACCATTGTTATTTCTAAACATAAAAGACAGCATATTATAAATCAAATGCGATATATAACAATGTTTATCTTCTCATGCGTTATGGTTCTAGTAATAATATTGACGACTTGTTTGCATATTTCTGAAGGGGTTCCTACAGGGTGCGCTTGGGTTTACTTAGCTTGATAGCTAATGCATTGGTCCCTTTCTTTTGCAGATCTGCAGGTAAGATAATAAAATAGTTCGTGTACTTCAAGAAAAGTTATAAGCTTCAGCTAGTCATCTCTGTTTTTAAGATATATGTGTGTACTGCCATGCATGAAGGTAACGATGGTATGAAGTTTTAGTTTCTCTTTTATCCACTTACACTATTTTTATCCTATCATGGGAAAGTGTAGCTAGAGATATTTTATACTAAACTTCTGTTATAATCATTGATAGAAATCATTGGGATTACAATTAATATGAATATTATGAGAGTTCTAACATTCTGAATAATGCGACAATGGCAACATCACTTAGCGAAGAGTTTTCATAGTTCATTAACAATATGCATATGATGATATCTACCATTACAACGAGGCTGAACATTATGTGACCTTAGTGAATAATGCTTCAATCGATTCTAGTGGGACTTCATAGAATTTGGATTCTACCGTATTTAATTCGATAATGCAATTGTATAATAATGTTAGCATTATTACAATGCTATGGTGCATGAATGTAAGTTGGCCTTCAAAACTATATGGCCTATATCACATGCATCCTAAAACACTATATACTTTTATAATCCTAATCTACTATATCACTGTATAGACAAGATATTGATTTGTTACGTAATTGTGACATATATCCATTTGTCACAATATCCTATGCTCTAAATGTAATAATGGTAATGCATAGACTCTATGCGAAATATAACTTAGCATTGATATTATATTACATGCATTCTATATGAAATAAAACTTAACATTAGAATTGTAATGCAGGCATACTATGCGAATCGAAACTTTAACATTTGAATTGTGTTACGTGCATACTATATGAATAAGACTTAACCTTGGAAATATATAACATGGTTATGGTTATATAACATGGATACTATTGCGAAATTGTACACAAAGTTTGGAACTATATATAACATGGTTTTTATGACAGGGTCGTGCTATTGCCATTAAATATGATGCCGACAAGAGTTAATACCACCGCAGGAACAGTCTGGCAAGGTGATATGTACGATCGAGCATTTATGAAACCCTGTGCCTTGTTAGTGGAATGTCTCATTGGCTATTACCTGTAACAGCTCCACGTGATGGACTTTGTAGAAATCGTGGTGACCCTGCCTAGTTGTAAGCTATACTTTGGTGATATGGCATTCCAACTGGGCTTGATATTAAATGAGTTATTAATGGGTAGGTTGATCGTATTGCTGTCTTGGTAGTGGCATTGCTTGGCTGGCCAGATCTCACCCGTTGATCCGGTCTATCTCGAATGTTGAGATCTAAACCCTAAAGCACTTGCGATACCGTTGTAGTTTTTCCTTTTTGCATTCATTTGGAGTTTTGGTTTTGGGGGAGAGGCTGACAAGCCGCTGAGTAGTAGGGTTCGACCTCTGGTTGATTCCTTGGTGGCTCTTTAACTTCCATCTCCAGCAATTGATGGTGGAAACCTGTTGTATAAGTTACTATGGTTCGAATGGAGAATAGGTGTTGAAGTCCTGTGGCTTTCGTCGTGTAACAGGTTAGGGTTTACATTGAAATTATACTCTGAGTCTGAGAGGCCGTAGCTGCATGTTGCTCCTGTTGCGTTGGTTGGATGATTGGAAAACTAAAAGCGTAAAACAATCCATCTTTCTGTTCTTACGAAGGTAATCTTGGTTTTTATGAATGTTGTTTGTTATAATTACAGTTTGGACTTATGTATAGTATTCAATTAGGAAAAGTTATAACCTCATTGTAGTTTATGTGGCAGGTGCTGCCTTCATTGTGGAGTGATAGAGTTTAAGCTTGCTGGCAGTTGATGGCTCGCTCAACTGGTAAGCCCCGGTGGCAAAACCCTTTGTAGGTTCTCCTGTCAGAATGGCCATCGTTGATGTTTGAACCATTTTTTGGTCTTTGGGATGAGATTTTAGTACTCTGTTGTAATTGATGTCTGTAGTATGGAAGCCTCTCGGCTTGCCTAGTTAGAGTAACAGTATTTTAAGTTTTGTGTCAAAAGAAAACAATGTAACTTCTGTTGCTGAGAGCTCACCTTCCCCGTCGAGTTTTTAATATACAAGACTTTATTAAGTCAGTTTAAAACACATGCCTCATTCGTCTGTTAGGGTTTCAAACCTGGAATGTTCATGTGACTTGAATGTGTAAAATGAAAACTTGTTCTTAAATTGGTTCTGCATTTAAGCTTTGATGTATAAAAAGGTTATAGTTTTGTAAACAAAGAATTGGTACTTCCGTGCTAGCGTTTCCTTCGTAGAATAATGAACTGCAATATGTAACAATCGTGGGAAAATTGTTCTTACCCACAGACTAGATAATGTAAAATTTATGAGTTTCAATGAACAATGGGTAGATGTTTGAAATCTATGGAAGGCTTTGGCCTGTGTGTAGTTCATTGATTTATAAATATTGCTATGTTTTCATCCTATAAGAGGTTCGAGGGTTAGGGTTTGTCTTTGTGTGGAACATGTATGGCTTGATCTTGCTCCTCGATATGATATCGACAGTCAAACTTGTTGTCTGTTACTGCTGTTAGAGTTGTTCCACAAACATTGTAATCACTAGCATACTTGAGATGATACTGAGACTTTGACTAAGTCGATCTATGGAAAATGAACGCAGTTTGAAATTTATGTTTAGTTTTATGGAAATAACACATGGTTTGACATAAGTTTAAAATGGTTAAAAATGTTGGCTGTATGCCGTGAGTTGATGTCATTGTTTATAGTTATAGAATGAATTGATAAATGTTTTGTTTCCTACTATGGAATTGATAATGTAAAACAATGAGTAATTCTGTGCATGGAGTAGTTGATACTTGTCGAGTATGCATTATTTTCAAAAGAAAAAATAAAAATATGTTGTATGTTGAGATTGAATCTGCAACTGTTATAATATAAACGTATACATTTTAAATACTGTAATATAGAGAAACAATTCTTATACTATTAGAAAAGAAAAGTTATTTGTTTCGAGACAAAAGATATTTATGGAATGAAGAAAACGTTACTGTTCATTTAGGAGAACAATTATCTGTAAATAGAATGATAAGGAAGACACTGATACATGTATACACATAAATTAAACAATAAGCAAAAACTTAAGAAAATATAACAATTTCATCTTCTCAATCACCTGGTTATTTGCCTATCTTTGATCTATCTGACTTAATTTATCTCTGTGCTAGAGTACGATGCAGATCCATTTGCATGGGGAAAAATGCAGAGACTATTTTATTCAATCAAAATCAATTCTATACAAAATCTTAACTTACTCAGGGAACTGAAATAAATTTATAAAATAAAACAATAAAAGTTATTATGCAGCAGAACTTTAAAATGTATGAAAATAGATAAGATAATGGAACCTGTAGATGAAGATAGGGTTGAAAAACACCCAAGGAGGCCTGTTCCTCCCAACCTATTTCAAAAGAAGCAGCCCAACTGTTGGTTTCTTGTGAACCCCCGAGCTTGATTATTGAACCACTAAGTAGATGGAATCTGTGTAGAAGCAAGGCACTCAAAAATGCCTTCAGCACTCAGCATCAAACTCCTGTAAAAACATGCCTTCAGCACTCAGCATCAAACTCCTGTAAAAACATGCCTTCAGCACTCAGCATCAAACTCCTTAACTCAATAGAGATTGGTAGACTCACAACATGATCAACAACTTAGCATATCCCCTCATCAAATCTCTTGGGTGCAATACAGCAAAACCCCAAGGTAAATTTCCTCGTCAGGAAAAGTGATGAACCTCAGTTCATAATTTGATGGCTATTATATAGACTGCCTAGGTCTTTAGTGGTCAGTTTGGAATAAATGAGCCTCAAGCTCCAGTCCCATCTTTCAGGGCACTATGACCACATTTCAAGGGAGTTGTACCATACCAACAGCTAGTTAGTTGCATCATGATGCTTGCACTTGTCCATTTCCTTCTACCCCAGATTCCATTCCACCTAGTGGATCAGTAACCACTCTTTGAACAGTCCTCTTAGGTGTTTGTCTCTTATTTTATTTATTAATTAATAAAATATTGTGCAAATTACAGTCATCCTTGGACACCTATCCAACATAAAACTTTACAATAAAAGTTATCATAATGTTTTCTAACACAAAATGTTTTCCAGCAAAAAGGGTATGTTACAAACACCCCCACTTAAGCTCAACATCGTCCTCGACGTTGCTTATTCATCATCAAGTTCCTCATGGAACAGAACTGGATATGTTGCCCGCATATTACTTTCCAGTTCCCAAGTAGCTTCATCAGGGATAAGGTGCTTCCATTGCACCTTTACCTTCCCTATGGTGCGATTTCGAAGCATAATTTCCCTCCGATCGAGAATACAGTCCGGTTCCACCTAAAAATCTCCTTCGGGTTCCACCTATATGTCATTCCAATTCAGCACATGAGTAGCATCGTGCACATACTTCTTTAAAACAGAAACGTGAAAAACATTGTGGATTTTTAAATTATATGGCAATGCCAATTGATATGCAACAGTGCCAATCCTTGATAGGATTTTGAATGGTCCACAATACCTTGGTGCTAGTTTAGCACAACTCCCAAGCTTCAAAGAACTTTTCTTGGGCTTTACCTTTATAAAAACATGGTCTCCTACCTGAAATTCTCTTTCAGTGCATTTCAAATCAGCATAGCTTTTCTGCCAATCTTGGGAAACCTTTAAGTTACCTTGAACTTGTTTCATAGTTAGCTCCATCTCTTTCAATAAATCTGGTCCTAACATTAATCTGTCTACAGGGTTATCCCAAGAAATAGGAGTACAACATTTTCTTCCATACAAAATCTCAAATGGACTTAACTTAGCAGATGCTTGATAATGATTATTGTATGCAAATTCTGCTAAATGTAAATAATCTTCCCACTTAGATGGCTGATCTTTAACATATAATCTTAACATGTTTTTTAAAATCTGATCTACCCTTTCTGTTTGACCATCAGTTTGTGGGTGGAAAGAAGTGCTGAAATTTAGTTTAGTATTTAATCCTTTAAACAGTGTTGTCCAAAAATTTCCGGTGAACTTAGAGTCCTGGTCAGAAATAATTACCTTTGGAATTCCGTGCAATCGAAAAATTTCCTTCATGAATACATCTGCAATGTTAGAAGCTTTAAAAGTGGTTTTAACAGGAATAAAATGAGCAGCCTTACTTAACTTGTCCACCACCACCATTATGGAATCATTATGTTTCTGATTTTTAGGCAAACCTGTAATAAAGTCAATACTTATAATCTCCCATTTCCATTCTGGAATTGGTAAGGGCTGCAGTAGTCCAGCTGGATGTTGATGTTCAGCCTTAATAGTCTGACATTCAAAACATCTAGCTATGTATTCAGCTACTTCATTCTTCATGTTGGGCCAAAAATAATCTTTTCTTAACATAGTTATCATTTTCTGATAACCAGGATGTCCTGAATAAGGACTTTTATGAATTTCATCCAAAATCAACAGCTTAACTTTCGACATATTAGGCACATAAATTCTGTTTTTATAAGTCATTAAGCCTTTTTCGTTAATGCTGAAATCTGTAATTAAATTTTCAGATACATTTTCAGCCATTTTAGCATGCAAATCTTGATAATTCTTATCTTGATTAATTCCTTCTCTAATCTGATTTTCTAGATCAGTCTTAAAAGTACTGATTGTTGCCACAAAACTCAATGTGGCATTTCTGCTCAAGGCATCAACAACCTTATTTTCTTTACCATTAATGTGATGAATCTCAAAATCGTACCCGCTAAGGAAAGTTAACTACCTAGCTTTCCTTGCATTAAGATTTGTTTGATCCAATAAATACTTTAAGCCTTTATTATCAGTCATTAGAATGAATTTTCTCCCGATCAGGTGATGGCGCCACATTTTAAGTGCGTGTATTACGACTGTCAACTCAAGATCGTAAGTTGCATAATTCTTTTCAAGAATTTTTAATTTTCTTGACTCAAAAGCAATGGCATGACCTTCCTGACTTAAGACCCCTCCAATTCCATCGTTGCATGCATCAGTGCATACGACGAAATCCTTATTGGGATCTGCAATTTTTAATATGGGTGCAATAGTTAATAATTATTTTAACTTATTAAAGCTTTCATTGACACTTTTGATCCCATACGAATTTCTTCCCTTTTTTCTGCAAAGAAGTGATGGGGTTAGCAATTTTAGAGAACCCTTCAATAAAATTTTTGTAATAACCTGTTATTCCCATGAATGACCGTATATCAGTTATGTCTTTGGGGACAGGCCATTCATTAATTGCTTTTATCTTATCAGGATCAACAGAAATACCATCTTTAGAAATTATATGACCCAACTACTGAATTTTATCTTTATAAAAATCACATTTACTGAACTTAGCGTAAAGCTTATGTTCTCTAAGTACTTGCAAAATTATTTTTAAATGTTCGTCATGCTCTTCTTTAGATTTTGATTAAATCAGAATATCATCAATGAATACTACTATGAACTTATCCAAATATTTATGAAGAACGTTGTTCATCAAACACATGAAAACTGTCGGTGCATTAGTCATCCCAGAAGGCATAATTACGAATTCGTAGTGTCCATAACGCGTTCTGAATGTAGTTTTGAATATGTCCTCGTCTTTTATTCTGACCTGGTGATACCCCGACCTTAAATCAATTTTAGTGAATATCTCTGCTCCACATACTTGATCAAATAGATCATTTATGCGGGGTAAGGGATATCGGTTCTTAATTGTCATTTTATTAAGCTGACGATAATCGATACACAATCGCATGGTACCGTCTTTCTTTTTAACAAAAATTGCTGGTGCTCCCCAAGAAGACACACTAGGCCTTATGTAGTTTTTATCTATTAATTCTTTCAGCTGAGGTTTTAACTCATTTAACTCCAGAATATTCATCCTGTAGGGGGCCTTTGATTTTGGTACCGCACCAGGTACTAACTCAATGGTGAAATCAAGTTCCATTTTCAGAGGTAATCCTGGAATTTCTTCCGGGAATACGTCAGAAAAGTCCCTAAGAATGAGAATATCCTCTAGTTTTAACTTATCTTCTTTAGCTGTACACTCGTCATTAATAACATTAACAACAAACATTTTACATCCTTTTCTGGCAGCTCTCTTTACTTGTAGAGCAGAAATATGTCTTACTGAAATCTTCCTATGAATTCCTTTTATTGTTTCTATATTACCTTCATTATTTACACATGTAAAAGATTTATCATAACAATTCAGTAAAAATCTATGTTGTTCAAGCCAGTCCATACCAATTAGCAAGTCATATGACCCTAAGGGTAAAATATTCAGATTAATTTGCGTTTTCAACTGACTTATAAATACTTCACAATCCTTGACAAAATCTGTAACTTTTCTTTTAGTACCTGTTGCAAGTTGAACTAACCATGCATTATCAAATTTCTCTACTTTTAACTTGCAACAATTTACTAAAGTAGGTGAAATATAACTTAGATTTGCACCGGGATCTATCAGAATAGAAATAGGCTCGTTTCGTATCATACCTTCAATTTCGACCATGAATGTTTGATGGTCAGCTTGACAGTTTTTCAGCGCTGCATTTATCCTGGACATTTCTCTTGCGATATCTCCAACTGTAGGTTCTGCTTGCATAGTGTCAATATTGTTAGATGTCCTCTTGTTGCATGGGCAATCTGCTCTCTTATGTGATCCACCACAGTCATAGCACTTCATGGGTCCTTTCTGTTCAGCATACATGTTGTTGTTGTTATTGTTATTGCTGTGATTATTATTGTTAGGTACGTTTCTTGCAGCAGTAAAGTTCTAAGGTGCATTATTTCTGTAATTATTATGATTAGGAAAAATTTTGTTATTAAAACTTTTCTTAAAGCTTGCAGAATTATGATTAAAATTCTTATTTTTATAGTCAAACCGATTAGTCTTATTGTTCTTCCAGCCAGTTGTTCCTTCTCTTTTTTTGTTTCGATCAAAACAAAAATTGGCCTTTCTCATGGCCTCTTCCAAAGTGGAAGGATTATCATACTCAATACGGTCCTTTATATTAAAAGGTAGACAGCTGAGAAACCTTTGCACTTTAGGCTTTTCCTCGACCATATAAGGCACATACCTCAGCAAGCTAAGAAACTTGCTGCACAATTCTTTCATGTTCATTGTTCCCAGCTTCAAATCGTAAAACTCCTTTGACTTATCTTCAAAATATTGTTCCGACAAACACTTCTTTTTAAACAAACTTTTAAACATATTCCAAGTTACTTCTTTTTCCTTTATACTCTTAATTCTTTTAAGATCCTGCCACCAAATATCTGCCTATCCAGTCAGATTGTAAATAGCCATCTTGGCTTTTAGTTGAGAAGAGTAGTCGTAAATATTAAAGTACTCTTCATTCCAGACAACCAAGCTTTTGCTGTCTCACCCTTCTCACTTTCGCCATTAAAGGTGGGTGGCTTAATCTTTTTAAATTCTCCAGTAATCTGTTCATGATGTTTATGTTTTCTCTTTTTAGAGCAGCAATCACTGTTACTGCTGTCGTGTCCACTATATGTCAGTTAATTAAAACTTAATATGCAGAGTGCTAAACATAAATTATCAACCCAAGGAAGTCTTTTATTTCAAAGCTATCGTGCAAAATATATGCGAGTACAATTTCTACCTGACGTTGTTATTTATTGGTATGCAATCGAAACTATTTGTAACTAGGTCACACTTGCTTGAAAATAAATCAAACCCAAACCTACTCATGAAATCACACTGTAAATCTAATCATACTTCAACAAAATAAACAAGATCTAATTACGTACATATAGAAGAATTGTTATGTTGGCCAACGATCTACCAAAACGAATTAACAGAAAAATACTATAGTAAATCAAATGAACAACACATGGTCTTAATAATAAAATAACTATGATAAATCCAATGCATGAAAGAATTAACAAATAAACAAATCTGCAAAATAAAACACTTACAATCAACACTACCAGCATCTGCTCAGGGAAGAGGGCCCTTCCTCCACTGAGCAGATCTGGATCTCCACAATGAAAGTCTACAACTCCAGAATTAAGAAACTGCCAGCATGTATTATCATAATGGAAGAATTACAACAGATCTGGATCAAATCCTACATCATAACATTGTGTTCTCTCCTATCTTGCATCTCCTATCCTGCCTAATCTATCATGCTTAATCTCTATCAATCTATCCCCCTTTATCAATGAGATTGATTACATATTTATACATAAAATTATCTAATGTAAATGAAGAACTGAACCCCCAGCTTGTGATCTGCAACAGCTGGAACACGGCCGTAACTGTTGGCAACTTTGGAGCCGGCCGCAACACCAAATCTGGAAAATACCCTCTCGAAGAACCACCTGCATATCGCAAACCGTAGTTGTTTTTGACGATTTCCTCGCGAGTCAGGTAAATGAGGATGTTACGCACAAAACCCATGTCTCGGATTTTTGAGATTCATTTCCATCTGCTCGCAAATCAAGACGCGAATCAAGGTGTTGTTATGTGGCATGCGTTTTTTTGTTAAGGCTGTAACAGCTGGCAATGAGCATCCTGTACGTGGCAAATCACTCCATAAACCATCATTAGTAAAATTATGCATAATAATCTTCAATTCATCAAAGATAAAAGAAAATAATCACTATTAACCACTTAAAAGATCAATGGAAGTAGCATGCTGTTCAACGCGCAGCTACAACAAATGGATGAAAAATGGAATGATAAATGAGAAATAATAGTAAGAAAATGGATGAAAGGTATGTCGATAAATGATGGAAAAATGGACAATTCTAGGGCCCAACAACTGCTATCATGATCAAAGTCATTATTACTTTGATCAGATTTAGAGGATGAGCAACTGTTCATTTTATCATTTCTTACTTTCTTATGCTTATGTTTGTGGGACATTATTTCAGAATCAGACTTCATTTCTGATTTTCTGCCTCTTTCATCAATATGACAATTCTCCCTCAAATTCTGTTGTAACTCTTCCTGTACCTTAAGGATCCATTCATTTTCTTCTTTAACAACTTTTAACTCAGATTTTAAATCTTGTACAGTGCGTAAAATTTCAGAAGATTGATTATTTAATTCAACATAAATTCCTTCAGAATTATTATTATTAATACGCTCATTACGAGGAGATCTGTCCTCTGCTGATTCTTCTGGTATTTCCATACCTGCAATTTAAAGGTCAATCTGTTATGTGCAAAAATAAAATTGAATTAAAAGTTAGTAACAAAAACTTTTTGATTTGTTTTATGTTTGCGCGCGTGAGCCTAATTCAGGCCTAGAGTTTGAACTCGCACTCTGATACCACATGTAACATCCCAAAAATCGCTAAAAATTTAAAATTTTTGATATAGCAAAATCATAAAGAAAATGTTAACTGTGGAATGAAATATATTTAACTAATTAACTAATGGCAGCTTCACATGATTACCATTGTTATTTCTAAACATAAAAGACAACAGATTATAAATCAAATGCGATATAACAAAGTTTATCTTCTCATGCGTTATGGTTCTAGTAATAATACTGACGACTTGTTTGCATATTTCTGAAGGGGTTCCTACAGTGTGCCCTTGGGTTTACTTAGCTTGATAGCTAAAGCATTGGTCCCTTTCTTTCGTAGATCTGCAGGTAAGATAATAAAATAGTTCGTGTACTTCAAGAAAAGTTATAAGCTTCAGCTAGTCGTCTCTGTTTTTAAGATAGATGTGTGTACTGCCATACATGAAGGTAACGATGGTATGAAGTTTCAATTTCTCTTTTATCCACTTATACTATTTTTATCCTATCACGGGAAAGTGTAGCTAGAGATATTTTATACTAAACTTCTGTTATAATCGTTGATAGAAATCATTGGGATTACAATTGATATGAATATTATGAGAGTTCTAACATTCTGAATAATGCGACAATGGAAACATCACTTAGCGAAGAGTTTTCATATTTCATTAGCAATATGCATATGATGATATCTACCATTATGACGAGGCTGAGCATTATGTGACCGTAGTGAATAATGCTTCAATTGATTCTAGTGGGACTTCATAGAATTTGGATTCTACCGTATTTAATTCGATAATGTAATTGTATAATAATGTTAGCATTATTACAATGCTATGGTGCATGAATGTAAGTTGGCCTTCAAAACTATATGGCCTATATCACATGCATCCTAAAACACTATATACTTTTATAATCCTAATCTTCTATATCATTGTATAGACAAGATATTGATTTGTTACGTAATTGTGACATATATTCATTTGTCACAATATCCTATGCTCTAAATGTAATAATGGTAATGCATAGACTCTATGTGAAATATAACTTAGCATTGATATTATATTACATGCATTCTATATGAAATAAAACTTAACATTAGAATTGTAATGCAGGCATACTATGCGAATCGAAACTTTAACATTTGAATTGTGTTACGTGCATACTATATGAATAAGACTTAACCTTGGAAATATATAACATGGTTATGGTTATATAACATGGATACTATTTCGAAATTGTACACAAAGTTTGGAACTATATATAACATGGTTTTTATGACAGGGTCGTGCTATTGCCATTAAATACGATGCTGACAAGAGCTAATACCACCGCAGGCATAGTTTGGCAAGGTGATATGTAGGATCGAGTATTTATGAAACCCTTTGCCTTGTTAGTGGAATGTCTCGTTGGCTATTACCTATAATAGCTCCACGTGATGGACTTTGTAGAAATCGTGGTGACCTTGCCTAGCTGTAAGCTATAGTTCGGTGATATGGCATTCCAATTGGGCTTGATATTAAATGAGTTATTAATGGGTAGGTTGATCGTATTACTGTCTTGGTAGTGGTGTTGCGTGGCTGGCCAGATCTCACCCGTTGATCCGGTCTGTCTCGAATGTTGAGATCTAAACCCTAAAGCACTTGCTATACCGTTGTAGTTTTGCCTTTTTGCATTCATTTGGAGTTTTGGTTTTGGGGGAGAGGCCGACAGGCCGCTGAGTAGTAGGGTTTGACCTCTGGTTGATTCCTTGGTGGCTCTGTAACTTCCATCTCCAGAAATTGATGGTGGAAACTTGTTGTATAAGTTACTATGGTTCGAATGGAGAATAGGTGTTGAATTCCTGTGGCTTTCGTCGTGTAACAGGTTAGGGTTTACATTGAAATTGTACTCAGAGTCTGAGAGGCCGTAGCTGCATGTTGCTCCTATTGCGTTGGTTGGATGATTGGAAAACTGAAAGCGTGAGCCAAACCATCTTTCTGTTCTTACGAAGATAATCTTGGTTTTTATGAATGTTGTTTGTTATAATTACAGTTTGGACTTATGTATAGTATTCAATTTGGAAAAGTTATAACCTCGTTGTAGTTTATGTGGCAGGTGCTGCCTTCGTTGTGGAGTGATAGAGTTTAAGCTTGTTGGTAGTTGATGGCTCGCTCAACTGGTAAGCCCCGGTGGAAAAACCCTTTGTAGGTTCTCCTATTAGAATGGTCATCGTTGATGTTTGAACCATTTTGTGGTCTTTGGGATGAGATTTCAGTACTGTGTTGTAATTGATGTCTGTAGTATGGAAGCCTCTCGGCTTGCCTGGTTAGAGTAACAGTATTTTAAGTTTTGTGTCAAAAGAAAACAATGTAACTTCTGTTGCTGAGAGCTCACCTTCCCCGTCGATTTTTTAATATACAAGACTTTATTAAGTCAGTTGAAAACACATGCCTCGTTCGTCTATTAGGGTTTCAAACCTAGAATGTTCGTGTGACTTGAATGTGTAAAGTGAAAACTTGTTCTTAAATTGGTTCTGTGTTTAAGCTTTGATGTATAAAAGGGTTATAGTTTTGTAAACAAAGAATTGGTACTTTCTTGCTAGCATTTCCTTCGTAGAATAATGAACTACAATATGTAACAGTAGTGGGAAAATCGTTCTTACCCACAGACTAGATAATGTAAAGTTTAGGAGTTTCAATGAACAATGGGTAGATGTTTGAAATCTATGGAAGGCTTCGGCCTGTGTGTAGTTCGTTGATTTATAAATATTGTTGCGTTTTCATCCTATAAGAGGTTTGAGGGTTAGGGTTTGTCTTTGTGTGGAACATGTATGGCTTGATCTTGCTCCTCGATATGATATCGGCAGTCAAACTTGTTGTCTGTTACTGCTGTTAGAGTTGTTCCACAAACATTGTAATCACTAGCATACTTGAGATAATATCGAGACTTTGACTAAGTCGATCTATGGAAAACGAATGCAATTTGAAATTTATGTTTAGTTTTATGGAAATAACACATGGTTTGACATAAGTTTAAAATGGTTAAAAATGTTGGTTGTATACCGTGAGTTGATATCATTGTTTATAGTTATAGAATGAATTGATAAATGTTTTGTTTCCTACTATGGAATTGATAATGTAAAACAATGAGTAATTATGTGCATGGAGTAGTTGATACTTGTCGACTGTGCACTATTTTCAAAAGGAAAAATAACAATATTTTGTATGTTGAGATTGAATCTGCAACTGTTATAATATAAACGTATACATTTTAAATACTGTAATATAGAGAAACAATTCTTATACTATTAGAAAAGAAAAGTTATTTGTTTCGAGACAAAATATATTTATGGAATGAAGAAAACATTACTGTTCATTTAGGAGAACAATTATCTGTAAATAGAATGATAAGGAAGACACTGATACATGTATACACATAATTTAAACAGTAAGCGGAAACTTAAGAAAATATAACAATTTCATCTTCTCAATCACCTGGATATTTGCCTATCTTTGATTTATCTAACTTAATTTATCTCTGTACTAGTGTACGATGCAGATCCATTTGCATGGGGAAAAATGCAGAGACTATTTTATTCAATCAAAATCAATTCTATACAGAATCTTAACTTACTGAGGGAACTGAAATAAATTTATAAAATAAAACAATAAAAGTTATTATGCAGCAGAACTTTAAAATGTATGAAAATAGATAAGATAATGGAACCTGTAGATGAAGATAGGGCCGACAAACACCCAAGGAGGCTTGTTCCTCCCAACGTATTTCAGAAGAAGCAGCCCAACTGCTAGCTCCTTGTGAACCCCCGAGCCTGATTACTGAACCACTAAGTAGATGGAATCTGTGTAGAAGCAAGGCACTCAAAAATGCCTTTAGCACTCAGCATCAAACTCCTGTAAAAACATGCCTTCAACACTCAGCATCAAACTCCTGTAAAAACATGCCTTCAGCACTCAGCATCAAACTCCTGAACTCAATAGAGTTTGGCAGACTCACAACATGATCAACAACTTAGCATATCCCCTCATCAAATCTCTTGGGTGCAACACAGCAAAACCCCAAGGTAAATTTCCTCGCTAGGAAAAGTGATGAACCTCAGTTCATAATTTGGCTATTATATAGACTGCCTAGGTATTTAGTGGTCAGTTTGGAATAAATGAGCCTCAAGCTCCAATCCCATCTTTCAGGGCGCTATGACCACATTTCAAGGGAGTTGTCCCATACCAACATCTAGTTAGTTGCATCATGATGCTGCCACTTGTCCATTGCCTTCTACCCCAGATTCCATCACACCTAGTGGATCAATAACCACTCTTTGAACAGTCCTCTTAGGTGTTTGTCTCCTATTTTATTTATTAATTAATAAAATATTGTGCAAATTATAGTCATCCTTGGACACCTGTCCAACATAAAACTTTACAATAAAAGTTATCATAATGTTTTCTAACACAAAATGTTTTCCAGCAAAAAGGGTATGTTACATCCTGGGATTCGTGGTTTGGGAAATCTGGAAGGAGAGGAACCTGAGAATCTCTGAGGAAAATCAAAGAAGTACTGAGGTGATTTGGAATGTTCTTGAACTGCATATCAAGGAAACTTTATACATTAAAATTCTACCCCCTGAAACTAGAAATGCAGATCCCACTGAGAGATTAATTTTGAATGAATGGGGAATTTTCAACTTACCTAGCGACATCACCGAAATGCAGCATAGTAGGGAAAAATCCATTAGCCCCGACTTTTGGCAAACTCCTCCGGCTGATACCCTGAAACTCAATTTTGATGGGGCAACCAAAGGTAACTCGGGCCCTGCAGGTTTTGGGGGAGCCATTAGAAACGACCTCGGCCTGGTGCTGGGCGCTTTCTGGGATAACCTGGGCGAAACAACCAACAACGTTGCAGAGTTAGAAGGCCTGGTTAATGGTATCAATTGGGAAATTACAAAAAAGTAGTTACCTTTGATTGTGGAAGGAGACTCCAACATTTTGATCACCATGGCAGGCCGTATTCAGAGAGGGGTGGATGTTTCGAAGGTTTCACTGAATTGGAGATGGGAAGGCAGGTTGAACCAGCTTCAACAGATCCTGAGTACCTCTCCGGCCATTAAGTTCAGACATGTGCGTCGAAAAGGAAATAAGCCGGCAGACGAGCTGGCCAATATGGGTGTTAAGGCACGTGTTGCATTCAAAGTAGGACCCTTGGATGAGATGTGTGATCACGTGGCCAAGCATCGCTGTCAGATGATCGCTGCTGTCGATCTCATTCCTCGGGCGGACACCACGTGCCATGAGGACAGAGAATCACATGGAGGCCAGGTAGATAGGACACTTGCAGGCGGTAACTCGGTGCGTGTCAATACTTAGTGTCCTTATTATGCAACGTACTCGGGTGATTTCATTACACCTTATGGAATTGAAGTCGGTTGATCGATGGTTATTATAACACACGCTCATCCGGTCATTCCGCCTTAATTCTCTTAAGTGTTTGAAAGACGGGAGTAATGGTATCATCATGATTAATGGTAGGAGTGTGTACCGAGTTGAAGGTAGTCATGATCTCAGCAATTGGGATGGTACAGAAAGCAGTAAGTTTTGCAGGCTCATCATCTTTCAGGCAGGCGAGATCTTTGGTCAGGACAGAGTGGTTAATTTTAGCACTCATGAGAATTTATGGATGGGTACAATTCCCATTTCTAGACACAGGAATGCAGATTATAAATATACGAAGGATAATGAGGATGGCCAGATGTGCATTTCCAAAACCGTCTGCTTCTCCCTGTCTCCCGCCATGCGGTTTGAGTTTAAATTTTGTATTAGTTGGTTTCATATCAAAGGTGGCTTTTCATCGTCGCCTAGTTCTATCTTTCTGAGAATTATGCCTCCTCGCATTCGTTTGAGCAGTCGTCGTGGGTCGGGTAGAAATCCTGGGGGCAGGGGGAGACACTCTAGGGAAGGTTCGTCCACCCAAACTAATACCCAGCAGGATGTTAACCCCCAGAATTTCGACTGGGCGCACTTCTATATTGAGGAAATGTCGTCGGCTATTGGCAACCAGATTGCCTATTTGGAAATTGCCTTGCTGGAAGAGGTTGAGGCACATCTGGGTCATCAGGTTGTGGCTAGCCCCTTCTTGGCTTGGAAGATTTTATTAGCCTGGGAATTACACATCCGTGAGAACATCGTCCAGAATATGAAGGATTTTATTGCAGGTATGAAGGTTAGTCAGCAAAGTGAAATGGAGAATACTGGTACTCTGGAAGCACTGATGGAAGACCTCTGCATCCAACCTCCGCAGGGCGTCAGATGCGGGGTGCCAGGGACATCAAGCCCTGATCAGTAGGCCGGACCTATGCGGCTTGCTGGGATTTTTGTTGTGGATATTCAGTGGAATTTTCTTCGGCCTTGTGTATCACGTCGTTTATTACTGGTTTCTTTCCGTCTCTGAAGCGAGGAATTAATCACTTTTCTGTCTTAGCTCCTTTCTTGGTTATCTCAGTTTGCGCAAGCGTTTGCTGCCACCCTTTTTGGGTTTTTTTTTACATCCTTTGGTCATTTTGTAATACTGGTTTCGATGCTCTTGGGATTAAGTTGAAAATTGGGTTGGTCTTCCCCACTGGGATGGGCCTCTAGAATGTTTTGGTCCTTTTTTGGGCTCTTTGTACCATTTTTGTATGTTCTGTACTTTATTAATATAATTCTGTCTCTCTCTTACTTACAAAAAAAAAAAATATCCTTGTTCATCAAATTCAAAGTAATATGGGCTAGAAAAACATCAATCTTCATCATTGAAAAATATTTTAATTAGACATTCTATATAATCATATAATCATTGCAGCTATGTACAAATTCATTTAAAAAAAAGTAGTCTAGATATTCTATTTATAACTACATATCCATGTTCATAAGTTATTCAATCCATTCATCAATGTAGTTAGCGTCATCAACAATCCATAATTAGCATCAATTACCATTATCAACTGGGTATGAATCAACTAAATCTGGAGCTTATTCTCTGACTTAAATTAATTTGGTATGAATTGACTAAATCAGGAACTTATCCTCAACTTAAATTGGCATAAATAGGACATTTATTTATAGTAAAGCCACTCTTTTCATTGAAAAATATATCAAAATAAATTGATAGTAAAGCCATTCTTGCAGATGTATAGGACAATACAGATTTGATTATATGGTGCTTGCAAAGATGAAGTTTTGTTAGAACAATTTTTTTTAATAAGAGGTAACAGGATTTAGAGGTAAAGAAATTTACATCCAAATTAAATACTTTTAGCCAGTCTAAGGTCTTCTTGAAAATACTTCTAACCAATAAAATCCTAACCAGTAAACACAACATTCATATAGTTATATTTTGAATTCTTTAATTTATCCTATACAATACAAATGGTCTAGACGATAACATAAAGACTTTGAAACAAATCTATGATAGAGGAGTACACATCATATCCATATATTTACATTTGTATTTGAAATATTTAATCTAAGCTATATATGGCAGGTGGTATAGAGGCTCTCAGAAAGCGATTGAAGATGTCGAAGGTAAATGTTGCCAAGTATATATTGGAAGCAACTAAGATTGGAACCTTTTTGGTTTCATGTCAGATGAGTGGCTTCATGCTATCAACATTATCACATGGATTTATACCTGCAGATTCAGTTGGAAGGGCTTTCATTGAACTGGGTTTGTGTGTACCTTTCATAATTTTTAGTTGTTTGGTTGCCATTTACTTTGAAGTTGCTCGACGTGTCCTAAAATAAAGGACTTTGCTACCTTAGCCAGAGTTGCTTGCCATTCTGGTAATGTAATGTAATGATGTTAGTGTTAGACCTAAAGCTTTGGTTAGAAATAGGGGTGATAGGAATTTCACCAGAAATAAGAATGATAGGCATTTTTATGTTGAAGGAGACTGTAAAATTATGGATGAAAAAACTTTGTAGCAATCAAAGGTAACAATAATACTTATGTGCTTTGTAACTTACTCGCTTTCTGTTTCCTTGTATATGGACATGTAACCTTAGAAAAAACCTCAACTTTGTGATTGTTATTCCCATACTCTCTATAATGACTGAATTATTTGGAGTCTAGATTCCATATATTCATATTTTGATGTTAAAGTTGTTTCTTGTTCTCAATTGGCTGGTAGGATGAGATTTGAAGAGAATAACAAGGTCAAATTGAATGTTCCTGCTTTGCATTATATGATTGATTCCTAACTTGTCTTGTCTTCATGATCACTATAATATATTTATTTGATAACCACCGGTTACTTTCATGACCTACATCATCTTCCATTTTTACACTGAAGGCGTTTATTCAACGAAGACAATGCCTTGGAACTATAACAGATTCCTCGTCTCTCAAATGAATGGAATGTTGCCACGTCTATTTGCTAAGTTGATATGAGATTTAACCATGTTTCAACCTACAACACAGTTATCGATGCAGTTCTTTGGCTTGTTCACAAAGTTTCTTGTTCATGAAGACGGCAAAAGCACCAATATTCAAGGGTAGAATCGGGCGGCAGCCATAAGGGCATCATCGACGATCTAGTGGGCGCCCAAGACGACTCTCTGAAACTCTGGAGGGATTTTAAGGTGATCGAAGAGCCTGCCCTTCAGAGCAGGAGACTCTTTGAAGTCGTGGGTGAAGGCAGAAGAAGCACGGGTATTCAAGGGTTGAAATCATTTATATCATTGGACAGTTTAAATCACTGCTTTCATCGATCCGCCTTCTTTAAAATCAGGTTTGCAATTTGTTTGCTTCTAGATGTTGATTTTGCGAATTTCTCCATGGTTTGAAGTTGCTCATTAAAGAATATGCGGGCAAATGACTGTATTTTCTGTGCTGGGAAAGACATTTGAAAGATGGCAATGGATCTTTGTTGAGCATCGTGCAGCAACTAATTGGCCTTCCAGACATCTGGAAAAGCTCCTTACTACTCCAACTCGACTTTAGCACGCCCAGGGAATCTTGTTTCCCATTGAACGACCAATGGGGTTCGAGGATCCCTCAATGGGATATGTGAGACATTCCACTTTGAAATCCCCATTTTTGTTTTTCTCTACTTTCTCGAGGCCATCAGATGCGAGCTCGGCACGCTTCACAGGGATGCGCTGGCCTCCATTTTCCATTTTACATGTCAAAATATTGCCACTTCATAAAATTAAACGTCATTAATGAAGTGTGAATTTTAATTTTACTCGTCATTTTGAAGTGCATTTTTTTTTTTTTTTAAATGTCATTAATATATATATCCCAATCATAGCCCGATGGGCTAGCTCAAGTGGTTGAGTGCTGTAATTTGTGAGCAGAAGGTCTCGAGGTGAGATCCCTGGGTGGCTATACATTGTTATATAAGGGCCTCACTTGATGTCCCCACCAGGTTAGGCCCTATAATCAAGGCCGATGGTTTACCTTGGGTACCATCCTCAAAATGAGGGGAAGTACCTGAGGGTTTCCCATGACTTGTTCCTTATATATATATATATATATATATATATATATATATATATATATATATATATATATATATATATTCTCCTTATGTTTCTATTTCTAATATGGAAATTTTGATTTTTGTCATGATCTTGTTATCTCCCCTTGTTAGGTAAACTTGACTCGGTCATGGTTTACGACGGTAAAATTAAGATTTAAATGTCAAATGAAAGGCAATGTTGACGTGCAATGTAAACGTTAAATTTCAACCATGGTTGCACCATCAAAGGGGACCTATATATGTTGGTTATATTTGCTTGCAAATGATTAGAAAATTAAAGGTGAGTTTGATAATATCTCTCATTATCTGATATCCTTGATAATATGTGTTTATCATATATTATCCAATAACAATAAATGTTCATTCTATTGGCATTCATTATATTCACATTTTTTTTCAAAAATATGTGAACTTTTTCTCAAGTTCCTAGCATTATGTTTGTTGTATTTCTATTTGCATCTTATTCCATGTTGTTTGATCTCAATATGTAATGTAATTTACCCTCACTTTAACCACTCATCTTATATACTCAATGCACCATATAATTAAATTTTATTGAATCAAATTATTTTTCAATGTATAGTTCAATTCAATGTACCAAATCATGTCATATTGCACTCTTATTGATATATTGGTATTTTATGTAAAGTTCTTAATGAAATATAAGATCATATTGGATATTTATGGCCGACATTTATTTATTTTGTTTATGCCATGAAAAAATGGGTGGCCTATATACCAAAGTACCCATATCTTTAAACCATCCCAAAAAACACTACACATACATATTTGAGAGTCCAAGATACAACAAAAAAGGTTTCCTTAGTCCCAAGCATAAACAAAGAATCATCACTTTGTGTGACATTGGGTGGAAGATCATCACGTGGTTGGATCCGAACCAATACCAATAATAATTCACAAAAAATAATACTACTCTCTTTTCCTCTTCATCACATCTACTTTTTTTCCTTTTTTTTCCTTTCAGCGTTTTATTGCACCTTTTGGGGCAATTGCTAGTAGTTTATTTTTTTATGGAATGGTTAGATTCTCATTATGCGACTTCTTAATTTCTCTCATTATGATATACAACTCCTTTTCATCTTTTCATCTTAATAAATTTCCTTATGCATGGCAAGTTCCTTCCTTATACATCTCTTAGAGCAGTGTTTGACCTTTTCTATTATCATGGTGTCAAGGCTTATGTGATATAATTATATGAGAATGATCTACTAATGTAGGTTTTTCTATGCAATTATCCCCTTGGTTGTGACTCCATAGAAAGCTTTTGAATTTTTCCTACATCAATTATCTTTGACAACCCTTGAGTGATGTTTTTTTCGCTCAAGATGTTCCTCATTAGAGATTTTGTGTGTTGTTGTTGCAAGAATATATAACATTCTAATTTTTTCGGTTAGAGGGTGTTGGGATTTTGCTTGAATATATTGATCCATATCCATCTTCTTCCTGTATACCTGATGTGTAGTAAGTAATATTTAGATTCAGGTTCGTGGAATATCTAATATCCAAGCTAGCTATCCTGCATGGAATATCTAATATTAACTAAGTACTATATTACTTTGCAACGAGCAACGCCATGGGAAAATAACTAATATGTTACAGAACTTTCAGATAAAAAGGAAAAAAGAAAAGACAGGTAAAGAAAATATAGGAACCATTTCCATCAAAATATCTACATTAGCCAAAACTTAGTTCAATAAACTAAAGTTTACTACATCATTTGTTGGAAACGGGTGACAACCAGTTCTTCCGGTGATTGTATAACTGTCTAACTGAATAACCAAATTAGTCAGTTATGAGTAAATGTGTAAGAAATATTATTTATTTCTTGTATTCCTGTAGGAGAAAATTTTGGTGAGAGTCAGACGAGGAAAGGATGTTGTAATATTCATGTTCTGAATAATAAGAGAACCGATACCATTGCTCTGTGGATGTTTCCCACTCGAGGGTTTTACCATGTAAATCTCTGTGTACATTTTTAATGTGTTTTCCATTATTTGCTATCCCATTTGATTTCTTCCGCTGCATATTATTTTCCATGGCTGCTTGATCCAACAAGTGGTATCAGAGCAAGGTAGGTGTCATGACCCAAATTTTGCATTGGGTAGCAATGGCCCAAGCCCATTGGCCATATTCATGAGATTTTATCAAATTTATGCTAAAGGTCAAATAATTGCCAAGGAGAAAAATTACTAGTTTCCTAGGTTTGGGGTGGAAGCTTTGGAATTTGGAATAAGGGGGATAATAAATTATGTTTAAACATTAGAATGGAATAAATATTTAATAAAGGAGCTAAATAAATATATACAAGTGAAAATCAAAGTGGCATTTGATCATGAAGACACATGGAGGAAGTGGGACCCACATATAGCTAGATTTCCCCACTACACTTGGCATCATTTTCTCACCAATTCGAATTCAAGGTGAATGGTAAAATACTTGGAGGAGTTCAAAAGGTATTATTCATGGCATGAGTCATCCAAGGTCGAAATATAGAGGAATATTAACTCCCACGGAAGAGGAAGAGGCAATTTGGAGCTAGTGGGACACTTGGGCTAGATCCCCTAACTCTATGACAACAATGATGAAGATGCTATGACACCTATGACACAAATCAGACCTGGAGGATGACATATGACATATATGACATGTCAGGGCTAAAACTAGCCTCCAAGAGGGAGCTCAAGGGATTTAGGGCAGCTAAGATGCTTCCACATGTGATTTGGTGGAAGTGGGAGACAAGGAATTGTTGTACAAGTGGCATTCTTTGGAATCTCTTCCCAACTTGAGTTGGCATGAGTCTCTTGGAAGGAATTTGACCCATGGAGGAAATTATAAGTTTATAAAAGTCATGAACAAAGAAGAATATCAACTCTCGATCATTTGAGAAATTTTCAATTGTATTTGTGAAGAGGGAGAGCTAGTGGGTGACTAGTTTCTTGCCTTAGCCAATTTTGAGGGTGAAAGATTCCCATCCAAGTTGGTAATTGAAAAGGCCATTCAGACCTTTCATTTGGAGCTTTAATGGAGTCATTTGTTGCATGTGTAATCTACATAGTAGATCATGGTTTCTTTTAATGCATCACATTCTCTCAGCCATTTCCAGTTTTGAAGGCATATTCTTGCTCCTTGAGGAAGGGCGTTTTTGGTGAGCTATTGTACTCTTTGGGGGAGCTTATAATGCCCCATTTATTTTGTAATATGAATTAAATACTCTTTTCTTCATCTCTAGAAATTTTCAGGTCAAAATTTCAAGCAGAAATGTATAAATCTCATTTTATTGAAAGAACAGCGCCATTTCCCCACTACCTTGTTGTGAACCAATGTAATGTTGATGGATTCGAATGGATAAGTAAACTACTGATGGTTTATTGATGAATGGAATTTTATTTATGTATTATACAAGTTTCATGTTCATTAATCAAGCATTTTAAGTCATTTTACTCAGTTTCTTTACATTTGGAGAAGATTTGATGCCCTTTCCCCAAGGGTCGAACTAGTGATTTTTGATGTTGTTTGGGAGAAGGTTAGAACGGAATTAATAACTGATTAATGGTGCATATGAGACCTTAATAATACCCCTGATACATCCCCTACCTATGTTCATAAATTCGAGTGGGGTTGGAGGCATTTGGGAAGCCATTTTCAGTATTTACCCTAGGGGGATTTGAACCTCAAATTGCTAGTTAAATTCCATACTTTGTCCAGAACCTTAAACAAATTTGCAGAAGTCTTTTGATGGTCATCAATCATCCATGAACATAATAATCAAGTACTAATATCATTCATACACCTTCCTTGAAAATTTGAAGGCATTTGGAGCCAATTTGAGACCTAGAGACCAATACTAGTCAAAGGGAAATTACTAGTGAAGTTCCCTACATTGGCTAGAATCGAAAGAGGATTTGTAGAAGTATTTTAAAGGTACAAAATCATCCCTGAAACACATATTTATGTTCTAAAATCATCCATATACCTTCTCAGAATATTTGGGAGCAATTGGAGCAATTTGGAGACCTAGAGCTCAAAACTAGTCAAAGGTCGAACTAGGGAAAAAAAGTGAAAAATTGTCATTTTAATAAACTTCCTAACAAGGGACATTACAGTGGTATCAAAGCATGGTCCTTGCACCTATGGATTAGGTACATACATTCAAGAATAATTGGCAACCATGTCTTACTATTATGATGAATCATATGAGTACAATTCTTGTGAGGAATATGCAGATGCTTATGAGCAATATGAAGCAGAATGTGAATGGTACGAGGAAGAGGTGTCATCATGCAACACTTCTTACAATTTCAGGAGAAATGAAGATTATTCTTATGACTTTAAATCTGATGAAGATGAGTGTGTCACACCAACCAAGGATAATTCTATGAATGAGTTACAAAGATGGAGAGCAACATATAAAACCTTGCCCCAACAATATCAAAAATATCAAGAATATCTTGCTTTGAGCAAAAATAGACAAAATGCCATGTCTTTTGAGTACTATGCTGAACATATTTTTGCAAATAGGCCCAAAAATGAAGATGTGGATTTAGTAAAGAAAGGTTTATGCCCTTCTTGTAAAGAACCTTGGAGAGAGTATCATATATGTGTGTGTGAAATGAGGGTGAGTGAAAAGCTCAATGAAATATCCAAAGCTTCCGCGAAGGCATGGATGTCCTACTTGAGGAGAGTTTTCGGGAATTCTTCAAAAAGAGATTCCAAAGATATTGATCATAAGGAAAACAAGGGGCAAAATGCATCAGCTTTCTTGAAGGAGTAAAAGGAAGAGACATCACAAGAGCATGAAGAAGATTCTATCGAAAATATGGAAGATCATTTCGAGACACCTTCTAGCTTAGACATGAACCAAAGAGCATCTACTGATGGATGCTTAAACTATGAATGAGTACCTACTGATGGGTGCTCACACCTCTATGTTGATGACATAGAGATCACTTTTGAAAGTGTTGCTGCAATCCCAAGTTCCATTAAGCATGATAATGAAGACCTTGTAGCAGTTGAAGATGAACCAAGATCAACTTCCTCATCACCACTTGAGCTTCATGAAGTTGGTCCAAGCAAAAATGAAGAATATGAGGAGGTTCATTTGCAAGAGCCTCATTTTCTTGAAGGGTCCTTAAAGATGAATGAAAAGAAGATCCAAGATTCCCTCAGCATTCTCCATGACACTCAAGCATTGGTGTCAAATTCTTGTTAGAGATTTACTTCATTGGAGGAAACATCATTCCTTGAAGACATGGAGAAGATTCAAAGAGCAATGTGCCACATCAAAGGTAATTTCATGTCTTTTCTTTTTGATAGAAACCATTTTTTTGAGCTTAATGAATTGTTACATGATGCATACTTGAAGAATAATGAGGATAATCATAAGCTCACAATTCAAAATGAACATCTTCTTGAAAAGTTGCAAGATACTTGTTTTTCCTCTTATGTTTCAGATTGTCAAATGGTAGATTGTTTGGAGGATTCTCATGACATGGTGGATCATGAGAAATGTGTAAATTTCAATGTTCTTGATGTGTTTGAATATGAACTTGAAGAGATCCAAACACTTGATGTGGTGGAAGAGGAACTTGAATTGTCTCTTTATGAAGGTTATGCAATTTTTAAAGAAGAGCATGATTCCTCTACATTCGAACCAATCTATGACAAAGGTTTCACACTTTTGAAGGAGTTGCATGATACTACCCATATGGATCCTTCCCATGGTGAAACTTCTGCACGTTTTGATCATTTGGGTGAGTTAGTTCATTCTCCTACATCCTACAATTCCATGTTTTGCAGCATTAGTCTCCATGAAGAATGGGTGAAAGAGTTTTTTTGTTATCGTGCCACATGAGGAGTATGGAACTCCTAGATTTACCTTTTATGATGACATGGTTGGAGCACATTCTTATTCACATTTGCAGCAGCATCCTTTGTTACTTTATGATGATGCAGATCTACCTGGATGCCCCTATGATATGCATTTGAGTCACTTGAAGACTCATGGTTTTTCTTTCTCAACACTTAGTTCATTTGATGTTGGAGGAACTTCATCCAAAACTTGGGTGAATAGATTTATGATTGAAGAATGTTTTTTTTGGCACCCACATACTTTGTTACATCTTTATGATTCTCACATCCATGGATGTATGGGTGAGACTTCTTTGAGTCCTTTGAAGTCTCCTTGTTTTTTCTGCTCATTATTTGATTCAAATTTTAGTGGAGATTCTTCATTCACTTCTTAGATGAAGGAATACATGGATGAATATTTTGATGCATATCACATCCTTTTGGAGAAGCATTATAGGACATGGGATCCTCACCTATGTCATTGGAGCATATTTGATGGGTCACTTGAAGATTGTATGCACTTGGAAAATGGTGGTCTACTTGCTTGGAGGTATAAGCACTTTCATGACTCTTTGATGAAGCATCTCCTTGATGTACATTTTCATTATGTTGTTATGTATTTTGATGATATATATTTTGTACTCATGATGTTTGGAAGAATGCATATAAGAAAATGGGATCCAGGAATCCTCTTATTTGATGGTATGGGTTGGAGAGCACTCTTAATTGTTGGGTTGCAATACAAGCAATTGAACCCTGGAATAAGTTTTGTCTCATTGGTTTCAATTTTTTTGGGGAAACAAGCAGTATGGGAGATGGATTTCCCACTTAATAAAGTGTTTTTTATTAGAGTAGTGCAGCAGCAAGCATGGTGGTTCCTCTCTAAAATCTTCATGGAATCTCAAAGACTCAAAGTTGGGAAACTCAGTGGCAATTTCAAAGAATTATACAAAAAGCAGGTTCTTCAACACCCATGTTTGAAATTGCTTGAGGACAAGCAATATTGGGAAGGGAGGATTTGTCATGTCCCAAATTTTACATTGGGTCACAATGGCCTAAGCCCATTGGCCATATTCATGAGAGTTTATCAAATTGATGCTAAAGGTCAAATAATTGCCAAGAAGGAAAATTACTAGTTTCCTAAGTTTAGGGTGGAAGCTTTGGGATTTGGAATAAGGGGGATAATAAATGATGTTTGAACATTAGAATGGAATAAATATTTAATAAAGGAGATAAATAAATATATACAAGTGAAAATCAAAGTGGAATTTGATCATGAAGACACATGGAGGAAGTGGGACCCACATATGGCTAGATTTTCCCACTACACTTGGCATCATTTTCTCACCAATTCGAATTCAAGGTGAATGGTAACATACTTGGGGGATTTCAAAAGGTATTATTCATGGCATGAGTCATCCAAGGTTGAAATATAGAGGAATATTAACTCCCATGGAAGAGGAAGAGGCAATTTGGAGCTAGTGGGACACTTGGGCTAGATTCCCTAGCTCTATGACAACAATGATGAAGATGCTATGACACCTATGACACAAATCAGACCTAAAGGCTGACATATGACATATATGACATGTCAGGGCTAAAACTAGCCTTCAAGAGGGCGCTCAAGGGAGTTAGGGCAGCTAAGATGCTCCCACATGTGATTTGGTGGAAGTGGGAGACAAGGAATTGTTGTACAAGTGGCATTCTTTGGAATCTCTTCCCAACTTGAGTTGGCATGAGTCTCTTGGAATGAATTCGACCCATGGAGGACATTATAAGTTTATAAAAGTCATTAAAAAATAAGAATAGCAGATTTTGATCATTTGAGAAATTTACAATTGTATTTGTGAAGAGGGAGAGCTAGTGGATGACTAGTTTCTTACCTTAGCCAATTTCGAGGGTGAAAGATTCCCATCCAAGTTGGTAATTGGAAAGGTCATTCAGACCTTTCATTTGGAGCTTTAATGGAGTCATTTGTTGTAGTTGTAAGCTACAGGGCAGATCATGGTTTCTTCTAATGCATCACATTCTCTCAACCATTTCCAGTTTTGAAGGCATATTCTTGCTCCTTGAGGAAGGGCGTTTTTGGTGAGCTATTGTACTCTTTGGGGGAGATTATAATGCTCCATTTATTTTGTAATATGAAGTAAATACTCTGTTCTTAATTTCCATAAATTTTTAGGTCTAAATTCCAAGTAGAAATGTATAAATCTCATTTTTAATGAAAGAATAGTGTCATTTCCTCACTACCTTGTTGTGAACCAATGTAATGTTGATGGATTCGAATGGATAAGTAAAATATTGATGGTTTATAGATGAATGGAATGTTATTGATGTATTATACAAGTTCCATGTTCAGTACTCAAGCATTTGAAGTCATTTTACTCAGTTTATTTACATTTGTAGAAGATTTGGTGCCATTTCCCTAAGGGTCGAACTAGTGATTTTTGCTGCTGTTTGGGAGAAGGTTAGAACAGACTTAATAACTAATTAATTGTGCATATGAGACCTTAATAATACCCCTGAGGCATCTCCTACCTATTTTCAGAAGTTTGAGTGGGGTTGGAGGCATTTGGGAAGACATTTTCAGTATTTACCTTGGGGGGATTTGAACCTCAAATTGCTAGTTAAATTCCATATTTTGTCCAGAATATTAAAAATGTTTGAAGAAGTATTTTGATGGTCATAAATCATACCTAAACATAATAATCAAGTACAAATATCATCCATACACCTTCCTTGAATATTTGAAGACATTTGGAGCCAATTTGAGACCTAGAGACCAATACTAGTCAAAGGGAAATTAAAAGTGAAGTTCCCTACATTGGCCAAAATCGAAAGAGGATTTGTGGAAGTATTTTAAAGGTACAAAATCATCCTTGAAACACATATTTATGTTCTAACATCACCCATATACCTTCTCAAAATATTTGGGAGCAATTGGAGCAATCTGGAGACCTAGAGCTCAAAACTAGTCAAAGGTCGAACTAGGGAAAAAAGTGAAAATTTGTCATTTTAATAAAATTCCTAACAAGGGACATTACAGTAGGCAGCCACAGAGAACAAGATTGCTGAAAAATATTATTGCTCTGTCCACTGTGTGGAGGGAAGCGAAAATCATAAAAAAAAAACGTTGGTTTAAAGCTGTGGAATGCGCGAAAATATGTACTAAGGAAGGGGTGAAAATTCAAGATTTTTGCGGGTCTAACATATAGAGAAGCGCGAGATCGAAGTTTTGAACTATGATTTTTTCCGTGTGAAAAAAAGAGGTGTGTGGGAATCCTCAACATCCATGTTGAGAAGAAAAGGATAATTTCCCATTGGGCGACTGCATGCGAATGGCCGTGCCCTAGCTGGCTCGCAGCCGCCGTTCTGGTTCTCTTAGGCGCCATGCCTGCGAACGAGGGAGGGATCCCCCCTCCCACCTCTTCATCTGCATTCGACGCCTTCAATCGGCTCCTACGCCCCTATGGATCCAAGCCTAAGGCTCCAGCCGTCCCGAAGTTCATCAAGAAACTCGACTCAATCCCTGAAATCGATCTGCCAGGTGATATCCCCATCAAAGTTGCTTTGGCTCTAGCTGATAGGGGACTGGTTGGCCAGTTTATGGGGCTTTGGCCATCAACCAAGACCACCGACGACTGGATCCAACGGAACTGGAGACCCCAGATTAAGAATAGTGTCACTTGTTATCCCGTCGGCCGAGGCTTCTTCATCTTTGAGTTTATAGCCCAAGAAGACAGAGATCTGATCTTCAGAAATGGTCCATACTTCATGGGACCTCAAGGACTGTATCTCAACAGATGGAGGCCTGACTTCAATGCAGAAACGGATGTGCCGAAAGAAGTTCCAGTATGGGTAAGGCTCCCTAATCTCCCAGTCCACTGCTGGAACACTACTACCCTGGAAAAAATTGGAAACACCCTAGGAAAATACATCGACAAAGCCGATAACAAGGGCCAATACTCATGTGCCAGAATATGTGTCGAGGTCGACCTTGAAGCAGGCCTTCCTGAAGCTGTTAAACTCAAAGTTGGAGACTGGATATACTACCAAAAGCTTGACTACGAACAGATCCCATTCAAATGTCGCCAATGTCACGAACATGGTCACTTCCAAAGAAACTGCCCGAAAAATCAGATCTCGGAAGATGAGGAAGGATGGCAAAAAGTCAAGAAAGGCAAAGCAAATCCAAAGAATCCTGAAAGGACCACAATGGACATGCAAAATCAGCCCTCAAGCTCAAATAAACCCTCCAGCGAAGCTTCAAAAGATGATCCAATCATGGTTTCAAGCCCTAAAGAACTTCAGGAGCCCAACCCCAACGAGAAGAAGCAACCTACAACTAATGATGAGCTCCAGCCGACCAAGCAAACAAACAGGAAAGATACTGGATCCCTGAACGCAGATCAACTAGAACCAGGGGAACTATCCCAACCTCGAGCAGAAGCTGATAATCCAGGATCCCCCAAAGAAGTTAATGAAGAACCTCTGATGCAAGACTCAGATCCAGGAGAAGAAACCGAGGAAGAGACATCCTCAAGTGGTCTCTATTCCATCCCTATCAAAACTCCACGAGGAAGGAAATCCAAGAAGAAACAAAGAGAAGAAGCTACTTATCTTGAAGTCCTCGAAGGCTCTCAAAAAATGCTAAAAGGCATCATGAATACCCGTTCAAAAAAAGGTACATTTCAGGCCTCTAAAGAGGCCAAACCCTCCCCCCATAAATCTTAATGAAATACATTTCCTGGAATTGCAGAGGGCTTGGCTCTACCCTGAAGGAAGATGCAATGAGAGATCTCATCCGAATACATAGGCCAGAGATTCTGCTTGTCCAGGAAACTAAAATGGAGGAGATTAATGCCCTCCAAATTGGGAAAAGAGTCTGGAAAAAAAGCACTGGTATTGGCAACAACTCAAGAGGCGCTTCAGGAGGAATAGCCACCTTCTGGGATCCTTTCCTATATGATATTGAAGCTGAAGAACGAACTGTTCACTGGGTCTTCACAAAACTGAATCACAAGCAATCTGGGCATAAGGTAAGCCTCTTTAATCTCTATGTTCCTGTTTTGCATGCGGAAAAAAAAGAGTGCTGGAACACTCTTGAATCCTTTCTTCATCTGCAGAACAGAGAAAATATTATAATAGCTGAAGATTTGAATGTTACTCTGGCGGCTAATGAAAAGAAAGGAGGAAATCCGGTTAGAGATCCCTCAAGAGAATGGGTAGAAGATATCATCCTTGGCTGGGATCTGCTTGACATCAAACCCATCAATGGTAACTTTACTTGGACAAACAAAAGAAATGGGCCAGGCCATGTTGCAGCAAGACTAGACCGCTTCCTTGTCCACTCCTCCTTTCTCGATTTGGGTCTTTTAGAATCCTCCAAAATCCTCCCTCACTGCACTTCTGATCATAAGCCGATCATGCTTGAGCTCGCCGCTGATCAAAAACTTGGACCTATCCCCTTCCGGTTCAGTCCAAATTGGATTCAACAGGATGACTTTCTGCAAACTGTAGCTGATTCTTGGAATGCCCACCTCTCCGGCTCGCCCTCTTTTATCTGGGAATCCAAACTTAAAAGACTCAAATCCGCCCTTAAAGCCTGGGCCAAAAATCTTCCCTCTCCGGCTTCCAACAGAGAATTCGCCCAAGCTGAGCTAGAAACACATCAAGCCTTAGTTGATTCCTCCCCTGCGTCTGACCTGCTCCTCATTAAGGAAGAAACCCTGCAAAAAAACTTCTTCTCTGCCTGTAGGATTGAAGAAGAGTTCCACCGTCAAAAATCCCGTAACCTCTGGCTTCTGAGTGGAGACAAAAACACAAAATTCTTTCACAAACAAGCAGAGGCTCGGAAGAATTACAAAGCTGTCTCCGAAATTCGGTTTGAGGGAGAACTGATCCAAGATGCTGAAGGCATCAAGAAAGCAGCTGTGGAAACTTTTTCCGAACTCTTCACTGCTCCTATTGAAGAGCCTCTCGATGTCACTTCCCATCCATTCAATCTCATCCCTCAGCTCATCAATTTGGAGGATAATAACTTCCTGACTGCGCCTATCACCATGGCTGAAGTTAAAAAAGCTCTCTCTATTATGAAACTTGATAGTGCGCCGGGTCCGGATGGCTTTACAACTAGATTCTTCATCTGTTGTTGGGAAATTATTAAGTATGATCTCCTCAAAATGGTTCGGCATTCCCAGAAAACCAGCAAGCTGGGAGGCAGCACTAACTCTTCTTTCCTAGCCCTGATCCCAAAAGAAAAAGGAGCCAATACCTTCAACCGATTCAGGCCCATCTCCCTCTGCAACACGAGCTACAAACTTATTACAAAGATCATTGCCTCCAGACTGAAAAGAATGCTCCCTCGGATCATCCCGGAGAATCAAGGAGGATTCATCAAAGGTAGAAAAATCCTGGATAACATCATACTCGTCCAAGACGCAATCCACTCAAGCAACCAGCGTAAGGAAAAAGGAATGGTCATCAAACTCGACTTAGCTAACGCCTTTGACCGTGTCAGACATGATTTCCTGTTTGTTGTTATGGCTAAATTCGGCTTCTCCATCAATTTCATAAACTGTATCAAAGGATGTGTGGGGGACCCTTGGATCGCCCCTCTAGTAAATGGAAGGCCTACTTCCTTCTTCAAAGCTTCTAGAGGATTAAGGCAAGGCTGCCCGCTCTCTCCCCTTCTTTATGCTATCCAGGCTTCTATCCTCAGCTATCAACTTAACCTCAGTCAAGACATCCACATGCTTCCGGGGCTCAGAATTGTGAACAATGTCAGGGACATTAACCATGCCCAATTCGCTGATGACACCCTGCTATTGGGAGGAGCCTCTGTCCACTCTGTGGAGCAATTCAAAAGAGAACTGGAGTTATACAAAAAAGTCTCAGGAAGCAAAATAAATTTCCAAAAAAGCAAAATCTTCAGCTGGAACTGTGCTGCCAGGGAGCTAAGGAACATCAGCAGAACATTGGAGATTGAAGGTACAAAGATTGGAACAACTTCATTTATCTCGGAATCCCCATCTGTAAAAACAAAATCACTTCAGCAGACTGGGATCCCATAGTTGACAAGATCAAACGCAAAATCCAAAAATGGGGGGCCAGCTGGCTCAATCTTGCAGGTAAAACTACTCTCATCAAATCGGTCCTCAATAGCATGCCTATTTACCAGTCCTCTATACTGCTTGCTCCCTGCTCAGTAGTTAACAAGATTGAAGGGCTGCTCAGAAAATTCATATGGGAAGGAGGTAAAGGAAATGGGAATAAATTTCATCTTGTCAGTTGGGAAAAGATTAAAAAGCCCCGGGATGAAGGCGGCCTCCAGGTGAGAAGTTTAACAACCCAAAATCTTGCTTTGGGAGCTAAATTACTCTGGCAGGTGATTTCAGGAAAATCTAGCTGGAGCAAAGAAGTTCTCCGCAAAAAATATTTCCCTGGGTTGAGGAAGAGATGCCTGGACCAGCAACCTCCCCCTGGTAAGGGCTCTCCAATCTACAAATTATGCATAAAAGCTCTGGTCCCTTTCCAAAATAAACTTTACTGGATCCCTGGAAATGGGAGCTCTATCAACGTCTGGGAAGACTCTATTTTGGGGATCCCCCCCATCGGTTCTAATTCGGATATCAGTAACATCCAAAACTGGCTTCTTGACAAGGGTTCCACCACACTATGGTACCTTTCTGTCTGGGAGAACGATATATGGAAAGGTTGGGACTTAGGCCATTTTCCCCCTGATATGAACTCTGAAGCAGAAGCTTTGATCGTCCTCCTCCAAGGTAAGTCCCCCTCCAAGATGGACGCTAGAGATAGAAGGGGTTGGGGAAGTTCTGGAGTTTACACTACTGTTAAAGGCTACAAAGAAATTCAGGCCATCCCCTATGCTGCCCCAAACCCTACTATCTGGAATTTTATTTGGTCCAAACCTTTCATCCCGAAAATTGATATCTTCTGCTGGTCTTTAGCCCATAAGAGCATCCTCACCGGTGACAACCTCAAGAGAAGAGGAATGGAAGGACCCTCCCGATGTCCCCTCTGTAAATGCCATGAAGAAACTATGGATCACATCATGCTGGAGTGCCCCTATGCTAATGAAGTCTGGCTCCTTGCTATGAGCCTTAACTACGCCACTATCCTGCCCCAAACTGTTCAAAACCTTTTCTCCAATTGGAAGTCCCTGTCTCCCTTCAAGCTAAACAACAAGGTCCTGCTTCAAACTGCTTGGGAATGGCTCCCAAAAGCCATCTGCTGGAAACTGTGGCTTGAGAGAAACAACAGAATTTTCCGGAGCCATGAATCCCCTCCCTGGAAAACTGCAGTGAAGGCTAGAGCCATTCTTGGAGAAGCCCTGGATTGCAACTCATTAAAAAACTCCGCCCAGCTTCTGCAAGAAGAGAACAGTTGGTTAAGTCTGCTAATAACCAAACTACCTTTTCGTGCCACCTGCTGTGTACCAAAGCCAGAGAATTGGGAAATTAGACTTGAGGAAGTCGAATTCAGACGTTGGGAAACCTCCTTGAATGAGCCTTACCTTTTCTTTGATGGGGCTTCAAAAGGAAACCCAGGCCCTGCAGGTGCTGGAGGAGTAATCAGATCAGCTAGCGGGATCACTATCATCAATTATGCCTGGGGTCTTGGAATTGAGTCTAACAACACAGCTGAATTCTGCAGTCTTTGGCAAGGTTTAAAACTAGCGCGCGCTCAAGGAATTAGCAATTTAACAGTCTTTGGGGATTCCAAGATTCTTATCAGTGCCCTCATAACCAAGAAGGCCCCTCCGAATGTTAAACTTCGCCATATATTTCAAAGAATCCTTCAGGTGAGCAAACAATTCCATAAGATCAGATTTTACCATGTGCTTCGTGTGCTGAATAAGCAAGCAGACAGTGAAGCAAATAATGGTGTCGAGCTGGCTCAAGGCATACTAAGCATCGATGGCGCTCATCAGAGATGTGACATCCCATAGCTGCAGGGGATCCTGTATCTTCTCACAGCGAACTCATTGGATTTCCCCAAAACACGTTTTCCTTGCGTGTGGCAAAGATTCCCTGCACCCTTGCATAGCGTCAGGTCCTTACGCCCCTCGGGAGTCTCCCTGTATGCTCTTAAAGGAGCTCCTCCCCTGTCTCGAAATCATTATCCTCTGTTTGGCGAGATCAGTCACTAGGCTTAAGGTTTCAAGCAGTCCGAGCTCCCATTGTCAATATCGGGCATAGCTCGAGTTTCACGCTGTGCTCCTGGCCAAGATGGCGTCAAACAGCTCTTCAAGCTCCGGATTCACAGCTGAGGAAAGAATCGGAGCCCTGGAAGCTGCCCTGGGCCGACTAAGGGCAAAGCACGATGATCAGAAAGCAAAGTTGGAAGCGCTCTCCAAGGCAGGAGAGCAATCATGGGACCTGTTGAACAAGGAGCTTATGCAACTCCGTGCTGACTTCTCAGAACAAATGGAAGACATGAAAGACGAAACGCGCACCGGGTTCAAAGATACTGCGAATACTCATGGAAACTTCGGGCATAGGATCGCAGCCCTTGAATCTGAAGTCACAAAGCTGAAAGCAAAGCTGGAAAAATGAACATCGCTTCAAAGCAGTGCAATACGCCTATCTCCACTGTAATAGTTAAATAATTTCAGGCATATGGGAGTAGTGGAGCCCTGCCTAGTTTTGGGCGATCTCTGGAAGCTCGTTGTACATCTATTGATGCGTATTGTATCTGTGAACTCTATGTACTAAGCATTCGGTTGCTTTATACCGGCTCTAATACAATCTTACCCAATGTTACTGTCAAAAAAAAAACATATAGAGAAGCGCGATAATTTATAGTGAAATTACCGATTTATGGAGTTTTTGGAATTTCCGCGCCCTCTCCTCATCGTGAGGAGCGATGACGCGTGAGGAGGAGGTAACATTGTTTGTTGGTTAAATGTGAAATAGTAATTCATGGTCAAAGGGTTGAATGAAGTATGGGTTAATAATTTTTTGAAATAATATTTTTCACGTGCTTTTAAGTTTAAAAAAAAAGCATGATTATATAAAAGGTGTAATTTAAAGTATATTGGGTGGATATGCTATAAAGTGAGAGGTATAAGGTGATTTTTAAAATATTTGTTTAATATTTAAGGTTGGAGTTATAAGGAGTATTTTATTTTATTAAACCTTATTCCATTTTAATTATAAAAAAAATCAAATATTGTATCCACTATATATTAAAAGGCTTGGCGTTTTAAGTCTTTTTTATTTGGTTCCTTGAGAAATCGGCAAAAACACAGAGTGTTAAGTTTGAAATTGAGAAGTTTAATGGGAGCAATAATTTCGAGTTATGGAAGGTCAAGATGTGGGGTATGCTCATGCAGCAAGGAGTGGAAAAGGAACTGGCAGGGGAGATAAAGAAACCCGCGGATATATCAGATGAAGACTGGAAAGAGATGGATGAAAGAGCTCTCGGTGTTATTTGTGTGTGCTTGGCCGACGATGTTTTATTTAACATCATGTCTGGAACTACAGCAGCAGATCTCTAGACAAAATTGGAAATCCTATACATGACTAAATCCTTGACGAATAAAATCCTCTTGAAGTGACAGTTATTTACCTTACGTATGAAAGAAGGTACAAAAATTTTAGATCATTTGAATACATTCAATACTCTTATTTGTCAGTTGGCTAGCATTGATGATAAAATTCAATTTGAAGACAAGGTGATTTTACTGTTGTGCTCTCTTCCTGAGTCTTGGGTACATTTTGTAACCTCTATATGTTTAAGTTCTACCAAGTCTATTACCTTTGATGATGGTGTGGCCCGTGGGAGCCTTGATTTATGAGGAAACTCGAAAGAAATCTAGTCTTGAAACCTCGACATTAGAAGTAATGTTTGCTAGAGGAAGAACCAGTGAAAGAGGACAACATTCGAGGGGCACATCAAGGTCAAAGTCAAAGGGAAAAAAGAGTAAATTGAAATGTTGGTATTGCAATTAAACAAGACACCTTAAGAAAGATTGTTGGAAATGGAAGCAAGCATCTAAGGAGGAGGACTCTACAAAGGAGGCAAACATAGCCGAGAAGGATTTAGATATGATCGATGAGGTATTATCTACATCTACCGTCTCGCAATACCATTATGACTAGTTAATTGATTCTGGAGCATCCCATCACATGTGTTTTCATAGAAATTGGTATTCCACATACCAATCTATAGACGACGGGGTAGTTTATATGAGAAATAATGTTTCATGTAAAACTGTTGGGATAGGGAGTATTAGAATAAAAATGTATGATGGGACTATTAGGGCACTAACAGATCTGAGGCATGTACCTGAACTTAGGAAGAACTTGATATCAATGGGAGTTTTAAATGTTGTCGGTTACAAATTCACAGTTCTAGGTGGAGTTATGAAGCTATCGAAAGGTATCTTGGTTTTCATGAAGGCAAACAAAGTCAGGAACCTATATAAACTTGAAGGGAGGACAAAAATCGATCACACAATAGTAGCATCAGTTGGTGCAGCAAACTTCACTCGTTTATGGCATCAACAATTAGGTCATACGAGCAAAAAAGGAATGAAGGTACTTGTTGATCGAAAGTTGCTTCCTAGTTTAAAATCTATAGATTTGAAGTTTTGTGAGCATTGTATTTATGGTAAACAAGCTAGACAAAAATTTAAATCCGGAAAACACACCAGTAGAGGTATCCTAGACTATATTCATTCTAATCTATGGGGTCCATCTCCTAAAATCTCTTATGGGGGATCATCATATCTCGTCATTTTTATAGATGATTACTCGAGGAAAGTCTGGATCTACTTATTAAAGAGAAAAGATGATGTTTTTTATATATTTAAGCAGTTTAGAGCTTCGGTTGAAAAGAGCATTGGCAGGTTCATTAAATTTCTTAGAACAGATAATGGAACCGAAATTACTTCTAAGGAGTTTGATAATTATTGCAAGAAATATGGTATCGAGAAACATAAAACCACTGTTTACACTCCACAGCAGAATGGTGTTGATGAATGCATGAACATGACTCTTGTTGAAAGAGCAAGGAGTATGCTCAATAATGCAAATTTGCAGCAGGAATTATGGGGAGAGGCATTGCTTACAGCTTGTTACCTGGTCAACCTATCACCATCAACAACAATTGACTGCAAAATTCCAGAAGAGGTATGGACAGGTCAACCATGTGATTATTCTAATCTTAGAGTATTTGGTTGTGAATCCTATGCACTTATTCCGAAAAATCAGCGTTCCAAACTAGATCCTAAATCAAGCAAATTGATCTTTGTTGGATATGGTGATGGTATTAAGGGATATATATTATGGAATCCTACTGCCCACAAAATCATCATAAACATAGATGTAATATTTGATGAACTTTCTCTATCAAATTTAGATGTAAGTAATGATTTGAAATAGGTTAATATACCACAGTTACAACAAATTCAGTTTGACACTCAGTAATCTATGACGAGCAATCATGAGGATGTCCATGAGGAGGATATTCATGAGGAAATTCCTCAAGAGGATGAGCAGACGAAAACATATCAAGAAATAGAGGAAATGCCACAGCAAACTCTACGAAGATCTATATGGGATAAAACTTTTCCAAAGAGGTGTGATGATTTTTTTCACATATGTTGCTTTAATTTCTAATGAAGGAGAACCTAACAATTATCAGGAAGCATTATAAGTGCCTGACAGTGACAAATGGAAACTTGCAATGAAAGAAGAAATGGATTCTTTGGCAAAGAACAAAACATGGGATCTTGTGGAACTTCCTGAGAGTAGGAAAGTGGTTGGATGCAAATGGGTGTACAAATTGAAGAAAGGAGTTGATGACATTGTTCCAAAGTACAAGGCCAGACTGGTTGCAAAAGGGTTTTCTCAGAAAGAAGGTATTGACTTTCATGAGATTTTTTCACCAGTTGTGAAACTTATTTCTATCAGAATTCTATTAGCACTAGTTGCCTTATATGATTTGGAGTTAGAGCAGCTAGATGTCAAGACAGCTTTCTTACATGGAGATTTAGATGAGGAAATTTTCATGGAACAACTAGAAGGGTTCATTCAGAATCGCGACAAGCGGTTTGTTTGCAAGCTCAGGAAATCATTGTATGGCTTGAAGCAGTCTCTCAGGCAATGGTACAAGAAGTTTGATTCTTTCATGGTGAGCCATAATTTTACCAGAAGTGAGTATGATCATTGTGTGTACTTTAAAAAGTTGGAAAAAGACATGCTCATTAATTCGGTATTATATGTTGATGATATGCTTGTCGCAAGCAAAAGCATGTTTGAAATCAACAGGTTAAAGGCTCAGTTGGCTAGGACGTTTGATATGAAGGATCTAGGAGCAGCAAATCAGATCTTGGGCATGCGGATACACAGAGACAGGAAAAATGGCAAGCTGTGGTTATCACAAAAGAAGTATGTGCAGAAAATACTTCAGAAATTCGGTATGAATAAGGTGAAACCAGTTAATATCCCTTTAGCTTCTCATTCCAAGCTTTCTTTCCAAGCTTTCTGCGGGTTTGATTCCTAGTAGTGATGAAGAAAATCAATATATGTCTCATGTACCATATTCTAATGCAGTAGGAAGTTTGATGTATGCGATGATAAGTACAAGACCAAATATTTCACATGCAATTGGTGTTGTCAGTAGATACGTGGAAAATCCAGGAAAAGAGCATTAGGCAATAGTGAAATGGGTGCTTCGATATCTTAGAGGCACAAGCAATTATTGCATCACCTTTGATGGTTGTAGTGATGAAGTCTGTGGTTATGTTGATTCTTATTTTGCAGGTGACTTGGACAAGAGGAGATCCACTTCAAGTTATGTCTTTACTCTTGCAGGTGGAGCTATTAGTTGGATGTCAAAGCTTCAGAATATTGTTTCTTTATCCACTGCAAAGGAAGAGTACATATCTGCTTCACATGCTTGCAAAGAGGCAATATGGTTAAAATGTTTGTTGGGTGAGTTAGGAAACGTTCAGAACACTATACAAGTTTTTTGTGATAGTCAAAGTACTATTTATTTGGCTAAAAATCCATCTTATCACAGTAATACAAAACACATTCCTGTAAAATACCATTTTGTAAGACATGTTATTGATGAAGGTGGAGTGGTTCTTGAAAAGGTCCACACTCAAAAGAATAGTGCAGACATGTTCATGAAACTAGTTACTTTAGAGAAGCTACGGTGTTGTCACGGTGGAGATTGTTGGAAACGGGTGACAACCAGTTCTTCCGGTGATTGTATAATTGTCTAACCGAGTAACCAAATTAGTCAGTTATGAGTAACTGTGTAAGAAATATTATTTATTTCTTGTATTCCCATAGGAGAAAATTTTGATGAGAGTCAGAGGATAAAAGGCTGGTGTAATATTCATGTTCTGAATAATAAGAGAACCGATATCATTGCTCCGTGGATGTTTCCCTCTCGAGGGTTTTACCACGTAAATATTTGTGTACATTTTTAATGTGTTTGCCATTGTTTGCTATCTCATTTAATTTCTTCCGCTGCATATTATTTTCCGTGGTTGATTGATCCAACATCATTCAATTATAGAAATGTTGGAAGACATGTGCCTACTAGTATTAATTCGAAACTGACCAGAAGGAATACTGATATTAAAAAAAATAAACGACGCCAAATTTCGGAGTATAACTTACTTCCTTATCCATTCGGAGCCAAGGTTGCAAGGTCGACCTGGTATTGCAAATTAAAGATTGAGTGGTGAAAAATGTCCCAGTGTCTTATTTGTCAGAATTAAGCATAGGGTTCAAAATAAAATTACGTGATAAACCTTTTAGAATCTGTTTTGGGAGAGAGACATATTGAACCCCAATGCAATTATAGAAAAATATACTGTCTAGAAGGTTTTCTTCTCCCTTTTAAAAGAAAATCAATGGTTATTGATTAATAACAGGCAATGAATGGCAAATAATTTAAATTTTAAGAAACCCGATAAAATTATGATTTAGATGAGCAACATCCCATAGGCCATTACTCAATTTGATATTCAACAATTCATTGTGATTTTCACGAGTTACTACTAAAGCAATAAAGTTAATAAAAATGAGATACAATGATTCTCATGTAAAATCAGCTTAAAAAATGCTTTTCCAGGTTTACAGCGACCGTTCCAGCAAAAAAATGAGTAAAAATCCATTGATGTCGCAAGTTTTTGGTGAACATAACAGCTAGAATTCCAATCTAGAAGGAAACATTGGATTCCAAAACTCCAATTCTCCAGAACTCTTGTCTCATCCAAGTCAGGATAAAACCCCACATATAAGAGTTAAAACCCTAACTAATATAACCATTTAATTCATAAATGCAAAAGTAAAATTTAAAACAACTGATAAGTAGTTTACCTGGTGAAAAGAGCCAGAAGTAGGTAGTCGACCATATGCAAACCTGTATGAAAATGGAGATAAAATTAGAATAACTTCATTGCTGATATTAACCAAGAAATATAATGAAACCAAAGGAATTAACCCAAAATTATCTTACCTTTTCCATTGAGGAAATCCAAATGCCCTGTAATAAGCTAGGGTTTGGTTATTCTCTAAACAAAGACTACCTCCAAGGGTCAAGATCGAGCTCACTTCCTCTAGTAGAAAACTTTAATCCTAAATCCACACATAATTCCTCAATAAAAACATTGTCTCGACCTGGAAAGAAAACCTAGGGACTAGAATTAAAAATAGGAAACATTCTTTTTTATTCTCAAAATGAAAAAAAAATTATATGAATCCCTAAAATCACTATAAAGAAAATTATTCTCAGACTCCCACGATGAGAAATTAATTTACTAATCTAAGTTCGGAGTTAAAGCAGGTTATCTTTCTTTTCCTCTAGAATCGCAATCAAGGTCTAACTGTGACTGAATCTTGGCTTACATAAATCAGGCAAGTAATTTTAAACACAAATCCGAAGAAACTAAGAGATACAAACCGGGTTAAATTTGCCACGACCATCAAACTCTTTGAAATCGGGTGAAACTGAACGCGTGAACCACGAATAAGATATCAATCAATAAAGGATTCCATGGCGATCCAAGCAATTGGTGTTAGATGCACTCCAAGCCTTGTTAAAGCATTCTCCACTTCAACTTCATCATCCTCTGTCTTCTCAGGCGCTTAATCGTCTGGTTTGACCTCAACAAGAGCATCGTCGAAGCATCTATTCGAGCATAGCCAGTTATCTGGTTTCGGGCGGCCATGCCTACCTTTGTGTCATATCTTAGCTCGTTGCAGATCATGGATGAAGTTAAGGGACTACAAGCATTGTCCCATCACTCTGGATTTCCCCAAGGATCGTAAGCCCACAAGGGGAAATGATCAATACCTATGTTAACCTGTGTGGAGTTACCTGATAAAAACTGCGTTTAAACCTGTAACCTGATAGAAACTGTGTTTAAACCTGTAACCTGATAGAAATTGCGTTAATGATTGATGCGTGGTGCAATTTAATTGGTTCTACAAGCAAGGAATCTAACTACAGTAAGAAAACAATGTGTTCCTTGAATAAACACCTTAGACGTAAATAGATTGAAAATTATATATTTTAATTCATTAATGTTTAGGTATTTTCATCTTTTACATTTTATTAAAATTTATAATCTAAACATTATTCAAAAATCATAAAAAATTATATAATCATTTCCTTTTTCATTAGATTATAAATTATTATCCATCGTCAAAACCAACCCTTCAAATAAAACCATAACTCTAATTGAACTTAACATGTTACCTTTTTTAACTTTGCAAATAAACACATTACTAGCGGAGATTGCATACATCCAATTTCAATTTGAACTTATTACAAGTGGAAATTTCATACATCCACTTTCAAAGTTTGAACTTATTTATTGCACGGTATCATAAGCGTGACAATAAGAGCTTGTATTTTGGATATGTGGTCAGTACAAACTAAAATTAATTCATGCCATTAAAAGCATGAGATTGGGTAGTTTCTCTTTTTACATTTGTTATATATGTTAAAAATATAACATTATTTCATGATAATATAAGTTGTTCGTGCATAAGTAAAAGATTGAAAAGAGAGGGAAAAAAATGTTAGTGATCATAATAATAAGTATAAGAGAATTTATTATGTATAGGGTGTTAAGGAAAGGTAGGAGGCTTGTCCCTCAAGTCATGGGTGGTAGCATAGAGTAATGTTGAAGGTGTATGCAAGGAAGGAGGGAAGAATGGCAAAGGTTAGCTCAACATGCCCCTTCAATTGATTGAATAAACTTTAATTTACTATACTCCTTATTAGCATGATTGTTTTGCATGTATAATGGATTGATAACACTAAGCAGTATGTTGCAGTCATGGACACCGAGAGAGATTATGCAAAGGCTTCACACAATATAGGTATGTCTCTAAATTCCATAGCTTGTGTTTCATGGTTGTTCTCTAGCTACTTTAGTTAGAGTCGAGACCTCCCCTAGTTCAAGCTAGATCAACATTGAGCCAAAATTTTAGAGCACCCCTTCAAAACCATCTTCCTATCTGATTAAGGCTCTTCTTGTGAGTGAGCAAGGTAGGAGTTTTTTCTCAAGGAAACATGTAGACAAAGGAGGTAGAGTTGAAAGTGAATGGTGGAAGGTCATTGTTCTACTTGGAAAAGGAATTTGGCATTTTTATCATGGGATGAAGAATTTGACTCTAAGATAGGTTATGAAGGAAGTGAGATAGGGATTCAAGGTTCTTTCCAGTGCTTTCTTTGTAGTCTAGGGAGGGAAAAAAACCAATACGGTCAAAATGATGAAGGAAAGTTGGTAGTGGGGGGAAGATAAACGAGGCTAGCTGTATGGCATAAGCCTCAGTCGTGCAAGAACCCTAACAAAGGTAATTTCTCCAATAAGAAAACTAAAGTTGAAATGGAGGCTAGGGATGCTGCTTTCAAATATCACAGGAGGTTTCAACCTGACAATGAGGTGGAGGTAGAATAAATTGAGAAGTAAGAAAGGGAGAGACAAGGCAATACCTCATATGAGGACATAAGTGTTGCACTCATGGAATTGATAATAAGACAAGCTTCTCTCACAACTAGGGTACAAAATTTTTCAAGCAAATTAACCTTTATTGACACACCAAATACATAGTTTCCCGGGCAATTGAAGAACTAAGTACTTAATGAAAGTCATTCTTGATAAACTGGACTCCCTAGACCACAAATATGAGGCATTAGTCAAATCACTTTGGGATATGGAAGCAATGGGGAAAAATTAGGAGGTCTAGACCCCAATCATAGGAAACCCTATATGCACCAATCCAACCTTCATATATGACGGACTTGGATTTTGAAGAAGAGGACTAGGTGGCATATGGTCTTACTCTAGTTCTTTTTTTTATGATAAATATCAAAAGAAGTATATCCTTTGTTATGATAAATATCAAGAGAAGTATATCATGTGTTCATTCAAGTTTAAATTTTGCTAGCATGCTAGCTAGCTTGTTCGACTCTGCTCCACCATATTGATATGTTTATACTTTGGTTATATGCTTAGCACATCATAGGATAACTCTGAACAAACATAAGCTCATGAATATTATCGTGGACATAAAAAATAACATGACTACCAATTTTTTTTACCCAGTTTATACTTGGTTTTCCCTCAAGACGAGCTACTAGGGATGGTTGTATTATTTATTATACTATGTGAATAGAATAGTTCAACCAACTTACCACAAAAAAACAAAAAACAAAACAAAACAAAAAACATGTGTCATCATTATTTTTATTTTTTTCTGGAAAAATTTTGACAGATTGATTCAAGGATATTTTCTTGCATTTGTGGATGGCATCCCTAATAAACCCATCATCATAAACTAGTGCACCTAACCCAAAGGGAATTTAAATCAAACTCACATGAAACTAGCCAAATGCCCAACAACATTGGAAACTACCGATTGAATTAACCCCTTAAACTTTGTCAATATGCACTTGTCCACCATTAATAAAGCAATCATCAATTCCTACCCCTTGCTTCAATACATAAAATCTCCATAATCCCTAACCTTATTACTTTATCCTCGTACTTATTATTCTACCCCAAACACCCTATGCTTAATGGTTACCCCCATTCCCCTCTAATTTTATATAGGTCCCTATTAGTTTAATTCTTATCACGATTCCTTTGCTTTATCCTCTCAAAATCATTCATTATACTACCTATTACCTATTTCGTTATAGTCTTGTTATGTCCCCAAAGGGGATCTTGTATGTATCGCCCAGACCCTATTAATTTGGGTCTATTGGCTATAGTTTAGCTATAGTGTTGAATATATGATATTAAATCTAATCATTAAAAAATGTTTTTTTTCATTCTAATTGGTTGCAGGACGCTGACGTCCTCCTCATTTTTCCCTTCCCAGGGAGTGGCGGCGATATGATATCACATGCAGAAGAAAGGCATGTCAGGCTACCCTAATTTATCTCAAAACTTAATGAAGACATGAGCTTCCACCTTGTCTGTGCACGTATTTTTAGTAGCAAAACGATAACTTTTGTCAAGCGGGTGGTTTTTAGAAGCAGTAGCATAAAGAATATGTCAAGCGGTTTCCTGAGAGCATTGTCGAGAAGAAATCGGGAGCCTCTCCTTGGACAAGACTCAAACAAGCTGGATTTTTCTCGCCTGCGACGACTCACTTTATATGGTATGCACTTTCAGTCCAATTTTATTCTTCGTACTGGTCAAGTATCCAACATAGATTATCCCTTGAGCTATTCCCTCTTCGATAAGCTGACCCCGAATATTATAAATTTGTGTGCACCAATAAGGACTTTTACGCATTCCACCTTCTCTGGTGCTATAACTAGTATTTTCTCCACGGAAATACTAAACCTTATGGTATTCGTGCATTCTGCATATTTTAAGCTCTTTCCAACAACCACTTCCTATCTACTACACGAAGGCTAGCACAGTGCAATGCATTTCTTCCACTTAAAATGCTCTAACCCATCCATCTACCTTACAACTAATACATGTGTGAATCCAATGGTTGCTTGAATTATATTCCTTTCCTGAGAAATAGTATTGACCTGATGTTTCATCTTCGGCCACAATTTGTTTATGTGAATGTTATATACAATGGTTTAATCAAATATCCAATGAATTTTTTACTGATCAGTAATACCCTAAGATCCCATACGCGAAGCATCTTGGCGACCTGTTCTTATTTGTTGTACTCCCAACAACAACAAAAAATTCATGCTTAAAAAATTCAAACGAACACTGACGACCACCTAATCCATCCTGAGAAAGCTACCCACATCATGTCAGCCTTCACATGGGTACCTATCGCCCTGATTCCATCAACAAATCTAAACAAGAGTGCACCATGGTTGATGAAATAAATACAGTTTATTGTTCTATTCTATATCCAAAAGAGCACTAACTACCACCCTGATTCCCATATATAAGTCTAAACAAATCGTGTAGCATAGTTATGAAATAAATACAGTTTGTTCTCCTATATCCAAGTGCTTTGGAACGATATAGAATGCTGTATATTACAGGGAAGAATGATTTATTTTTTCATATAGCTAAATTAAGCAAAATGTGTTGACTTTTGTAGCTCAGGAATCACTCCTAGTTTTCGTTATGGTGAATTGAAATGAATTAAGAAGGTGGCAGGTCTTTTTTGAAATTGGATCAAGATTTCAATATGATGTATGATGAATGAGAATGTGTAGACATGGCAATTTTCGCTGGTATTTAATACACATGAATAATCGACGAACATGAAGAGATAGCTTGAGCAACAATCATTTCAGCACAAAACTTGATAATATCAGTATGTTTTTCAATTTCTGAGTTTTATCTTTTGCTGGTTGGATTTTACACCATAGGATCTTGAGTTAATGGATTACATGGTCCTCTTGAAGCAAAATGTTGAAGATTTCCCTTCTGTGAAGTTAGTGGGGCAGGGGTGTCGATAACAGGTTAAGGATTTGTTTGGGAAAAACTTCAGTATGGAGAAAGTTATTTTGAGTACAGTCATTCATTCTCCAATTGCGCTCATATGATTTTAGTGATTACTCGTGTGTGGGTTCTGGCTCGGCAAATTCACTAATGATAGTTTTATGTGATAATGTTCAATTGGCCATCTAATCGTTGGGTAAGGGTAACACGCGGAACAAGAATGATTTCGGCCATACGTGAATGTTAAGACTCAGATCCCCTTCCCCCAACTGAACATATGACCAGTCCCATGGGCAAAGGAACATAACTACAACTTGTTGAGAATATGCAATTACTCTCATGTCATGATTTCGCACTTGAAATGGAAGGATGAATGTAAGGATACCTGCGCGTACCTATCAAGAAGGAGCCAGTTCAAAGAGAGACAAACTAAATATTGCTTTGCTAAATTCCATAACATTTGTTGTAGATCTGTCGTCGGTTGTTGCATGACTTCCCATTGGCTGCGGATTCTTAGATTGTCGTGGATCCATCATTCTACGGATAGGTGGCTACGGATCTGGTGGCAGTCTACAGGTAAGTGGGCAAGTTAAAGAATGGAGTGTGTATGAGTCAAGAATAGGGATTTCTTCCTTAACTTTAATAACCAACTTATTTTTTCTTATACCTTAAAATAACTATAGATAAATTTATAGATAAAATAATACATGTCTTTTACTATTCCAATACTAAATGTAACTCATATTAACTCCTTTCTCTTTCAACCACATTAACTCCTTTCTCTTTCAGCCACATATTCTTCCCATTTGTAATGTTACACCTCTTTCCATTTGTAAGGTTACATCATTTCTAAGTAGTTATCCTAGAAATCGAGTTCCAAGTGATGGTGTTTTGATGGATCTTCTAGTCTCCATCTCGCTATGTGTTGTTGGTCACCTTATATGTCAATTAATTAAAGCTAACACACAGGATGGTCAATATAAATTGTCAAACCTAGGGAGGTCTTTTTATTTCAATGGCAATAAGCACAATCTATGCATAAACATGTCAAGCAGTTGATTAACTAAATGAAGATAATAATCCTACCAATCTGTCCAGCCAAACTCATCCCATAAAGGAACTAATCTAATTCACACATCTAGGAATTCAATTGCAGCTACCTTCCTATAGAGATCAACCTAGCAGTTATGAGTTTAAGATAGAAATAAACTAGATTACTTTTGCAAGAAGTTAAATCCTATAATTATCAAACTACAATATTCAATCTTTACCAAAATGATCCATCTAGTAGCTACTGTTACTCAATCACAATCTGCCTATTCTAATAAACCAATTGAAGATACAACACCAACCAGAATCTAAACATAAGCTTGAACTCTAGCTGATAATTACTGAAAATCCTAGAAAGCTTAAACAACTGAAAGATATTCAAATTGAGCTTGGTTGTTATAGCTGATTCGAACACACATGCATTAAACTAAATTAACCTACACAGTCGACTGTCACACCACTCTGTTATAGCTATTCAAGATGCAATTGTGAACTACCAAAAGGAAAGCTAACCTCTGTTGCAGCTAACAGTAACATCTACAATGATTCCACACCACACAACAGAAAGAAAGATAAATTAATCTACCTACTTAAACCGGCTATCTCTGTGCGAAGGCAGGCCCCGGCCTTCTAACAGAGACGCCGAGAATCATAACAAATTAAGACACAGAAATGAAGAACTCTGCTCTCATATTAATAATGGAAATCATCAGTCTCAGTGCTCTGTTACAGCTTATACAAAATGGTAATTGTCCAACCCTTGGCTACAAGAGCCTTCTCATAATTATACATTGCAAGTACAGATCCCGATCCACTAAAATCATGCAGCAATGAAGATCTGTGATCTTCATGTTGTGGAGTTACAGCTAGCTGTTACAACCGTATTAAACAAGGATGTTACTCATGAAGGAGCTGTTACTCCAATAATAAATGGATCAACGGATTTAGCAAGCTAGAATGCAATTTATCTATTGCAGTTGGTTTCTGTTTCAGTGGAGGCCTGTTACAAATTCTCGTGGAGGAATGCGTTGTCCCTTGGAGTTATGAGGAATCGGGCTCGAAGAGTAATAGCTGGCACCATTAGACTGATACACCTGTGCTTTAGACCTTGACTAGATGAAATCACACAGATTAGCATAAATCGAGGACTAGGATCCATAATCTTAACAATCTTAGGCATAAAACAAATAAAGCAATAACAAATTATACCTGTCAATATTATTGGTCGATCTGGAGAAAAGGTATAGATATAGCTTATGAATATGGAATGTAATCAGGGAAAAATGATGTAATAAGGATTGCCAAAAAGGGGCATTTCCTAGACCCAACATCTCCCCCCAACTATCCAATTGCATGTCCCCATGCAACAACCCCCACTAGTCCGAATCTGAGTCTGAGTTGAATCTGTGGAGATTTGTGAGATTGTAGGCAAATTCTGGTGGTTCCCTGTGAGGCACAAACCCAAAACAAGCTGTCCATTTCTCCCAACACAGCTTCTCTTCTTCTTCAGTCAAAGCATAGATGTTTCTGTAAGGACTCACAGGCAGCCATAGGAGAGGGAACCTGAATCTTAACCCAATCCACCAGGGTCCACATTTCTTCATGCATTGCACATATTTAGGAACCCTTGTCAAAGCTTGTCTGAAATTCTTAAAGCAATAGGGGTCCCCTTCCTTTAGATACGAAGAAGAATATAGCCATCTGTATTCACTGCCTTCCAGAGCATCCTGATGCATATTAAGAATCATAGGGACACATGTGGTGAGCATTTTATCTCTCAAAATCTCAAAGTATTGGGAAATTGTAGGAACCCTGAGAGATCCAGCATGATTTTTTATGAGTCCTTTTGGATCCTAAGGTTCACCCCTAATCCATAGAGTAGAATTCTCCTCATTCTTGAGGATGGTCTGGAAATCATCTCGCCACCTTACATGGTTAATAACAAAAGAGGCAAATGCCCTAAGCTGGACATCCCCCAAACAAGGCAATGGATTGGCTAGAGAGTCAATATAACAAGCCCTATCATGTAAATACAATTCACATAACAGATGTTGATCCTCAAAATCGCTTTTCAGAAAAGTATCTAAAAACTGGGTAGTTGTTGCCAACTCAAATGATCTCCCTTCCTTCAGAGCCCTTCATTGAAATAGAGTCGTCTGTTCATGGAGGAAGACAGGGTAAGAGGGGGATGGAGCCCTGCAACTCAATAATTCTAGGGAAAGAGTATACATTTTGTCTTTTTCTTGTTGTAGGGACTCAAGTTTCTTCAATCCTTCCAATTTTTCTTGAAGTTTCTCCCACCAGAGTTTCTGGAAGAATAACTCCTCAACCCACTTTTCTCTCAACCCCCTAATGACCTTCCTATGTTCTTGGAGAGAGATCATACCTGTCCCGAACTGATCAATCCATTTGTTCCATTTATCCAACTCGAGATTTAGCCAGAGAATCTTCTTCTCTAGCCGTTGAAATCTTCTGTTCTCCACCTTCTTCTCATCATCAGAGTCCAGATAAATGACTTCCTCGTTTTGCTTTGGCACTGTAACAGTTTCATCCTCCATTGGAGTTGCAGTAGTCTGTGCCTGTAATGCAGTCTCAGCCATGGATTTTGGGGATGTTGGTTCTTGTGTAACAACATCCTTTATTTACATATCAACCTCATCCCCCTCAGTCTGTGTTACAGTCTCAGCAAATATTCTTAGGAATGCTGGTTCTTGTGTGACAGCATCCTCCCTTTCCATTTCACCCTCAACCATCTCAGTTTGTGTTGCAACTTCAGCAAATGATTTTGAAAACACTGGTTCTTGTGTAACAATTTTCTCTTCTTGGTCCTTGATATCAAATGTTGCTATCTGAGTTGCAACCTCACTATATATTTTCAAGGGTACTGGTTCTTGTGTAATAGTCCCTTGTTCTTCAATTTATTTGAACTACTGAGATTGTTTTTGGGTTATATCAAATCCTTTTGACTGATGAGACTGGTCCTAAAGAAGTCCAGTATCCCCTAATGGTTGGGATTGAAGAAGTTCAGTATCCCCTGATGGCTGGGACTGCACTGTTTCATCTCCTAAATTTGAATCAGGAATCTCTTCAATCCTTGGCTCATTTTCCCCCATCAATTCTATTTCTGGCATTCTTTCTTCCACCTCCTCTATATGTGCATGCCTTTGTGATACAACTCCCAACACAACAACTCTGTGTCCTGTTGCAAAAAATATATCTCCACACTCTGGACAAACAGTCTCTCCTTGCTCCTCATTTTCAAATGCAAAAGATGAATTTTCTAATAAGTTCACAGCATCTATTAATGTCTTCAAATTCTTCTCTGCTTGTTTTCCAACTACTCCCTTCCATTTTTCCAACTCATTTCGCAATGTCTGCACATCCTCCTTTAATAATTCATTTTCATGCAGAAGATTTTTGATTTAAGGTTCTTCTATGGAAGGTTCCTGTACAACAGCAGATGACTTGGGGTTCAAAATGGGAATTTCTATATCTACCCCTGTTACAGGTGCTTTCTCTACCATAGGTGACTCGATGTTTGCTCTGTCTGCTCCTGCTGTTTCTGCTGAAGGTGCTTCATCATTAACCCCTATTGCATCCACTGTCATTGTTTCTTCTGTTGTCCCAGCTGCTTGTGTTGTTGTTGTTGTTACAGTTGATCGAGTCCTTCTTTTCCTCACCAATCCCACTGGGTGTTCTTCACTGCTTACTGCTACTGGTGATGTGACAGCTCTGTTTCTTCTTTTCTTCGCTGCAGTGGATGTCTGACCCTTGTTTCCTGAGTTTCCTCTTCGTTTCTTTGTCACAGGGGTCTTTTCCTTGGTCTTCTATTCTTCAATAATGGTCCCCCTTATCTCAGGGGAGGACACGACCTCCAGAATTTCCACAGTCCCTTCTCCTACTGTTCCTGCCTGATATCCTCCATCCCGAATTCCTGCTTCTGCAGTTGCAGCTTCTACTGTCGCAGCTTCAACAGTTGCTCCAGTTTCAGCTTCATCCACCTGAGTATCTGCTTCTGCAGTTACAGCTTTTGATATCAATGCCTCCTGTACCATGGCTTCCATCACAATTTCCTCAGCAACAGTGTTTTCTAATGATGTTGCTTCTACTATATTTACCTCCTCTCCGTCATTAGTCTAGTTTCCTAATGCTCCAGTCTCCCCCCCAACTGGATTTGAGGAACGTCGATCCTCATTATCTTCGCCAACACCCTCCATTTCTAATACAGGTTCTAGGACTAGCCCTTCTCCAACCAGAAATTGTTCCCAGGTTAAATTACGATTTGCAATGGCTCTTAAGACTAGTAATTTGATTAGGCCATGATTAGGAAGAGAGGAAACTAGGTGTTGGGCAGTTTTTGCATATCCAGCCATGGTTCGTAGGGCTTTAAGCAGATAAAATGGTATATTTACCAAATTTCCAGGGCATAAATGAGACAATAAGGGAAGTTCAGAGAAGGAAACGATTTGGTACCTACCTTCACAAGAGATGTATCTTTTCACGAAGATTGCCACTTGATTCCAAGGTGGTGGTAAAGATGCCAGTTCCAAGCCACGGCGCTTTGGACTAACATGCTCTCCAACTGCCAAAAATTCTCTCACATCATTTGCATTATGTGCCTTCCATCCAAATGACTTCTTCCCAGCCTGGGGTAAGCTAGTAACCTCTGCTATGATTTCTTTTGTAACATCCACATGCAGTCCCCTGACCTCAGAGTGAGTGTCAGTCAGGTTAAGGGAAAATTGCAATGCGGTTTCTGTATGGAAACCGTTCAACCGTTCAAAGTATTCCATCCATCCTGCTACTGTGAAAATGTTAAGAACTTCTGCATTGGCACATACAACTTCTGTATTTACTGGTTCATGCCGGACTGGGTTACCCATCTTAATCTATCCTCAAAATTCAGAATGAATGCAATGATTACCAGTCTAAACGTGGGAGTTGCAGCATACGAACATGCAAGAGATAGTTGGAGTTCGAAAATAGGGTATTTTAGGAAAGTCGGCACAAGTGTGAAATCCAGGTAAGATGAGACGGTTATGGAAAATTGGCATAATTGGAGTATTTTGGTATAACTTGGATAAGGTGCCGAGAAATAAATACAAACATGGTTCTGACATAATCTCTGGTGGTTCAAATGGTATGGGCTTGCTAATCGAGGGCTCAGACAGTACATAATCGTTATTACCGTATTTAATTTCCTGCCAAATCATGTAAAAGTTTCGAATCCGTACCTTTGAGTTATGCGTTCAGCCGTGAATTAATCATCATCATCTGCTTCCGTCATTTCGTCCATAAAAATGAGCATAAATGCACATGTGCTAAATTGATGTGGACACCGCCACCCGAGTTGACAGATACCCAAGATACCCAAAAATTTCCTTCATGGCGAACTGTGATTGGATCTTGTGGAGCAAGCAACTAGACTAACGCCCGATTGAATCATTATTGGCATCATTATTCAGAGAGTAGGCAGACTGATGGAGTCCCCACTGTACGGGAAAAGCAAAATGGAAATGAAAATGGTAAAGTCACAACTGCTAGATTTAGCGGGATATTCAAAAATAGCGGAGTCACAGCTGCTGAACTTGGCGGAATAGTAAAAAATAGCGGAGTCGCAGCTGCTGGCAAAGAGCAAAAATGAAGTGGAAAGTAGCGGAGTCGTAGCTGCTGACTTGACGGAATGGTAAAAAATAGTGGAGTCGCAGCTGCTTGCAAAGAGCGAAAATGAAGTGGAAAATAGCGGAGTCGCAACTGCTGACTTGGCAGAATAGTCAAAAATAGCGAAGTCTTAGCTGCTGGCAAAGAGCGAAAATGAAGTGGAAAATAGCGGAGTCGCAGCTGCTTGCAAAGAGCGAAAATGAAGTGGAAAATAGCGGAGTCGCAACTGCTGACTTGGCAGAATAGTCAAAAATAGCGGAGTCGTAGCTGCTGGCAAAGAGCGAAAATGAAGTGGAAAATAGCGGAGTCGCAGCTGTTGACTTGGCGGAATGGTAAAAAATAACGGAGTCGCAGCTGCTGGCAAAGAGCAAAAATGAAGTGGAAAATAGCAGAGTCGCAGCTACTGACTTGGTGGAATGGTCAAAAATAGCGAAGTCGCAGCTGTTGGCAAAGAGCGAAAATGAAGTGGAAAGTAGCGGAGTCACAGCTGTTGGCAAAGAGCAAAAATGAAGTGGAAAGTAGCGGAGTCGCAGCTGCTGACTTGGCAGAATGGTCAAAAGTAGCGGAGTCGCAGCTGCTGGCAAAGAGCGAAAATGAAGTGGAAAATAGCGGAGTTGCAACTGCTGACTTAGCGAAATGGTAAAAAATAGCGGAGTCGCAACTGCTGGCAAAGAGCGAAAATGAAGTGGAAAGTAGCGGAGTTGCAGCTACTGAAATAGTAAGAATGAACAGGGTAAGGAGTCGCAGCTGCGCAATAGTGAAGTAACAGGCAAATTTTCAGCTGACTGATGAAAGGTGACAAATCATCCATCTTCTAAAAAAAGAGCTTTATTAGATTAGGAACAATGCAAGGTGCCTACAGTTGTCTGGCCCAGTCACAACCGTTGTTCCTCCAATTAATTCTTGCACATAATTCTTCAAACAAACCCGATCAAATGCAAAATGAAAAATAAATAAAATACAGAATGAAAAAGAAAACGAATTATTTATGTACAAATCATGTGGATATTGCAGTTCTTAAAAATTGGCAGGGTTTAAGAAAAATCCCTGTCCCGGCGTTAGCTGATAGTCTGGATCACCTGCAACATGCGAAACGAAAGCTTCCCTTGAAATCGGCTTATGATACAGTCGCAGCCGATGACCATTTGCGAATAATGGCATTTTGTTTTCATTAATGGCGATCAACCGAACTATTCCATTATCAAATACCCGATCTATCTGATAGGGGCCCAACCAACGGGTACGCAATTTGCCTTTAAAGTCCCTCTTAAACCGTGAATCATACAACAGAGCCCAGTCTCCTTCTTGGAAGACTTTCTTCTTTATAAATCGATCATGCCACTTAGAGCGTTGTTGTTGGATTAGAGCTGTATGATATACTACAGCTGTGCGTTTCTCGTCCAACTCATTGAGCTGATTCAATCGGTTCTTATGTGCTTCTGATAAATCAAGGTTTGCTTCCACAGCTGTTTCCAAAGTCTTGATTTCAAATTCGATCGAAAAAACAACATTTTTACCATACACTAACTCATATGGGGAAAAACCAGTGGTGTTACGCCATGTAGTGCGATAGGCCCATAGTGCCTCTGGAAGTCTTTCAGCCCAATCTTTACGATGGCTCTTCATTGTTTTTGTCAAAATAGCCTCAATAACTTTGTTTGTACTCTCCACTTTGCCATTGGCCCGTGGATGATATGGCGAGGTTATTTTGTGCTGAATATGGAATTTCTGTAACAGTGCTTCCAGCTTGTGAGACACAAACTGTGGTCCACCGTCTGTAATGATTTCCTTAGGTACTCCAAACCAAGTAAAAAATTCTTCATACAAGAAATCAATCACAGCCTGATCATTGGCCTTAACCAAGGCTACTACTTCTACCCATTTGGTCATGTAATTTGTGCAAACCAAGATGTGAACTTTATGTTTTGAGGGAGGGTTGATTGGCCCTACAAAATCTAGAGCCCACATATCAAATGGTTCAACCACAAGTTGTGGTTGCAAAGGCATTTCATCTAATCTGTTGGGTTGGCCCATCCTTTGGCAACTATCACATGCCTGAACATACTTCTTTGCATCCCTGAACAATGTGGGCCAGAAATAGCCCATTCTCAAAACTTTATGACCTGTCCTTTTGTCAGCAAAATGTCCCCCCCAGGGCTCATCATGGCAAGCTTTAAGAATGCTAAAGATCTCATCTTCTCTAACACATATTCTGATTTCCAAATCAAGCCCTATGTAGAAAACATGACCATCAATCCAGCAGTACCTAGCACTCTGTTGTAAGATCTTCTTTTTTCTCTCTTTTCGACATATGTGCTGGGAGCTTACCTGTAGCTAAAAAGTTAGCAATATCTGCATACCATGGGGAATGAGCTGATACTGCAAAAAAATGTTCATCAGGGAAGGAATCTTCGACTGGTAAATTATCATCACTGTTAGTAAGTCGAGATAAAAAATCTGCAACAACATTTTCATTCCCTGGTCTATCAATAATTGTGATATCAAATTCCTGTAACAGTAACAACCATCTAGTAACTCTAGCATTTGTGATTGGTTTATTCATTAAATACTTGATAGCAGAATGGTCGGTGTGCACAAAAGTAGAATATCCAGTAATGTAATGTCTAAATTTGTTAATGGCATAAACAATGGAAAGGAATTCCTTTTCTGTGACAGTATAGTTTAGTTCAGCAGGAGATAAGTTCTTACTAATGTAATAAATTGCATAGGGAGCATTACCTTCCTGTTGTCCCAAAACTACTCCAATGGCAGTGTCTGAAGCATCCGAAGAAATGTGAAAAGGCAGAGCCCAGTTAGGCCCTCGTAAGATGGGTGCTGTAGACAGCCTTTTCTTTAGCTCAGTTAACGTTGTTTGGCATGCATCACTCCAAACAAACTGTGCATCCTTCATCAACAAAGTGAACAAAGGAGAAGCTAGTTTGGAAAAAATTTCTATGAACCTTCTGTAATAGCCAGCATGCCCCAAGAAGCTATGTACATCCTTCTGTGTTCCAAGAGTTGGTATATTTTCAATTACCTTGATTTTGGATGGATCTACCTGGATGCCCTCAGAAGAGATGAATTGCCCCAACACTATGCCCTCACTAATCATCCTATGGCACTTTTCAATGATTAGAGAGAGATGGCTTTGTTCACAACGTTTCAAGACCTTTTCTAAGTTTTTCAGTGCTTCTTCATAACTATCACCATATGGAGTAAAGTCATCCATAAAAATTTCCATGCAGTCATTCACCATTTCCGAAAAGATTCCAATCACTGCTCTCTGAAATGTAGCTGGTGCGTTGCACAACCCAAAAGGAAGTACTCGGTATGCAAAAGTTCCCCAGGGGCAGGTGAAAGTGGTTTTGTCCTAGTCTTCTGGAGGAATCTGGATCTGGTTGTAGCCACTAAAGCCATCCAGAAAGGAGAAATACTTCTTCCCATACAGGGTATCAAGGACCTGATCAATGAAAGGTAAGGGGAAATGGTCCTTCTGTGTTGATTTGTTCAATTCTCTGTAATCCACGTAGACCCTCCATTTCCCATTCTTCTTTGGCACAATCACAAGTGGAGAAACCCACTCACTGTCTGAAATCGGGTATATGAATCCTGCTTCCAAAAATTTTTGGATTTCTTCTTTCACTATGTCTCTTAGGTTCGGGTTCATCCTTCGTTGTGGTTGACATACAGGTCTGGAGTCACTCTTAATATAAATGTGATGGGTGCACAAATGAGAAGGAATCCCTTTCATGTCTGTGTACTCCCAAGCGAAAGCTCCCCTATGTTGTTTCAGCAGAGTGACTAGCTATTCCAGCTCGTTAGGCGCCAGATTGGGATTGATATTCAATGTTCTCCCTGGCCCAATTTCCACTGGAACACTCTTCGAATTCTTGAGTACTGGAATTATACTGGCATCACCGATTAGAGTTTCTTCTGTAGGATTTTCTTGTTTTGTTGCAGCTAGAGTACTGTCCAAGATCTGATAGACATTTTTATTGACCGACGTGGGCTCACTGATGAAACTATTAATGGCATCATCCTCTATTTCATCTTTAAACGTTAAGGCTCTCCCTATTGTTAATAATGGTTGCACACCTTCTTCCTCCTCCAAATCTGCCCACAATGGAGTTTCAGCTTCTGTGCTTGGTCGACCTGGAGGGTACAAGGTTAGGCTCTTGATCTCGGTTCCATATGAAATGGTCATAGATCCTGACCGATAGCTGATACAGGCATCTGCTGTGGCCAACCACGGTCTTCCCAGGATCAGTGGGTGTCCCCCCAACTGGCATTTCGGCTATAACACCAAGAAATCTACAGGGTATTCCCACGAGTCAACTGAGATCACGAGGTCATCTAGGATCCCCTCAGGCTTGATCGTTGGTCTATCAGCAAGTTCCAAAACAGTAGGGGTCGACCAAAGGTTAGTGAGTCCCAATTTCTTTACAATCTCTATGGTCATAACATTAATAGCTGCGCCTAAATCTACCAAAACATTGGGAATTTGTGTGTTCCCTATGTGAACTGTAACAGTCGGGTTCCCAGGGTCGTCGTATTTTGCCACAGGGGCCTTCCCCATTATTAGTTCTGAAAGTTTTCCCAAAACGTGGACAGTGGGGGGATCCCTAGGCCTTCTTCCTGGTTTCTTGACACACAAATATCTGACAGTCTTAGCATAAATGGGCACATCATGGAGGGTCTATAACATTGGAATTTTAACATACAAATTTTTCAATTCCCCCACGAGATCGAATCGGGGCTGTTCCACTATTTTCTGCAGGGCCAATCGTTCAGGGTATGGCGGTTCTCTCATCAATTGTGTAGGCTATGATACTTCGTGTGTTACTCTCTGAGTCTGATCTACTATCTCGGTAGGAGTATCAACATCCTCAATGATGGGGCTTGCTGAATTAACCATATTCTCATAGTGCTGATTCACTCTAGTTTCAATCACTGGGGATGAAATATCCTCAGTGATAATAGGTTCCACCACCCTTCTTGATCGTAACTGTATGTCATTGCAGGGAATCTGGGTGATGGAATACGCAGGCATGTTGGCAGTCTCAAATTGGTGGACTGCTTTATTGTTTGGGTTCGGGTTAGGTTGTGCAGGTAGCCATGGTCGAAGTGGTGCATTCATAGGTGCGACACTGTTTTGGAATGGGAGCTGTGGTTGTTGATAATGTTGGTGCTGATATTGTTGAGGAGGGTACTGTTGATACTGAGTCTGGTGATGGGGGAAGTTATTTCCTTGGTAAGAATTTCTCCAGTTGGAATTCCAAGGGGCTTGATTGTTTGACTGCTGTGACCATGGTGTCCATGAGTTAGGATTTTGCATTGGGTTCTGAGATGGATGCCACTGATTGTTAGAATAATGTGAAGGGAATTGTATATGCATATTATGCATATTGTTCATTCCATTCATATTGTTCAGAAAAAATGATGAGTCTGGATTCATACCTTGATTTTGAGGCTACCATGGTTTCTTCTGTACCATGAAGTAAGCTGGCTCCACATCCGGAATGGATGCCTACAGGACTGCTTTGACCTTAGGTAATGAAGGACATTCCTAGGTATTATGCTCCAGTTCACATATCCTACATGCCTCTGCTTTGTCCAGCGGGCATTCTTTCAGTGGATGCTTTTTCCAACATTTAGGACATAATACACCAAGTGTAAGGTCTTGTACTACTTGCTTATGCTTTGCTCTCATGACATCCAACTCTGAGGAAATGGAGCTCATCATGTCTGTTTTAAAATTCTCCAGTAAGTTGCCTATTTCTGCTTGAGTGGCCCCTCCACTAGTTGACTTCTGAGTCCTAGTGAAGACATCTTGTTCTCGATCTTTGTCTCGTTTGTTGGTTCTAGAGGATCCCCTGGAGTACCTTCGACATAGTTCAACAATATTTTCGAAAGGTTCCTTTGAGATGTCCCCTTTTCCCAGCAAATTCAACATATCAAGGCAGTCTTCTCTAATTCCTCGTAGTAAATGATCTTGAGCACATCCTTGCCAATCTCAGCGTGACCAGATCTTTGTAAATTGTACAACAATCTTTCCACAAAGTCATCCAAACTTTCTTCATCCTTCTGAACCATTTTAAACAACTCCTCTTTTCTATCCCTAGTTCTGCAATATTCTTGGCACTTAGAAAGGAAGGTGTTTTTCATTTGGTCCCAAGTAGTAATGGTCTCACGACCCAGACTCATGAACCAGCGCAGATCATTTCCCTTCAAGGTGGTTGGGAATAACTACAGCATCTGAGCACGAGGTGTAGTCGTAACTACGACAGAGGATATCAAACTCAAAAAGAAATTCATCAGGATCCTCAGAGGACTTACCATGAAAATTCAGGAGAAATAATGGTGATATATTTTTCATGGGAGTTGCACCAGGTGTCTGTAGGATAGGGAATTCTAATGTAGCCACAGTATTACCAGGCTGATTATTTTCTCCTTCTTCTTCCCAGTTTTCCCCATGTTCATTCTCACCTTCCTGTTCTCTACCAACCATGGTTCTAGTCCAAAATTCAACAGCTTCCTTTATGCGGTCTTCCTCTACTTTGGCCTCTTCCTCTCTTCGCCTCTCTTCTTCTCGCCTTCTCTCTTCCTCTGCTATTCGGCGAGTCTCCAACCACACTTCTTTAGTAACTCTGGTTCCGTTAATATGATATATCTCCTCTCTATCTGGTGCACCTACAGCACTTCCCTTATCTTAGGGAGGTTTATTTTATGCAACAGGAGTTGAAGGTCCCATTGTATTCTCCACTATTGACGCTGAATGCTCAAGGTTAGGAGGAACAGAATTTCCCCTACCTGTAGATGTCCGCGGTGGTCTAGTGGAAGAATCAGCTCTAGCAATAATTTCGTCAATGTATGTATGTCTTCCCTGACCTGTATTACGACCTCGACCTCTTCCACCTACAATGTTAGTATTCAAAGGGGGTTCCCAATTTGTTTTTCTTGTATTCATGCCTGTTGTAAATGATTAAACCAAAATGAAATTAAATGAAACCAACTACTAACTCTGTCTATCTATTACCATCCCCGGCAACGGCGCCAAAATGTTGGTCACCCTATATGTCAATTAATTAAATCTAACACACAGGATGGTCAATATAAATTGTCAAACCCAAGTAGGTCTTTTTATTTCAATGGAAATAAGCACAATCTATGCATAAACATGTCAAGCAGTTGATTAACTAAATGAAGATAATAATCCTACTAATCTGTCCAACCAAACTCATCCCATAAAGGAACTAATCTAATTCACACATCTAGGAATTCAATTGCAGCTACCTTCCTATAGAGATCAACTAATTCACACATCCAGGAATTCAATTGCAGCTACCTTCCTACAGAGATCAACCTAACAATTATGAGTTTAAGATAGAAATAAACTAGATTACTTTTGCAAGAATTTAAATCCTATAATTATCAAACTACAATATTCAATCTTTACCAAAATGATCCATCTAGTAGCTACTGTTACTCAATCACAATCTGCCTATTCTAATAAACCAATTGAAGATACAACACCAACCAGAATCTAAACATAAGCTTGAACTCTAACTGATAATTACTAAAAATCCTAGAAAGCATAAACAACTGAAAGATATTGGAATTGAGCTTGGCTGTTATAGCTGATTCGAACACACATGCATTAAACTGAATTAACCTACACAGTCGACTGTCACACCACTCTGTTATAGCTATTCAAGATGCAAATGTGAACTACCAAAAGGAAAGCTAACCTCTGTTGCAGCTAACAGTAACATCTACAATGATTCCACACCACACAACAGAAAGAAAGCTAAATTAATCTACCTACTTAAATCGGCTATCTCTGTGAGAAGGTGGGCCCTGGCCTTCTAACAGAGACGCCGAGAATCACAAAAAATTAAGACACAGAAATGAAGAACTCTGCTCTCATATTAATTATGGAAATCATCAGTCTCAGTGCTCTGTTACAGCTTATACAAAATGGTAATTGTCCAACCCTTGGCTACAAGAGTCTTCTCATAGTTATACATTGCAAGTACAGATCTCGATCCACTAAAATCGTGCAACAATGAAGATCTGTGATCTTCATGCTGCGGAGTTACAGCTAGCTGTTACAACCATATTAAACAAGGTTGTTACTCATGAAGGAGCTGTTACTCCAATAATAAATGGATCAACGGATTTAGCAAGTTGGAATGCGATCTATCTGTTGCAGCTGGGTTCTGTTTCAGTGGAGGCATGTTACAGATTCTCGTGGAGGAATGCGCTGTCCCTTGGACTTATGAGGAATCGAGCTCGAAGAGTAACAGCTGGCGCCATTGGACTGATACACCTGCGCTTTAGACCTTGACTAGATGAAATCACACAGATTAGCATAAATCGAGGACTAGGATCTAGAATCTTAACAATCTTAGGCATAAAACAAATAAAGCAATAACAAATTATACCTGTCAATATTATTGGTCGATCTAGAGAAAAGGTATAGATATAGCTTATGAAAATGGAATATAATCAGGGAAAAATGATGTAATAAGGATTGCCAAAAAGGGGCATTTCCTAGACCCAACATCTCCCCCTAACTATCCGATTGCATGTCCTCATGCAACAACCCCCACTAGTTTGAATCTGAGTCTGAGTTGAATCTGTGGAGATTTGTGAGATTGTAGGCAAATTCTGGTGTTTCCCCATGAGGCAAAAACCCAAAACAAGCTGTCCATTTCTCCCAACACGACTTCTCTTCTTCTTCAGTCAAAGCATAGTTGTTTCTGTAAGGACTCACAGGAAGCCATAGGAGAGGGAACCTGAATCCACCAGGGTCCACATTTCTTCATGCATTGCACATATTTAGGAACCCTTGTCAAAGATTGTCTGAAATTCTCAAAGCAGTAGGGGTCCCCTTCCTTTAGAGACGAAGAAGAATATAGCCATCTGTATTCACTGCCTTCCAAAGCATCCTGCTGCATATTAAGAATCATAGGGACACATGTGGTGAGGATTTTATCTCTCAAAATCTCAAAGTATTAGGAAATTGTAGAAACCCTGAGAGATCCAGCATGATTTTTTATGAGTCCTTTTGCATCCTGAGGTTCACCCCTAATCCAAAGAGTAGAATTCTCCTCATTCTTGAGGATGGTCTGGAAAGCATCTCGCCACCTTACATGGTTAATAACAAAAGAGGCAAATGCCCTAAGCTGGACATCCCCCAAACAAGGCAATGGATTGGCTAGAGATTCAATATAACAAGCCCTATCATGTAAATACAATTCACATAACAAATGTTGATCCTCAAAATCGCTTTTCAGAAAAGTATCTAAAATCTGGGTAGCTGTTTCCAACTCAAATAATCTCCCGTCCTTCAGAGCCCTTAATTGAAATAGAGTCGTCTGTTCATGGAGGAAGACAGGGTAAGAGGGGGATGGAGCCCTACAACTCAATAATTCTAGGTAAAGAGTATACATTTTGTCTTTTTCTTGTTGCAGGGACTCTAGTTTCTTCAATCCTTCCAATTTTTCTTGAAGTTTCTCCCACTGGAGTTTCTGGAAGAATAACTCCTCAGCCCACTTTTCTCTCAACCCCCTAATGACTTTTCTATGTTCTTGGAGAGAGATCATACCTGTCCTGAACTGATCAATCCATTTGTGCCATTTATCCAACTCGAGATTTAGCCAGAGAATCTTCTTCTCTAGCCGTTGAAATCTTCTATTCTCCACCTCCTTCTCATCATCAGAGTCCAGATAAATGACTTCCTCGTTTTGCTTTGGCATTGTAATAGTTTCATCCTCCATTGGAGTTGCAGTAGTCTGTGCCTGTAATGCCGTCTCAGCCATGGATTTTTGGGATGCTGGTTCTTGTGTAACAGCATCCTTTATTTCCATGTCAACCTCAGCCCCCTCATTCTGTGTTACAATCTCAGCAACTATTCTTAGGACTGTTGGTTCTTGTGTGACAGCATCCTCCCTTTCCATTTCACCCTCAGCCATCTCAATTTGTGTTGTAACTTCAGCAAATGATTTTGAAAACACTGGTTCTTGTGTAACAGTGTTCTCTTCTTGGTCCTTGATATCAAATGTTGTTATCTGAGTTGCAACCTCACTATATATTTTCAAGGGTACTGGTTCTTGTGTAACAATCCCATGTTCTTCAATTTCTTTGAACTGCTGAGATTGTTTTTGGGTTATATCAAATCCTTCTGACTGATGACATTGGTCATGAAGAAGTTCAGTATCCCCTAATGGTTGGGACTGAAGAAGTTCAGTATCCCCTGATGGTTGGGACTGCACTGTTTCATCTCCTAAATTTGAATCATGAATCTCTTCAATTCTATTTCTGGCATTCTTTCTTCCACCTCCTTTATCTGTGCTTGCCTTTGTGATACAACTCCCAACACAACAACTTTGTGTCCTGCTGCAAAAAATATATCTCCACACTGGCCAAACAGTCTCTCCTTGCTCCTCATTTTCAAATGCAAAAGATGAATTTTCTAATAAGTTTGCAGCATCTACTAATGTGTTCAAATTCTTCTCTGCTTGTTTTCCAACTACTCCCTTCCATTTTTCCAGCGCATTTCGCAATGTCTGCACATCCTCCTTTAATAATTCATTCTCATGCAGAAAATTTTCGATTTGAGGTTCTTCTATGGAAGGTTCCTGTAAAATAGCATATGACTTGGGGTTCAAAATGGGAATTTCTATATCTACCCCTGTTACGGGTGCTTTCTCTACCATAGGTGACTCGATGTTTGCTCTGTCTGCTCCTACTGTTTCTGCTGAAGGTGCTTCATCATTAACCCCTATTGCATACACTGTCACTGTTTCTTCTGCTGTCCCAGCTGCTTGTGTTGTTGTTGTTGTTACAATTGCTTCTGCTGCTATAGTCGATCGAGTCCTTCTTTTCCTCACCAATCCCACTAGGTGTTCTTCACTGCTTACTGCTACTGGTGCTGTGATAGCTCTGGTTCTTCTTTTCTTCGCTGCAGTGGATGTCTGACCCTTATTTCCTGATTTTCCTCTTCGTTTCTTTGTCACAGGGGTCTTTTCCTTGGTCTTCTCTTCTTCAATAATGGTCCCCCTTATCTCAGGGGAGGACACGACCTCCAAAATTTCCACAGTCCCTTCTCCTATTGTTCCTGCCTGCTATCCTCCCTCCCAAATTCCTGCTTCTGCAGCTGCAGCTTCTACTGTCGCAGCTTCAACAACTGCTCCAGTTTCAGCTTCATCCACCTGAGTATCTACTTCTGCAGTTACAGCTTCTGATATCACTGCCTCCTATACCATGGATTCCATCACAATTTCCTCAGCAACAGGGTTTTCTAGTGATGTTGCTTCTGCCATATTTACCTCCTCTCCGTCATTAGTCTGGTTTCCTAATGCTCCAGTCTCCCCCCCAACTGGATTTGAGGAATGTCGGTCCACATTATCTTCACCAACACCCTCCATTTCTAATATAGGTTCTAGGACTGGCCCTTCTCCAACCAGAAATTGTTCCTAGGTTAAATTACGATTTGCAATGGCTCTTAAGACTAGTAATATGATTAGGCCATGATTAGTGTTAACACCCAAAAAGTGCTCACTACCTCATCTACCACATTACATGACTCATTTGTCCATATTTCCTACCATATCTACCTTCAAAACCTTAAAATCCCATTAAAAAGCCTCCAAAAGGCCACAAAACCATCAAAAAAGCCTCCAAAAGGTTAAAAAACCCCTTTTTCCCCCAAAATTATCTAAAATTCCTCCAAAATAGCAAAAACCCTCTAAAAAGGGAATAAAAAATATAAAAAAAGGAGGAAAAAGAGGAAAAAGGAGGAAAAAACCCTATAGAGCTGACCTAAACCATATGGTTCCCAAAACCATGGGCCAGCACTCCACCACTAAAAACCTATAAATAGGTGATGGAGACCCCTCATTTCATATCCACAGTCAAATACACCCTTACTCTGCCAAAATCACTCTCGAAACCCTAGCTCACCCTTGAGCTACTTTCATCATTGAGTGCCCCTTTTGGCCCATTTCCAACCTTTTGGAGAAAGAGAAGGAGCAAAGCTGGAGTTTGGAGCAACCCTCTTGGACCATTGCAAGAACTTCACCAACCTCTAAACTTGAGGTAAAATTTTAATACAAAAAAAGAAAGATCTTCACCATATTTCATGTTTTTGTTATGTTTAGTAATGCTCATGCTAGTTTAGAATTCGTATTGTTTTCTTACTTTATTTAATTGTTTATTGAACTGCTACTAAGGAGTCCATTCTCCTTAGTAGGTGCTCATTTGCACAAGCTAGGGTGAAAACCCTAGCTACAGTTTTGGCGACTCCGCTTGTGTTTCTTTTGAATTTCTGGTTATAGTTTTAATAGTTTTAAGCGTTTTCAATTTTCTGTAATATTTTTCTGTTTTTTCCCTTCAGCTGTCCCTTTCGGCTGCCGTAAACCGCGTCTTTTACCCCCCACAGTTGCGTTTCGACCGCGTTTTTCAGGCCTTTACCTGCGATCCGACCACGGCTCTCAGACTGTTTTCGGCGCCCTGCCGGAGGATTCAAGTCTATTACCTGCGATCCGACCGTGGCTAGTAGCTTGTTTGGTGCGATCCGATGGCGACTGTTAACCATTTTTACGCGTCCTGCCTACGGCTTTCAGCCATTTCTCTGCAACCCGCCGGTGTCTTTAAGACGTTTTCACGTGTCCTGCTTGTGGCTTTCAGCCATTTCTCTGCAACCCGCCGGCGTCTTTAAGCCATTTTCCTGTGGCTTTCAACCATTTTCCTGCAACTCGCCGACGTCTTTAGGCCATTTTCCCGCGTCCCGTTTGCGGCTTTCAGCCATTTTCCTGCAACCCGCCTGCGGCTTTCTACCTGTTTCCAGCGACCCGATTGCATCTTTCGGCCAAAATCCCGCAACTGTTGAGCTGTTTCCCGCGGTCCGACCACCCAAATTTGCCATAGACCCGCGGTCTGTTTTCTACATTTTTTCCTGTTTTGAACCCAGCACTTTGCTGCAATATTTTCTGCACTTGCACAGCCATCTGTCCTGCCTGCAGCCATCCTTCCCTACATCCTTTTCTGCAGTATTATTTTTGTTCCATTTACAAAATATTTTGTTTTAAATTTCAACATTTTAATTGAAAAAGAGAAAATTTTGCATTTCAAAGTTTAAATTCTGTATTGTTATTTTTAGTTAAGTTGCCCACTCTGTGGCACTTTTACTTGGGTTCATCATCTCACACGCACACACTCTGTCACCTAATTCAAGTGAGCCTTAAAAAACTACTTAACACAACCAACATTCTAACCCCACTTGGGGAACACATAAGAATTTTTGTAGTTAGGTAGGATCGGGGGGATAGGCATCCAAATAACACCCCTCGGTTGCTTACACTTTAGACATAGCTTTTGTCCATTAGGGAACCAAAATCCCCTAGTATTTTTTGGTAGGGTCACAACCAGTTTATCAGAGGGCCTCTCCCCTAGGAGGGTTGAAGTCGCCAAACTGGTTTCAGAGGCCTGAGTGGAATACCGCAATCCATTTAGTAACCGAAGGCTACCTTTCGCAGTTCTCGGGGTATCCTTGTATGGGGATACTGCGGTGATAGAACCAAACGACAGATTCACCTTTTCTGGATGTGTCATGAACGGGGTATCTTAGTTGCCTTTCTTCTAGGATTGACTACCCGGTGTCCCTCCCGGTAGGGGGATATCTTTAGCCACTTGGCTCTACTTTCCATATTGTCTGACTTGGATTTCATCACCTTGCAGAGGATATGTCTAGTTGAGTTAGAATACTATTTAGTTAGGTGTTTGCATGCTCCCTTACCTCCTTTTGGTCTAGCGAGTCCACTATTTTCATTTTTTAGGAAACCTGCTACTTGTCAGTATTCTGACCATTTCTGTTGATACTCCACTTATTGTAGCACAGCTGTTACAGTAAGTGTTTTGAGTTGGTTGTTGGCCTGAGTGCCATATTTTTTGAGCTCTCCTTATGCACACTCGGTTGCATTAAGTTTTTTGAGTTGTTTTTCACTCAACACAACCCCCAGATATTTGACACCATTTGTCACCATTGAGTCCCCGAGACATTCTCGGCACCTCCGGGGCGAGCCCCCGCAGCACGGTTCACTTGACACCACCCGTCATAGACATAGATCTCCATCACTTGATACCACTCATCATAGATTTCGAGCTTTGTCACTTGACTCCACTCGTCAATGGCATATAACTCTGTCACCCGAGCTAGACGCCCCTTATTTTACCTCTGATTCTGAGGCAGAGTCTGAGAACCCCATTTACACTGCACCAACCAGCCCCATGGCTGGCGTGACTTCCACCCCTTTCTTTGTAGGGACCATTGGTGGAGCATCCACTACCACACCTGCTTTGGGTATGCCCTCGATGGGGCCCACATCTACCATTCAGATCACTACACCCATTCCAGTAGCTGAAATACCTATTCCTACTCCATCAGTGACTCACACTAACCTTGGCGGTGCAGGACCGTCCCATACCACTTTCGTCCCTACACTTGGGGGCAACCTCCCAAACCCTGCCCCTACACTTGGGAGCATTGGCCCCACCATGGTCCAACCCACTAGTATGTCACATCCTTCTACTAGTTTTCCATTCATGGCTAGCCTCAACCTTCCTGACCTAGCGAGACTGACTAACGATCCCATCAGACACGACCCTACGTGGCCTCACATGCCCACCAAGCTTCCCTCTGACATCCCTAAGTTTGAGGGCAAGGCAGGTGAGGACCATATTATGTCCTTCCATCTATGGTGTTCCTCCAACTCCATAGTGGACGACTCTATCTGCCTCCGTCTGTTACAGCGCACCTTCACTGGCTCTATAGCTAAGTGGTACATCGAGCAGCCCTATGGGACCCATGCCACCTTTACTTCCCTTGCCTCGACTTTCCTGCAGTTCTTTCAGTTACCTGTCCGCTATGACGCAGGAGTTGAGATCCTACTGTCTTGCAAACAGAACACGGCTACCCACATCACTGACCATATTCATGAGTGGCGTCGACGCCGCAGCCTCTGCAAAATTAAGTTAGACGACCGTATCTTCTTAGATTGGTTTCCAAAATCCCTCCTTCCTGTCATTGCCAAGGATGTGGCATCCGAACGACCCCAGTCTGAAGAAGAGGCCATCCTCAAAGCCCACCAATTTGACCTCATTTAAAATGCCCAATTTTCCACTTTTTTTCCCAATTTCAACCTTTGACTAGTTTTACTGTTTTGACCTCCAAATCAACCCAAATGCTCCCAAATCTTCTGTAGGAGTGTATTAATGGTATTTAGACTTGAATATAAGGTTCAGGGATGTTTTATGGCCCTCCAAATACTGCTGCAAACTTGATTTGTATTCTGATCAATATATGTAATTTTGACTAGTAATTTGTGCATCAAATCCCCCTCGGGTAACACTGCAAATGGCCTTCCAAATGCCTCCAAACTCCCACAAATTTATGAACAGAGGTATATAATGTGTTAAGTATGTTATTAAGGTCTCATATGCACCATTAATTTATTTTTAATACTGTTCTAACTCTCTCACATTCAACAGCAAAAACCCCCAATTCGACCCTTGGGGAAATGGCACTATTTCACCTCCCAATACAACTAAACTGAGTAAAAATGATTCAAATGCTCAAGTACAGTACATGAAACTTGTAGAAGACATCCATGGCAGTATATTTATCACAAATATATCATAGAATCATCCATCCATTCGAAATAATCAACATTATAGTGTCATACATCAATGCATTGGGGAAATGGACATTGTTTGCTCATTAATCAATAGTTTTGCATACAACCAGTGGGTATTTCGACCTGAGACTTTCTGAATATGAATAACAGAGCATATGAAGCTATTACAATCATAAATATGTAATGAGAATCTCTCTCAAGAAGCACAAGTGCTCACCAAAAACGCCCTCCCTCAAGGAGCACGAATATGCCTTCAAAACTGGAAACGGTGGAGAGAAAGTGCTGCACTAAACCAAACCATGAAACTTCCTGTAGCTGCTACCTGCAAATAAAAACTCCATTAAAGCACCATGAAAGACCTGAGTGGCCTCTCCAAACACCAACTTGGATGGGAATCTTTCACCCTCGAAATTGGCTAAGGCAAGAAACTAGTCATCCACTATCTCTCTCTTCACAAATGCAATTTTTCTCAACTCATCAAAAGCCATTCTCATACTTGATTTCTACATTTTATAACCAACATTATCCTTCAAGGGGTCGAAATCCTCTCAATAGATTCAATAATTTTCCATTTAGAAAATATTCCTCATTTGCCACTTGTCTCCTAGTTCCAACCTTCCATCTTCTCCCAAATTCGAATTTGAGTCTCTTTAGATTCCTCCAACTCCATGAGTGCCTTCTTGAGCCTATTTTTGGGGCTGACATGTCATAATGGTCAGGTGTAAGAAGTCAGGTCTGAATTTTGTCATAAAATGTCATAGATGCTTCATTATTGTTGTCATAAAACTAGGGAATCTAGCCCATGTGTCCACTAGTCTCCAATTTGACTCTTCCTCTCCCATGGAGGTTACTATTGTCAGAACCCAAAATTTCTGAAAAATTTAAAATTTTTATTATAACAATAAATGTTAGTTAATATCATTCCTGGTCCTGTTTAATTTCAGTAACTAAACATAATTTTGTTTAAAAGATTCTGTCTTACTACAATTGTGATTTCTGTGATTTTAAATGTTGACTGTTTTTGTTTCAAACTGCAAAGGGAGAGCTAGCCATAGCTGACTGGCTTACTTAGCTTATGAGCTAATGCATAATTTGTCTTTCGTTCGCAGGTACACCGGTGTAGTATGGATCATCGTAATTTAATTTTCTTTTGTAAGTATCAAAACTTCTTTCCCCTGCACTGTATAAACTTAAAGAAGATCTATTTACTATTACTGGTTGTCGTGTAAGACAGTAAAGTTCTTTTCATGAAAATTGATACTTGAATTAAGATTGATAGTCTGCCTCGACATGATATCTCTTAACCGGGACAGTATCATCAGGTTTTGCGATGAATTACAAAGCTTCCCGTCGTATCCATTGCGATATGATCATGACCCTATGTTAATGATGTAACTATCACTGTAACAATTTGTTTGTATCATGTTTACTGTCTGCATATAGTGACGTTTGCATTATGTGATATATTGTCAACTATTACCGGTGATTACTGCTGTGTTCACGTGTTATTAGCATGAGTTGGAGTTGTGACGCCTCTAGTGATGTTCCATTATATTCATCTATGTTTCAAGGTCCAACGTCCACTTAGTATTATTGTTTAACTTATGTAATCTAACTCTGTCTTGGTTTTAATCTATGTTCCTGGTATGGACCTGTAGATGAGTTTATATTTAGACATCATGACAATAAATATTGTTATTCTCATTGTTGATTGTTCACCATAGTATTGGGAGATTTATGGTAATTAGAACTTATATAAAAATATTGTATCCAATCATATAGTTATGGTAACATTTCAAGGTCTTAAGTGACATGAAGTTTTTCATTTGAAAGTTGACTACATCATTGTTTAAATGATTGTAGGTCAAAACATAATGGGCTCTTTACATTATCGATGGCTTGGTTTTTAATATATATATATAATACAATGATTATCAATCATAGTGCTTCTCCATACGTTGAACAAGGTTTATATTCATGCAATGATTTGGAATCGGTGATCAATTAATCAAGCTGCAACTGAACTATAGAGACTCGACCCATATGAAATTTATAAATTAACTGGCTACGTGTTTGATTCTCTTCCCTGCGTTGGTTGATATATAAGCCAATATCGAAACCCTACCTGGTCATTGTCATTGCCTTCGGGCTCGGGTTGTTCTAAGGGAGAAACCCTCCATGTCTGAACTCGGAGCTGGGCACTGTAAAATGCTATTGTTTAGGTTCCGGTCACGTTGTTTTATTTCTCTGGTAGCATAGAAGTCCTCGGCTCTGCTATTTGCGTCTACTACAGTTTCTTTGTATCTTGGTTTCGTTGTTATCACCATTTTCAGTCACCTGCTACTTACAGCTTTCCACTGTCGCTGGTGTGAGTATGAGGCAGGGTTTCACTATTGTTTTTATCCATGAGGTGGTTGTGCATTTGGGTTTGGGAGTGTGCTTCTCGACTGGTTCATTCACAGCTTAAGGGTTTTGTTTAAATTTGTTGCCTGTCGTGGCTGTCAATAGAGGGGTACTGGAAGTCTCTCTTACTCATCCAACTGACGAATGTAATGGGGTTTCGTTACTTGTTTCCACTGGTGGCTACCAGGTTGTCCACGGCTCGCATTCCTCCATGGCTCAGGTAAGATAATATCCATATTTTCACAGTTTTGGTTTTTCAAAAGAATGTTTAGATTTACAATAGTATTAACAACTCTCGGCATTGATAATGTGGTTAACATCTCTCGACATTTGATAATATGCAGGTCACGCTGTTCTGACGGTGCACAGGGCTTCATCTCCAGCGCTGGCTCCTCCGGGTAAGCCTGGTTATCCACGGCTGTCTCTCCCTTTGTTGGTTTTGTTGCGTTAGGGTTAAGTCTTGGAGGGACCTTCTGTGTAACGGGTTGTTATGATTCTTGTGACATGGATACAGTCACATGTATAAATTGTTTTATTTATAAAAGGGTTTGATACCTGGCATGTCTATGGAGAACCATCTACGGCTCAGACTGTATGAGGCCAAGGTTGTTATTGTCATTGTATTTTCTATATGTAGGGTTTTACCCACGCTGTAAAGTTAGTAGTTACTGTGATATCGGGCCTGTCATGTGGCCGTGTATCATTCTGTGTTTTTGTTAAATGAATAGAGTGTTTAAATTATATAAGGACTGTTTTGCGTTCTCAGATACTTGCAAGTATGAAAATTCTGCTGTAGGTGAATCCATGTATCTGTCTCTCTGCGTTTTCTTGGATTTTGAGTGTTTAATAAAAGAATGTTGATGGTTTTCTACCATTCTGTAATGGTTAATTAAAACCCTGGCGAGTTGGGGTTCTGTTCCTGGTTTCAAACATATATATGAAATTGTTTGAGTTCGGTGGTGACTGGAACGAGTTGTGAAATTTTGATGTTTTTGTTTTTATATCGAATGTAACTGTGGATAAAAGAAATATATATATATATAGACTATGTATAAAACCTACTGTAGGTTCGACTTGTTATAGAAGGCATTTCTATTCTCTTGTTTCAACTTGTCGACTTAATGTAGTATGGCTACGGCCGTAATAGGTTTATTATCCACTAATAACTATGAGGGTTTGTAACAGCCAACAATGGCTAAGCTCGTTGATGGTTTTTCTGCGTTTTAAAAAAATGTTTGACTATAGATATGATAACCTACGACAGAGCTGTGTATTTCATGTAATACAATGCTCGATAATGAACAGTGATTCTATGCTTATGAATTGGACAAAGAAACAATAAAGTCTCTGTGTACTAAGACTTGGCTTCGAGCCAGTCAAGATGTTTGTCTTGTATTAAAATAACTCTGTTAATCTGTGTTGTGACAACATGGCTATAAGTACTATATTGTTAGGTTTTAAAAGACAAAACAATTTACAGTTTATGTGTTTGTATTTTGACTATGATTTTTATTGAATGAGATTGTATGGAAATTTTTAAACAATGAAACATTGTTGCAACCACATCTTTGGATAATCGATAACAGTCAATTATGTTCTGAGTGTAGATAAATAAAATGATATAAATTTTGTTCTCCTTTAGCTCGAATACAGAGACTAACCTATATCTATAATTGACAGAAATATGAAACAGATATATATATATAGGTATATTGCTCTAGTAGAAACTATTCCTGTACATTTCTCTATTGGGAAAACATTTCACAGTAATTCTAAGATTTATCTATGTGTCTGTCTTATGATTGTTTTAATGAGTGTATTTTCTGAAATAACTATTATATAGTATTCTATATCTATTATTTATCTCTTAATAAAGATTCTAGAAATAAATAACCAAGATATTTGATTACTGTAATAGTAACAAATATATTCTGCATAGAATAATTACTCTATTTAAGTGATAATAGGAAAAATTCTAAGACATACGAGTTCTGCAAATTCTATCAAAAGACAATTACAGAAAATAAACTGATCTACTGAAAATAAATACTGTTTAAAACACAGTTGAGATAGTCCATTCTACATTTAAATTTATTAGATAAATAACAGGAAGAGTGGCAGAACCTGTATCTCTGGTAGACAATAACAACAATGGGAGGCTGTTCCTCCCTACCAATTCCTGGAGAGTGCCCAGACAGCACTTCTCAGGACCCCCGAGCTTGCTCTGGTCTAACTGGCTGGAACTAGGTACAGCCAACAATTCCCTCAGCCAAAACAGCTATACTGGAACCAAGTTACTGCAACTTCCTGACTCAAAACACTTCCTTACTGTTTTCCCACTACCTCAATGGGACTCCTGAATAGCATTCACCTGAATGTATTCTCCCTCCAGAACAAATGTTGAACCCCCAGCTCAGTTCATTGAGTAGTATTTAAAAGATTGCCTAGGTCTTAGTTGGGTTAACTGTCATTAATGAGCCACCTGCTCAGATTCCACTTTCTTGGGGAATCATGACCCCAAAATATAGGGAAGTTGCCACCTGCAACTCAGGAAGTGTTTGAGGATGCTGCCACTTGTCTTTTGTCCTTCCACCTAATTCCATCCACCAGTTAGACCAGTAACCTCTTTTAACAGCTCTCCCATGCTGTTGTCTACATAATTTATTTATTAATAATAATTATTCAGAATTTACATTCCATTTCTGGAGACTCTGCTGAGTCATCCATTCCTACTTAGCATTAAATTTAACATAATGTCTCAGGAATATTAATAAATAATTACATTATTTTAATAAAATTGGGGTATGTGACAACTATTCCTTTCCATTTCGACCTAATATGCTCAATGCCATGTGTTATGACTTACCAACTCACCCAAGAGTGTTCACCTTCCCATGAATTCGAATTGGCAAGAGAGAGCTGCCATGTGTCATTGAAAAATCAAGCTAGTGTGGGTCCCACCACCTCCATATGTCTCCAAAACCACTTGCCACCTAGAATTTCTCTTGAATTTATTTATTCATCATATTTATTAAATGCTTGAACCCTTATAATGTCTAAATATCATTTATTAGTTTCCTTATTACCATCCCACATGTGCCCATCCAACCTAGGAAACTAGTAGGATTGATGGGATTGTATTACTATGCATTTATTTGAATGGGGACATTACAGTCCTCCCCACCCAAGATTGCTTGTCCTCAAGCAATTTCAAATTTGGATGCTACAAAATCTTCTCCTCTTCCCATGTGGCATCTTCGTTTGGTAAGTCCTTCCATTGCACTAAATATTCTTTGATGATTCTACTCCTCAACCTTCTTTCCCGTGTCTTCAAAATCTTTTCCGGAACAAGTGTGAGCTGACCTTCATCATCCAAAGGAGGAAGTATTTCTGAAGTGATGATTTGCTGACCAAGAGCTTTCTTAAGACAAGAAACATGAAATACATTGTGGATTTTACTCCCTTCCGGAAGTTCTAGTTCATATGCTACTTCTCCAACCTTCCGCACTACCTTGTATGGCCCATAGTACCTTGGTTTTAATTTTTCTGCTCCATTCTTTTTGAGAGATGTTTGTTTATAGGGCTGCAACCTTAAATATACTAAATCATTGACTTGAAAGGTTCTCTCTTCTCTATGTCTATCAGCATATTGTTTTTGTTGATTTTGAGCAACCTGCAAATTGTCTTTCAAGAGCTTTAAAATTTCTTGGCTCTCTTCCACCCAATATTTATCCTTTGGGGCTCTACTATCACCAAATATAATGTCAGCAAATGTAAGGGCATCATAACCATATAATGCTTTGAAAGGAGACATTCCTATTGACATATGATAAGTGGTGTTGTAGCAAAACTCACCCAAATGTAGCCATTTTGCCCATGCTTTTTGCTGCCCTCCCACATAATTTCTTAGGTATCCTTCCAACCATTGGTTTACCCTCTCTGTTTGTCCATCAGTTTTTGGATGATAGCTGGTACTTGGAGTCAATTGAGTGCCTACCAATCTAAAAAGTTCTTGCCAAAAAGCACCCATGAATCTACTATCTCTATCACTGACAATGCTCTTGGGGAGCCCATGCAATCTGAAGATTTCTTTGAAAAAAATATCAGCCACTTGTGCAGCACTAAAAGATGATGTAACAGCAAAGAAATGAGCAAATTTTGTCAACCTATCAACTACCACATAGATGCAATCCTTACCTAAGGATTTAGGCAATCCGGTGATGAAATCCATGGAAATACTGTCCCATTTTTGCTCCGGAATGGGCAATGGTTGTAATAGGCCGGCTGGACATGTAAGTTCTGATTTGTTTTGTTGACATGCTTTACATTCATTCACATACTTCTGAACATCTTCCTTCAGCCCCTTCCAAAAAAATCTTTGCCTCAACTGTCTATAAGTTTTGAAGATCCCCGGATGGCCCGCTAGTGGGGAATCATGTGCTTCTTGCAAAATTCGGTACTTGAGCTTGGAGTTGTGAACTAAATAAATTCTTCCCTTATAATATATCAGCCCATTCAAAATCCTATAATTATCATCCCCTTTGATTCCATCCAACACATCACAAGCAAATTTGTCTTTGGCATATTCAACTAGTAGCATGTTTTTCCAATCCTTGGCAATATCCATGAGAGAAAAGGAAGGCCTTCTTGACAAAGCATCTGCTACTATATTATTCTTTCCTTTGACATATTCAATATCAAAATCATAAGCTTGAATCTTGCTTACCCACTTTTGTTGCCTTTCATTTAGATCTTTTTGGGTGAGAAAGTGTCTTAGACTATTATGGTCAGTTTTCACCACAAACTTGTTGCCCACCAAGTATTGTCTGAATTTGGCCAATGCATGCATAATGGCCAGCATTTCTTTATCATAGATGGAGTAAATTTTTTCATGAGGCTGCAACTTTCTGCTCTCAAAGGCTATGGGGTGTTGGCCTTGCTTTAGGACAGCCCCTATTCCTCCACCTGAAGCATCACATTCCACAACAAAAGGTTTAGTAAAATCAGGAAGTGCAAGTATGGGACAACTACTCATTACCTCTTTCATTTTTTGGAATGCTTTTTCATCCTCTTCATCCCACTTGAAAGCATCCTTCTTAGTCAAATCAGTGAGTGGAGAAGTCAACTTGGAGAACCCTTTCACAAATTTTCTGTAGTAGGTGCATATGCCAATAAAGCCTCTCAATTCGGTAATATTTTTTGGTGATGGCCATTCCAAGATAGCCCTGATTTTTTCCATGTGTACCTTCACTCCTTCTTGCCCAATAATGTGCCCAAGATACAGTAATTCTTTCATCCCAAACTCACATTTTGATAATTTAGCAAATAAGGACTCTTCTTGCAAGATTTTCAACACAATCTCTAACTGTTGCAAATGCTCTTCCCATGTTTTACTGTAAATGAGAATATCATCAAAGAAAACCAAAACAAACCTTCTTAGTTGCTTGCAAAATATCCTATTCATACATGCTTGAAAGGTGGCTGGAGCATTAATTAACCCAAAAGGCATGACAAGAAATTCAAAGTGGCCAAAATGACATCGAAAAGCGGTCTTTTGCACATCTTCATCTTTCATTCGAATTTGGTGATACCCTGATCTAAGGTCAATTTTTTAGAAGTATTTGGCTCCATGTAGCTCATCCATGAGCTCATCAATCCTAGGAATAGGATACCTATTCTTGATAGTCTTTTTGTTCAAGGCTCTAAAATCTATGCACATTCTCAATGTTCCATCTTTTTTCTTCACTAGCACTACTGAAGAAGCATAAGGGCTAGAGCTTGGTCTAATGAGCCCCAACTCTAGGAGTTCTTGGATAGCTTTTTCAATCTCATCTATAAACCTTTTAGGATGTCTATAAGGTGGTATCTGAATGGGTGAAGTACCCTCCTCCAAAACAATACTGTGCTCAACCCCCCTATCTGGTGGCCTACCATGTGGAAGGTCTCTAAAAACCTTTTCATATTTTTGCAAAAGTTTCTCTATCTCCTTTGGGTGTTTGACAATATTTCTAGTTGGCTTGGGAGATGTAATATGACATTCAGCAGCCCATTCTATATCCCCATGCCTCAATATAGATCTCATGCTATTGCAAGTCACTACTTGATTTGGATAAGTGTGTTGCCCTCTCACAACTCTTTGTACTCCTTTTGAATCTTGGAATTTCATTTCGGGAATTTGATAATTTACTGTATGCTCTCCTATTGAATACAACCATTGCACTCCCAAAACCACATTAGTATCAGCAACATCAACCACATAAAAACTATCAACAAAAGTATAGTTACCTACGGTGACTTGCAGCTTTGGAACCCATGTTTTGCATTGCATTGTGTTGTGACCGGGAATGACAACTGTGAAGCCATCAAATGGTTCAATAGGTATCTTTCTTTTCTCTACCATCTCTGCATCAATGAAGTTATGAGTGGCTCCTCCATCTACCAAAACTGAAGTTCTTTGTCCTTGTACCACACCTTTGCATCGGATAGTATGATAGCGAGGTACTGCTGAAAGCACTGCCATTCTTGCTTTGTCCGGTGAAGGCTGATTTTCTTCTTGTCTTTCCTCTTCTACTGTTGTCTCATATGCCTCTTCTTGATCTGAAATATGTCCATCTTCATCCATGCCCCCATCATACCCCTCATTATCAGAAAATACTTCTATGTATTGAGCCTTTCCTTTGGTACATTTGTGCCCCGGTGTCCATGGTTGGAAGCATGTGAAGCATAGTTTCTTTTTTCTAAGTTCATCCCTGTTTAGTCCCTCTTTTTTATTCCTCTCAAATGACTCTCTTTGCCAAGTTTTCTTATCATATCCATCCCTTTGCCAAGGTTTCTTTTCAAATTTATAGCTAGGCTTAGGAGGAAATCTCGTTCTAGGAAGCACATTTTGGAGATCCCTAGTCAAGCTCATTGCATCTTTTAATGTAGTTGGCTTGTGGGCTTTGACCAAACCTCTTAAGGGTTCGGCCAAACCTTCAGTGAACAGCAATACTAATCTTCCCATAGATACATCAGCCACCTTGACTGATAATTTTTGAAAGTCCAACATATATTCGGTAGGGGACCCAGTTTGCTTCAATTGAGCTAGTTCTTTGAAAGGCAATTCTGGATCTTTTTGTTCAAATCTTTCTAGTACCCTGTCAACAAATTATCCATATGTTTTAACTTGATTATGACCCAAGGTTTTCATCCCATGAAACCACCATTCATTGGCATCTCCTTCCAAATGCAAAATGGCCATTTTTAATGCATCCTCTTCCAACATAGGATTCAGCTGAAAATATACATCCAATTTTTGCACCCAAGTGTTAGCAGAATTTTGAGAAGAACCATCAAAAGTAGGAAGTGACATTTTTCCAATAGCACTATTCAATTCTTTGTTATGGAATGGACTCCTATTGTCTCCCTTCATTTTAATCTTTTGCATAGCATCAATGTAGTCACTAAGTGGTACACCTCTTTTACACTCTTCATTCAAATCATTCCAATCATTTACTAGTTTCTTGTAATCCAATTCAAGATTGGGCTCTTCTTTGGGTGTGAGAAATTTAGGTGCAGTATGCCTTTGTGTGCTTTGAAATTCATCAGGTCTATTATGAGGTCCTGTACTTGAGAAAATATGCTCATTCCCTTTCATCTTTTCCCCTGAGTGTGAACCACTATTATCTCCTATCATCCATTTGCCTGAAAGTTGGCTACCCAAAATTCGAAACCTTTCATCATTTGTTTATTCATATCTAGCATAACCATGGTAAGTCCTTCAAAACATGGTTTTAAGGCTTCAATAAATTCCTCCTTATGTCTTAATTTTTCCTCCTCTCTACCCATTGTTTTAGAAAAAAACTCTTTTTCTGCTACTATCTCTTCTTCAACCAAAACTTCTTCAACTACTGATTCAAAGGGTGGTGTTTTATTTGTTTGGCTTCTTGTTAATACCATCAGGTGCCAAGACCATGCTCTGATACCACTTGTACTATCCCTTTTTCAAATTTTATTAAAATGCCCAATTTTCCACTTTTTTTTTCCAATTTCAACCTTTGACTAGTTTTACTGTTTTGACCTCCAAATCAACCCAAATGCTCCCAAATCTTCTGTAGGAGTGTATTAATAGTATTTAGACTTGAATATAAGGTTCATGTATGTTTTATGGCCCTCCAAATACTGCTGCAAACTTGATTTGTATTCTGATCAATATATGTAATTTTGACTAGTAATTTGTGCATCAAATCCCCCTCGGGTAACACTGCAAATGGCCTTCCAAATGCCTCCAAACTCCCACAAATTTATGAAAAGAGGTATATAATGTGTTAAGTATGTTATTAAGGTCTCATATGCACCATTAATTTATTTTTAATACTGTTCTAACTCTCTCACATTCAACAGCAAAAACCCCCAATTCGACCCTTGGGGAAATGGCACTATTTCACCTCCCAATACAACTAAACTGAGTAAAAATGCTTCAAATGCTCAAGTACAGTACATGAAACTTGTAGAAGACATCCATGGAAGTATATTTATCACAAATATATCAGATAATCATCCATCCATTAGAAATAATCAACATTATAGTGTCATACATCAATGCATTGGGGAAATGGACATTGTTTGCTCATTAATCAATAGTTTTGCATACAACCAGTGGGTATTTCGACCTGAGATTTTCTGAATATGAATAACAGAGCATATGAAGCTATTACAATCATAAATATGTAATGAGAAGCTCTCTCAAGAAGCACAAGTGCTCACCAAAAATGCCCTCCCTCAAGGAGCACGAATATGCCTTCAAAACTGGAAACGGTGGAGAGAAAGTGCTGCACTAAACCAAACCATGAAACTTCCTGTAGCTGCTACCTGCAAATACAAACTCCATTAAAGCACCATGAAAGACCTGAGTGGCCTCTCCAAACACCAACTTGGATGGGAATCTTTCACCCTCGAAATTGGCTAAGGCAAGAAACTAGTCATCCACTAGCTCTCTCTTCACAAATGCAATTTTTCTCAACTCATCAAAAGCCATTCTCATACTTGATTTCTACATTTTATAACCAACATTAGCCTTCAAGGGGTCGAAATCCTCTCAATAGATTCAATAATTTTCCATTTAGAAAATATTCCTCATTTGCCACTTGTCTCCTAGTTCCAACCTTCCATCTTCTCCCAAATTCGAATTTGAGTCTCTTTAGATTCCTCCAACTCCATGAGCACCTTCTTGAGCCTATTTTTGGGGCTGACATGTCATAATGGTCAGGTGTAAGAAGTCAGGTCTGAATTTTGTCATAAAATTTCATAGATGCTTCATTATTGTTGTCATAAAACTAGGGAATCTAGCCCATGTGTCCACTAGTCTCCAATTTGACTCTTCCTCTCCCATGGAGGTTACTATTCCTTCCCATTTCGACCTAATATGCTCAATGCCATGTGTTATGACTTACCAACTCACCCAAGAGTGTTCACCTTCCCATGAATTCGAATTGGCAAGAGAGAGCTGCCATGTGTCATTGAAAAATCAAGCTAGTGTGGGTCCCACCACCTCCATATGTCTCCAAAATGTTAATATTTAATATGATAAGACTCAAAATAGCAGCATTACATTCCATTTCACAATAATAGCATATACATGATCACTGAAGAAACAACAAGCATAGCATAAACACAAGAGACACAGATTTATCCTGGGAAACCCTCATGGGGTAGAAAACCCAGTAAAGCTTCCTCAATATAGATGATCAGCAATACACAAAGATGCAAACCAAAGATATGATCTCCTCCTCCACCATAGCAGACCTCTCCTCCACAAGTGCGCCTTTCTCAAGTGAGTGTGTGTGTCAAATGAGGAACACACCTCCTCTATTTATACACTACACTGACATATATTTTACACAGGTACACGTAGGCTTGTATTTAACCAATGGGTTAAATACCCCACTACAACTGACTGGGCTGACCCCTCTAGGGTGGTCTAATAACCCTTTGACCCACATAACATATACAGGGCCGACCCCCACTAGGGAAGTCTAATAACCCGAGTTACCACATTCCGACGGAGGAATAAACATCTCCGGATATACAATAAGATCTTCACGGAGGAATGAAACATCTCCGAAATAATAAAGTACAAATATAATATTCTTTGAAGTTACAATATCTCAACACTCCCCCTTAACGAGAAGGATATTATAACAACATCTGCACGAGCAAGGAGTCATCAACATCATACATGATACATCTATAAATCATTGGAAGCTTTCTCAACATCATCAGTAACTCAAGCAGTTACTGGAACATCGACATCTTCAGTATTGAGTCTTTATCTTCTGTAGCACTTGAACAGCTGCAACAATATCATCATCTGGATCCTCACGATTATCGTCATCACACGATCATCAGCATCATCATCTCACGATCATCAGCATCGTCATCACACGATCATCAGCATCGTCATCTCACGATCATCAGCATCGTCATCTCACGATCATCAGCATCGTCATCACACGATCATCAACATCGTCATCACATGATCATCAGCATCGTCATCACACGATCATCAGCATCGTCATCTCATGATCATCAGCATCGTCATCTCACGATCATCAGCATCGTCATCTCACAATCATCAGCATCGTCATCACACGATCATCAGCATCGTCATCTAGATCATCACGATCAGCAGCATCGTCATCTAGATCATCACGATCAGCAGCATCGTCATCTAGATCATCACGATCAATAAAATCGTCATCTAGATCATCACGATCAACAACATCATCAATACAAGTATAAATATCATTAATACAAGTATCCTCATCAATACAAGTATACACATCATCAATACAAGTATACACATCATCAATACAAGTATCCTCATCAATACAAGTATACACATCATCAATACAAGTATCCTCATCAATACAATTATACACATCATCAATACAAGTATCCTCATCAATACAAGTATACACATCATCAATACAAGTATCCTCATCAATACAAGTATACATATCATCAATACAAGTATCCTCAATAGCAGCATACCCTACAACACACAAGATCCAATTACGGGATGATCAATCCCTCTCACTTTAGGACATAGGTCCAAGGATGATACAATCCTGATCCGCTTACGGGATGATCAGTCCCTCTCGGTTTAAGACAACTCTCATGTCTATGGATGATGCAATCCAGATCAACTTACAGGATGATCAATCCTTATCACTTTAAGACACCTCACCATGTATAGGGACGAGGCAATCCCAATCTATTTACTGGATGATTAGTCCTTATCACTTTAAGACATCTCACCAAGTCTAGGGACGAGGCAATCCCAATCTATTTACAGGATGATTAGTCCTTATCACTTTAAGACATATCACCATGTCTAGGGACGAGGCAATCCCAATCTATTTACAGGATGATTAGTCCTTATCACTTTAAGACATATCACCATGTCTAGGGACGAGGCAATCCCAATCTATTTACAGGATGATTAGTCCTTATCACTTTAAGACATCTCACCATGTCTAGGGATGAGTCAATCCCAATCTATTTACAGGATGATTAGTCCTTATCAGTTTAAGACATCTCACCATGTCTAGGGATGAGGCAATCCCAATCTATTTACAGGATGATTAGTCCTTATCACTTTAAGACATCTCACCATGTCTAGGGACGAGTCAATCCCAATCTATTTACATGATGATTAGTCCTTATCAGTTTAAGACATCTCACCATGTCTAGGGATGAGGCAATCCCAATCTATTTACAGGATGATTAGTCCACTCAATCTCATTTAGGACTATCCTTCCTTTCAAAATTACTGGATTTACTGTCCAAGGATGATTTAATCCATTCAATTCATTTAGGACTATCCTTCCTTTCGGAATTACTGGATTTACTGTCCAAGGATGATTTAATCCACTCAATTCATTTAGGACTATCCTTCCTTTCGGAATTACTGGATTTACTGTCCAAGGATGATTTAATCCACTCAATTCATTTAGGACTATCCTTCCTTTCGGAATTACTGGATTTACTGTCCAAGGATGATTTAATCCACTCAATTCATTTAGGACTATCCTTCCTTTTGGAATTACTGGATTTACTGTCCAATGATGATTTAATCCACTCAATTCATTTAGGACTATCCTTCCTTTCGGAATTACTGGATTTACTGTCCAAGGATGATTTAATCCACAACCGTACATTTAGGACCTACGTCCAAGGATGACTTAATCCTCAACCGTACATTTAGGACCTACGTCCAAGGATGACTTAATCCTCAACCGTACATTTAGGACCACGTCCAAGGATGACTTAATCCTCAACCGTACATTTAGGACCTACGTCAAAGGATGACTTAATCCTCAACCGTACATTTAGGACCTACGTCCAAGGATGACTTAATCCTCAACCGTACATTTAGGACCTACGTCCAAGGATGACTTAATCCTCAACCGTACATTTAGGACTACGTCCAAGGATGACTTAATCCTCAACCATCCACCAAGGACTTCATTCTCGAAGACATACGTCTATGGCTCTTCTTTAGGACTGAAGTCCAGGGATGATCCAATCCCCTCACATGTTCACCAAAAACTTCATTCTCGAAGACATATGTCTACAGCTCTTCTTTAGGACTGAAGTCCATGGATGATCCAATCCCCTCACATGTTCACCAAGAACTTCATTCTCGAAGACATACGTCTACGGCTCTCTTGAGGATGATGCAATCCTATCATGTCCACCAAGGACTTCATTCTCGAAGACATACGTCTACGGCTCTCTTGAGGATGATGCAATCCTATCATGTCCACCAAGGACTTCATTCTCGAAGACATATGTCTACGGCTCTTCTTTAGGACTGAAGTCCAGGGATGATCCAATCCCCTCACATGTTCACCAAGAACTTCATTCTCGAAGACATACGTCTACGGCTCTCTTGAGGATGATGCAATCTTATCATGTCCACCAAGGACTTCATTCTCGAAGACATACGTCTACGGCTCTCTTTAGAACATATGTTCAAGGATGATGCAATCCCCTTGTCACCTTTGACCCTATCTAAGGACCATCCACCAACCTCTTTGTCGGCATCACTAATATAGGTATCCTCATTATCGACCTCACTGTCGATGCAGGCAATCTCATCATGAGTTATCACATCACTCCCCCTTTCGAGGAGGGTCCTTTTGAACTATATTAAGTTTGTCTCAGAAAACTTTACTTGAGGTAGAGGTTTGGTTAGTACATTGGATCGGTAGAGGTTTGGTTAGTACATTGTAACAAATTCAAACTTTTGGTTCCTTTCTGCACCATATCGTCTGTGTATAGAAACAATATTCAACCTTGTAGCAAAGGTTGAGATCCTCATCACCCATGGTGATCATTAAGCTCATCAATTGATTATCGATCCTGGGTACCCATACAGAACCTGATTCACACTTCTTCTTTCATTACACCATTAAGAGAATGGTCTTATCTAGCCACTTGGAGCAAACATCTTATCATGATTCTCTTCCTCTTTCTAAGAGAATTTTCTAGCCACAAGCCTTCTATAGTGTGTTTGATTTGTAAATCCTTTTGTTTGAACATCCATTGCTTGTTCAGTGTTCATCATTCATCATGATCTTTCCTACAAATAAAAATTAAGTACATGATTAGTAATACTTCATAATCATCAAATCATATTGACATGATAACCTATTATGCATACAGATATCATTTACATAGTTATGTAACTATTTTGACCAATACTTTGGCACAACACTTTCCCATATCCTGTATGCATACAGTGGCTATCTAGATGCCTTCCATCTCTACCAGAACATACTATTGAGAGTGTGCACAGCTCTCAGCATGTCAGCAAAGAGGTTTCATTCTAGACAAGCAACAATGGAATGTTTGTCCAACTTACCAATCATATGCATATTAGTAGTATACTGTTCAATGCTCTATGAATGTTTACACTCAGCATGATATATTCTAGGAATACAAATATGCATACAAGCAATATTATTTACTATTTCAAATAACAACTCAAATACTTATCTTTTATGTTTGTGTGGTTGCCTCCCGCTTGATCTTCTATATGTCTTTTGAACTTCTATTCATTCTGTACCACTGTGCATGCTCAAGTGTGCACTAGTGTCATCCTCATACACAGACATACATTCATTAGTATATTCTCAATATTATCAAAACATTCTAGTTCTAAATAATCTTTGAAAATGTATAGTCATGATTATAGATAATATTCAAGGTTTCAAGGAAGTCTTCTTTTACTTCTACATATTCTTGTTTGATCATAGTACTCTTCTGGTTAATTAGATCATCAAGATAAGAGACATAATATGCATAAACCCTTGATTACTAACTTTATGAATAAGCATAACCAATCATACCAAGTATACTTATATAAGGGATCCTAAGGTAAGATTCTAACTTGTCATAGGAAAACATACCTGGATTAGTATATCTGCTTAGCTATGTACAACATACCTAAACAATCTCTTCAATGATTTAGGGATCCTGAGCTAGAACCTGCATGTCTCATAGGTTAAGCATAATATAACAAAGTCATACATACCTCGTAAGTAGAACAAAGATTATGGATGAGTCTTTGTCTTCATGTTGTCATGTTTTAAGGAGCTTGATTTGTCTTTTGTGATGTACCTGTATCTTGTTAGCAAATGACATCAACCTCATACAACACCATAATGCATTAGTACAATCATATAGCCGTAATCAATGAATGTCTTCGATCATTCACATGCATTCATACTATTACTAGGGTGATAAGACAATTCTAACATTAATCAAGATTGTACTAATAAATAACATGAAGACAAACACATTATGAACTTAATCAAGAATCAGATTTCAAGACATACCTGAACCTCAAGTCATACCTGTCGAGACTTCTTGTAGTCTTCTTATGTAAGGCCTTAGCCTCAACTCCCCCTGAAACTTGATCTAGAGCTTGATTAGGGTTTGCTAGAGAAACCCTAAAAATTCAATCTTTGACTTTCACACTTCCGAATGAATGGAAGGATGTGTCTTGCTGAGCTGATCAAACTAGCATACTTCAATTTTGAAATCTCCAAAAATTGACCCCTCAAAATTGCCTTTCAAACTTCTAGATCTTCTTGACAGGATCCCGAAATAGGGTTTGATGAAGCCCACCCTTTTGCTCAATCAAAAGGTTTGATCCAAGGCTCTAAACTCTTATTTTTCTGAGGAGCTTCCAGCCGTGGATTCCGATTCCAAAAATTCTAACTTTCTCCGAAACCCTAAATTCCGGAAGCCATGAATAAAGGTGCTCCAAAAATAATTCTGTTTTGACAGAAATATGCACCTGATTGTTTCTGCTATAACTCTGAATTTTTTGCTCCACAGGGTCTGAAAACGTTTTCTGTAGTAGCCTGACCTGTCATCTTTCCATCCTGACAGGTCTGACCTCAATTGGATTTTCTAAGAGAGAGTTATGCCAAGTGTCGCAACGTGACCTGTTTATGGGATAAAACAGGAGAGCGAACTTGTACGACATGCCACGTGTCCCTGTTTGACCTTCGGCCTCTGAAAACTTTTTCTGAGATAGCTCACCCTGTTATCTTTATATCCTGACAGGTCTGACCTCAATTGGACTCTCTGAGAGAGATTTATGCCAAGTGTCGCAACGTGACCTGTTTATGGGATAAAACAGGAGAGCGAACTTGTATGGAGTGCCACATGTCACTGGTTAACCTTCAGCCTCTGAAAAAGTTTCCTGAGATAGTACAGTCTGTTTACTACCTGTCACTTTTTACAAAATTTCATTTGGAGCTTCCTAGCCCAAGTTATGACCTTTTTTCCAAGGTTACTTGATTTTGACTGAGATCTGGAAGAGGCAGAAACCCTAACTTGTACTGATCATAACTCATAAAGTACAACGAATATGAGGGTGCCCTTTGGACACAAGGTACCTGGGGATGTTATCTTCGACCTGTAAACTTTTCAAACCCTGAAACTTCGCATAAATGGATTTATAGCAAAAGTTCCACGATGACTGGTTTTTTGCTATGTAAAACCCTAACCTTCAAATTGTCGTAAGTAAAGCAAGTGTCGTAAGTGCCATACCTTGCCTTCCTTCAGGTTAGCTCTGATACCATGTTAATATTTAATATGCTAAGACTCAAAATAGCAGCATTACATTCCATTTCACAATAATAGCATATACAGGATCACTGAAGAAACAACAAGCATAGCATAAACACAAGAGACACAGATTTATCCTGGGAAACCCTCATGGGGTAGAAAACCCAGTAAAGCTTCCTCAATATAGATGATCAGCAATACACAAAGATGCAAACCAAAGATATGATCTCCTCCTCCACCATAGCAGACCTCTCCTCCACAAGTGCGCCTTTCTCAAGTGAGTGTGTGTGTCAAATGAGGAACACACCTCCTCTATTTATACACTACACTGACATATATTTTACACAGGTACACGTAGGCTTGTATTTAACCAATGGGTTAAATACCCCACTACAACTGATTGGGCCGACCCCTCTAGGGTGGTCTAATAACCCTTTGACCCACATAACATATACAGGTCCGACCCCCACTAGGGAAGTCTAATAACCCGAGTTACCACATTCCGACGGAGGAATAAACATCTCCGGATATACAATAAGATCTTCACGGAGGAATGAAACATCTCCGGAATAATAAAGTACAAATATAATATTCTTTGAAGTTACAATATCTCAACACAAAACCACTTGCCACCTAGAATTTCTCTTGAATTTATTTATTCATCATATTTATTAAATGCTTGAACCCTTATAATGTCTAAATATCATTTATTAGTTTCCTTATTACCATCCCACATGTGCCCATCCAACCTAGGAAACTAGTAGGATTGATGGGATTGTCTTACTATGCATTTATTTGAATGGGGACATTACAACGGATGCGTGGTCAAGGTCGACCAACTCACCTATTACGATCCCAATGCCCCCGTTGCACCCGAAAATGTTCTCCCCATTGTTGAACAACCTGTTTGTGGTGCAACTACCTCGTTTGTTTCCTCCGTGGGACTCGGACTTTACTCAGACACGCCGATGACATCCACATTCCAATCCATTCCACCCCCGTCACCCGCGACCGAAGTCTCTGACCTCTGTACTCTTTCCCACAATACACAAACACCCAACCATCAACCGCCCTTGTTACCCAAACCACCATTGGTACCTAGTCACATTGGTATTACACCCACCCACACAATCCCCTTCCTATTCCCTCCCTCGGGAGTAGTAAGCGCCCCAATTATGGCTACTCTCAACCTTCCCGGGTTAACCTTAGGATTACCCGTGTGGTATATTTCGCCTCCCGTTCCCCCGTCGACACCAAACGTCGTCCTACAACCGGTGCAACCCATTGTCACTACTAGTAAACCACCTCTCGGTGTCGCTACCCCCTTCGTCATCTATGAATCCCCCTCCTCTAATCAAGCCCACTGGGGGCAGAGGCCCACAACCATACATTGCTGTACCCCCTCCCAAGATAGTTAAACCCCCTCCTGTGTTTCGTGCTCCCCCCAAATGCTCGTTGTGTGATGAGTTAGGCCATCCGACTCACCAATGTCCACAATTACCTGCATTACAGGAACACATGCAAATGCTTGACGACGACCCCAACATCCCGGTTGTTGAACTAGATCCAACCCCTAAGCCTCATGATAAATCACTGCGTACCAACCACCCTTGTGCCATATGCGGTATTTACGGCCACTACTCACATCATTGTCCTGATCTCCCAGATTACAGAGCAGCTCTCTACGAGATGAATAATTTGGACCTTGAGACGGCACCTCCCACAATTAAGGAGATCCACCCCCCAGTATCATCCCCATCCGGAGAGATTAACACCATTTATATGATCTCTTCGACTACCACTCCCTCGTCAACCGATTTGACAACTCAAACTTTTCGCAACGATGAGGAGATTCTAGAGGCTCTCACTGCCCCAGATTATCCCTGGGACGACATGCACCATCGTTCCTATTTCCTCCCAGAAGAATCCTCCTCTACCACAGCTACCCAATTCACGATTGAGTCCAAAGATTTCCTTCCACCAAAGTCGACTGGTTTAAGGATCCTATTCCCTCTCCTGATGCTTTTGAGGAAGGTAACATGGCCAACATCTCACCCGTTATCCATATAGATATCTCTGACCCACCTGGTGCTCTTGAAATCATTACCTTAGGAGCCTCCTCTAGTGAGCATGAGATTGGAGAGTACAAAAAACTTTTCCAAGAGTTCTGTGATGTCTTTGCCTGGTCCTATACCGGAATGCTTGGTCTCGACCCCACTATTATAGAGCACCACATTGACACATGGCCAGATGTACCCCCCATTCGCTAGAAACAGTGCCCCATTCATCCTTCAAAGCTCCCCGCTGTTAAAGCAGAGGTTGAGAAACTTTGCAAAGCAGGATTCATTTATCCTATCGCATATACCACCTGGGTTTCAAACCCCGTCCCTGTTAACAAAAAACAAGGCACCATTAGAGTATGTACTAACTTCCGCGATTTAAACCGCGCTTGTCCCAAAGACAACTTCCCCACGCCATTCATTGACCAACTCATCGATGCGTGTGCAGGACATGAAGTCCTATCTTTCATGGACAGTTTTTCCGGAAACAACCAGATTCAGATCCGTAAGGAGGATCAGTACAAGACTGCCTTTACCACCCCATGGGGCACCTTTGCCTATCGCGTCATGCCTTTCGGCCTCAAAAATGCTGGTGCCACCTTTCAGCAGGCCATGACCTATTGCTTTCACGACTTGGTCCATATCCTGCTAGTCTATCTTGATGACCTTACAGCTCGTTCCCGGAAACAATCAGACCACCTTAACGACCTCCGGCAAGTTTTCCTGCGTTGTCGCAAATATAAAATCTGCTTGAACCCCCACAAGTGTGTCTTTTGCGTTCCAACATGCCGGTTGTTGGGTTTCATTGTTTCCCAGAAAGGAATTGCTGTCGATCCCCTGAAGGTCCAAGCCATCCTAGACCTTCCCTCTCCTCGCACGCTCCGGCAGCTCCAGAGTCTACAGGGGCGATCTAATTTCCTTCGTCGCTTCGTTCCTGATTACGCCACTACCGTTCATGGTTTCTTATGCTTGCTTTGTTCCCATATACCCTTTGTTTGGGATGCGCAAGCAGAAGCTGCATTCGAAGCCCTCAAGAAAGCTCTCACACAAGCCCCTTTGATCTCCCCTCCGGATTTCTCTCAGGACTTCATCCTTTACGTCTTGGCATCCGAACATGACGTGTCCGGAGTCCTTGTTCAAGAAGACGCCGCTCACCAAGAGCATGTTATTTATTACGTCAGCCAGACCTTGTCTGGACCACCCCTACGTTACCCATATGAGGAGAGACTATCCCTAGCTGTGGTCTTTTCCGTCCAAAAATTGCGACACTATATTTTACTGAGTCATACCACAGTCGTCACCGACTCCAACCCCATGGTATATCTCTAAAACCGGCAGCTCCTGCAAGGTCGTGTTGCTAAATGGGTCATTATCCTCCAGGAATATGACCTCACTTTCTGAACCCCTAAGAGCACTAAAGCCCTCGCACTTGCCTAGCTCATCACCGATCTCCCCTCCCTTCTGTCGTCCCCACAAATCTCTGATGAGTTACCCGACAATCACTTGTTCATCGTCTCGTCTGATGACCCATGGTACGGTGATATTTTGTTATACCTGCGCACGCAGAAGTTCAGACCCAACATCAATCGTGATGGACGCCGTCGTATCCATTACCAGGCCTCTCGATATCTCCTCTTAGGCGATGTCCTTTACCGGCGAGGGGTCGACACGATTCTTCGTCGTTTCCTTACACATGAGGAAGTTGAACACGTCCTCAATGACTGTCATAGCGATTCCTGCGGCGGCCATTTCTCTGGGATGGCCACCACCCAAAAGGTCGTCCGCGTCGGATACTTCTGGCCCACACTCTTTACCGACTGCATCACAGCAGTCAAACGTTGTCATAATTGCGAACTTTTCGCCCCCAAGGCCCGGACACCACCCGCTCCGTTACACCCAGTCGTCACCGTTGGTCCCTTTTGTAAGTGGGCCATCGACTTCATGGAGTGTAAACCCCCATCTGCCAACAGCCATAAGTACATCATTGTCGCCATCGATTACTTCACCAAATGGGTGGAAGCCATGCCCACCTTCAATTGTACAGCTGACACCGCTGCCTGTTTCTTCTTTAACCACGTTATCACTCGATTCGGGGTTCCCAAACAGTTGGTCTCAGACCACAGTTCCCACTTCGAAGATTCCATTTGGCGCGAGTTATCCACCCTCGTCAAGTTCGAACATTAGTATTCCTCTGCTTACTACCCCCAAGGGAACGGTCAAGTAGAGGCCATTAACAAAATCTTAAAAACCATCCTCCAACGCACTGTTGACCGTCATAAGTCCAATTGGCACCACATGTTGTTCCCTGCCTTATGGGCTTACCGTAAATCCACCAAGACCGCCACCGGTTTTACCTCGTTTCATTTAGTTCATGGTGTAGAGTCTGTCCTCCCCATCGAGTGTTAGATACCTGCCTTACACATCGCCGTCGAGCTTCTCCCCGACACCTCCCCACTCGAGCAACGTCTGCTATCACTAGAACAAGCTGACGAAGACCATCGTGCCACTCTCCAGACCATTGAAGCCGCCAAGAACCGCTCCAAAGCTAGTTACAACAAACATGTACACGCTCGAACTTTCCATGAAGGGGACCTCGTCCTCGCCTATGACCAAGCCCACGACAAAACTGGTAAAGGAAAGTTTGAGTCCATGTGGCAAGGCCCTAACATCGTGCAGACTTGCCTCGGCAATGGGGCATACATTTTAACTGACTCGGAAGGTCACCCTTTGCGCAACCCCGTAATGGGTTGTATCTTAAACGCTTTTATCCCTAAATAAACCCGCGGCCCCATTGGTCCGCATTGTACAGTTTGCTCTCTTTTTGTTTTTCACCTTTTTTACCACAATCTCACATTCATCATTTTTGCATGATCACAGATGGACCATCTTCCACCTCATTACATTGGCTTCACCGATGGAGCAAGCCGTTGGTCTCCCAACCTGGCTTTTGCAGCATGGGTCTTATATTCCCCTTCACATGAATTGATTCACCTTGACGAAATATGTATAGGCGCTGCTACCAATAACCAGGCGGAGTATGATGTGGTGATCGGTCTCCTGACTGCTGCCCTCCAGATGGGCATATGTCACCTTCATGTGTTCCTTGACTCCCAGCTACTTGTCTCCCAACTCAACAACTGCTACCAGGTGCGTGATCCCTGCCTCTTTCGAAAATTCCTGCGCACAAAACAACTCAGCCGACAATTTGAATCCATAACATTCACCCATGTCCCTCGGGCTCAAAATAGTGTCGCAGATCAAATGGCTAATAATATCCTAGATTGGCACATCAATCACACCATGTAAAACCTCCATCATGCATCATCATCCCATAACATCTCATAAAAATATATAAAAACCCAAAACGATTGCAAGGGGCATCCACGTGCCTATCATCACATAAACATTTGCATCCATGTGCAATAACAAATATAAACACATTCATATACAGGGGCATCCACGTGCCTAATCCTACATACATAATGTTGCATCCACGTGCAATCCATCACATAAAATACACAAGGGGCATCCATGTGTCCAACAACATCCTACACTACTTGCATCCATGTGCAGTACAACCATATAACAAACCATAAGCGCATCCACGTGCATACACTAAATCATCATCGCAAAAAGGTGCATCCATGTGCATATATATATATATCAAAAAATGAATGTCAATATGCTACACATGTCCTGAGTACCCCCGTACTCAGCTATACAAAAAATATCTATACATCCCTGCGCCTCATAGAATACATGCCGTAGCTACAAAATCGGGGGGAGTCCCCTGTACTCCCTAATGAGAGTCATTCCCTGCATCAGCTACCTCTGAGTCCTCCCCTCGCTCCTCCTCCGGCAACTCCTCACCCCCTGCGGGCTCATGTGCCCATCCCCTGTCCGCTAAGATGGCCACCCGGATCGCGATCAACCAGAACTCCCGTGGTGCCCTCATGCAATCCTGAATCACCTCTGGATCCACGTCCCGCCACCCGTCATCGGTCACTCCCACTAGCAATCGATCCAGCAGCATCCGTACGGACTCCAGCGTCCCGTCGACTCACCTCCCCTCGGCCTGGTAGGGCCGGTACCGCCACATGCCCCCTGCGCGCTATATGTCCTGGTGGTGGTCTCGGGCCCACATCTGTAGATCATACATCAGTCAGTAACAGTATATCAAAAAACATATCATACACAAATCTTGACATCTATAACATGCAATAGAATCAATACGTACCATCTGGTCCCCATGCCTGTCCTAGCGCCCGTGGTGCCTCTGGATCCCCGGTGTAGTCCATATCCCTGTATGGAAAGTCATCCAGTGTCAGCGGCATCTGTAGCCACTGTAGGTACAACTCCTGCGTGAAGTATCTACCAACCTCACCGCCACCCCGGCGGCGCATCATCTCTCCCCACCGCACCATGTGCGGCTCCCTCAGTCCTCCTGCCCTGACCGGTACCCACGGCTGCATTGTGGGTACCCGCTCCATGAAGAAAGCACATAGAAAGGATCCATAACAGAATCCCTTGCCAGATTCCTTCACCGATGTCAGCTGACACTACACACAAGTGAGGAACATCTGGCCCCATTCATAGTAGACACCATCCAGCACGCACTCCACTAGCTGCATCTGGCCCCCGGACACCTTCTCAGGTGACTGGGACCCCAACACATGAACCACGCATGCCGCAATAGCCTGTATTGCTGGCTCCTGCAGGTCCACCACCCGTAGTGCATTCCTCTGCACCCTAGCCTCTGGAACACAGTACCGCTCCAGCATATCCTCCATATCTACATCCGCAGATACTCGTGGCTGCGTATCTGCCACCCTACCCAAACAGGGCAACCCTGTCAAAAAATAGATATCTGCAAGGGTGAGATCCACCCTCTCCCCCTGCACCCTGAATGCCTAAATGTCTGGCTCCCAAAAGCTCACTAGTCGGTTCAATAGCAGCGCTACTGACTGCATCATCGGTACTTGTGCGAACTTCAGAAGTTCGCACAATCCCAGCGTCGACCGCACATGGCGATCCCTCTGGATAACCTCTATTATCTCGTCCGGGACCTCCCGCTCTCGCCACAGCACCAGCGGCATCCTGTCAATCACACAAGGCAAACTCATCAGACTCATGTCAACGAAGTAAACATGCCCCTGACCCCCCCCCGAGGAACCCTAACAGCTCAATCCCAATCCCAGCTTTAGGACCCCTTGCCGTGGTTTTCGAACGCGGCTATCAGGGCTACAGTCGCGGTCCCAAACCGCGCCTATAGGAGCCGAACTCGCAGTTTCAAACCGCGTGTTTAGCCTCGGAACGTGCGGTACCAAACCGTGTATTCCGATCCGAACATCGCAATCCGCAGCCGCGTGAAACACCCTGGCACCCGCGGTCCCCGACCGCGGTTCCACCCCCCAAACCCGTGGTCCACCCACGTGGACCGTACAATAAATCCCCTGGGACCCACCACCCGTCCCCGAACCCAATGAACATGCAGGTATGAGTTTGACGGAATACCTGTAACTCCTGGATTTGAAAACGGTCGGTTGGATCATCCAGAAACGTCAACTCAGCTTTGGTCCACTCTGATCACTAGTCAAAGTCAACAAGTCCAAATGACACTTGTCATGTTGGACCCACTCACTATTTATAGTCCGTTGACTTTTTCTTGTTTTGGCCATTCTAAACCCATACGGAGTCCGTTTTTCGAACCGTTTCCACCACTGGAATCAGCACGATGAGGCCGTCATGATGGTCCACTTGTTTTCTTATTTTTTCCACTTTATTTTTTGAGCATTTTTTAGACACCACTCGTCGCCTTGATTTGCGTGCCACTATGGCTGCTCTCCATTTTTGGTATATTTTATATCATCGGATTCATTTTTCCGAGCCCGTGATGATGCTTGAGATCATTTCTCGCTCTCACCAACCAATTTTTTGGGTATTTTTCCAAAATGCCCCCCGTCACCTCGATTTACGTGCCAAATCGGTCGTTATCCGTTTTTTACACTTTTTTATATCATCGGATTCATTTTTTCGAGCTCGTGATGATGCTTGAGATCATTTCTCGCTCTCACTTGGTACAGTTTCAACATTGTGTCCCGACACCTTGATGCCTCGGTTTGCGCGCCACATCGGTCGCCATCGGATTGTTCCACATTTTTACATGAGCCATTCACTCCTGTCATACAACAATCGTTTCGTTCTTTTGCCACCATTCGTTATCCCGCAAGGAGGCCCACCAATGTTTCCCCCTACCCTCGTCCTTGGTCCTCGTAAATGTTCCTTGATTGAGCACTTCCTCCTTGCCTGGCCATTCCTTTTGTTCGGTATAATTTTATCCCTTTTTTGGGCCAGACAAGTCCTTTACGAAAAAGGCACTTAGGGAGTTTCTGTTAAGCTCTTTTCTGACTCCTAAAACAATGAAAAGATCGTCGAGCAATCTTGCTTCCTTTCATGCTCGTTAAAGTACCTGAAAGGGCGTCTATCTGGTATAAGTTTAACCCTTTTCCGGACCTGGTAGACTAATTACGAAAAAGGCATACTCTAGTCACACCGGATAGAAGAGTTCTTCATTGCATCCTTTTATGCTTCTTCAGGCCTTGGAGACTAACACACGAAAAAGCAACCCCCTGGAGTCTTCTTATCGCTTTCAGACTCTCTAAAATTGAAAGCAAACACGAGCATGAACTGTCCTGGGCTCGTACAAATCCACACGATAGTACCATTCCATTATTTCAGAGTCTTCTTATCACTTTCAAACTCCTTAAAATTGAAAGCAATCACGAGCATGAACTGTCCTGGGCTCGTATAAATCCACACGACAGTACCATTTTACACACACTTCTTCTAGTTCCTTAACCCATGAAGAAGTTCCCCCGTGCCTCTTGGCACTATGATCGCTCATCTCGGCAGCACCCCCAATCAGGTCGCCTTTGTTCAGAGTAGTCTGCAGTCTCCTGCCATTTTTACACCAGCTTGAGTATCACTCATCCTAGTCACTATCCTTGATCCATTACAGCTATGACCCCTTTCCCATCAGTCAGTTTCATATGCTGCCCGATCGTCCCCGCCATCATACTCTGAACAAAGGAAGTTTGAGTCCACCCCCTCTACTTGCCCAGTTATCCCCCACAGTATGTCTATCCTACCATCAGTACTCTCACACTTTGGTTCTCCAACTCGCGCTCCTATCAAGGAAACATCATTGCCTTGCTAGTTGCAGGTCTCCCTCTGTTGACGACAGCCCCTCTATTCCAGAGGATAGACCCAGAGGTCCCTGTGCCTTGGACCCATCACCATCTATGGTGAGTGCCTACAGACCATTTTGAGAGGATTCATCATTGCCTCTCCGAGTGGTTGTTTCTCACATGCTCGACTTCAACACCTTGATCGCATCGTTGAGAATCGCGCCGGGTTTATATCCCTTTAGTTATTGGTCGAAGACCCCGGATTTCCCCCGACTCTAGCACATTGGTGAGTCACTTCGGAATGCCCAGTTATATATTCCCGTGGACGTCTGAGTTGCATTGGCGATTGTATTCGGAAGCCATCCAGTTATATGCTTCCTTGAGTACCCAGTTCAGTTCCAGTTCAGTGTACCATTGAGAGGATGACTCCTTGTCACTATGATCCCGCAACTCATCAGTTCCTATGGTACCCCACTCAGCAGCACTATAGTTATTCCAGTGTATCAGTTCTTCAGCTTAGACATGGTCAACCCAGCAGTATGTCCCTGATTTGTGTCCCCTCTGGACCCTTATGGTGTACACAGTGGTTCTCTATGTATCATATAGGTCCTCATTTTTGGGCCTCACAGTTCTTTTTATGTATCTTGATACGAGCATGGGTATGCCCGCCTCGTCCATATATTGAGATTCTTCCTCATTCATTGTTTGAGGCTATGTATATGTCAGGTCCCCATATTTTGGACCCCATTGTTATTATTATTCTATATCTTGATACGAGCATGGGAATGCCCGCCTCGTCCATATGATCAGATTATTCCTCATCCATTATTGAGGTTATGTACTTTCAATTTTTGCAGTTTGTTCGGGACCGTTGTTCCGGGCTCCAGTTTGTTTCTTCTCTTCTCCACACCCTAGGAAAACCATACACGACTTATGATGTCTATCGGCCATACGATGAGCTCCTGCCCTCACACGTCAGGGGGCAATCTGTTAACACCCAAAAAGTGCTCACTACCTCATCTACCCCATTACATGACTCATTTGTCCATATTTCCTACCATATCTACCTTCAAAACCTTAAAATCCCATTAAAAAGCCTCCAAAAGGCCACAAAACCATCAAAAAAGCCTCCAAAAGGCTAAAAAACCCATTTTTCCCCCAAAATTATCTAAAATTCCTCCAAAATAGCAAAAACCCTCTAAAAAGGGAATAAAAAATATAAAAAAAGAAGAAAAAAGAGGAAAAAGGAGGAAAAAACCCTATACAACTGACCTAAACCATATGGTTCCCAAAACCATGGGCCAGCACTCCAACACTAAAAACCTATAAATAGGTGATGGAGACCCCTCATTTCATATCCACAGTCAAATACACCCTTACTCTGCCAAAATCACTCTTGAAACCCTAGCTCACCCTTGAGCTACTTTCATCATTGAGTGCCCCTTTTGGCCCATTTCCAACCTTTTGGAGAAAGAGAAGGAGCAACGCTGGAGTTTGGAGCAACCCTCTTGGACCATTGCAAGAACTTCACCAACCTCTACACTTGAAGTAAAATTTTAATACAAAAAAGAAAGATCTTCACCATATTTCATGTTTTTGTTATGTTTTTTAATGCTCATGCTAGTTTAGAATTCGTATTGTTTTCTTACTTTATTTAATTGTTTATTGAACTGCTACTAAGGAGTCCATTCTCCTTAGTAGGTGCTCATTTGCACAAGCTAGGTTGAAAACCCTAGCTACAATTAGTAAGAGAGGAAACTGGGTGTTGGGCAGTTTTTGCATATCCAGCCATGGTTTGTAGGGCTTTAAGCAGATAAAATAGTATATTTATCAAATTGCCATGGCGTAAATGAGACAATAAGAGAAGTTCATAGAAGGAAACGATTTGGTACCTACCTTCACAAGAGATGTATCTTTTCACGAAGATTGCCACTTGATTCCAGGGTGGTGGTAAAGATGCTAGTTCCAACCCACGGCGCTTTGGACTAACATGCTCTCCAACTGCCAAAAATTCTCTCACATCATTTGCATTATGTGCCTTTCATCCAAATGACTTCTTCCCAACCTAGGGTAAGCCAGTAACCTCTGCTATGCTTTCTTCTATAACATCCACATGCAGTCCCCTGACCTCAGAGTGAGTGTCAGTCATGTTAAGGCAAATTGCAATGCAGTTTCTGTATGGAAACCGTTCAACAGTTCAAAGTATTCCATCCATCCTGCTGCTATGAAAATGTTAAGAACTTCTGCATTGGCACGTATAGCTTCTGTATTTACTGGTTCATGTCGGACTGGGTTACCCATCTTAATCTATCCTCAAAATTCAGAACGAATGCAACGATTACCAGTCTAGACGTGGGAGTTGCAGCATACGAACATGCAAGAGATAGTTGGAGTTCAAAAATAGGGTATTTTAGGAAAGTCGGCACAAGTGTGAAATCCAGGTAAGATGCGACGGTTATGGAAAATTGGCATAATTGGAGTATTTCGGTATAACTCGGATAAGGTGCCGAGAAATAAATACAAACGTGGTTCTAACATAATCTTCGGTGGTTCAAATGGTATGGGTTCGCTAATCGAGGGCTGAGACAGTACATAATCATTATTACTATATTTAATTTCCTGCCAAATCATGTAAAAGTTTTGAATCTGTACCTTTGAGTTATGCTTTCAGCTGTGAATTAATCATCATCATCTGCTTCCGTCATTTCCTCCATAAAAGCGAGCATAAATGCACATGTGCTGAAGTGATGTGGACACTGCCACCCGAGTTAACAGATACCCAAGATACCCGAAAATTTCCTTCGTGGCGAACTGCGATTGGATCTTGTGGAGCAAGCAACTAGACTGACACCCGATTGAATCATTATTGGCATCATTATTCGGAGAGCAGGAAGACTGATGGAGTCCCCACTGTACGGGAAAATCAAAATGGAAATGAAAATGGCGGAATCACAACTGCTAGATTTAGCGGGATATTCAAAAAATAGCGGAGTCACAGCTGTTGAACTTGGTAGAATAGTAAAAAATAACGGAGTCGCAACTGCTGGCAAAGAGTGAAAATGAAGTGGAAAGTAGCGGAGTCACAGCCGCTGACTTGACGGAATGGTCAAAAATAGCGGAGTCGCAGCTGCTGGCAAAGAGCGAAAATTAAGTGGAAAATAGCGGAGTCGCAGCCGCTAACTTGGCGGAATGGTCAAAAATAGTGGAGTCGCAGCTGCTGGCAAAGATTGAAAATGAAGTGGAAAATAGCGGAGTCGCAGCTGCTGACTTGGCGGAATTGTAAAAAACAGCGGAGTCACAGCTGCTGGCAAAGAGCGAAAATGAAGTGGAAAATAGCGGAGTCACAGCTGCTGACTTGGCGGAATGGTCAAAAATAGCGGAGTCGTAGCTGCTGGAAAAGAGCGAAAATGAAGTGGAAAGTAGCAGAGTCGCAGCTGCTGACTTGGTGGAATGGTCAAAAGTAGCGGAGTCGCAGCTGCTGGCAAAGAGCAAAAATGAAGTGGAAAATAGCGGAGTCGCAGCTGCTGACTTGGCGAAATGGTAAAAAATACGGGAGTCGCAACTGCTGGCAAAGAGCGAAAATGAAGTGGAAAGTAGCGAAGTCGTAGCTGTTGAAATAGTAAGAATGAGCAGGGGCATCTAAGCCGTCAAAATCACCTGGGGATCGCACCTGGCTTGGGCCACAACAACCCTTAGCATTGCTGTATTTTTTTGTTGTCCTCTCCCATTATCACCGTGTTTTGAACCCTGGGCCGCTTAAGAAACGAAACCCCTCAAATACCAACCGCACTAGTGAGGCTTCATATTTTTATTTTAATGTTTATACGAGGACACACACTTAATTGATGTGACAAGTACTATAAATATATTATGTTCCTATGATTTCTCCTTACTTTTTCAATTTCTATATTCAACTCGTAACTCATTTATTTTCTTTATTTTTATCATTAGCATGGACTAACCACTTTATGGTATATTCACTTGTTTTATAATAGCATTGAAAAACTACGAATAAATGGTTAATACATGTTTAGATTGCTTTATTAAGAACCACTAGAAGTATTATCCTAGGGAAGAAGCTAGAAATCCCTAGAAAACCCTCAAGTACCAGGCAGAACAATCCTACTGGGAATTCCAAGTGAAATCCCCCAGTAACGAGGGCGTACAAGGAAGAGTAGGGGGCATGCCTTAAGTCCCCAAGTCCAGGAGAATTTGGGACGCATCCCATGGAACACTGACCAAAATCACTAATAAAGGCCACTTCAACCCTAAAATGGAAATGCAAAACATGAGGAACCAAGCTGACCAACACTAGGAAGGTTAAAAAAATACTGAAACTAGGAACGTTAGATTGTCCTATAACAAGAATATTTTTAAAGACTCGATGTTTCTGTACACTTCCCACATTAATCACACCTGATTTCTATAAGAACAATGACGACTTCTCCAACGTTGAATTCCACTCTTACAGTATTATTTTAATCTTTTGTCATTATGGTATTTTTTTGTTATTATCCTCTTGTCAATGGTATTATTTTGTTATTATGGTATTTTGTAATTATTACTATATTAAGAGGAAGTATATTTTTTATTTAGTTATTCATTTCTTTTAATTGAACTTGATATACACAACATCATAAGCCTTAGTCATGGTCAAATGCTATGTTGGTATTTCTTTCAAATTTTATTGCCTTTTTCTTTTATCGCAGTGTCTAAATGGGAATAGATGGTACAACATTAACAAATAAGGCACAATTTAATACTAAATCTACATATTGTGTATCTCAATAGCAACCTAATTCTTTAACATAGAAAGATAACATAATTTTACTAATGTCCAACAAATGACCATAAATAGGTTAACGAGACTGCTAAGTACAACAATGTGGGATACAAAGTGGGAGCACAAGGCCACTTTTATAAAACCATGAAAACGATCTAATCTTTGTTAAGTAAGATCTGTAGACTAAGATCATGGAGCAGAAAAACAAAGTGGTATCGCAGATACGTGAGTACTGCTAAGAACCAAAAGCAACAACAAAACCTTCTGTGGGGGATGTCTACTCTAAGGGTTGTTGATCAAGACCCCGATGCTATCTCTCCTAACATCTGAGGCCACGGGGAAGAAACTCCCTATAGGTGACTGATTGGAGGGTCAGCAAAAATTGGAAGACCGACTTTAACCTAAAATGACAATGCAAAACCTAGGGAGCCAGGCAAACCTACATTAGGAAGGTTAAAAGAAAAATAAGAGCACCTAAGCTAGGACCACCAAGATGGCATGTTACAGGAATTGAAAACTAATATATTAGGCATATTTTTCCACTAGCCACATGGAACTTCTAAAAAATTGTACCATATTGCTCTATAAGAACAATGATGTGTCATTTATCCCCTTCTTATCATTGTTGTTAGGAGAAGGTTTAAGTATGCTTATTAAAGATTCCTGTAATAAAGGAGAGTTGAAAGGGGCCACAATCTCAAATTCTGTACATATCACAAATCTTCTTTTCATAGATGATGTCATGATATTCGGTCATGGTTCAATTATAGAGTTCAAAAATAATTAAGGAGTTGTTGGAGATTTATTGCAAAGCCACAAGAATGGTGATTAATATGAACAAATCCACTGTCTTGACCAATGAACTAAAAAGGAAAGTTGAATCTCTTTTTCCAATGCAATTTTGTGATCTGGATCATGGGGTGAAATATCTTGGCTTTCATTGAAAACCAATTAGTTATTGCTTTCAAGAGTAGATATGGTTATATAACAAGTTAGAAGCGAGAATCTTTGTCTGGTGTAATACATGATTATCACATGGATGAAGATTGGTCTTAATAAAGGCAGTCCTAGAGTGCATTCCTGTTTACTGGACGACTTGCTAAATCCCTACCGGAATCTTAAATAAATTTCGAAAGAAATGTTTCAACTTGCTTTGGAAAGGGAAAAGTGCACAGGAAGGCATTCCATTGGTAAGTGAGAAAGATTGGCAACTCCAAAAGAAGCAAGGGGTGGGGGTTAAAAAATATCTACCTTTTCAATTTGGCACTTGCAGCAAAAAGAATTTGGAGGTTGGTATACGATAATGGTCTTTAGGGAAGAAGATTAATGAAATCCAAATAGCTAAGAGGGATGACAATGGAGAAATGATTCAAAGTGGAAAGGAAATAGGTTAGGGAGACTCTTTAGTATGGAAAGCCTTGGTAAATGCTTTCCCCTATTTAGGGGATGAGCAGCTTGGAAAATTGGAAATGGTAGCAAGGTAAGGATTTGAGAGGAGCCATGAATTGGAGTAACTGACAATTATAAGTTATTTAAAGGTTGTTATGATTTACTCCACAATCAGAGGATTTATTACTTTAAGAGATGCAACTTCCCCTGATAAAAGTAACCTATGGGCATAAAGATGGGAGAAAGCAGATAGCCTAATTCCGCAAGGATAAAAAGTGAAGGAATGGGACCTTTATGTTACATTGCACAATTAAAAAATGAAGAGGACCAACTTAAATTATAAAAAAATATGACTATTGTTGAAGATTATGTAACTTCAAAAGATATTCTTGTATTGCATAAACCCTAAAGGAGTACTAAAGACAAGCTCTCAAAGAAACCAAGTGAAAATAGACAAGCCAGCCCCACAGAAAACAATGGGCAGTCTGCCCCAAACAATGGGAAACACTGCCCCAGTGAAGTCGGCCCTATAGTGAAAAAGTAAGCCAGAGAAGAGTATAAATAAGGGGATCGCATTCCTCATTTGACATACACTCAAGTTCGCTCAAGCAAGAGAGAGACAAGTTCGCTAGAGGAAGGAAAGAAGCTGCTCAGTGAAGACATCTTATATTTGAGTTTTCTTATCTTATATTTTCTCAAGATCTTCATGTGAAAGATCCTTAGCTCTTCATTGTACTAGGTTTGACATTGTACTTGTTGACATAATCTATATTGAAGAAGTTTTGCTGGGTTTTCTTCCCCAAGAGGGTTTCCTAGGATAAACTCTTGTCTATGTTGTGCTTGTCTATCTTTTTGTAATGTCCCCATTCAAATAAATTTCAAAAGAGGAAATTCCACCAATCTACTAGTTTCCTAGGTTGGGGTGGAAACATTGGGATGTTGAATAAGGGAGATAATAAACCCCAAATGGACATTAGATTGACATAAATATATTAAAAGGGGTTAAATAAATATTTATGATAGAAAAATAAGGTGACCCTTGGTCATGGAGACACATTGGTGGTGTGGCACCCACACAAAGCTAGATTCCTCATGCCACATGGCATTCTATTCTCACCCATTTGAATCCAAGGTGGAGTATAATGATCTTGGGGAGTTGGAAGGTCAATATACTTGGCATGACTCAATGAAGGTCGAATTGGAGTGGAAGAGTAACTCCCATGGAAGAGGAAGAGGCATTTTGGAGCTAGTGGGACACTTGGACTAGATTCCCTAGCTCTATGACAACAATGATGAAGATGCTATGACACCTATGATACAAATCAGACCTGAATGCTGACATCTGACATATATGACATGTCAGGGATAAAAATAGCCTCCATGAAGTCTCCCAAGTGAGTTAGGGAAGCCAAAGAGACACCAATTCGAATTTGGTGAAGGAGGAGGCTAGAATTGGGAGGATAAGTAGCATACTTGGGAATCTCTTCCCAAATTGAGTTGGCATGAATATCATGGATGGAATTCGAATTGGGGAAGCCTTAGTATGTTTATAAAAGTCAGGAACAAAGAAGAATACCATCTTTTGGTCATTTTACATTTTGCATTTTGCATTTGGAGAGAAGAGCTAGTAGAGAGCTAGTCTACTTGCCTTAGCACCAATTTCGAGGGTGAAAGATTCCCATCCTAATTGGAAATTGGAGAGGCCATTAATACATTTAATTTGGAGCTACAATGGAGTCTTTATTTACAGTTTGAAGCTACAGGGAAGCTCGTGGTTCATTCATCTACAACTTGTTCTTGCATCTCTTTCACATTCTCTTGCAAATTTGGGCCCCTAAAGGAATTGCGCCCTTGGTGAGATGCTGATATCTTTGTGAGAGTCCATGAATATTCATTTATTTTTATTGTGATATATATACTCTGTATTTACTTCTCATAAGACTCTCAGGTCGAAATACCAAGTGAAACTATGTAAAAATATCAAACAATGCATAAATGATGCCATTTTCTCTATGTCTTGTTTTGGAGCTTGAAGAGCCATTATTTCGAGTTGTATCAGTCATTATATGTGATTTTGTTGATGTATGGAGTGTCATTAATGTTTTGAAGAATTTTAATTAGCATTTCACAAGTCCTTGGCACCTAAATTTTGAATTTCATAACATATGGTGAAAATTACTAGCTTTCCCCCCTATGCGAAGACTTGCATATACACATCTGATTTAAGGGAGTTGCAGAAGGTCATAAGAACTAATTGATGATACATCGTGTATCCCATTAAAGTAATTTATCAGTTCCATACCTATGTTCTGAAATTTGGAAAGGTTTAACATCATTTGGAGGGCCATCTTTAACCACTACCCCCGGGGGATTGAAGCTTGATTTGACTAGTACATTTCCCTACTTTGTCCAGATTGTAAATGAATGTTGTAGAAGTGTTTTTAGGGTTTTTAAGCATCCATAATCCTCACTTATATGTTTGAATACCTTCCAAACTCATTCAGACTCCATTTGGAAGCATTTGGAGCCATTCGGAAGCAGTTGGGTTAATACTAGTCTAAGGGTTGAATTGGTTAAAAATTGCAATTTTTCCTAGTTTGTGCAAATTCTTAAAAGGGACACTACAAGTGGTATCAGAGCATGGTCCTTGCACCTGCTTTGGACGACCATTCATGATGACAATAAGTCAAAGAAATCATCCCCCACCCTTAGAAACTGAAACTAAAAGTACTTTGGTGAAAGGGAAGAGTAGGAGAAGAAGTGCATTCTTTGGTAACCATGAGTAAGGATGAGAAAAGAACCTTAGAGGAGAATGAGGAGTTTAGAAAATTCTTGAAACCATTCTTTGAAGACATGACAAAACAACTAATGCAAGAGTTCGAAGTGTTGGCTAGTCAATTTGGAAGCAAATTGGCAATAGGAGGGAGTAGTGGTTCTCCTTTCAAGGAAAAGAAGGCAATGGATGAAAGAATTTATGTCACAAAGGAGGAACCTCATGTAATGGTGGAACATGAGGTACATGTTGATAGGCAGGTGCTTCAAGATGCTACACTCAAACAAGAAGAAAGACAAGCACTTGTCTTTGTTCAAAGGGATTGTGAGTTGCCTCATGGAGAGAGTTGCAAAGCCTTGGAGGAGGCACATGATCTCACAATAGTTGTACCAGCCAATTATGGAGAAGATGAATTAAATATTTCGATGGGTAAGAGTTGTAAATATTTAAGGTTGGTTCATAATTCCTCACCCCCTACTTCTTTTTCAGCCACATCAATTGGGGATGAAAATTGGGTGAAAGGTTTTTTCCTAATGGTGCCACATGAGGGGTATGAAACTCCTACCTCTCCTTTTGATGATGACATGACTAGAGAACTTTATTATTTACATTGGCATAAACATCCTTTGTTATTTATTGATGATACACATATCCATGGATGCATAAATGGTACTTATGTGCGCCCCTTGAAGGCTCATTTTTTTCTTTGCTCCCTACTTGGTTCATATTTTAGTGGAGATTCTTCATTCACTTCTTGGATGAAAGAATACATGGCTGATTGTTTTGATGCATCTTACATATTTTTGGAGCAGCATTATAAGACATGGGATACTCACCTATGTCATTGGAGCATATTTGATTGGTCACTTGATGATTGTATGCACCTAGCAAATGGTGGTCTACTTACTTGGAGGTACAAGCACTTTCATGATTCTTTGATGAGGCACCTCCTTGATGTACATTTTTATTATGTTGTCATGTACTTTGATGATATATATTTTGTACTTATAATGTTTGGAAGAAGGCATACAAGGAAAAGGGATCCATGAATTCTCTTGCCTGATGGTATGGATTGGAGAGCACTCCTAATTGTCGGAGTGCAATACAAGCAATGGGACCCTGGAATAATTTTAGTCTCATTGGTTTCAAATTTTTGTTTTGGAAATAAAGAAGGTTCTTCAACATCCATGTTCGAATTGCTTGAGGACAAGCAATCTTGGGTGGGGAGGATTGTAATGTCCCCATTCAAATAAATTTCAAAAGAGGAAATTCCTCCAATCTACTAGTTTCCTAGGTTGGGGTGGAAATATTGGTATGTTGAATAAGGGAGATAATAAACCCCAAATGGACATTAGATTGACATAAATATATTAAAAGGGGTTAAATAAATATTTATGATAGGAAAATAAGGTGGCACTTGGTCATGGAGACACATTGGTGGTGTGGGACCCACACAAAGCTAGATTCCTCATGCCACGTGGCATTCTATTCTCACCCATTCGAATCCATGGTGGATTTTAATGATCTTGGGGAGTTGGAAGGTCAATATACTTGGAATGAATCAATGAAGGTCAAATTGGAGTGGAAGAGTAACTCCCATGGAAGAGGAAGAGGCATTTTGCAGCTAGTGGGACACTTGGACTAGATTCCCTAACTCTATGACAACAATGATGAAGATGCTATGACACCTATGACACAAATCAGACTTGAATGATAAAATATGACATGTTGCAACTAAAAATAGACTGCAAGAAGGCGCCCAAGTGAGTTAGGGAAGCCAAAGAGACACCAATTCGAATTTGGTGAAGGAGGAGGCTAGAATTGGAAGGACAAGTGGAATACTTGGGAATCTCTTCTCAAATTGAGTTGGCATGAATCTCATGGATGGAATTCAAATTGGGGAAGCCTTAGGAATTTTATAAAAGTCAGGAACAAAGAAGAATACCAACTTTTGATCATTTTACATTTTGCATTTTGCATTTTGCACTTGGAGAGAAGAGCTAGTAGAGAGCTAGTTTACTTGCCTTAGCACCAATTTCGAAGGTGAAAGATTCCCATGCTAATTGGAAATTGGAGAGGCCATTCAGAACTTTCATTTGGAGCTACAATGGAGTCTTTAGTTATGGGTTTAAGCTACAGGGCAGCTCTTGGTTCATTCATCTACAACTTGTTCATGTATCTCTTTCACATTTTCTTGCATATTTGGGCCCCTGGAGGAATTGCGCCCTTGGTGAGATATTGATCTCTTTGTGAGAGTCCATGAATCTTAATTTATTTTTATTCTGATCTATATAATCTGTATTTATTGCTCAGAAGACTCTCAGGTCGAAATACCAAGTGAAACTATGTAAAAATATCAAACAATGCATAAATGATGCCATTTTCTCTATGTCTTATGTTGGAGCTTGAAGAGCCATTATTTTGAGTTGTATCAGTCATTATCTGTGATTTTGTTGTTGTATGGAGTTTCATTAATGTTCTGAAGAAGTTTCATTATCGTTGCACAAGTCCTTGGCACCTAAATTTTGAATTTCGTAACATATGGTGAAAATTACTAGCTTCCCCCCCTATGTGAAGACTTGCATATAAACATCTGATTTAAGGGAGTTGTAGAAGTTCATAAGAACTAATTGATGATACATTATGGATCCCATTAAAGTCATTTATCTGTACCATACCTCTGTTCTGAAATTTGGAAAGGTTTAACATCATTTGGAGAGCCATCTTTGACCACTACCCCTAGGGGATTGAAGCTCGATTTGACTAGTACATTTCCCTACTTTGTCCAGATTGTAAATGAATGTTGCAGAAGTGTTTTTAGGGTTGTTAAGAATCCATCATCCTCACTTATATGTCTGAATACTTTCCAAACTCATTCAAACCCCATTTGGAAGCATTTGGAGCCATTCAGAAGCAGTTGGGTTAATACAAGTCTAAGGGTTGAATTGGTTAAAAATTGCAATTTTTCCTAGTTTGTGCAAATTATTAAAAAGGGACACTACACTTTCAGTGATCCTATCGCTTATGTTTATTGTGATATAGTAGAAATTGTTTAAAGATCTAACCTAGCTACTATTCAAGAGTAAATTCTAACATGGTATCAGAGCCATACTGAAAGAAGTCATTGTACAGCTAAAATTGATGGAAGTTGAAAACTAGGGCTTCCTGTTTCAAGCACTTCCATCCACATATCATCTTGAAAAGAAGGATATATCAATTTTCCCTAGGAAGGCGCATCTTTATGTGGAGGCAGAAATTCAGATACGAGAAATTTCAATTTTGACCTAATCACTGTTGCTCGAGAAAACTAGGGCATCAGATTTTTGGCAGTTCTGTCCACTCCGGAAGAAAAGTATCTTTGCTCAACTCGCCTTAGGGAGGTGCATCTCTTCCTTGGATCAGAATTTCAAGATTCTCAAGTTGAAAAACTATGGTTTTTTGTCAAACCCTAGGTCAACAGATTTAAGGAGGACCTTGAAGCACTTGACCTGAGCACCTCAATTGGTAAGTTCTATAATCTTTATTTTCATTTGAGGTTCTCATATTATCAAGATTGTCAAGATGTTAAACAACACCAAGCTTGATGAGAAGCTTGAAGGAGTTGATAACTTCTGAGCATGAAAGTATAGAATGCTTCTCATTCTAGAAGAAAATGATTTGGAGAAATATGTTAAGGAAGAGGTTGTAGAGCCAAAGGGAGAGGAAGACAAATAAAGACATAAGAAGAACATGATTAGGGATAAGAGGATCATTGACATAAAATATCACTTGATCCCTCATGTTTCATCCTTGAAGACTCCCAAGGAAATGTTTGATGCATTAACCAAGTTATATGAAGGGAAGAACATCAACCGGAACATGACCTTGAGAACTCAACTCAAGAATGTGAAGATGCAAAATTCAAAGATTATCCAATCCTACTTCACAAGGGTCTCCCAAATCAAAGAACAAATCAAAGATATTGGAGATAAAATTGAAGAGGCGGAATTGGTGATGACTACATTGAATGGTCTCCCAAGGTCTTGGGAAACGTTCATTCATGGAATCTGTTCTAAAAGAAAGCTAACCAAGTTCAACAGGTTGTGGGAATATTGCACTGAAGAAGAAGCTAGATTGGAAACAAGAGAAGAAAAATATGGGTGAAGATGATAATCAAGATTTAGTAGCACATATGAAGAAAGAGAAGTTAATGAAGGAAGATCACTATCACAAGAAACCCAAGAAGTATCATAAGTCTCACAGGTCCCAGAAAGATTATTCAATAGTTAAATGCTACTCTTGTCAAAAGATGGGACACATTGCAAGGAATTGACCCCTTGCAAAAGATCAAGTCAATAAAGGAAAGGATAAGAGGTATCATGCTCATGCAACAGAATACGATGAACATGTTCAGAAGAATCCAAGAGAAGATTGTTCAAGTGACAAAGAATATGTTTTGATTTTCGCTCTTACAGGTACTATCAGTGATACTTGACTTGTTGATAGTGGTGCTTCTAAGCACATGAAAGGTTTCGAAGACTCTCTCACTAGCTTGACAGAGAAGGATTCACCTCATAAGGTGAAGCTTGGAGATGATTACCAATATCCCATAAAAGGGGTAGAGGAAGCTTCTTACAAGTTAGACTCCAAAAAAACTATGAAAGATGTTTTGTACTAGGTTTGAAGAATAATATACTTTCCATACTAGCATTAGAAGAGAAATGATACATAGTTGCTTTTGTTGATGGCCAAGTTCTTATGTGTCCAAGAGGAAAGACCATTGATGATGCAGTTGTAATTGGAGAACAAGATGGAGGCTTGCACAAATTGAAGGTCCAAGCAGAATAAGCCATGTTACATAACACAGTGAACTCGTGTGAACTTTGGCATAGAATATTTGCTCATATCCACTACAAATATTTTCCAATTATAATCAAGATGGTGACAGGTCTTCCAGATATCCAGGCAAGCCAGGATGGTGTACGCAATGTTAAAGATAATGCAGTTGTGAGAGCCATTCTCTGGGAGGATGGCACCCTAGTCAGTTAAATAGGTTTCCTGGTCAGTTAACCCGGTAGTGTAAGTCCCTAACATGTATCTAGTGCCCCCAACAGTCTACTGGGGTTCTTATTCTGGGACCAAGCAGGTCAGAGCCATGGCAAAGTCCCTAGCATGTGGCTAGATCCCCTATATGTCTTTAGGGCATTCTAGTCAGGGACCAGACAGTTTCTTAGTCATAAGGACCAAGCAGATCCTGTAGGCAGAGACAAAGACATCCTGGTTTGGGACCAGGCATATTCTTGGTCTCGGACCAAGCAGGTCCTGTAGGTGTATTCCTGGTCAGTTAACTAGGTGCATCTTGGTCAGTTAACCAAGATGATTATGTGTGATGTCCTCCTCTCCTAGGTCCTCGAAATGGTTGAGCTAGGTTGTTTCCTCAAGGGACTGACCACCCCTTGATGGAATCACTAGCACTCGACCTTAGGAGAAGTCAAGAGGACCAGAGGATCACATAATCCAATGTGAACCTTCCTTATATGGTGATGATGAACTTTCAGTTATAGCGTGGGTCATATGTGGACCACATACCCTAAGAGATAGGGTTAGAAGGGTTGTTTTCCCACCTTGTTGTGACACCTCTTTCCCACTTGTGGTTAGCCTTGTGTTGGCTTAGTCTTGTGTTGACTCCTCCCTTGTTGGTCCTAGGTGCTAGTGCCCCTCCTTTTGAGTGTGGTAACCTAAACCTTTGCCATGACCTTGGTACCCTCTCCTAAGACGTCTTAACATTTAATTGTAATTTTTTATATGTGGTAAACTTCCTAAATGTACGTATTGACTTTATTTGAGTAACCCTAAAGTCAATGACCAAATAGAAGGTGGAACTTTCTAGGGGTCATTGAGAGGATTATAAATTCAATCCTAGCCTTTCATTATAAAGTCATATTCAAGAGGCAACTCAGCTCTGATTTTGTGAGACACATGATCTAGGGTTTTTAGAACACTTGTCTTGGGTGACATCTAGGGTTTCAAGGCACTTTATGCTTGGGTGTTCACTTGGTTTGGAATCTCCTTCACACAACGATGTTATTTTTAAAGGCTCTAACAGTTGATTTTCCCTCCCTCCTTCCACACGTGTGAACCATGAAAGGCCTAATTTGGGGCTGTGTTAACTTGCTGGAGCTGCCACCCTTTGGTGAGGTCTAATATAGGGTTGTCATTCATTGTTTTAGGGCTTCCATCTACTATTTTGGGCCTGCATGAACTTCCTAGAGGCTTTCGTTGCTTGTTGTGAGAGGATTGTTGCATGTTTGAGGATGCCGCTGCTTGTTTTGAGGGAGCTGCCACTTGTTGTGAGGGTACCACTGTTGTTGAGGTCTGATCTGTAGGTTGTCGTTGCTAGTTACGAACTGCATTGACTACCTAAGGGTTGCCATTGCTTGTTGAGGGTTAGTTGGGACTGCTAGGTGGTTGCCATTCACTGTTGTGAGGGTTTTAAGGATGATGCCCATTGTTGTGAGATGTTTAAGGTTGATATTCACTATTGAGTATTTGTTGGTTGTCTTCGTTAATGTCTATTAGTTCATGGACCAATATAACTATTAGTATCCAGGAGAAGATTAATTATCTGATAACTTTATGTCTAGAACATATTTGTGACCATTGGATATGATAGACACTAAAAACCACATTAAAGAAACACACTTTACTTAGAGACACATTAGACCAAGTTGATATTAAGTAACTCCCACATGTTTAAATATCATAACAGGTATATCCTGCACAGTTGAGAGAATGAGTATTATCCTCCCCATCCATGATTGATTCCTACAAGTGATAGTTTGAGCTCTTAATGAGCATATTTTTGTATCATCCTTGAGCCTTAAGGAATTTGGTGTCCCTGGGTACCATCCTCGGAACGATGGGAAGTGCCCAATGGGTTTCCTTAGGACATGTATATCATGGGAAAAAAATAATCATGAGTTGCAAGTCATGAACCACGAGTTATGGTAATGAACATGATTTTTAGAGAACAATGACATGTTTATAGAGTGGAACCATGATGTTGTAGTAGAGCATGTGATTCTTAGAGTAGAGTTGGCAGTTTGCATAGAGAAATCAAAACTATTTTGGTGCACTATGGATAATGACAACATGACCATGAATGTGTAAAATTTTTAAGTTGTCAAATTTATTGTAAAAAAAGTGAATGCGCCTTGAAATCTTGAATAACAATTTGAAGGGGTATGCCACTAACCTTCGAAGAATTATTAGAAGGAACCCACCTTCTTATCACCCAAATTTTTTTAGCCATCAAATTCTTTCCTTCATTCTTTATGGTTTTCTAAGGAGATAGACTTCTTCACTTTGTTAGCTAAGCTTATATATGAAAGGTTGTCTTATCAAAGAGCATAGTTTTATTTAATATAAATTGATAATGATTATGTTAAAAGAGGTTGTGATGTAACATCCCGATATTTTCATAAAAATTTCTAAATCATCATTTAATGCTAATAATTGTAAAATGCGGAAATAATGAATGTTTAGTAACACCGTAATTAATAATTACGTCATTTTGTAGGGACAACTTACTGCCGTGTTTTCTTTGTTTTCTGCTGGTGTTTCGTGTCGGCGATACGTCATGAATCCAATTAATGATTATGTCATTTATTTATATGCTGGAATGATAAAAAAATTCGATGCATTTGGAAAACAGAATTCTCTTCGACAAGTACTAACAGTTTAAAATTTATGGATGAAGATGAAAGGGGTCCCATGAGGTGCCCCGAGGCTTACTTAGCTACTCAGCTAAAGCATTGTACTCGTCCTTCATGCACAGATTCGCAGGTAAGAGACAGCGATAAATTCAGAGTGTTTAATAATCGTGATATAAATAAAAACTGCTTATGATTTCGATGCTACAGGTATGGTTTCTTTTCAATTTTGTAAGATGAACTTGACTAGCTCAAAAGCTGCAGAAATCGTCGATCTCAAAGTGTGATTGTTATGAATGTTCTTCATTAGGAGTTTATGACTTCACTTGTTATCATTCCATGAATGACTTGCGGCTGTTAAAACAATTCTTTTATAAATTTTGACTGTGACAAACTTAAGACAAGGACACATGGTCCTAAGCACACCATAGAGAGAGTAATAAGGTGATTCTAAGTTCTCTATTACCTAGGCAATTATAATGGTGATGTAATATGCATTAACACCCTACCATGCAATTTATGCGATGGTTCTATGTGGAAACTATACCCTAAAGGGGTGTAACCTTGTGAATTTATGCAATGGGCAAAGCTTGATGAACTATATGATAAACTTTATAATAGGTGGGGCGGTCTCTATCCATGCCTTAGGATCGAATGCGACCTAGGTTAATGTGTTTAAGCTATGAGTGCACTTGTATTGACTTTAAATGGAACATACAAGATCCTTTATACATGCTACCGAATATATGTTTTTAACCTAGGTATGATTTATAAAGTTGATGCAATAAACATTGATCCGTATGGTTGTCAGGTGGAATGATGGCGTTGTAAAAAGGTCTGCGTACGAAATCAAGGGTATCGTAAATGATTGGATTTGAAATCAAGTCGCCTGGCCACCGTGTTAATGGTAATATTACGTGCACGTTGTAATGGGTATCCAGCATGTGAGAAGGTTCGTCGATGCTGAGTTGTAACGGGCCTCCTGCCTCGGTGTCGACAGAGTTGGCAACATCGTGACTTGGGAGGTGGATGGGTGAGTTAATATCGCATCTACCACCCTCCAACATGGCTTAATGAGAATAGATCTCCGTCGTTGATTGTTGTGTGTTGGGATTGTGATGAAACCTAACGTAACTTACAGGATCTTGTAACGTTTTCTTGGTCATTGTTCCGGTGGTAGGGTTTGGGGTGAGGCCAATCGGCCGAGACGCACTTAGGGTTTTGATGTTTTTAGCCTCCTTCGGGCTCGATCCCGAGACCGGCAGCAACCTTCAATCTGTGAGCGATTTATATCCATGGAGGTCGAGTCTGGAAATGAATAGTGTGGCAATCCACAGGTTGGATGAGTACGTCCGTTGGTGGCGTTGTGGTAGCTTGAAGGTCTGGGGTTTCAAAACGGGTTGTAAGTTTCACCAGTGTCAACACAGTGTGTCTACAAGTTGGGTCTTTCTCCTTCGAAGTGGATAGATGGCTTCGTCATTCTTCTATCAACGATGCAGGTACAGTAATGTTGCAAAGGTTTAGAGTTTTTCTTTGTTGCATGCATCAATATTTTATGAATGATATCTAACTCTGAGCATCTTTGCTTGACAGGTAGCTCTTGGCGAAACAACAGTGTGCCGGGAAAGTTGACAGGGAAAAAGGAATACAGTGAACCCATCGGTAAGCTTCGGTGGTACCCCTACCTCGTGCTTCTCCTGGATTCAAACTTGGTGAGCAGGGTGTTGGAAATTTGTCTTCTCGGCAATGGTCTTTGCCTCGCCTGCAACTTTGGGAAAACGTTACTGTTTATGGTTTTGTTGTTAGCGTAGATGATGTAAATATTTTCTAAATTGTAAGGCCAGCCTTCCCTCGGCTCGGCGAGCTTGATAGGGTTTGAACCCTCGTTTTTGCAAAGAATTCCACAGAATTAAATGTTTGATGTTTATCATTTTGCACTTCTAAGTCAATGGAAGAAACAAGTGTGGAACTATAGGGAAAAGTAATGTTTACTATGGTTTTGTTTCGGCATTAGCTGTGTAGTGTAAAAAGCGGGTGTTGAATGAAACCTCAGTAAACAAATGAGGTGATCTGTAGGATGTTGCGATCGTATTTTTAAATGGAAATGTTTATTGCTAGGGTTTAATGTTTACGTATGGTGTTTTGAACTCTCATTTTCGAATTGGTTTCAAAAGAACGAAAGGCATGTTTTAAGTGTTTAACTAATGGATGGCTGTAAGCCGATAATGGAATACCTAGCTTACAAAATGTCTATAGATACTTGAGTTAAGCTGTTAATAAAAGGGTATCAGGTTGAATGCAACAGCGTTGATGTTAAACCCTAGCCAGTCGATGATAATGAAATCTGCTGGGCTGTAATGATGTTTAAAATGCAAGAATAACAGATCTTGTCTCCACAGTTAGGATATCTATGATAATGAAAACACTTGATTTTGCAGCTGTTAAACGTTTATAAATATTAATATGATGAAAACAGATCAACCCTGGTTTGGGAGATGTTGTATTTTACTGTGTTAGTTAAATAATGCTATTCTTTTATTTGCTTTTAAGAACATGCTATTCTGTGATGTGAATTCTGCCGCATGCAGTTGATAATACAGAATCAAAGAAATTACAGTGTATTCATCAGTTAGTTTAATTTGGCTATTAATATAATAGTTTGTCTACTTTAATTCTATCTCCCTGTATTTGTCCAATTTGGACCTCTGGAGAAATGAAAGAACAATACAGTACCCTTTTTTTTTGCACAAAAATAATACAGTGATGACAATAATTTCTATAAAGATCAGTCAGATTCAAATAACAAATAAACGAATGGGTATGTGGTTAAACAGAATGCATGATATGGGTTGCTTTTGAATAAATAACTGATGATCAGTAAACCCTAGATGTTAACACCATGTCCACCTTTAGAAGTCAGAAACGAAATTACTGCTATAACTAGTTTCCGGTATGTTGTTTCAGCATACAGATTTGAACAGTATATTCAGTGCATGCAGAGATTTAATTTGTAGCTGCTAAAATAATAAGATGCATAGGAATATAAGTCTATGCATGGGTGGTCTCTTAGGTTTATGTATTTAGATGCATACTAGGTTTCACTTTTAAATGAACAGATTTAATGCTACCTCTCTGTACTGGAGTACGATGTTGCTTCACGCATGGGGAAAAATGCAGAAGAGTCATTTTATCAGTTCAGAAATTTAAAATCAATCAGGATCTAACATTTTACTACTACTGGTCATTAATAATATTTCTCAGCCATTTTCTGAGAGCATTCATAGGATTGGAAACATAAAAACAAAAGAATAGAACCTGAGTGTGATAGGAGGAACAAATCACTCAAGAAACCTGTTCCACCCAACCTGCTCCTAAGCAGCCAAGATGTCTACCTTAGGACCCCCGAGCCTGTCCACTGATCCACCAAGAGGAAGGAAGTTCATAAGCTTAGGGTCTCTGCTTGCAGCAGCAAGAAAATAGATCCAGCCTTACAGACTTAGTAATCAATGGGACCTGCACCAGCACCTCTGGTCTGTCCTTCTCATAACATTTGCAGACTTATACTTGCACTCTCCACAGCCTCCCTATTCGAATCTCTCAGCCATCACCTAATGCACATGAGGAATGTTTCTGTAGAAAACATTGTAAGAGCTCCCTGCTCAATTCAAATTGCCTTTTATAGGCTGCCTAGGTCTTTTTGTAATTAACTGGTCATTAGTGAGCTACCTGCTCACCTCCCTCCACCTGGAGGGGGAAATGCCACAAAATTAGGGGGTGATGTCCCATACCAACAGCTAATGGTAGAGTGCAAATGCTGCCATCTGTCCCAATCCTTCCAGCAGCTTCCATTCCTCCTAGTGGGCCAGTGGACACTCTTGTAACAGCTTTTCTTGAGTGTTTGTCTCCCATTTTTATTTATTAAATAATAATAATGAGTCATTACATTCATCTTTGACCTAATTGGTCATAATTACAAAACTTGTAATTATAATTTAACACAAAGTATTTTGCAAAAAGGATAATAGTAGAAAATAATTATTCTCAGAAATTGGGTAGGTGACATACACCCACCCTCAAGCCTCAACAGCGTCCTCGATGTTGCTTTATTCACTCCTTGAGTGTTCCTGGAACAGAGTTGGGTATGCAGCCCGCATAATACTCTCCAACTCCCAGGTAGCCTCTGCTGGGCTAAAGTGCTTCCATTGCACTTTTACTTGGCCAACCATGCGGTTCCGGAATAGAGTTTCTTTCCTTGCGAGAATACAGTCCGGTTCCACCGAAAAATCGCCGCCTTGTTCCACCTGATCATTATTCCAATTTACAACATGAGTAGGATCATGCACATATTTCTTTAAAAATGAAATGTGAAAAGCATCATGGACTTTGAGGTTTGAAGGTAAGGCTAATTGATATGCCACAGGTCCAACTCTGGACAAGATTTCGAAAGGACCACAATACCTTGGTGCCAGTTTGGCACAGCTCCCCAATTTTAAGGAACTCTTTTTCGGCCTTACCTTAAGAAAAACATGTTCACCAACCTGGAACACTTTATGAGTTCTTTTAAGATCTGCTTGACTTTTCTGTCTATCCTGGGTAGCTTTAAGATTCCCTTGTACTTGCTTCACGATTAGTTCTAATTCCTGCAACAATTCGGGCCCTAAGGTGACTCTGCTAACCGGATCACTCCATGACACCGGTGTGTTACACTTTCTACCGTAAAGAATCTCAAATGGGCTAAGTTTGGCTGAAGCATGGTAGTGATTGTTATACGCAAACTTTGTTAAATGGAAGTAGTCTTCCCACTTACCAGGCTGATCCTTAACATACATTCTGAGCATATCTTCCAATATCTGGTTCACCCTTTCAGTCTGTCCGTCTGTTTGCGGATGAAACGCAGTGCTGAAATTTAAGGTGGTATTTAACCCCTTGAACAAGGACCTCCAAAAGTTACCTGTGAACTTTGAATCTCAGTCTGAAACTATTACCTTGGGTATCCCATGCAGTCGGAAAACCTGCTTCATGAAAATTTATGCGATATCTGGAGCTTTATGGGTAGTTTTGATAGGGATAAAATGGGCTGCTTTGCTAAGTTTGTCTACTACCACCATGATGGAGTCGTGCTGTTTTTTATTCTTTGGTAACCCAGTGATGAAATCTATACTTATGATTTCCCACTTCCAGCTGGGTATAGGCAAGGGCTGCAGCAATCCAGCAGGATGTTGATGTTCCACCTTTACTTTTTGACAGTCAAAACACTTAGCTATATATTCTGCTACTTCATCCTTCATTCTGGGCCAGTAGTACTCCTTCCTTAGCATTGTGATGGTTTTCTGGTAACCTGGGTGGCAAGAATAGTGGCTTTTGTGCATCTCATCCAAAATCAGAATCTTTACTGCTGGTACGTTTGGTACGTACAATCTGTTTTTGTACAGCAGTAAGCCATTTTCCTTCAAACTGAAATCTGTTATAGAATTTTCAGAATTGTTTTCTGCTGTCCTTTCCGGTAATTTTCTGTATTCCTCATCCTCTTTAATTCCTTCAAAAATCAGTTTCTCCAAATCTGTTGCGTATGTGCTGATGGCTGAAATAAAATGTATACTTGCATTACGACTTAACGCGTCGGCAACTTTATTCTCCTTCCCCTTAATGTGCTGAATTTCAAAATCATACTCACTCAGAAAAGTTAGCCATCTGGCTTTCCTGGCATTCAAATTTGTTTGGTCTAACAAATATTTCAGCCCCATATTATCCGTCATTAAGGTAAATTTTCTGCCAATAAGGTGGTGACGCCGCATTTTCAAGGCATGAATTACTGCTAACAATTCTAGATCGTAGGTGGAATAGTTCTTCTCATGTATTTTCAATTTTCTTGATTCATAGGCTACAGCATGTCCCTCCTACATTAGGACTCCTCCCAGTCCATCATTGCACGCATCTATACATACTACAAAATCTTTATTAGGATCTGCAATCCTCAAAATAGGCGTTGAAGTCAGTAATTCTTTTAACTTTGCAAAACTGTCCGCACACTTTTGATCCCAGACAAACTTCTTTCCCTTTTTCTGCAGCGACGTTATGGGGTTTGCAATCCTGGAAAACCCTTCAATAAATTTTCTATAATAACCAGTGATGCCCATAAATGATCGCACATCTTTAGGAACCGGCCATTCATTAATGGCCTTTATCTTGGCGGGGTCAACCGAAATCCCTTCCTCAGAGATTATGTGTCCCAAGTACTGAATCTTGTCTTTGTAAAAAACACATTTACTGAACTTAGCATACAGCTGGTGCTCCCTCAAAACTTGCAGAATGATATGTAGATGTTCATCATGCTCCTCCTTGTTCTTAGAATATACTAAAATGTCATCGATAAACACAACTGCAAACTTATCTAAGTACTTGTGCAGAATTTTGTTCATTAAACACATAAATACAGCAGGTGCATTAGTTAATCCAAGCGGCATGACAACGAACTCATAGTGTCCATAACAAGTTCTAAAGGTTGTTTTGAAAATGTCTTCATCATTCACATGAACCTGATGATATCTTGATCGTAAATCGATCTTCGAGAATACTGTTGCTCCGCGTAGCTGGTCAAAAAGATCATCAATGCGGGGTAGCAGGTACCTATTCTTGATCGTCATTTTATTTAGTTGACGATAATCTATGCAAAGTCTCAGGGTACCATCTTTCTTCTTAACAAAAATGATCGGTACTCCCCAAGGAGACACGCTGGGTCTTATGTATTTTTTATCAATCAGCTCCTTCAGCTGAGATTTTAATTCATTCAACTCTAGTATATTCATCCGGTATGGAGCTTTAGAACTTGGTACAGCACCAGGTATTAATTCAATAGAAAAATCCAGGTCCCTTTTGGGAGGTAATTATGGGATCTCTTCAGGAAAAATATCTTGGAAATCCTTTAAGACAGGTATGTCCTCTATTTCCAGTTTGTCCTCCTTAGTACTCATCTCATCATGCACCGCATTTACTGCAAACATCTGACGCCCTTTTTTCATTGCCCTTTTTACTTGCATGGCTGAAATCTGCCGAACGGATGTTTTCCTAGGGATGCCTTTTACCTTTGCTATCTTTCCTTCATCATCCAGGCAAATAAAACTTTTTTCATAACAATTCAGAATGACACGATGGGTTTCTAACCAATCCATACCGATTAGGATGTCATATGACCCCAATGGAAAAATATTTAACTTAACCTGCGTTGTTAGTTGATTCATAGATAAAACACAATTTTCCACAAAATCAAAAACCTTTCTTTTTGTTCCTGTCGCTAACCTAACTAACCAGGATTTATCGAATTTCTCTGTCTTCAAATCGAATCTTTCTACAACAACTGGTGATATATAACTTAGACTAGCACCAGGGTCAATTAAAATAGAAACTGGGTGGTTTTGCAGCATACCTTCAACCTCCACCATTGAGACTTGGTGTTCTGCTTACCGGTTGTCTAACGCTGCACTGATTCTGGGTACTTCTCTTGCCACATCTCCTACAGTAGCTTCAGACTGTATGGAGTGAATATGGTTGGCCGCCCGTTTCTTGAGGGGTCAGTCTGAGGCATAATGGGACCCTTGGCACTCAAAGCATTTTATAGGTGGCTTCTGTTCATTGGTCCTGGCAACATTGGGGACATTTATGGGTGCTGTAAATTTCTGCTGCTAATTATTTCTGTTCTGCTGAAATTTTTTATTCTGAAATTTTTTCCGCTGGAAGCCGGAATTTCCACCATATCTGAAATTTTTCCTTTTCTGTTCAAAATTACTGGGTTTTGGGTTTTTCCATCTAGGTACCCCTTCTCTTTTCTTATTCTGGTCAAAGCAAAAAGTTGCTTTCCTCATGGCTTCTTCTAGTATATTAGGGTTATCGTACTCTATCATGTCCTTGATGTGGAAAGGTAGACAACTTAGGTACCTCTGGACCTTCGATTTTTCTTCCACCATATACGGCACATACCTTAGCAAACTTAAAAACTTGTTGTTCAGTTCTTTCATGTTCATCGTTCCCAGTTTCAGATCATAGAATTCTTTGGATTTTTCTTCATAATACTGCTCAGATAAGAATTTCTTCTTAAAGTGTCTTTTAAAAGTACTCCAACTCACATCTCGGTCTTTTATACCTTTTACCCTTTTAAGGTCTTGCCACCAAATATCTGCCTTCTCGGTCAGGTTATAAATTGCCATCTTTGCCTTTAAGGATTCTGAATAGTCGTAGATCTGAAAATACTTTTTCATGCTGGACAGCCATGCTTCCACTATCTCTCCTTTCTTTGTTTCGCCATTGAAAGTTGGGGGTTTGATTTTCTTGAATTCACCAGATATCTGTTCGTACTGTTTATTTCCTTTTCTTTTTGGCTTGAAGTCTCCTTCACTGCTGCAACTAGAGTAGTTATGCTTCTTTTCACGTGGATGTTTGGCAGTTCTTGATGATGTTGAGTTGTTGTTTTCCCCAGCTGTTTCTGTTTGTTTATCCTTGCCTTCATGAGATAGCTCTTTAGTTTTGGAAGTATGTTCAAGGTCCTGTTCATATTTTGGATATTGGTCGAACAGTGCTTGCTTCAACTCCTCCTGTGTCCTCGGGATTCTTTCATTGTCTTGTTTTACTGACTGGATCTCTGCCTTCAATTCTTGAAAAGCACGCAAAAATTCTGACGAATCGTTACCCCGGTTGCCCTAGAATTGTTGTTCCATACTAGGGTTGTTTGGCGGAAATCTGCCCCTTATGTGTTCAGCTGATCCTTCCATATCTGTAAATCAAAGAAAATTTTCTGTATACGACAAAATAATTTAAACTTGAGTTAGTGAAAAATTTCACAGTCATAAATTTTCTATTCGCGTGTTTCTTGGACCGTCTTTAGGCCTAGAGTTCTAACATGAGCTCTAATACCACATGTAACATCCCGATATTTTCATAAAAATTTAAAAATTTAAAAATCATCATTTAATGCTAATAATTGTTAAATGCGGAAATAATAAATGTTTAGTAACACGGTAATTAATAATTACATCATTTTGTAGGGACAACTTACTGTTGTGTTTTCTTTGTTTTCTGCTGGTGTTTCGTGTCGGCGATACGTCATGAATCCAATTAATGATTATGTCATTTATTTATATGCTGGAATGATCAAAAATTTCGATGCATTTGGAAAACAGAATTCTCTTCGACAAGTACTGATAGTTTAAAATTTCTGGATGAAGATGAAAGAGGTCCCATGAGGTGCCCCGAGGCTTACTTAGCTACTCAGCTAAAGCATTGTACTCGTCCTTCATGCGCAAATTCACAGGTAAGAGATAGCGATAAATTCAGAGTGTTTAATAACCGTGATATAAATAAAAACTGCTTATGATTTCGATGCTACAGGTATGGTTTCTTTTCAATTTTGTAAGATGAACTTGACTAGCTCAAAAGCTGCAGAAATCGTCGATCTCAGAGTGTGATTGTTATGAATGTTCTTCATTAGGAGTTTATGACTTCACTTGTTATCATTCCATGAATGACTTGCGGCTGTTAAAACAATTCTTTTATAAATTTCGACTGTGACAAACTTAAGACAAGGACACATGGTTCTAAGCACACCATAGAGAGAGTAATAAGGTGATTCTAAGTTCTCTATTACCTAGGCAATTATAATGGTGATGTAATATGCATTAACACCCTACCATGCAATTTATGCGATGGTTCTATGTGGCAACTATACCCTAAAGGGGTGTAACCTTGTGAATTTATGCAATGGGCAAAGCTTGATGAACTATATGATAAACTTTATAATAGGTGGGGCGGTCTCTATCCATGCCTTAGGATCGAATGCGACCTAGGTTAATGTGTTTAAGCTATGAGTGCACTTGTATTGACTTTAAATGGAACATACGAGATCCTTTATACATGCTACCGAATATATGTTTTTAACCTAGGTATGATTTATAAAGTTGATGCAATAAACGTTGATCTGTATGGTTGTCAGGTGGAATGATGGCGTTGTAAAAAGGTCTGCGTACGAAATCAAGGGAATCGTAAATGATTGGATTTGAAATCAAGTCGCCTGGCCACCGTGTTAATGGTAATATTACGTGCACGTTGTAATGGGTGTCCAGCATGTGAGAAGGTTCGTCGATGCTGAGTTGTAACGGGCCTCCTGCCTCGGTGTCGACAGAGTTGGCAACATCATGGCTTGGGAGGTGGATGGGTGAGTTAATATCACATCTGCCACCCTCCAACATGGCTTAATGAGAATAGATCTCCATCATTGATTGTTGTGTGTTGGGATTGTGATGAACCATAACGTAACTTACAGGATCTTGTAACGTTTTCTTGGTCATTGTTTCGGTGGTAGGGTTTGGGGTGAGGCCAACTGGCCGAGAGGCACTTAGGGTTTTGATGTTTTTAGCCTCCCTCGGGCTCGATCCCGAGACCGGCAGCAACCTTCAATCTGTGAGTGATTGCTATCCATGGAGGCCGAGTCTGGAAATGAATAGTGTGGCAATCCATGGGTTGGATGAGTATGTCCGTTGGTGGCGTTGTGGTAGCTTGAAGGTCTGGGGTTTCAAAACGGGTTGTAAATTTCACCAGTGTCAACACAGTGTGTCTACAAGTTGGGTCTTTCTCCTTCGAAGTGGATAGATGGCTTCGTCATTCTTCTATCAACGACGCAAGTACAGTAATGTTGCAAAGGTTTAGAGTTTTTCTTTGTTGCATGCATCAATATTTTATGAATGATATCTAACTCTGAGCATCTTTGCTTGACAGGTAGCTCTCGGCAAAACAACAGTGTGCCGGGAAAGTTGACGGGGAAAAAGGAATACAGCGAACCCACCGGTAAGCTTCGGTGGTACCCCTACCTCGTGGTTCTCCTAGATTCAGACTTGGTGAGTAGGGTGTTGGAAATTTGTCTTCTCGGCAATGGTCTTTGCCTCACCTGCAACTTTGGGAAAACGTTACTGTTTATGGTTTTGTTGTTAGCGTAGATGATGTAAATATTTTCTAAATTGTAAGGCCAGCCTTCCCTCGGCTCGGCGAGCTTGATAGGGTTTGAACCCTCGTTTTTGCAAAGAATTCCACATCATTAAACGTTTGATGTTTATCATTTTGCACTTCTAAGTCGATGGAAGAAACAAGTGTGGAACTATAGGGAAAAGTAATGTTGACTATGGTTTTGTTTCGACATTAGCTGTGTAGTGTAAAAAGTGGGTGTTGAATGAAACCCTCAGCAAACAAATGAGGCGATCTGTAGGATGCTGCGATCGTATTTTTAAATGGAAATGTTTATTGCTAGGGTTTAATGTTTACGTATGGTGTTTTGAACTCTCATTTTCGAATTGGTTTCAAAAGAACGAAAGGCATGTTTTAAGTGTTTAACTAATGGATGGCTGTAAGCCGATAATGGAATACCTAGCTTACAAAATGTCTGTAGATACTTGAGTTAAGCTGTTAATAAAAGGGTATCGGGTTGAATGCAATAGCATTGATGTTAAACCCTAGCCAATCGATGATAATGAAATCTGCTGGGCTGTAATGATGTTTAAAATGCAAGAAAAACAGATCTTGTCTCCACAGTTAGGATATCTATGATAATGAAAACACTTGATTTTGCAGCTGTTAAACGTTTATAAATATTAGTATGATGAGAACAGATCAACCCTGGTTTGGGTGTAAAGATGCTGTATTTTACTTTGTTAGTTAAATAATGCTATTCTTTTCTTTGCTTTTAAGAACATGCTATTATGTGATGTGAATTCTGCCACATGCAGTTGATAATACAGAATCAAAGAAATCACAGTGTATTACTGCTATAACTAGTTTCTTTTGAAGAAATAACTGATGATCAGTAAACCCTAGTTGTTAACACCATGTCCACCTTCAGAAGTCACAAAAGAAATTACTGCTATAACTAGTTTCTGGTATGTTGTTTCAGCATACAGATTTGAACAGTATATTCAGTGCATGCAGAGATTTAATTTGCAGCTGCTAAAATAATAAGATGCATAGGAATATAAGTATGTGCATGGGTGGTCTCTTGGGTTTATGTATTTAGATGCATACTAGGTTTCACTTTTAAATGAACATATTTAATGCTACCTCTCTGTACTGGAGTACGATGCTGCTTCACGCATGGGGAAAAATGCAGAGGAGTCATTTTATCAGTTCAGAAATTTAAAATCAATCAGGATCTAACATTTTATTGCTACTGGTCATTAATAATATTTCTAAACCATTTTCTGAGAGCATTCATAGGATTGGAAACATAAAAACAAAAGAATATAACCTGAGTGTGATAGGAGGAACAAATCACTGAAGAAGCCTGTTCCACCCAACCTGCTCCTAAGCAGCCAATATGTCTACCTTAGGACCCCCGAGCCTGTCCACTAATCCACCAAGAGGAAGGAAGTTCAAAAGCTTAGGGTCTCTACTTGCAGCAACAAGAAAATAGATCCAGCCTTACAGGCTTAGTAATCAATGGGACCTGCACCAGCACCTCTGGTCTATCCTTCTCATAACATTTGCAGACTTATACTTGCACTCTCCAAGCCTCCCTATTCGAATCTCTCAGCCATCACTTGATGCACATGAGGAATGTTTCTGCAGAAAACATTGTAAGAGCTCCTTGCTCAATTCAAATTGCCTTTTATAGGCTTCCTAGGTCTTTTTGTAATTAACTGGTCATTAGTGAGCTACCTGCTCACCTCCCTCCACCTGGAGGGGGAAATTCCACAAAATTAGGGGGAGTTGTCTCATACCAACAACTAATTGTAGAGTGCAAATGCTGCCATCTGTCCCAATCCTTCCAGCAGCTTCCATTCCTCCTAGTGGGCCAGTGGACACTCTTGTAACAACTTTTCTTGAGTGTTTGTCTCCCATTTTTATTTATTAAATAATAATAATGAGTCATTACATTCATCTTTGACCTGATTGGTCATAATTAAAAAACTTGTAATTATAATTTAACACAAAGTATTTTGCAAAAAGGATAATAGTAGAAAATAATAATTCTCAAAAATTGGGTTGGTGACATGTGACTAAACTATACAATTTCGAAATACAAATTTAAGGAGGTTGAGTATGATTTGAAGGTCTTTCCTCTTTTCGTCGAAGTGTTGGGAGGAGAAAAGCCAATGCTGCCTCCTTCTAGATTCTTGGATACAGGAGTAAAATCTTACAAATTGATTGCATAAATAGTACATAATTACTGATCATGATGGAGAATTAACCGCCCTCACCTTCAATAGGGGTGAATACAAGGAGAGTTGATGGCCAAAAAAAGATTTGATTTTGTCTTTGCAAAAGGAGGGGAAGAGTAAGGGACTTTTTTCAAAACTCTAACATAATTTAGGGATTCTAATGATGCAAATGGATGAACATTTTTTCACTGAAGGATTATTTTGAGCATGGATTGCCTTCTCTTCTATTGGAGTTTCCTAATTTGTTTCTTGAATTGGTTCCTCTTCTATTACATTTGTATCATCAAACTTTGGATCCTCTTCATATATGTTGTTGGATGGAATGGACAAATTGATTGAGTTTTTGTTTTTTGCAAAAATCTCTTGGCCTGCAAATTTCTACGCTTTTTGTTTACTAGCTTAAATAAGTTATACTTCATTCCATTGGAGGGTTTCAAATGTTGCCTTCAAGGATGTTGAGCCTCTTGATTCCTTGGGAAACTCTTAGAAAAGTGTCCATACTCATGACATGTATTGCACTTGAAAGGAAGTTGCTCATATTCTAGGGATTTTTGGTGACTACACTGCCTTCAGAGGGCCCTTTACTAGGCCTACTTACACACACATTCTAACACATAAATATAAATATCCTTTTGGATTTGCATGGTCAATAAATAACTAGCTTGTCTATAATGGCACTTAGGGATGATTCAATGTAGAAAATTACATGGAGATGAGGCAAACTAACCCATGTTGGGATACAATAATCTCCATTTATGGGTCGAAGTCAAGGGGTCAATGAGAGAGAAACATTCCCCCGGCTTCCATGTAATAGGGTCCATAGTGAAACATGAAATCCTAATCCTCCTTATTATTAAATATGAACATAAATTATCCACGACCACAAGCATAGGAAAAAACGTACCTTGGATCTTGGGACCCCAGTGTTCAACTCTCCACGACTCTGTAGCTCTTAAAAGAGGCCAAATGCTGGTAAACTTCTCCATTAATCCATGTTCATATAAAATGAGGGATTTTCTCCTTATCTCTAAAGATGGTATGCCCAATTAGGGGATGATATCTACCTACTTTAGAAATATGCTTTGCACCGATCACTTTTCTTTGGCTAGATTCAAGTACTTGACCAAATTTTTGAATGCCTCCACCTCAGATTGAAAGGAGTCTCCCATTCTTTCTCCACCTATAATATTTTTCACTGCAATGATATCATCTAGGGTTTCGATAGACCTTATCACTTAACCTTGCAGGGTTGATTGATGGATGACAATCTTAGAAATGGTAGTGGATAGGGAAAACCTAGCTACAAGTTGGGCGCATCTCAACACTTGACGTGAACATAGTTATTCTTAACATGGAGCATGTCAAGGCCTTATTTCTTAAAATATTTATCCCTCGAGGCATTTGCAACACTTTGTTGTAATACAACGAACTTGCCAATCTAATAGACCACCAAGATTGTAGTGATCTCCATTTCTAGGTCGAAGTCAAGGGACCAATGCGAGAGAAACATTCCTTTGGATCCGATGAAATAAGCTCTAGAGTGAAAGATAAAATCTCAACCCTCCCTTCTATTGAATAAGAATATAAAATAAACATAACCACAAGGATGGGAAAACCTTACCTTGGATCTTGGCAGTCCATTGTCCTGATATCCGACTTTGTGGCTCTTGGATTGGGTCAAAGGTTGATAAAATTTCCAATTAATGCATACTCATGTAGAATGAGTGTTTTTCCCCCTTTTTATGAAGGTGGTATGTCCAACTAAGGGATGGTATCCACAAATGGCATATCCAACTAAGGGATGGCATCTACCTACTTTACTAATATGTTATTGAGCAATTTCTTTCCTTTGGTTGGATTCAGAGATCATACTAGAGTTTTGACTACTTGCACCTCAGATTGAGATGAGTCTCCCATTCTTCCTCCATCGCGAATAAAATTCAACTACAACAACGACCTCTAGGGTTCTGGTAGACCTTGGTGTTTAATGTCGTAGGGTTGATCAATGGATGATGTGCTTGGAAATGGTGACAATGAGGATAAATCTTGGCTACACGTTGGGCTCAACTTGACACTTGACCTAAGCGTAATTCTTCTTAACACAGAGCATAACAAGGCCTCATTCCTTAATGTATTTGTCCCTTGAAGGCTTTGCAATGCCTTATTATAATGCAATGGCTTGTTTTGTAGAGCCATATTGTAGCATAATAGTTACTCCAAATGTCCAGTAAGGCATAAACTTGAAGTGCAAAGTTAAGCCCCACCTTAGCCTAAAGATATTTCTATCTAAAACCATATCCCAATACATAAAGATAATTATGTGTATTTATTTTTGTTTACCTAGTTAGAAGGTTGTTAGGGTCTTACCCTAACCCCCCTGATTTGAGGATACTTGGGAGTACTTTATCAATGTACGATGTCGTATTCTTTTAATAAGGCCACTTAGATAGTAAGTTAGTAGTTATTGAATGTAAAAAGGTCCTCTTTACTAATTAAGACCCACTAGGTGGTTGACCATCTTTAATAGTGGGACCATAGGTAGCTAGGGTTTTTGTTATTGATGCACTAAATGCAGAGTAGAAGGTTGTGTAATGTGGATCATAGATTGTTATTGTGTTTGGAGCTCTGCTCATAGGAGGTTTCCCCCTCAAAGAGGCAACTGAACATTGCTCTCTCTTTTGGATATCACTAATACAAGGGTTCTTTATCATGTTTTTATCTATCTATTTCTTGTATTTTATGTTCAACATTGTTATTTTATTGTTATTTTATCATACTATGTTATCATCCTCTGTAATTATGGGGTTAAGTACAATACAAGTGGTATCAAAGCTAGTTTTAGGTACATATGGGGGACTATCAACTCAAAACTCATATGTTTGAGATAGATATGGGTGGTTGTGATATATTTTTAAGGGCATAATGGCTATGCACCTTGGGGCTAGTCTTGGACTTTCCAAATATGCTCATTTTTGTGCTTGACAACACTCCTTTACAACAACAATCATTGCCCAAAATTTTATGGATCAAATTTTTAAGATCGATGGTATGCCCATTTCCATTGTGTTCGATAGGGATCCCACATTCACTAGCAAACTTTGGCAAGATTTATTTAAACTATAGGGCACCTGGTTTCAAATGAGCACATCGTATCATCCCCAAATGGATGGCTAGATAGAAGTATTCAACAAGTGTCTAGAAACCTATTTGAGATATTTTGTAGTGGTTACCTTTGGTTGCATGGTGGTATAATACCACTTATCATGATGCCACAAAAATGAACCCATATGAAGCGATATATGGCCAACAACCACCTTTAGTAGTTTCATATATACTAGGTACCTCAAGGGTGCATGTCGTGGATAGTTTGTTTCACAATCATAAAGCCATTCTTCGTACACTTGAGGAAAATTTGGCCATGGCTCGTAATCACATGAAACAATAGGTGGACCGACATCGTTTAAAAAGCTCCTTTGAAGAAGGGGATAAGGTGTTCCTTATCTCTAGCCCTATAAGCAGACATCTCTCAAAGCTAAAGGCCATTAGAAGTTGGCACCAAAGTTTTATGGCCTATATCAGATTATACAACACATTGGACATGTTGCTTACAAATCAGTCCTTCTAGCACACTCCAAAATCCACTTAGTATTTCATGTTTCTTGTTTAAAGAAGGTTATGGGGCAAAATTGTCGAGTTCAAATTACATTATCGGAACTCAATGAAGAAGGCTCCATTTGGCTTAATCCTGAAGCAATTTTAGCTACTTGAGAGCATCAACTACACTAGTGCACTGTCAAATAAGTTTAATTTAGTGGAAGGATATGCAACCAAAAGATGCTACTACGAAACCAACAACCATTTTATAGCAGTTTCCCCATCTCTATCCTTGAGGACAACATTGCTTCAGAAAGGGGAGGGCATGTTAGGGTGCCACCCTGACCCCACCACTTTGAGGATACTTAGGAGCACTTTATTGATGTACAAGGCCATCTTCTTTGAATAAGGCCTATTAGATAGTTAGTTGATAGTTACTTAATGTAAAAGGGTCCTCTTTATTAATTAAGACCCACTAGGTGGTTGGCCCTCTTTAATAGTGGGACCACAAGTAGTTAGGGTTTTTGCTATTGATGCATTATATATGGAATAGAAGTGCCATGCGGCTACCGGCCCCAACTCTTTTTTTTTTGTTTTTCGATAGCCTATGCGTCATTTCCCAAAGCCTAGCCGAGGGAAATACCACCTCGGCAAGTCATCTGGTAGACTACGCCTAACCTGCATAATACACACTTATCTCTTTTACACTTATTACTTAGCCAATTTCTTACTTATGTTACACTTCCAACGGTTAACACATTCCAACACTTAGCCAAATATAAGACATTCAAAGATATGGGAGGGTGGCACTCTAATGGGCGTGCCTAATACACTTTTACACTTTTAATGGTACAAGGAAACATATTACAACAGAGGAGGATGCCACACGCCGACAACTCTCTAAGAGCATCCCCAACGACACTTGCTCAAGTTACAATCTCAACTGGTAATGCACTTTTGCCCCTATCTTGGCTCTACTTGCAGTAGCTGCCACAGTCTATTATCCGCACCTTGCTCTTATGTCTATCAACCAAACTCTATTACATATTTCCTTGGAAAGTTGTGGTCCATTGCAACCTTGCCAACCATCCCAACACACCTCTCTTAGCTTGCTCACCCTAGAGAGTCTCTGCCCACAAGTTCCTTGTGAGCCTGCCTCTGTGCAACACTCATAGTATGCCCAAGTTGCACTTTTGCCTATACGCAACCTCTCCATGAGATTTTCCTAAGGCAAGGACACCTCCACAAGGTGATGGCGCATGCCCCTTCAAGAGCCAAAGCTCACATCCTGTCAAGGAGTGCAACTCGAAAACCTTCTTGTAGCGAACCACTACCAAAGTCAAGTGCCCCCTCCTATGGTTGCCTCCAGAGGAGGGGCACGCCCCCTTGTGCCTCAAACTTCCAAAACTGTCCGAACTTCCCTTAGCTAAACTTGCTTCCTTAGTTGTGTCTTCTCTTGCTTCCATCTGATACATGAGAATCTGCATGGGAGTGGGGAGTGCCCCTTGGCACGGGATCTCCCCAACCAAGTCGACCTCCGCAAGCACTAGCGTAGAGTGAAAGTCACATCGGGCGCCCACCTTGCCAATCGATGCACCCATCCACCACATTTCATCTGCAACACTTGGGAGTGTGTGCCCCTTGGGCAAGCGCCCCACATGCTTGCCGATGACGCACTCCACCCAAGTCTCTTATGCACTCATGCGTCCATAACACTTGTGCATCCACATGCCAGTCCATCTAGATAACATGCTAAGGCTTTCCACACCTTGGGATTCAAGGGCACGTGCCCCACCTTCCAACTGGGTGACTCGCTCCACCCATCCACTCTTCTGTCTACAAGGCCCACTCATTGTGTGCTTGGTACGCTTATTTATCCGCACTTGCTCCACGCCCACACTTGCTTCTTGTTGACGCCACTTGCTTGGCTCATTGAGCTTCCAAGTCATGTTATTGTTAGGCTTCCAAGCTGTGTTGCGCCTAGGCTTGCCATGCCTTGGGAATCTTGGGTGAGTTGGAAAAAGTGACTCCGCACCAAGGCCATTACATCCCCCCCCACCTAACTTGTTTTCATCCTGACAATGCTATCTAATGTTGGTGCGAGTTCTCTATCTGCTTACCAAAGTGTGCCAGGCCTAGGTGTAACTTTGCCTTTTCCTTCCACAACCTTTATTAGTACAACTGAACCTTTTGCACCATGTCGACAACCACTACCATGTGCCAGGCACTCCTCTACCAAGTGTTGTTGCAAAACGAGCACACTCCCGCCAAGTGCCCCTTTTCGCTGCAACTGTTCACCGTGGCAAGTTTGTTGCCATGCACGCCCTTCCATGGGCACTTCACTGCCGATTAACGCAAGTCACCTTTGCACGCCTACTACTCAGTTGCTTCCGAGTTCATGCTGCATCCACATCTCTCTTCCAAGAGCCTGCCTGCAACACCCAAATTCCCTTGGTAGGACCTCTATCCCAGTGCCTTCCACAACTGGTGATGGCTGCAACGACTTCTCAACTGCAACATTGCTTAGGAACTTGTCTGCATCTTGGTGAAGAGCAAACCTGCTCCGATACCAGTTGTCACAGGGCTACCAACCCCAACTCAGTTTTCTATTTTTTGATAGCCCGTGTGACACTGCCCGGAGCTTAGGCGAGGGCGAGACCAACTCGACAGGTCATCCGATAGACTACACCTAACCTGCAAAATACACACTTATCTCTTTTACACTTGTTACTTAACCAATTTCTTACTCATGTTACACTTCCAATAGTTAACACATTCCAACACTTAGACAAATACAAGACACTTAGAGATATGGGAGAGCAACACCCCAATGGGTGTGTCTAATACCCTTTTATACTTTTAATGGTACAAGGAAACATATTACAATAGTAGATGATGCCACACCCTATGAACTCTCTAAGGTCATGCCCAACCGACACTTGCTCAAGTTACAATCTCAATTGGCAATTCACTTATGCCCTTGTCTTGGCTCTACCTATAGTAGCATCTATAGTCCGTTGTCTACGCCTTGCTCTTACGTTTGTCAACCGAACTCTGTTACATGTTTCCTTGGCAAGCTGTGGTCCGTTGCAACCTTGCCAACCATCCTAACACACCTTTCTTAGCTTGCTCGCCCTAGAGAGTCTTTGCCCACAAGTTCCCTGTGAATTTTCCTCCATGCAACACTCATAGTATGCCCAAGTCGCACTTCTGCCTACACACAGTCCGCAAGTTTGTCCACTAAGGTGCCTCTCCCAAAGACTTGCCTAAGGCAAGGGTGCTTCCCCAAGGTGACGATGCATGCCCCTTCAAGAATCGAAGATCACATCCTGTTAAGAAGTGTAGCCCAAAAATATTCCTTAGTGAACCACTGCCAAATTCAAGTGCACCCTCCTCTAGCTACCTCCAAGTAGGGGACAAAGTGATTCTCAAGCTAAGTAAGGAGCAGTTTACTCCACCAATAGGCGTGGCAGGTGCACTGCTGTGGAGGTATGATGGCCCCTTTGAGGTGATTGAGAAGATTGGTAAGGTCGCTTACAAACTCAAGCTCCTGGAACACATAAGCTCTTTCCATCCGGTCTTCCACGTTTGTCAACTCAAGGCATGTGAGTTTGATGAAAATGAACCAGGAAGGAAGTTGCTAAGTCAGGCTCTCGCTATGGTAGTGGATTGTCCAGGATGTGAAGTTGAGGCAATGTTAGCTCATCAGCATGTGAAGCATGGGCAAACGGTTTGCTTGGAATACTTCATCAAGTGGAAGGACTTGCTCAAAGAAGAGAATAGTTGGGAGTGGAAGGAGACATTATGGAAAGCAGAAAAGTTGATTCAGGATTTTCATGAGAGGCATGGACTCCCTTCGTGACGCAACAAGCAGATCCAAAAGTGTGTTGGGACGGCACCAAGTTAGGTGGGGTAGGATGTAATGCCCCAAACGCGACATCGAGCTAGGAGACCGCGCCAAGTGAGAAGCACCTCAAGCAAGGGGACATGCACCCACCAAATGCCTTTGCGTGGAAAGCAAGGCAACGTTGACAAGAAGTGTGGGAGCATGTTGGGTGGGCACGTCTCTGTGAAAGCATGTTGCAAAGTGAAGTGGCACAGGTGAAGCACGCCAAGAGGGGCGCACGCTCGACAGACAAGCAAGAAGGCACACGAGTGGAAGCTCGTGGCATACTTGAAGTGCAAGCCAAGGAAACACAATACTTAGCGTGTTGAGAGGGGCACCACAAGGCGGAGCCTTAGGTGCACTCTCACACCAAAGGCGAGTATAAGAGCGCACATATGGCTAAGGCAAAGCATATAGCAAGAAACCAAGAGTTGGAAGTGTAACTGTGACTAAGTTGCGACAAGAAAAGGGAGAAAGCCGCAAGGGGGCGGACCTAGCTCAGGTTGGGAGCAGATTCCTTGGTAGAGCTTGGTTGAGACAGATACGGTTGGCCGCATAAAAGATGCGCAAGGTGTTGTCTTGTGGATTTTATTTGAGTAGTTTGTTGGGCACTCCTTGGTAGGGTTGGTGTATGCCCCCCTCCAATTTATGCTATGTAATATGAATTCTTTATATATATAAACTCTTGGGGGCCCCGGTTTGGGCGCACACCTCTATCTTGTTGTCTCTTGTATTGTGTATGGTGCATGCATTGTGTTTTTGGCTAAGTGTAATAACACAAGTATAAACCAAATATAAGTGTAACAAAGATTAAGTGTAAGACTTAAGAGTTCCGCAAGTTGGAAGGTGTAGTTTGCTGGCTAGCTTGCTGAGTTGGTCACACCCTCGACAAGGCGTAAGGCAGTGCCACATGGGCCAATTGGGTCCGCATGGCCTAGCCGTAGTTGAGCCTGTGTCAAGAAGGTTGTGTAACGTGGATCAAGGATTGTTATTGTATTTGGAGATTTGCTCATAGGAGGTTGTCTCTCAAAGAGGCAAGCACACAATGTTCTCTCTTTTGGATATAACTAATACACATGTTGTTTCTCAAGTTTTATCTATTTCTATCTTGTATTTTATGTTCAACACTGGTATTTTATCCATCATCTCATGGGGTTCATTTTGTTAATTATGGGGTTAAGTACATTACAAAGGTCTTGATTTAATGGTAAAGTGAGGGTGTTTGATACCTCAACCAAGGTTCAAATCCCCTAAAAACATGTTTCATATCTTGTGGGATATCTCACGTAAGCATGTCTCCAATATGTGAATGGGGCCAAGCATAAGCCTTGCTTGTATTTATCAAAGTATATTTCCCAGTCAAGACTTATTTGCCAAGGGTGTCTTGTGAGAGTTGTAACTCAAGGTGTCTTTTGCAGGTTGTAAGTTGTTGACATTGTATTCCAATACTTGCATGGAGGGAAACAATGTGCACTCTATAACTTGGATGAAATTGTTGTTGTTATACCTATGGATAATGTTGCTTAAAATACAAATAAAATTTGAGGTATGCAATGTAAAAAAGAAAATTGAAAAAATGGCCTACCATTATTTTTTTAATTTTTTTTCTTTACTTTCGAAGATGGCAAAACTGGCATAACTCAGTTGTCAAATTGGCATTGAGGACAACCATCACTGGATGGCATCCGCAAATGCAAGTTGACTCATCACCATTACTCAAGGAAAACCACTCCACTTGAAATAATTTGATGGTGATCCATAAGGGGACAAACTTACACTTATGCCAGATACCTCTGGGTCTTGGGTCATAAACTTGTTTCCTTAATTCCGAGGAAGATGAGCTCCTAGCCAATCGTAAGTAGTTTTAGGTCTTACTCCAAGACCATTACCAATAACTACTATAGTGTTATTTTTTCCACTATATTCGTAAAGACAATTAACTCGAGGATTTCAACCAAGGATAATTTTAAGGACCCATACTTATTTAAAAGTGTATAAACCTTGGCAAATCTTACCAATTCTTAAAATGTCAACTATAAAATATTTTATGATATTTTTCTAAAATTATTTCAATTTCTAAGGATTTTATATAGTTTATATAATAATTTGGCGATTTTTAGAGTGAAAAATGTTTACCCCATCAAAATTGGGCGAAATGGGGCTTCAAAAATGCAAATTGGCGAATCTTTCATTGAAAAAAAACATGGAAAAATAGCCCATGGGCTAAATTTAAACCCTAAAATTATCCTTGATTTCAGCCTATGACCTCCTACTTGTTGCACTGAGAGTAGCGAGGTGCTTACAACCCAGTATGGGGGAGATGTTGTCATGTTTGTCACGTTACGTAACATAGCGTTCCTGTGTTCGCTCATAACTTATCAAAAATAAAATGTAATTAAAAAATCCACGTCATTTCATAAAACAAAAAAAAATTAAAACCAACATAGATCCATCGTAAGCCTGGATCTATTAAGCACCAAGAGGTATCCAATTTCTTGGCATGTAAACATTTCCTTAATGTGTAAAAAACTTTAAGAAAAAAAAATTTACACCAGATGAAATTGGATCCCTTTCGGTGCTTAATAGATTCGGGTTTAGTTGGATCTATGCCGGTAATTTCTTAACAACTCAAGCTAATCCCAAGTTCATAATAAAAAAATATCTATCATCATAAACTGACATATCAATATTAACTTCAAATATTTTAAAGCAAGAGAAGATATACCTACAATGTTATTTAAATTTCTTAAAAAATTTAATTACACCGATAGGTGTTATATTTTACAATCTATGGTGGACGAGGAAGGGCCCTCTTCCTAGATTATGGGAAGATGATAAGTGTGTTTATATTTTACAATTTGAGATGGATGAGGAATGATCCTCTTCCTAGATTGCAGGAAGATGGAACATTTGTATTGCCAAGATTTATTATATGGTAGTCGTTCCAAATTTGAAATAATTCCAAGGAATACCTCGTGGGAAACCCTCAGAATACTTCCCCGTATTTTATGGATGGTAGACAAGTAAACTGTCGGTCTTGATTGCGGGGCCTAACTTGGTGGGGACATCGTGTGAGGCCCTTTTACAATCTATGCATAGCCACCCAGGGATTTGACCCTGAGAGCTTATGCTTGCAATTTATAGCTCCCAACCATTTGAGCTAACCCACGGGGCTAAATAAATAGTGATATATATATATATATATATATATATATATATATATATATATATAGTTGAGGCATGGATAACATGTAATTCATGGCACTTAACTTATGGCTTATCGATATTCACCGGCCACAAGTTAAGTGACTGTGCTAGTATATAGTATTTGAGATATGATTCAGTGCTTTAGATGACAAATCTTATGTTAATAACCCAAATTCAAATCTCAACCCATACTAATCTTTAGAATATATTATGGTTGACTTAGTTTGACAGATTTAATATACAATATTAATTTAACAAAAATGTATCTATGATGAGAATTTAAGCAAAAGCATTTTAAAAAGAATAATAAATATAATTATTTTTTAATTTTCAATTTAACAAAAATATATCTATATGATAAGTTAAGCAAAAGTATTTTAAAAATAGGTCCTGGAGTAAGACTTAACTTTTTCTCAAACATGTTACAAAACTTAGATGTATCTTAGTGGAAGCTTGCTCCCTTAGGGACCAATGATTATTTTTGGTGGTTGGGATCTATTAAGCATCAAGAGGGATCCAATTTCTTGAGGTGCAATTTGTTTTTAAATCTTAATTTTTTTACACGTCCAAAAAAAAATTACACCTCAATGTTTAAGGTTGATCTATGTTTTTTATTTTTTATTTATGAAACAACATGGATTTTTTTAATAACTTTTTATTTGATTTTAATTTTAATTTTATGAGTCGACATTTTTTTTTTTTTTTTTTCAAAAGAAAAAAAGCATAATTCCAATGAGCCGACATGAATTTATTTAATTATTTTTTATTTTTGGTATTATAACATTAGGAATGTGACAACATCTCTACCAAACTGAATTACTTTAGATGCAATAACAATAATAAGTAAAGTAGCATTTGTGAATAATAATCAATGGGAACTATAATTCTCAAGCCAATTGTACAACCAAGTTATGATAAGTTCAAAAAATCAAATATCCTGGTCATGGTGGGAGCTGCCACTTTCCCAAAGGGTGATCCATCCAAATTTAGGCTGGCCGGGGCCCAAGTTCCCAAGTTATATACCCATCCTTAGGATGTGGAGAAATTCCTGGATTTAAAAAAACAAAATATTTAAAAAATAATAATTTGTTTTTAATTTTTAAACCTATAAATAGAAAGAGCAAATTATAGATAAATGGTAATATTTTTGAAACCCTCATGCGGTTCGAGTTGTAGTTGAATTAAATTTGGCCTTCGAGTTTTCTCCGATTCGCGCATTACACACCCAAATATATTTTCGCGAAATTGTTCGTTCTGGCCTTGGATCGAACCTGCTCCGGATCTTTCATGTAAGTGCAAGCTCCGCCATTATTCTGTTCTCAAGATTCTAGGTTTTCTGTGTGGTGGAGTTTTCGGCGAAATTTTGTTTTCTAGATCGAATCCGAAAAGTATTTGATCTCCTCTGTGGAGGCTGAACTTGTCCTTTCCGTGCTCTAATTTGTGATTTTTTGAAGGGTTTGATTGAACCCTCATGAAGCATATTTGGAAAAGAATTCAGGGATTTTTAGGTTTTTTTTTGGATATATTGTTGGGTGGCTTTCCCTTTCTCTACGTTTTAAGATTTTTTTTATTTTATTTTTGTTTCTGTTTAGACGTTTTTTCGTGCTTTTGAGGGTTTGACCGAGTTTCTTGATCCCAATTTCGAAAGGACTTAAGGTGTGCATCGCTTGTTCTTCCTCTTCCAGGAATTTGATGGTTGAAATTATTTATTTTCCTCGTGGATTTTGAACTCTGGTCTTCTGTCATTCGTCTGGTTCCTCGGGTGGTTTGACTGGGTTCTTTTATTCTGCTTTTTTCGATCATTTTATGTGTCCCAAGGTTTGCGCCGATGCATGCTTTTATTTATGCTAAGGTTATTTTCTGCATTGATTTGGTTAGGTTTGATTGAGTTCTCCAATCGAAATTTTGATACTTCAGTGTTTATGTCTTACTTAAACCCTGATTGTATGTGGCTTCAGTTATGGACTTCTAAATTAATGTATTTAGTGGGCAGTGTTGGGAATGGTATATTTTTGCTGGATTGAATTAAGATCCGGGTATTCAAAATTTCAGGGTTTGTTCCCTCTTTTAGCACAGAGGGAAGTGAAGTGCTTTACAGCACTCTACAGCTCAGGTGGGGGTGGGGTGATCTATCAACACTTCTTTGGAACTAGGTCCAATGGTGAAATGCATCTAGACAACTGCATTGAATATGGACACTAGCACAGGCTCGTCTAGTCTCAGGTTTGATATGCACCTTGCGGTTGTGAAACTTGAGGATGCATATCAGGTCAAACAATTGGCAAATGCATTAAGTAATGGAATTCAAGATATATGCAACCTCGAGCTGCATATCATATTTGGCTCAAGATATGGGTCTGTGCTAGTGTGTTTTTTTATGTTTCCCCTCTAATGGATCGTTTACTTTGATTGGTATTTAATTTTAAGTATTAAAATTGGCAGGGTATGTGAGCAGCGAGAGGAGGCAGACATTTGAGTTGGGTTATCTGTATTGTTGCTTTCGGAGAATCCAAGTGCAGCCTTTGGCACTTGTCGAATGGCAGAAACAGCGTGTGTCAAACGTCTGCAGAAAGAATTTCGTGCTCTGTGTAAAGTATGAGAGAAATTAATCCATTATCTATGCTGATGTTAGCTTTTATTAGAGTAGTTTTCATGGCAACGCTCTTCTGATTTCAAAGAGATTTCAAAGAGGGAAAAAAGACCAACTGAATGTTTAATTTTACAAGTCTTCGTATGTTTAATGTTGACCTGTAATGCTTTTTTGCTAATAACGTTTATGTACTTGCAGGAACCGGTTCCTAATGTTGTAGCACGTCCTTCTCCAAATGATATTCTTGAGTGGCGTAAGTGTTATCCGGATCCCTTATTTTTCTGTTGTGCATGGTTTAAATTTTCATTCTAATTAAACTTTAGCATTAACAGTAGTTATGGATATGGTTTGCATGTCCTTCACTAAATGATATTCTCGAGTGGCTTAAGTGTTCTTCATTGTGTCTCTGCTATACATGCTTTTAATTTTTATGCATATATTAACTTTTGCATTAACAATAGTTATGAACATAGCTCCTTCGTATGTTATGCTTGTTTGTTTGTTTTCTTTTAACCTCCTTTAGCATTAACAGTAGTTATGGATATGGTTTGCATGTCCTTCACTAAATGATATTCTCGAGTGGCTTAAGTGTTCTTCATTGTGTCTCTGCTATACATGCTTTTAATTTTTATGCATATATTAACTTTTGCATTAACAATAGTTATGAACATAGCTCCTTAGTATGTTATGCTTGTTTGTTTGTTTTCTTTTAACCTCCTTTAGGACCTACCTGGTCTAAAAACCTCTTATTCAAATTTTGAATCTTGAGTCAAATTTTGAATCTTATTCAAACAGCCTTTAATCAGAAATTGATCAACATGTTATGTTTTTAAGATACATTATCTATGCTGCACTTATTCTTGTTCTGTAGCTTTCTTTATCTAGCTTTCACCACTCCCACATTGTATTCACACTGGATGTATCTTCTATTCACATTGCTGTACTTTTTGTGGTCGTTTGTTGGATAGTAATAAGATTATTTTATATTATTGGTTATGAATTCCCAGTTCACTTTGGTTTGCATGGGATAGAATATATTGGATAGAATTATGTCTGAGAAAAGCATGTAGGTTGACCCTATGAGACAAATACAAAATTTTAAAAAGGATACAAAGAACATGCAAAAGATTGCAGCGACAGTTATTCAAAATCAGAATCTAAATTTCAAAATCTAAAATAGAGAGAGTTATTCTCTCACAAATTCAGAATGCCGGCCAATTTAATCACAACTGGTGCCATAAAACAAGAATATTGTAGAGGCGGTTATTTTTAAGTTGGCAAATTGAAATTTAATTTAGAATTAAACATGGCTATATTCCCATTTAGATTATCAAGTACTTATAGCCTATTCATTTCACCGAAAATTAGAGTAAGTCAGGCAGCTCAACGTGAACCACATACTCAAAAAATGCCTAAACTTCTAGCCAGAAATACACAGCATTTTGTCTTAGGCATTCTGAGCACTGCAACCTGGTCAAGATTGTAACTAAATTGGAGAACTAAAAACCAAAGAACCTGTTGGCATAAACTTTTGATACTGCAACGCCCCGTAAGGTTGCTTCTCTCCTATTTCTACGACACTGATTCCTCCTGTTTGTTCCCCTAGGCAAGGGATATTTTCTACGTGAAGAAGAAAATTGTTATGGGATCTTTTCTTCGGTGTCATTTCACCATGCTTTTGCGTGGGACGTACCTGTCACTCGTTGGCCACTGTTCAGTCTGATGGTTGCATCCTTTCATGTGGGACATTCCTCTCACTTGTTGGCCACTGTTTGGTGCAGCAGCTATGTCCTTTTGTGTGGGACATAACTGTGCTTGGTACCAGCTAGATCAATAGAAACGACGATGTAAGGGAGGGTGCTGATCAGTGGGTGGCAAAAAAAGGTGGCTTGGGAAAGTACAGCTATGGACCACTATAAGCAGCTAATTAATAGTTGGAGGATAGCTATTTGACAGTATGGTTCTTCAAATATCAATGTGACTGTAGGTCGGTCTGTAACGCTCTCTCATTATATTCAGTCGCAATCTCAAAATAGCAATTTGGAAGACAGCATACATTTGGCGATATCAATTTCCTTTTTACTGCTTTGGCACTCCAACATACATCATATTCATCTTGATGGAGCTTTATGATCAATGTGGTTTCCTAACTGGGTTTCAATTCATTCCATATGATTACAGCATGGGGGGGGGGAGTCGGTCGTAGGGCTCTTCTGAAATTAGGAGGTTTGGAATGTGCATCGAAACAGAGACCTTAAAAATTGTTATTCTTTTTTTTTCTCTCTCAGAATCATGTTTATGTATGTGTCCATCTGACTCTGGTAACAAATGCATGGCACATGCTGTAGTTTCGTTCAAATTGACAACTCACCCATGGACATTAATATATTTTCGTCTTTTTCTCAATCTTGTCCTCATACTGTCTTTCTTCATCGGCATTATACTTTTGAAAGGTCGTCAAAAGTAAATTAAAGGTTAATTATTTATTTGTGATTCTTAGCTGAATAAAACATGCAATGCTCCCTAGTATACTATATACTATATAGCAGTTTTCATGTGCTTACATACTAGTCTTACACATGTCTTTTTGTAGATTATGTACTAGAGGGAAGCGAGGGCACACCGTTTGCAGGTAAGGCCTTACATCTTACATGATAACAATCCAAACAATAAAACTTCTGTGATTTTAGGATGCAAAATTGGGGTTGGGTGGGATTTTGTTTAGTGGACATTAGGAATTGTAGATTATGATGATAAATGGTATACTTAATCGTTTTTCAAATCTATTCAGGTGGAGTTTGGGATTTTGTTTAGTGGACATTAGGAATTGTAGATTATGATGATAAATGGTATACTTAATCGTTTTTCAAATCTATTCAGGTGGAGTTTATCATGGGAAGGTTAAGTTTCCTACTGAGTATCCATACAAGCCTCCAGGGATCAGGTATCTTTAATATCTTACATTATTAAATCAATGGTGACATTTCTTTGTTAGATTTATTTGTAAGATTTCTCAAATTATAATTAATTTTAAAATCTGTTAAATAGTTAGTCTGATCTATCTGGTAAAATTTTTGGCCTTCATACTTTTTATTTGCAATGTTCAATTGGATTCCCTTGCAGTATGATCACCCCAAATGGGCGCTTTGCAACACACAAGAGAATCTGCATGTCTATGAGTGACTGTAAGTTTACAAGAGGTTTTTTAAGTTCTAGAGAAAGTTGCTATGCTATGTTTCACTCAGTGTTAATATATTTGAAAAATGAGGATTTCACCCTTTGTTGTCTTATGTGTCTCAGATCATCCTGAAACATGGAATCCAATGTGGTCAGTCTCAAGGTATTTACATAGGAGGAAGCTTTGCATGTTTTATGTCTTGGGATTTTGTATTTATATTCCTTGCGTGCTGTTATGTGAAGCCATTGAATACTGTGATAGATGTAATTGACTGACTGGTCTTGAAACTTTGGATGCAGTATTTTGACGGGACTGCTTTCCTTTATGGTGAGTTCATATGATTACTTACATCTCATGGCAACTTGTCCCAATGCAGTTCTATCTAGTCCTTTTGGTCTTTATTTATTTGTGTAGTCTGTTCTCATACTAATGGATTCACTGAGAATGTTCTAGAGAAGAAATCCAGTTGTAGTTAGTCTCTTCTGGGGATGGTTGGTTTTGTGGTTTGTTTTTCCTTGAGTTAGAGTTCACTATTTTATAAGCAATTCACTATGTATGCATCCAACTTTGTGATAATGCATATGAGAAGTAATTCACTATGTCAACCTCTGCTGTATTATTTTATAAGCAATCACTGGGTGCATCCATCTTTGTGAAAATGCATTTTGGATCTGTTACAGTCCAACTTTCTCTTTATATGCAGATGGATAATAGTCCAACAACTGGCAGTGTCTCAACAACAGTGGCCGATAAGCAGCGTCTAGCAAAAGCTTCTCTTGCTTATAACTGTAAGAGGTGAGAGTATTTTTTTTTAAAATCAGAGAATGTTAGATTCATGATAACTGGTTGATGCTTCATGATAGATATGAATCCATTGCTGAGCCTGTTAGATTCATGTCTTCAAGTCTCATTTTTCTGATAGTTTTGAAGCAAATAAAATTCTGGTCTCTTTGGGAGTAATATTGTACTCGAATGGACATTATGATATGGCACTATAGCCAATATAATGCATCACATGTTTAAGTAAAGCAAAGCCTAGAGCTGGGCCTGCATGAGCAATGGGTGACTATTAATATATATAAGAGATTATTAGTCAGTATTTATTACACACATTGGCAAATGATCATTGAGTCCTGTGGGCTAGCTTTAGTGGTTGAGTACTATGAGCTTCAGGCAGGACGTGTCAGGGAAGAATCTTGGGGCTGTCTGACTCTGTTGCATGCCTTACTCTATATACCTACCGGGTCAGATGCTGTATTTAATGCTGAAGCTTTGCATTGAGAACCATCCATGAATTCAGGGAAGTGCCTGAGAGTTTCTCTGCAAGGTGTTAGAAAAAAATTGGTTTATGGGGAATTTTGAACTTTTCTTATCTTAAGGTTACTGCTGAATGCCTATATTAGGTGTGAAAAGTATTTATCATGTGGTTTTGGAGATGTGAAAAGTATTTATCATGTGGTTCAGTTGTATTTTGGATGTTAATTTATAGTCAGAGAAGATTGATTTTTTTGCATTTTGTGATTTATTTTGATAGTATCTGTTTATTTTTTGCAGTTCAATATTTCGAAAAATGTTTCCAGAGTATGCGGAGAAGTATTCTGAACAACAAAAAGCTGAAAACATGAACTCTGAATCGACATCAAATAAGGGGGATGCAAAATCTTCCACAACTGTCTCTCAGGATCAATCACAGGTGGTCAGACACACTGACAAAGAGACAGGACACAAAGGACTGAAGCGTGGAGGATCAAAGAACTTCCCTACATGGCTAGTGGTTCTACTAATGGCAGTTTTTGGTAGTGTAATGGCCTTGCCACTGCTTAGTCTGGACTTGACTAACCTATAAAAAATATTAAAAACAATACTTTCCGTTCTAACACTTTGTGGAAATTTGTGAGATGATGCCAGTTTAGTGACTCGAATCTTTCAATCTGCTTTTGTAACCTTAGACATGTACAAAATCCTATCAAACATGTGATGATTGCAATGGTTTTGTCTCTAAACAGTTGTACCGTGTTGGATTTGTTACAAGCAATTGGCTTTGTTTTTATTGTTAATTTCTGTTGGTATCAAAGAAATATGCTGATTTGAACTGGTGTCAATAATAGGCAGTCTGTGCTACTCTGGTTATTTTTACTAGCAGCCTCTTATTTTTTGTATTATAGTAGGGCAATATGTTGGAGACCAGCAATTGTGAAAATGGTGTTGGTAATTCAAAGTGGTATCTTGGTCTTGTACTTTTAAGTGGATATTTCTTGGCTATTTCTGGCGGCCACTTTGTATGGATGTTTCTAGGTTAACATGAAGCAGATAACTAATTGTTGTTGGTTACCTGTTATGTATAGCATCTTTAGATATACGCCAAAGCCAAGCTTATGACTTGTACACTTTAAAAGATGATTCTTATACCTTCTTTAGGTGTAACGTTTTAAAATATTTAAATTGGCATGAAAGCATTTTATGTTTTGCATTCACCGGGTGCTTTGTTCATGTTGGACGGTGGCACCAATAAAAGAACTGTTTAATGTATAAATCAAGGGTGGGAAGGAATATAACATGTATAATTTGATTTGACACAAACAATGAAGTTTTGTTACGGTTTTTTGTTGTTTCCATTCTAGGTTCTTATGAACGGCTTGTTTTAAATTTAGGATTTAAATGATTAGCCCAAGACACTGTCATTATTTCATTAGGGAATTGGAACAGGCGGTAACATTATAACTTGCTGGTGACTTAATGGGGGTTAATGATTTTCTCTCTTTTTGCTTTGTTAGCAATTTTGAAATCTACTTTACTTCCTTTCAACAGTTGGTTACCAAAGCCCGCAGGGGTGTAGCTCAACCGGCGATTCACTTGATATGAAGGACATGTTGTAAATGGAGGTCTCGAGTTCAAATCACCCCGGCTTACCTGTGCCCCATGCTTGCGGGCTGTTGTGGGGCACCTAGGGGTATAGAGGTAGCGGGATTGGATCGCTGGACCCCGTGTCATGCGAGTACCCAGCCCAGTCCCCAGTTGCCGATTCCCCTAATACAAAAAAAAACAAACAAACAAAAAACAGTTGGTTACCCAATGAGCAATGACGAAATAGTTTTCCTTGTGGATGCAGCTGGTTGGGTCTTACAGCTCATATACTGCTTAAATGCATGGCTGGTTTTTTAATTGTGTAGACTTGCTTTAGTTTTCCTTTTTCTATTGGGTATTTTGGCTTAATTACAATTGGCCAATTAAATTATTACACGACGATGCTTGCAAAACACATGGCTGTATTCCTTTGAATGGTGGTACCAAATTCCAGTCCTATTTCAAGATCTGAGAAGGGGTCTTTCTTTACTAGCGCTATTCCTGTTTTTGTGTGCCAAGGTGATTGAGCCTTACCTCGAGATCATTACTCTTTTCTAGATAATGCAGTTTATAATTGTCCCTTGAAGTACATTCGATTTTTTATTTTTATTTTCCTAAACACGATTAGAGGCAAGCTTGAAGTTCCCTATCCTGACATCAAATGCAACTTTTTATCCCATAGCAAGGAGTTTTTACCATCTTTCTCTAAAGATGTTGATGGAAGTCTCTGTGCTTAATAAGTCAGTCTCTGTCTCTGTTTTCGCTTTTGGTCTAAGTCAGGGACTTGCATCGACTTGGCAGAGGTAAACCCATTAACAAACATTAAGCATGAACTTAGCCTTGTTGGGCCAACACAATTTGGGGAATAAATATTAGATCAGCCAATGTCTTAATCAACTGTGCAAGTGAAATGTTTGTAATCGTGTGGCACCCATTAACAAACATTAAGCATGAACTTAGCCTTGTTGGGCCAACACAATTTGGGGAATAAATATTAGATCAGCCAATGTCTTAATCAACTGTGCAAGAGAAATGTTTTTAATCGTGTGGCAACCTTGATATCTTTCTAGACGATTGATGTTATCCTCTGGAAATGAAGCACTACTTGAGCCTCCTTTTGCTTGTGCAGCTTCACCAAATCCTACGAAGGCATCTCTTCTATTTCAACGCCATGCATATTCATCAGGACTCATTGGGTTGACGAAAATTGCTGTAGTGTTCAACAGACACATGTAAACCCCTCATGCTAAACCACTTGAGCTGATATTGAAAATGCTAATATTTTATTTTTAACAGAAACAGTTACAAGATTGCATTTAAAAGGCTGCAGTCAAACTGTACAGCTGAGTAATACGGGTATGATCACCAGATCTTCATAAGCACAAAATAAACCTAAAACAAAAAGGATTTTACATATCATAACAGCAAACTACTGGAACGAGTACTGACTGTAGTCTTTGTCCGAATCGCCATTGGCTTCTTGTGGCTTTGGATTCTCAATATCCATATCCTCTATTATCTGTAATCTGTTTCATGCTCTTTTGTGAGTGCCGGAATAGACCCAAGAGAATTACCCGTTGTTGGATGCTGTTGAATAATTGTCTTTGGGGATAGCATCCACAGTGGCCTTAAAAGTTAAGCGATCTGCATTTAGCCTCCAAAGCTTGAATTTGACATATCTGTAGCCCTTAGCTCAGTATGAGTTGTTTTCATTACTGTGCACTGTGTTGGAGAGCGAGATGAGAGAAGTCCCGTTCTTATTGGTAAAAGCTCATGCTTTCTCAATATTCTTTGCATTTTGTGAACTGACTGTTCACATTTATTATGGCAGCTGAGACAATCCATATTGACGGTGGCTTCCAAGGAATAAACCAACAACAAAGGAGTAAAATGTGATTTCCCCACCTTGAATGTATGAGAGGACAGATTTTCTAGATTTCGGCACATAATGCAGACCCTCGGGTTCGAAGGTGACTGTTGGAATAGTGAACGTAGGACACAAGTTCCTATGCCCAGACCTCTCTACAGGGACAATTTTTATGCTCCATCTCTCAAACTCCCAGTGCGAGACGAAGTGGCAACCACCCAATTCAGGAACCCGAGCATTTGAAACAATCACAGGATTTCCCCAAAGGCACACGCATAATAATGTCAGTACAGAGAACCATACAAAACGAGAACAATTGATAGAACAGGATGGAGTGAATGCGGTTTACAGTCCTATCCAAGAACTTAGACCGAATACCGCTGTCCAAATACCACCAGAAGCCGTAAGAACCCAAGGACAGATCAAAATCCAAATGCAACCCACGTAAACATCCATTGGATCCACTGAGAACATACCTTGGCAAGGTCGAAGCCAAAACCTTCTTGATTTTCCTAGGTCTATCACTCGCACCCTCTATTATCTTCGTTCACCACTGTTAACAAGCTCGAGGCATTGAAATCTATATGACATTGGGTAGCATGGCATGTGGTGCCATCCCATCCTTGTTTGAGCCCTTGAATGCACTCTTGTTCTCCTTATGACTGTTGATGCTATGTGTACCTTTGCATGCTTTTGTGATTAATGGTGGATCTGTGAGAGTTAATGGTCATTATCATTAGGGGATGGGTAATCCCCATTTTTTCAACTAAGCCGGCATTGCTTTATAATATTGTTCATCAAGGGCTTGGAAAGTTGGGGTGAAAACATCATTTTTCTTACAAATTCCTTCGTTCAATTGAGAGGCCAAATTTGCTTGTATGTCAGCTTCCCCATTAAGATTTTGGAGGACATGGAAGAAACTAGTTTCTCGAAACTCTGATGCTTCTTTGATCCAAGTAATTAGTCTGGTGAGGGGTAGATTGGAAGTTTGGTAATCCTTAATTATGTGTTTGATTAGGATTGTCGAATCCCTTATTACAATAACATATTTGATCTTGGTTGAGCCTTATGCTTTGTAGTAGTGCATAGGTTTTTGCTTGGTGTTTTTGTGGCTAGTTTGAATCCCCATACTCGTTTTTTTCATCTCTCATAATAGATCAATTAACTAGGGTGCATTCACCACCTACTTGTGTATGCTTTTAAGTGAATGTCACCATCGAGCTGACAAGATAATATGCCGAAGACTCCAGGATTTGATGGATTGGTAAGGATGCTAGAACCTTGTGTATGCCTCCTGGATTTTCCCTTCATTCCTAGTGTTCTAGATGGAGGGCGGTAATCATTGATAACAATGATAGCGAATCCTACCTTTCAGGATTTGATGGGAACGGATCCCATGATCTCCCTAGGCATTACGTATTAGTAGAAAGGCTCCAACCCAAAAAGTTATCCATGTTAGTAGAAAGGCTCCAACCCAAAAAGTTATGCATTGGGAGTGGTTTTATTTTCTAATTTGTTGAAGCATAGAATTCACTACATCTTACATAGCTTTCTCGAGCTGCCCTTACGACACAAGGGTCAGATGATTCATTACATCATAGCTTTCTTGAGCTCCCCTTACTACACAAGGATTAGATGATTCATTACATCATAGCTTTCTTGAGCTCCCCTTACTACACAAGGGTAAGATGATTCATTACAATTTTCATATTGTATCAATATGAATCAAATGTGGTTTTGTGATTCTTTTCTCCAATGTGTTAGAGTGTGGAGTTGGCTGGTTCTTTGTCCTCTAAGGCTTGTATCTTAAGGCTATAAAACTAAGGCTTACACTCTCCACAGTCCATACAGTGATCCATTAGACTAAAGCCAAGACTAGAGCTAGTTTATTTAGTAAGGCTAGTTTCCATGGAGCTTCAGGCGCACGGAACTAAGGCATGAACAACTTTACTTACTACCTCGTATCTTTGTGGCATGAATGAAAAAAATAATATGAATGAATACAATGTTGATTTTTTTATAAAAAATAATTATGAATGAATACAAAGTTGATTTTCTATAAAAAAAAACATTGATTTTGTATAAATGAACATTAATTTTTTGAAGGCAAAGCCTTGTTTATTGTGGTTTTAGAACGTCTCATTTTACAAAACATAAATAAATGTCTTAAGCATGTCTGAAGATTTAATTTTTGACAAGATCTAGATTACAAATTGGTTGTGGAAATATTGGGTTAGCCTTGACATTCTAGTGCATGTTTTATGTTGCTTTTTATGTCAATCTTCTACATTCGGTATTTTGCCCAAGTATTCTAGGATTGCTTTCTATGTCAATCTTCTACGTTTGGTATTTTGTTTAGGTATTTTAGGAAGAACTAACAAGCCTTTGCTTCCTTTCTTTCAGGAGGTTTCTTTGAGCTCCATCCCCTTGTTTGGCTAGTGATCAATTTGTGTTTCACTTTGATTCAGAGTTACACGTCTTTAACACTTCTTAAAGTTGTAGGTTTAATTCTGCCTTACTGAAATATGACCATCCTTTTTATGAAGTTTGCCCCATCTTTGCCAAATAGTTCAACTTGTCCTTTTGTTCCCTTCATACGTAGTCATGCTTATCTCATGAATTATTATGTAGTGTCCCTTTTAATGAATTTGTAAAAACTAGAAAAAATTGCAAATTTTGGCTAATTTGACCCTTAGACTAGTATTGACCCAAATGCATCCAAATGTTTCCGAATTGGTTCTGAATGTGTTTGGAAGGTATTAAGAAATAAAAATGAGGCTCGTGGATACTTGGACACTCTCAAAAGATTTCTGCAACATTCAATTACAATCAGGGAATGATAGGGCAATTTACTAGTCAAATCGAGGTTCAAATACCCCAAGGGTAGTGGTCAAAGATGGATCTCCAAATGTTGTACAAACTTCCCAAATTTCAGAACAAAGACATGGTATTGTTAAAGGACTTCAATGGTCTCCCAAATACATCATCAATCAGTTTCTAAAAGCTTTTGCAACTCCCATAAATCAGAGGTTTGTGGACATATCTTCACATAGGGGGAAATGCTAGTAAACTTCACCATTTGATATGAAATTTGAGATTTATGTTCCAAAGACTTATGCGATGTTTATGAAAATTCTTCAAGACATTAATGGCCCTCCATACATCATAAAAATCACAGATATGAACTAATACAAGTCGAACTAGAGCAACTTCAAGCTTTCATAACAAGATATAGGGAAAATTACACCTTTTATGCATTGTTTAGTATTTTTACATAGTTCCACTTGGTATTTCAACCTGAGAGTCTTCTTAGCATTAAATACATAGTATAGATATCAGAATACAAATAAATGGGGCCACAAGAGCTCTCCAAAAGAGAACATCTCACCAAGTGCACCCTTCCTCAAAGAGCCAAAATATGAAGAGAAAACTGAGAAAGGTGTGGAAGCAAGTTGAGGATGAGGATGTCACAAGTTGCCCTGTAGCTTCAACCTGCCACAAATGATTCCATTGTAGCTCCAAATTAAAGGTCTGAATGGAATCTCCAATTGCCAATTAGGATGGGAATCTTTCACCCTTGAAATTGATACCAAGGCAAGTAGAGTAAACACTCCACAAGCATGGACAAGCTATGCTCTATAATATGCAAATGATAAATGATCAAAAGTTGCTCTCCTTCTTTGTTCTTGACTTTTATAAACTTCCAAAGGCTTCCTTAACTCGAATTCTCTCCATGAGCTTCATGCCAACTCGAATTGCGAAGAGATTCCAATGTGTGCCACTTGTCCCTCCATTCCTAGCTTCCTCCTTCACTTAATTTGAATGGGTGACTCTTTGGATGCCCTAACTCCCTTGTGCGCCCTCTTGGAGACTATTTTTAGCCCTGACATGTCATACATGCCAGATGTCAACAATTAGGTCTGATTTGTTTCATAGGTGTCATAGCATCTTCATCATTGTTGTCATAGAAGCTAGGCAATCTAGCCCAAGTGTTTCAATTTCTCTCAAATGCCTCTTCATCTTCCACGGGAGTTACTCTTCCACTCCAATTCGACCTTCATTGAGTCATGCCAAGTATATTGACCTACCAACTCTCCCAAGAATGTGGACTCCACCCAGGATTTGAATGGGTGAGAGTGGAATGCCATGTGGCATAGAGAATCTTGCTTAAATGGGCCCCACATCTCCGAAGTGCCCTCATGACCAAGTGCCACCTTATTTTCCTATCTTATTTATTTATTTATTCTCTCATTTAATATATTTGGTCAAGCTAATGTCCATTTGGGGTTTTATAGTTCCCTTATTCCAAATCTAATGTTTCCACCCCAACCTAGGAAACTAATAGATTGGTGGAATTTTCTCTTTTTGAGATTTATTTGAATGGGAACATTACATATTACCAATTTTCACCTTAAATTTATTGCTTTTGAATCAAACTTGTCATTTTTGCTAATCGCCCTGTGTTCTCCTCATTCATATAAATTGCCTTTTATTGTTGTTGAAAATTATTATATTGTTTGCATAGTACTCCCTCTTCCTTTTTATTAACCTTCCTTTTTATTAACCTTCCTTGTGCCCATCACCATTTTTACACTCCATTTTATTATCAAATCACAAGTCTATATTTAAAAAAATATCTATAATAACACGGATTTGATGACTAAATTAGTTAGAACTTGTTAATGGTGGCATCATAAATAAAATTGGTAACATTAAAATCAAAACATCATATGAAAAGTGACAACATTTTTTAAAAGTAAATAAAAGTCAACAATGACATGTGAAGGTTACCACACGACACTTTTAGACCAACATCATGGCACTTTTAGACCAGCAAAGATCGATCTTAAAAACAAAAAAAATTGATCCCTCTTGGTGCTTCATAGATTTGGGTTTAAGATGAATCTTTGTTGGTTTTAATTTTAATTTTATTTTTGATTAACATGATTTTTTTTGTTACATTACATTAAGTAATGTAACAAATGTTACAACATCTCCCCCCAAGTTGGGTTGCCTTGCTACTCCTGGTCCAAAAATTCATAGTTTTTTATTTTATTTTCTTTGTTGGATTTTAAAAATAAAGTGACACGTTGATAAACCTATTTGACCCATCAATAAATATAACTAGTGAAATTAAAATAATAATAATAATAATAATTTTCAAAAAATTCAATCTAAAATTGTTTTTTGAAAACATTGTGAAGTCAAAGAACTTTTGACTTGTAAATGAAAAATATACTCTTCGTTTTGGTTGGGACTAAAACAATACACATGATCACAAAACCTCTATTTCAATAAAGTAACTTTCAACCAAGTGAGCTATTAGAAAGGATATAAAAATGTTAGAAAGGAGCAAGACTTTTAAATAAAGTGATGCTCATAGACTCAGTAGATTAGGAAATGTAACTAGATTTAATAAATTATTTTTTGAAAACATTGAAAACTTTATAAAAATTGTAACATCTAAATGAACTAATGTAAAGCCAAAGTAGTTTGACTTGTAAATGAAAAATATTCTCCGTTGGTAAAGACTAAAAAGACAAACATGGTCTCAAAACCTCTATTTCAATAAGTAACTTTCAACCAAGTGAGATATTATAAAGGATATAACAAATGTTAGAAAGGAGCTAGCTTTTTGTTTATCTTGAGGCCTCCTCAAAGTGTGCTTAACCTAAAAGTGAAACCCTTGTTTTTTTCAACAAAAAACTTCACACACCATCACACACAAACAAAAAACAAATTTCATAAAATAATTTTGGAACTTTTTAAGCTTGGGGTTTGATCTAGGTTAGTCTACTCGAAAAAAATCCTACTTTCCCCCCTTGGTTATAATTTGCCAAGACTGCACAAGGCAAAGGGTACATGCAAGCTAGAAAATTCCTCTTGTTTTTTATTTGTTGAAATCACACAAGGCGTAGGGCAAAAGAGCATACATAGATAAGAAAGGGAGCAAATTGGAAATATAGACAAAAAAAAAAGTGAAGTATTAAACCAATACGAAAGAGATTTTAAAAACAACAAAAAAATGGTATACCTTTGGATTTGATATGAACGATAGTATCTTACGCAAACATAAAACTTTTTTGGTGAAATGAAAAGGGCTTTCAACTAAAAATGATGCTCTAGATGCATTGGAGTAGTTCACTCGACCCATAAATGCTTAGCCAACACAGCTTCAAGATCTTGATCAACAACATAAGCAGATCTTCATGGCATCTCTAATACCATGTTCAATACACAAGACATATCCACATAGGTAAACAACTTAAGACAAACACTCACACAAACAGACTCTGATTGATAAATTGGTGTATTATGTAGTCAAAATTGTCAAAAAGAGAAACAAGGCATAGCCCCACCTAATGTGGTCACTTGAGGCAATACATTAATGCAAAAAACAATTTGTTTACATATGAATTTCTCACAATCCATCATCAACAAATGATCCCCAAGCTCTTTAAATAAAAATCATGGACCAATTGGATGTTAAGTGATAGATCAAATGTCATTAGTATTAAGAAGAAGGTGAACAATTAGATCACCTTATGTTTAGAATATCATGTTGACCATTGTATTAAATAATTTTTACAAAAACTTGCTAAAGAAAACCAATTTACTAAAAACACATTAGACCAAGCTGAACTGAACTAACTCACGTATAAATATCCTAACATTTATAAACTAGAATCCTGTTTACTACATAACATCATTTTTAAAAAGATAATAAGAATTGAACCTCAAACCAAATTAGAAAGAAATATCTTATTTTAATCACGATGATGACCGACTTGTGAAGTTGATGAACTGCTCCTCCAAATCCCAAGAGTGTTGGTGATCATAGTCAATGGAATCACCATTTAAGGACAACATATAGGTCCAAAAGTTGAATAAGAGGGTCTCTCCATCTTCAATTCGGTGCCTTATTTGTTGTATCAATTCTAAACCAATTTTCAAGACTATTGTTGCGCCCATTGTTCCATTCCCATCGAAAGTCTACATCTCTATTTGCAAAAGTATTATAACTTAGTGTACTCAATCATTTTTTAACTGAGAAAGCCACGATGTCCACCAAAACTTATTCACTTCCCTCCTCTATTCAATATAACTCCAACATCCACATGCCCACAACAAATGGGACATTGGTGATGGAAAATTAAGAAACTGAATAATTATATATCTCAAACAACAATGAAGCAATTCATAGAATATTAAATACCAAAATAGAAAGGCTAGAACTAGAAGTTTGTGAGGACTCGTTCTAAAATTGTTTCAAATCTCGGTATGGAGACAAAACTGTAAAAGCTCACATAGCCCTTGCCTATTTGTATTATGGGGTCTATTGCTCACTAGAAATTGTATAACTTTACAAGAGAGACATCCACCGTGTGAAGGTCGTTCATCATATAGGGTATGCCTGTGGAGGGTTAGGGAAACCTGAAAACGTCAAACCTTTCCATATCATCAAGAGCCAATGTATGATAAATCCAAGGTTTTGGATTTTTTTTATGACTCTTGTCAAGGAACCCTAGGTATTCAAATACATTTACAAAAAATTCAAAGTTCATGCAGACAGTCGACGTTGCTTTACCTTCGCGGGAAGGGACTTTATCTGAACAGGAGTTCAAGGATGTTCCCCTTCAAGTTTCTTTGATCTCTCTCTATTAATTAGCATGAAGGCTCAAATTTGGTTCATGCTAGTTAGATATCTGTTCAATTCCAGCCTGTTTTTCTTATTTTTTGGTTGCTGAAATAAACTGTTTAAGCAGTGGTTTGAATGTAATGATTTTTTGAGTTACTAATCTCCCAAGGAAACTTTTCTGCGTTTCATCTCTTTGATTTGAAGACGGATGATAGCTAGGGCTTTGGATGTGTCATTAGGAGGTTATGTATATTTTGATTTCAGTCTTGAAATATGAATTTAATATTTATATATTTTTATAAATAGTAGTGTAGATTTGTTTGGAAATTTTAAATTGGGTAAAAATTATTATATTTTCTTTGAGCTTTTTAATAAGAAACATATGTTTCTATTTATTGATTTATTTTACATATTGTTATAATAATAATAATGATAATTTATTTTTAAGATCACAGCCACTAAAATAACAATTGTTGATTGTCCATAATTGCTAAAGTCTACAAAGGTGTACATATCCTACACCCCTCCATATTTGAACCTATAACCTCCTAAAAAGAAACACATGTTCTTAAAACTTAAGCCCACTCAAAATTTTTACTAAAATAACAATTGTTAATTGCCCACATATTATCTAGAGGAAACAAAATAAATTAGCAATATTATATTTGTATGGAAACTATAAAAACATATCCACGAGTGATGCCCTTTTATCTATGGGTGGTAGAAGGGTTGATCAAGCCTCCTCGAGGCTAGAAACTCTAGGGTCTTCAAATAATCAGAATCAGATTAGGAGGGATTTATATATTTTCATTTGCTATTTGTGGGTGACATTTGTTTTTCTGTAATGGATTTAGAAGGGTTACACTTAAATTAAACGAGTATGGATTTATATTGTATGGCAACAGAGATGACTGAAGATGTTTCTGTAGATTTTTCCTTATGAGGTCGAGTTGCATTCTAATGTTAAGTATATATAGGATTTTATTTAAAATCGAATTATAAAACTAAATGAGACTAGGGACGGATGATCCCATAGGTGGCATAAAGAAACTCTCCTGGAAAGGGAAATTGGTGTTGGTCAAATCTATATTAGAAACAATTTTTGTTTATTGATGTGGTCAAAAGATGGCTGGATGGGGCATCCAGAGTATTCACTTCTTTGCAAAATGTTTCTGGAGACTTACCGAAAGGAAATGATTATGGGTCAAGGTCATAGGCAAAAGTATTTTAATCCTCGTGCTATGGAAAATGGATAAAGACTCCTTTGAAATTTTCCAGAATGCCTCTGTTATTTGGAGGGCAATGGGGTATTGACTTTTCTTTAGTGGACAAATGACTTGTTTGGAAAACGGGGCAGCTATTAGGGTGTGATTAGAAAACCCATATGTGGGCTGTGACGAGCCTTTTAAACTACCAAGGAACATGGTAGAAGCTTTGAGAGATGGGACTATTTTATCGATATCAGGTAGTTGATCGAGAAAATGCCTCTAGTTTTAGCCAAATATGACTCTTGGCTATAAACTTGAGTTTCCTAGGAGATGAGAAAGCAGTGGGTAATATATTGTCATGCACTCAAAAACCATGTCATGATTATGGAAGTTGAAGATAAACTTGTTTGGGCCAAGAATTCTGTAGGGGTAGGTTACATTCCAAAGTTAGGGTGTAAAATACTTGGAGAAGAAAAAATTCAAGAATTGGCTTGGTTGTATAAGGATGTTTGGAAGTTTAAATGCCTTTTTAAAATTAAGATTTTCATGTAATTAGTACTCAAACAAAAAGTCACCACTTGGGATTTCATGCAAAGGAAAGTTGAAATGGGCAAGGCAGATCCCCTTCCCTCGCTCTAAGGATGTGGTTAAAATTTCAAACGAAAACTTACCATTTCGGGACTCAAGGAAAAGTTGAAATAGACTAGGCAGAAATTGGATCCCTCTCGATGCTTGATAGATACGGGTTTTAGATGGATCTATGCTGGTAATATTAGACAGGGATGTTGGTGATCCTAGAACAAGGGCATGGCTGGGTGACTTTAGCATTGATGGTGTATGATCAAGATGGAGAAGTGATGTCTTTTAGTGTACGGACTCATAGTGAAGTAGACAACCTCGGCATTCAAATGACGGTGAATATGGGGTATTAGTGTTTGTTGTTCTTAGCAAATATGATCTGTCAAGAAACACCCATTAAATGTTGGAAAAAGGCTAATAACAACTTGACGACAATAAGGAATTCCTAACAGGATCGAGTTATGATTCTCGGCAAAATCAATGAAATTCTGGAAAATAGTCAAGCTCAACAGAGCATCTCTGAAGAACTTCCGAGGCATTGATTATGTATGTTCAAAATGGATGAGTGGCCTATTGGTGTACGGATTCATAGTGAAGTAGACAACCACAGCATTCAACTGAGGGTGACTGGAGGATTAGTATTTGTGTTCAAAGCAAGATAAATGTGATCGGTCAAGGAGCACCCATGAAATTTGGAAAAAAGCTAATGACAACTAGATGAGAATGAGGAGTTCCTAACAGAATGGAGTTACGATTCTCGGCAAAATAAAAATAAAAATCTAGGAAATGGTCAAGCTGGACAGAGCATCTCTGAAGACCCAAAGACTTCCGATGCATTGATTATGTATGATTAACATGGATGAGAGATGTCTATTGGTGAACGGGTTCATATTTAAGTATCAACATGGATGAGTGATGTCTATTGGTATACGGGTTCATATTGAATGGTATTTGTGGTTCTTCGCACCCGTGAAATGTTGAAAAAATTCTAATGACAACTAGATGTGAATGAGGAATTCCTAATAGTATGGAGTTATGATTCTTTGGCAAAATCAAAGAAAGTCTGGAAAATAGTCAAGCTGGACAGAGCCTCTGAAGATCAAGAAATTTCCGAGGACCTTATCAAAATAAGGTATGCAGACATTGGTTGTCTTGGGGTTCTCTTTCTATCTCTCCTAGTACTTAATTATACAGTGGGATCAAAAGGCGGAATCTGGTCTACAAAGGGGAATACTACAGCGTCTGAGGATACAGATGACTATGCTAATGACACTATTGGATCTAACAATGTTTTGACATTGTGGATGTGCAAGATTAACAATTATTCTACCTGGTATAAAACCAGTATAGACCCATCTAATTCTAGTTTTACAAAGCACCGAGAGGAATCAAATCGGCAAACCTTTGGCCACTAAACTAAAACATATATCCCTCTCACCACTATTATGTTATAGCACACAGATGCATGCATTCTTCTTCTTATTTACCTGGGCTCCACTATGTTACAACACACATGCATACATTCTTTTCATTTTATTTTGTTTTTTTATGGAAAATATGGACACTTCTCCCCCACCCAAGGTGGGGAAATGCACCTTCTCAACACCAAACATTGACATTTAGAAATGCACCTTCTCACCAAACATTGACATTTAGAGGTCTGGCTTAAAATAAATTCAGTCTCAAGGAGAGACTCCATCCTTTCCAAATTTCTTCACAACTTTGAATTACACTTTGAGCAAAATTCCGACTTTTTCAAAACTAAAATCCATAACAAAACTAAATTAGCAATAAAACAAAGAAAACCAAGTTTTAAATCAGCAAATGAACTAAATTAGCAATAAAAACAAAGAAAACCAAGTTTTAAATCAGCAAATGAACTAAATTAGCAATAAAACAAAGAAAACCAAGTTTTAAATCAGCAAATGGCCAGTAATGAGTCACCACTGTTAACGGTTTACCTAGTATAGGGTTTGACCAAAATATTGATTTTGCAATTCTCTGGATATGACAAGGCCAATTTACTCCATGTTTTCCTAATTTATGGAAAAAAATGTTCTCGATGCTCACTCGCAACAAAGTGTCATTTGGTTTCAAACAAACATCAAAATCCCCTGCGCCTTCAAACAGATGCAATTTACAAAAATATGGGAGATCTACAGTTTTGTACAATGTTATTGCATCAGTATACAAATCAAATCACATATTAAGCATGGAATTCCATCAAATTTACAAGTGATAAAGTATCCTATACAGTGCTATACACTTCACTTGAAAAATAAAAATAGTAAACCATATCAACAAAATTTTACCACTTTAAAAATGGCATGACGAGGAACCAACACTTTGAAAATGACATGACCAAGAACCAAGAGAGAATTAATACAATTAAATAGAAAATAAATATTATCAACATACTATTATAGCAACTCAAGATAAACTCCAGACAATATTAATCACAAAGCAGAGTGAAGTTAATAGATCTATTAAATTGATTGATAATTTTGAACCTCCGAAAATCAGATCATATTACAGACCAATCCTTAAGATTTAAAGTTTGTAAGAGAATAACTCCAACCCAAAAAAAAATATGCATCACAGCAGTTTGCACTCGATATCATCCGCCTCTTCACATTGTGAAACTGAAGAAAGAGGGAAAAATACTCATTTGTACTACAACTACAAAACTCATCTTTCCAAAATAGATTGCTGCTTAATCAAATAAGCTGAATCCCATGTCATCATCACTCTCCTCTTTAGGCTCCTCCTGTTGAACAAAAGGTTGGGATCAGAAACACATTCAACCCAATCAACTACCAGCAGCACTGCCCAACTTTTGCAAGCAAGAGTCAATCCACAGTCAAAGCAGAGCAAAGGAAAAGTCTGAGAAAAATTATAAACATGTATTTTAAAACTAAAGACTGACCTTTTTCTCTTCAGCTGCAGGGGCAGCAGCAGCAGCAGGAGCACCCCCACCACCAGAAGGAGCAACTGCAACAGCTGCAGAAGCACCGCCGCCTCCTGCATCACAGACATCAAAATGAGAGTTTACTTAAATAAACTACCAACTTAATGTACATCCCCGCAGCCTCGTGCTGTGCAAAAACATCAAAATTCAATTACAGTGGAAATTGATGTAGTAGGGATAGGCATACCAGAGCCGACATTCGAAATGAGATCTTCAATGTTTCTCTTTTCCAAAAGCTTGGCAAAGAGACCAGGCCAGTAAGATTCTATTTGCACATTTGCTGCCTTCACCAATGTGCTAATTTTTTCAGCCTGTCAATATGTTAAGGTAACATGCCTTCCCAACAATTCAAAACAATATTTGTACAATTTGTATAGTCAACAGACAAAATAGGCCAGTTCAACATTAAAACTTCCATCCATAAACCCTAACAATCCTGATTTTGGTCTAAAAACAGGACTCCACTAACTTAATGCTAGATCCTAAAATCAATGCTCAACGGTAACTCTCCACCAGAAACTGTTTTAGAAATGTACAAATACAGCTATTAAACATGAGCAGGTACACAAAAAATATGATAAGCCGTTTAAAAAAGGACTGAACAAAATGATAACGGGATTGACAGTGCTAAGATCCGCATCAAACACATTAAAAACCCCTCAACTGAGAAAATATTTCAGAAAATGAATCTCATGGTTGAAGGAATAGATGAAGTCATTTATAACCTTGCAAAGGAACGCAAATGATGCTTACTAATATTTTTCCAGGATACGGTAATAGGTATATTGTCATCATAGAGAACCAATGCTGCGTAAGTGCATGCAACTTCGCTTACTGACATCTTGATGCAACAAACTTGAAACTCCTTCGGCAATGTTTCTGCAAACACTACACAAATATAATTTAATACCAAAATGCAAAATAACAAGGAAAAATTCAAGCTTATGTTTCACAGCAAAGCTTCTACAGTTCCTTCACATTAGAACTTAAAAGAAGTCACTAACATGGCAATTTGGAACTCAGGACAACGAAAAAACCTATAAACTAAGAGAAAACCAAGGAAGCAGACTCGATAACCACTACACATGTTTTGCAGTTTTCTTTTTACTAAACACTAGCATCTACCAAGCCACTCACAACTAAACTTTTACAAATCACTTCAAATTAACAAAACTTTATCGTCTTCATTCACATTAGCTCTTCAAAGAAGTCACTAACATGGCAATTTGGAGCCCAGGACAACGGAAAAACCTATAAACAAAGAGAAAACGAAGACTGCAGACTCCATAACCACTACACATGTTTTGCAGTTTTCTTTTTACTAAACACTAGCATCTACCTAAACGTTTACAAATCACTTCAAATTAACAAAACTTTATCGTCATCTGCAGAGGTTTTGCATTTTCCTTTATTTAGCCATTATATGAAACAAATTGGACAGTCCAGAACTCAAATCAAAAGTGTAAAATCATGATATTCAGCTGCAAGTGCACTAAAATGAAAGAAATGGAGATCATTTTGAAATCCAAAAAAGTAGGAAACAACCTATTTTTTAACCCCGATAGGCAGTAAACTGCAAGAGTTTTCCAATTTTCTCCATACTAAAACTCTAGCATTTATCAGAGTACTCACAGCTCAACTTTGCGGCGAACAAAAAGAAAAAAGAAAATCATGAAAGAAATTTCCTCCGCAAAACATTTGCAGTTTCCTTAATATCTAACCCCAAAATGCAGTAAATGGACTGATCTGTAATCAGATCTGAACTGGACATACATACCACTTTAACATCAAAACTACTGGATGATAGGGTTCCTCGAGTTCTTTAAAGTGCAGAAGAACTCAAAGAAACCTAATGTTCCTTGAGAACAGTTTTGGGGAAGACAAGATTCCTTGAATTCTTTAAAATGCAAAGAATGGCCATAGACGAAAGGATGCTGCAGACAATAGGTCGCGGCGCGGTCTGCAAGAGTCCAACTAGCTAAGAAAGACGCTGCAGTCTAGAGGACTCAGCACAGAACAATTTTAAAAACCTTCATGCGATTGTTAGGAAGCAAGACGAGTTCTAATCTCTGTAACTCTAGTTGAATAAATAAATTATTGATGTTATTGACAAAGTCTCTGCTGTGTAATTTCTATCAAGCTATTTTCCTATGATTTTCCCTTCTTAGTGCTGTCGAAAAATTACAGATTTATCTAGCACCTCCTTTATCACATTCTCTGGCTCAGTTTTATCTGCTGTTACAAACGCTGTATTCACGACCAGATTCGATTTTCTTGTAAAGCCTATTTGACAGAAGTGCCCAAACTGATCATTGACAGTCCGGAGATCAAATTGTAGGCGAAACAGAGTAATGGTATTTAACTTCAAAGGCACTAAAATGACCAATCCAGAGCTCAAATGAAAAGCTAAAAACAATAAATCCTGTATTTAGCCCCGAAAGGCACTAAAATGGATCATCCGAAGCTCAAGTTAACGACCAAAATCTGGAGAAATAAGACAAACGAAAGCTTGGAAAACCTGGAACTTGATTAAGATGTATATTTACAGCGAAAAGATATCATACCTTCTCCTGCGAATGTCGATGAACACCGCCGGCTCGCAGATAACAGTATCAGGGTTAAGAGTTAGCATTCGGGGCTTTGGTGAGAATATAAGTGCGATGTCAAATTAGGGCTACATAGGAAAAAGGATCGACGGATAAAATTCCACTCGCTGACCTAGATCCGACGGATGACATGTGGAGATGGTTTTATTATAAAAAAATTATTGTAAGTTTCAGTTTTAGAAATATTAGGTAGTTTGATATTATTAATTTTTTTAATTGAAAAATGTTTCATATGTTAATGAAAATGTATTTATATCAAAAACAAAGAAAACAAGAGCTACGAGGTGGCAATGTCTTTGACATTGCCCTAGCTTAAAAGGATGCTTGTGCATGTCTTTGTCTATTTAATAATATATATGTTCTCAATCTTTTCTTCTCATTTATGTGCATTTTTCAATGTTTACTGTGAGCTTTATGTGTTCTTTTTTCAATAAGTACACACACTTCAGTTTACTAATTTTATCTTTGTAATTGCATTACAATTCATGGAAAGATACTACATTTCAATGTTTACTGTGAGCTTTATGTGTTCTTTTTTCAATATGTACACACACTTCAGTTTGCTAACTTTATCTTTGTAATTGCATTACAATTCATGGAAAACTACTTCATGAAATGTTCTATATAAAAAAAGATCAAATGAGTGGTCAAACTAAATGAAAAATCTAACATTTTGTCCTATTTCAAAACTATATGTTAAAATAAAGTTAAAGAGGCTACGATCAAACTAAATGAAAAGCTTAACATTTTGTCCTATTTTAAAACTATATGTTAAAATAAAGTTAAAGAGGCTTATGAATCGAGAAAATTTTTGGCGTAACTCATTAGCAAAGTAAAGCTATGATCTTATCCAAGTATATGGATTAGTTGGGGGTTTTGGTAAGGTTGTCATGCTAAGTCATTTGTTTGTTTTAGTAAGGAAATCTTATCCAAAAGCCAGTGAGACCGTATGGAGTCATTTGGATATCTTAACAAGCCAATAATCTTATCCAATTTTATTGAAATTCATTGCATTATATAATCATTTGTTATTTTTGTGGACCATTTTGTTGCCTTGCTTGCAGTGAATTATATTTTCCGAGGCTTGCCCCATTGTAGGATTTAACATTAAGCCTAAAAATGGAATCATAATGAACAACATTGAGATTAATACTTTCTTAGATTAATAACCATAGATGGTTTCTTAGTTGAATTTCTTTAAGCACGAGTAGTCCACCATGCGATTTTGCCCTTAAATAAGTTCCAAATCATAGGTAAGCGGCTTGGGATGATAATTCACAGATGCTTGTAAGTATATCCTCATGATGGTAACCTTAGATAGTTACTCACAGTAGTTCCATCTTTTCACAAGAAATCCCAACTACTTGTTTAAATAATAGTGCACTATAATTGGAAACGTGGTGGCTTCTTATTTAGTCTTTATCATAAGTGGAGTTTGCCATCTTCCAAAAAAAAAAAAAACTCAAAACAGGACTATTCATTTCCACAAAACAAAACTATTCATTTCCTTCCACCAAATGCAATGTCCCCGCAGTTGCTAATAGTTATTGCTACAAGATGGAAGCTATAGAAATATGATACTTTTGCAACAAAATTGTAATAGAAAAGAAAATTCTTTTTCCACAAAACAACTTAGCCATTGAATCGATATCTCAATGTTTTATGGGGAAAAGGATAGTTAGAGAAGATGCAAAACTTGTGTTAAGCATCCTTCATGATCAAAGACCCCATGTGTTACATCAAAATATGGATACATCAACGTGGACTTTTTGTTTTCGTGCAATAGGATTAATCCGGCTTCTGCATGAAAAGTTTGGCAGACTATGGCCAAAACATTAGTGGAATGTTTTTATTATTAATTTTTTTATTAAATAAACCTTTTCTCCACCATCTGATTGGCTCTGGACACATGACGTATGCCTCGTTATCAGCGTCCCAAGGGTCGGCAGCACGCTGAACTCAACATATCTTCTTACAGGATTTGGTCGTGCAACAGTGGACCCGCAATATGGTTTGATCTTTATGCCTGCAGTATGGTTTGATCAGGTACTGTGAACAGAACGACATTCATTCATGACAAGTAACATTCCTCAAATCCCTTACATATTATGCATAGCTTCGCCTTGGAAGCGATGTTGAAGACAATTTAAGAGTGCATGCTTGTTTGGAAATGCAATTGCACATATATGTTAACAAGAGAGAATTTCAATTCACACTCGATAAACAAAGTTTGACCATGGCAATAGCGAAATACCACATGAAGATGGGAAACTATTTTTTGGCGAAAAAAAAGGGTTGTATATAATGCCAAGATAAATTAGAACATATATATATCTCAAAGAAATGGCATTCATTGTTGTTATCAATCTTTCATTGATGTTATATAAACTACATATTCTATCTAGGTGGAGAAAACTGAACATGTTTTTTAGAAGTCACATAAGAAGTTGTTGAGGAAAAGATTAATATCCTACAGCCTAGAAGCTTGAAGGTTGAAATGCTTTCTAGCTAAAATACGGGTGCTAACAATGGTTAAACTACATACAACATTGTAAAGCTCTGCAATCTAGTTTCAAAGACCCATCTAATTGTTTTTTTTCCTATGTAGGATATCGTGACATTTTTTTTCAAATGCAATCAAAATGCCAACCACCTATTACATATGCCAATTTCAATTTAGTTTTCATTTCTCCAAAAGAGGGCAGGGGAAATCCTCTATCATATTCACTAAAGCAAATATATAGCAATGTATGGCATAATTGATCTGAAGAAATCACATGGGCTATGTTGGAACAAAGAGCACCAGGGGGGAAAATACATGGCCAAATTCATATGTGCATATGTATAACAAGAATATGTTGATCTTTCAAAATATGTTGAGCTTAGTAGAATTTTAATCCATCCAAAAGGAGAGAGAAAAAATTCTAGGTCAAATTGCCTAATGGAACAAATAGTATTGTATGACATGATTGGTTTGGAGGAATTGCATGTGGCATCTTCAAAATGCAGCCGGAGAAACTACATGTTGAAGTTGATTCATGGATGTGGTAAAAGACAAATTGCCCTATGGGTGGAAAATGTATTTGAGGGAAAAATTAGTTGTTTTATTATTTGAGAGAAACTTTTATTGCTATGTTCTCGAGGAGGTTTTCTCTATGAGCAATTGAAGAAGCTTTTGCAGACGTGCTTACAATACTCATTTGACCTATGTTTGTGAAAATTCATGTTCAAAGAAAATTCAAGCATCAAAGGATGAAGTCATTGATTGGCAAAAGGGAAGAGCCATTTCACAACAAGTCTCAATTATATTCATCACAATGCAATGAAAGTGGTAGAGCAAACGATACTGTTGCAACTAAAATGCAAATTGAAAAAAGACACAAGGTTGATTTATGTCTTGCACCAAGAATTTCATTGTTAAAGAAATAAAAGAGGCAAAGATTAAAGACTATGCAAAGAAAGATTGTCTAATCTAACCTAATGTGAAATTGTTTTAAATTCCATAGACAAATATAGAAGGCTATGCATAGGGAAACAACATCAACATGCATAAAAATATTTTGCACAAATGGTGATGAAGATGCATGGCATTGGCAACAGCTTGTTTAATGCAACATCCGACAATATGGGGTGGAAACTTTTATTGCTATGTTCTCGACAAATTTTTTCCTAAAAGTAACTGGACAAGTGTTTCTACATATGCTTACAATACCCATTTTAGTTGTATTTGTTCAAATACATGCTCAAAGAAAAATCAAACCTAAAAGGATGAGGCCTTAATTGCAGAAAGAGCCAGAAATATGACGAAATAATACAACAGTTCTATTTGCATCAATTTCAAAGGACCTCATCCTCTTCGGATGCTTGCTAAAAAACAAGGGAAATTTCTATAGCAACCGCTTCTTTAGTAGACCTCAGGCAGACAGATTTTAGATAATAATATAAACAAGACTATAAAGAAGAAACTTAGGTCCCTATATACCTTTAGCAAGCTACTTCTGTCCTCACGCGGGCCACTTTGAATATGAGATAATACTTAGTATGCTTGAACTCAGGATTTTACTCTCATCTTCAAAGGGTGACCACAGGCCTCTCTTAGCTGGTTGCTTATTGCAATTGTGTTGGTTATGATTGAGCATAATGCATTAGTAAAAGAATCCCCTTGGGCATAGTTGACCATAGAGTACTCTCTTGAGACATATTTTGTGAAGGCACGTTTAAACCTCAGATAACATTGTGTGTCGCTCCCCTCTGTCACCATAGGATGGGGCGTCATTAAAGATTCTCAAGGTCACCCAAAAAAACAAAAGAAAACAAAATTACAAAGAAAAAAATACAAGATCAATTCATCCTCCCAAATGCCAAAAGCTCTTAATTTTGAGGACTAAAACATTTCATGCCATTTGTTGCAAATGATGCGAAGGTGTAATGACATTGCAAATCAAGCTTCCCATTGTCTGGACGTAAGAAAACATGTGGCTACCAATCTACTTATCGTGTAGGTTTCTTTGCCCACATAGATGTATATATATACAGATGTTTAATTTATGGAATTGCAAGAATACTCCATGCAAGTGAAAAACCCGAGGCCGACGAGCATTCAATCACATATTGTCCAAATATAATCTCGTTCCTCTCTATGTCTTGGTAGTCAGGTTGAGGAATAGCGGGTCCCAAGCACTGATAACCACGCTTTCATTGGAAGTCACAACCATGCATTCATAGGAAGTTACATGCATTGGGCAAGGTCGTAACATATGAACACTTGTCTTTTAAAATGAGCACCTTTCGCCACAATACACCTCATTTGAATTCTTATTCACCCAAGCCTTGTCGTTTCTATCTAACTTGATATTATATACAATATTTATTTCTCCACTGTCATTGTTTTTCATATTATATACAAAATCAACGTTTTGTCCATGCACTTGATGTGGCCACGGAAAGCATTGGTACAACCTCAAAAGGGATATCAATAGTAATGGATTCATGCATTTAGTAACCATTGTCCCTGTTACAATAAGCTCTGCTCATTTTTTACACACCAATGAGTTCTATAACTTAATGATAGTCATGACAATATTTTCAAATATTTTCGAAGATTTGACCGGCCAACTGGTGAGCAGAAAAGCTAGAGAAATGTTCGTATCCATTGCTTTTTAGTATCATAAAAAGCAAAGCTTCCAATATTGACCCAAGACAAGACAAAACATTCATGCGCAAATCCACCTTGTGCACATATTAGGATGATGGTGCACTTGATTCTTTAAGAATAATAATTAAATACATTATTGTCATGCCACTTCGTAGTGATAGCGATATGTATAAGAGATGTGTTATGAGTGCAATACGCATGTAAAGTTGTTTTTTCAAATTTTATAATGAATACAATATTCTATGATATCTTCTTTTTCTCCCTTTAATGTAAACCCGGTAACAAAAATTTTAGTTCGCTAACAATTGTCAACACAAACCCTAACGTGGAATAGCAAACACCATAGAACTACAATCTATATTTATACTCCTGCAAGTTATAAATAAATTTCATAACTATATCAAGTTTGTGAACTTTAACCTTTCAATTAAAGGCTAAGAGACACGTTTTATATTATCCAATGTTTTAATTTGTCCACTGCAAATTCTCAAGTTTGTGAACTTTAACCATTTAATTAAAGGCTATGTGACAGGTTTTATATTATCCAGTGTTTTAATTTGTCCACTGCAAATTCTCAAGTTTGTGAACTTTAACCTTTTAATTAAAGGCTACGCAACAGGTTTTATATTATCCAGTGTCTTAATTTGTCCACTACAAATTCCTTCAAGCTACATCGGCAACAGGTAATGCTACCACGTAGCCACTTGTTTTCATTTGGCCAAAAGCAATCAATCATAATTATCATTGAATGGTGTCATGTTGAAGAACATTGAAGAACATTGAAGAACATTAGGCCTCTCAAACCTTAGAATCTAATAATGGCAGAGAACAACACCTAGTTAATTAAACACCTACACGTAGTCCATATCCGGCTTTGGTAAATGCACATATATGAAGTTGCCATGTCCTCGCATGAGGCCCACATGTCTTTGCTCTCAAATCCTTGGCCTCATGCATGAGGCACAACTGTCCTTACCTCCATTTGGCCTCATGCATGAGGCGCAACTGTCCTTACCTCCATTTGCATTCCATTATGATTAATAAATGAACAAAACAACTTTGGCTCCCTTCCCTTCCCTTCTTTCCCGTTTTCCATTTCAGACTGAAATTTTCTCTGGCAAGCTATCAATTCTCTTAAGAATCCGCTTGAACTGGGATCTATTGTTTACAATTCATTTGAATCAGAGGGTTCTGTTTTTTTATTTTTCTTCTCTAAATCGTTACGAAAGTATTGGACAATAATTTCCTGTGGGGTCCTTTTGGTAGTTAGAGACCCGTCAATTTATTATGTTTACGAATGTGACAACATCCAACCACATTTGTTGCCAAGGCGGATACATTGTCTTCGACCTGAAGTAAGACAGAGAAATAAGGACCCCCAGCTAATATATGACGTCAATATTATTTTGTTCTTCAGAGATCTTCGAAAGATAAGCTCACTCTCCCGAAGACCTATTTATGATTCACCTCAAAAATAATAACAAGGGGAGTATTGTACCCATTTGAAGCACTCCGTAAGAACTGGCTGGTAATGTTTGGTCAAGTTCTGTATTGATTGGCTTTTAAGGGTGCCACTTTATTCATAGATCTTACTTAGCTTTGCCACCTTGGCCTATCTTCAATGACCCTCTATTGGCCACCTAAGGGTAGGTACTAGAGCACTCCTAGATCCTCTTTCTCCACTTTGGTTACTCTTTGTCCAACAAATAATGCTGCCCTGTATCGAGGACCAGTTAGGTGCGGTTGGGGATCAACATGGGGAGCGCTATGCTATAAGAGTACTTTATTCAAAACATGCTTGGAATAGTCCGAAGTGGAGCAAGTGAGCAGATGGAAACTGCTAGTTTGTGCTGCACTGTATGCATTCTATGGACAGGGAGTTCGATGGACAAGCCATTCATAGAAAAAATGAGATACACTATGGAAGAAAGGATGGATCGGATCATTCGAAGGTCATATATTTAGGAAGACACATAGTCTTTTTATTATGATTAGGTTAAACGTTTTTCCGTAGATATCGATATCGATGCTACTCCCCCTAACCAGTGGAAAGCCGATCATATTTAAGATTTATGCAACTTCAGGTAAGTTAGGTTTTCTCATATATGTGGTTGAATAGGAAGAGAAAAATTGTATTTATAGGGTTTAATTGTTGTAATTTACTCAGTAATCACCTTACTCCAAAAAAATTATAATCTTATCTGAAATAACTTGAAAAAACATAGTTCAACAAGAATTTCAAGTGATCAAATAACTTGCATTTACATATACTAACCAATTTTCATTATTTGTGGCCAACCAACTCCCCAGGACAGGATAAACCTACGCAATGCGATGGAACTAGGGGTAGAACTTGGAAAGCAGAAGAAACAAGGGAGAACCTACGAAACAATCTTGGAGTTGGTTAGGCAACAATAGGTAGAGGCTGCAGGTCCCAATCATTCTCCATAGAAGTTGAAAACATAGGTATGTTTCACACGCGCAATCCCAATCAGCCAGACGGCCAGTTCCTCCATATCGAGCTAATAATTGGCTCAATTTCATAACAACTTGTTGCATAGAAGATGAGACTGACAACCCTATCGATGCTCCTCCTTCCTTGGGCTGCTCTACAAGCCACTTTAAATCACCCATGTTAAGAATTATACCCTTGCTCAAACACCCTTCCACCATTTGTTCCAATTCCTTGAACTACATAGCAATGTGGTCTTTATCTTTGTTTCCAAAACAAAACAGAAAGCAGATATCTCTGTTACAATAGGAAAGATCTGAAGCTGCGTTGGGGTTTCACCTTTTTCTAATATTCTCTGCACAAGTTTTTTTTATTACAGTTTCAGCCTCTTTCTCCCCTACGATAACCAACCCCTGATCTTTGAAGTCGCAGCCTAGCAAGCCTGGCGTAGATGGCTAGCAAGGGCTGCCAAAAACGTTGCACCAACATGTAGAGGAATCGTTTGGCCGTGACGGCGGTGAGAAGCTTCTGCTATGGCATGATTTAAGATGCTCACCACCTTCGGGGTTAGCGTCTTCCCTATTCCCTATCGAGCATCGAAATTGTCCCTCTTGACTGTCGTCAATCGGGTTCACTGTGGTGATATCGAATGCGATCGTTGGGGCAATGAAGACGACGCCACTTTGTGACTTAACTGAGAAGATTCATACTGAGCCCTTCCAGGCTAATAGGACCGCAATGACTTCGCTGAGAAGATTCATACTGAGCCCTTCCAGGGTAATAGGATCGCAATTCACCTGACCGAGGCTATGAATTAAGAGTACTGACACCGACACCGGCTATAGCTTCGGCTTTGATTTCGGCTTCAGCTTTGACTTCTGCTGCAGCCTCGTCCTCTGCCTCATGACAGTCAAGCAACTTAGCCATTTCTTCTTTCAAGTACGCTGGACTCTGATGACAAATCCGGCAGCAGGATATGCTTGATACACTGAGGTAAGCACATCGTCGGCTCCCTAGAAGCGAAGAACGAGGCACACGTCATATGTGTCTGGAGCCAATGAAACGGTAGAAAAAACATCCTTTATTAAAAAAAAATAATAATAAAAATATTGTTCTAAGCTTTTGGCAATAGTCTGTCAAACATTTCATCCCAAGCATGACATCCCCAGCACTGATTAATAGTGTTGCGCGAAAACTTAATGTCAAAGACATCAAAAGGAGAAGGAGAATGTAAGGGTACTTGTTATGTTAGCTAGGAGAGAAGGGAATTCTATCCACAAAAGGATAGTGGGCATGTCCTCAACCCTCAACATTATAATATGACCTTCGTAATAGAACATAAGCCAAACAATTAGCAATGTTACTTGTACCATATTGCAACTCCTGCCTCGTTGTTGCCTTGGAATTAAACAACAAACAAATATATTTGAACCCCAATCCCCAATGAGAGTTAAACAACACCCCTTTTGCTTCCCAGTTTAGCAAGCACACTTTATCAAATGCAACTTCACATGGCATTTGTCGAAGAAAATATAGGATCACTCCCTTGTGCTCAAGATTTTGTCACCTTTCAAAATACACCTAGTTGTTGGACAAAAAAAATATAATAAAAGTCTCCTTCCTTAAGGTCGTGGCTAACATGGGGTTTAGACTCGTTGTTCTCTAGAATTGAGGGTACCTAATAAGAAGGTAGGGTTCTCAACAGTAACTCCATTGACACTGATTAAAAACTTCCCATTAACACAAATGCTTCTAACCAAGGCTTCCATATACTCAACTCCACCCACATTTTTAGAAATCAACATGGGATTGATCAATCCAACAACTAACTCTTTAGAAGCTCCTTCAATTTGAGTTTCTTGGGTCGCTTCAACCATCTAGGACTTTGTATTTGCCCCCAAACGGACCACCAATTCCTTCTTTGCAACTTTGGAGTCCAATAAATTACTTGAGGGAAAAGGAGGCCACTCTTCTTGTGCTTTGTGTATTAAGCTTGTAACTCCCTCGAACCTTGCCTTTCGAGAATGTACCACATTCCTCCCAGTTCCATTCAGATATTTGAAATCTAGTGACAGAGTTTCCAAGATAGAACGATCCCGAGATCGAGTTGTACTCAAGAAAACCCAACCTTCATCTTCAGTTGTTCATGCGGGTGAGTGTTATTTGTCATCAATTGAAATGAACCCATAAGAAGATCACACTAAGCTTGCCCATACTAAATAACATTGACTAATATCCATCTCCATGCAATTTGTATAGTCGCGGGCCCTTGCAAGACCTTGAAGAGAACCATACAACTAAAAAGAAAGACTACTTGAATATTGATCAGATCCACTAACCCCTCGATTATATTTAACAACCTATATCATCAATCCAACAATCCAACAACCTAAGGCAACAATCCAACAATCTTCAAATCACCCTCAACATTCCTACACTTAGATTGCCTTCAACATTCTTGCATTGAGATCTCATTCTTGCACTCATATCCAACAAGCTTCAATAGTCTTCATATCCAACATTCTATTCGTCAAATCTAGTAATCTTCAACATTCTTCAGATCCTACTATTATATTTTGATAATATTCTATAAATATATTTTGATATGGAGATGATATAGGTGAATAATTAAAGAAAAGACATAAAAATTATTGTAAATTTTGGTGAAAAATATCCATCTAAACATATGTTATATTAAAAATAGGGGAATTTTTAAGTAAGAAATTGTGTTAATGTTGTTGTTGAGTTGGTGAAAGTCGGTATAACTCCCACCAAGAATTGAGTCTATCCAAGTGACATGCTAATGCTTGTGCTCGTGGATGTGCGTTGCACAACAACAAATGGGGTTAGGTTCAAATCCTAGGTGCATTAACATCATCGTGATAAGTGTAAGCTTATTGTCTTTATTTATGGATTTTCATTGTGTTGTAGTTTAGAAGACTAATGTTTCAAGTGGACACTCCACCCATCATCAAGGAACCAGGTGAAGCTTAGTTCAAAAATAGAAATTGGCAATTGACAAATTTATTTTTCAAAAAAATCACAAAAATTAGCCATTTGGTGAAAATCCCACACTAAAAGACTTGGTTTAGAGATTTTGAACATTTACGGCTTCAATATGGGTTTGGAATAAGGTTTTTGTTTCAATTTGGAGCTTTAACTATAAATTACATGTAGGATGATGGGAAAAGGTACTTGTGTTATTTGTTGCATCATACTAAAGAGGACTGCATAGTCACAGTTGAAGTAGGAGGTCATTGCGAAACCATTGATCTAATTCTTGACCTCTATAGTGGCCTTATACTCGAATTACATGTAGATATGATGTTTGCAATGGTTCTCATGCTTACTAGTTAGCATCCACATAAGTGAGCTCATCATAACAAACATAATGTGCTTATCTTGTATATTCATGGTGGATTGTTTAGCTCTATATGTGATTCAACCTTTGTCCTCTATAACACAAAAAAGTCGATGTTGCATTGTGGGCAACTAATTCGAGCAAGGAACAAAATGGCCATTAGATGGTGAGTTAGTGCTCATACAGGGGACTTTATTGCCATCTCCCACCCAATTGCCAAATGGGCCATCAAGGGTCCCTCTCTATTGCTAGATGAAAATGAACAATGTTAACATTAAAGGGAATATCGTTAGAACTTTGCATATGTGATTTCATGAGTATGCCCAAAAATGCACATCAACAACCCCAAAGATCATATAAATTTCTCAAAAGGATGTACAACAATAAACACAAAGATATTAGATAACAAACATCAAAGATACGAGGAGTATAATTGCGTTCCTTCTCTATTATGCAAATTTAGATAATAAAAAATTGTCCCATTTTGCTTAGCTAACTACCAACAACTATTACTCTTCCTTTTGATGTCCACTACCATGTGATAGACCCTAATTTGTCCACACGCCCAATTAAATATCCTTGATTGATACTAAATCTCCTTATGTGCTCAACATTCGGTGGTCCTTGCTTCTAGCTCATTTGTCAAGCACCACCTCTTTCCCTGCAATTAAGCAAATACATTGAGCGAGGCTTCTTTTCTCAGTGGCCCAAGACTTAAGGTAATATTTCCCTTTTCCTTATTTGCTTGGAGGATCCTTTCTCGCTGATATGAGTCTACCTTTATTCCGTGGTTTTAAATGGGCTCTTGTCTTCCACTTGTGAAGCACGAGTCGTTGATTGCATCACCCTTTGGTGGACTCCAATTGATTCTAGTAGAGCTCCAAAGCCATGGTTTTGAATGATCCATGGTGCATAAAAAAGAATACCCAATGCATGGGAGAGGGTGAATCAAGGGATTTTAACTTGATGATTGTTGATGATGGTTGATAGTGGAGAGTGCCAAAACATCATGGGATATGGTTAGCCAATGAGACTTCAAAGTTGACATTCCACACATTGACATTGCACGTGTATCGTGACAAGCCTTGGCTTAGGGTTGTAGTAGACAATGTGACACTATCAATACATAGTTATCGAGAAAGCAATAGTCTAGCACGAATCGTGTTGGTAGGTGGAGGTGTGGTATGCACTGCCACTCATAATGAATTTTTAGCTCATAAAACAATTATCTCAACTTCAGTTTAAAGGTTGTTTGGTTTAGGATCAACCTCTTCTATGAAGTTGTTTGGCTAACTTGATTATATGAGTTGAGATTTGTTATTTTGAGTTTATCAAATTAAATGGTCATTTATCAAGGTAGTCCTTATTTCTATGCTCTCTAAACTCATTAAATATAACAAATCAATCACCTAAGTTATTATATATACAGAGTTTGGGTTTAACCCTTTTATTAGTAAGGCATCATTTTATATTATTACTTTATTGCATTGACATTGTTGCTTAGTTGATTCTAGAATTGGGAAGCAAAATAGTCACCCAGAGAAGGAAGATGTTTTTACAATGGGGGTGGAAGAGATGTATCACCTATGTGCAGTGCTAATAAACTAAAATGAAAAAGTGGTGTTCAACGTTTAACAAAAAAAGAAAAACATAAAAATACTACTGCATAAGCATGGATCATTCTTAATTGTGAATCTTTTAAGTGATAAGAAGTTTGCATATTGGTTTTATTAGATCACTCTCAAAGTTTAATAAATCATAGGTTAATATGGATCTTCTTATAATCCAACCTTACATGCATATGGTCATGGAGGGGAATCAACACTCTTGATACGTAATATGTTGAGTACTAAGCACTACGTCACCCATTAAGCACCTAGAATCAAACTTAATGTTGTATCTTGTATTTTTTTCTCTCCTCATCTTTCTCCAATTCCATTTATGAGGCAAAGTATTGATGTATTTAATTCCATTATGAGGCAAAGTATTGATGTATTTACTTCCCTCTTCCTGTAATCACTTTGAACACTACCTTTATGTGTTTACACATCTTCTTTCATGAATCACATTGACCAAATTTGCTCATTGTAAATATGAATATTAAATTAAATTAAATTATTTTGGTTACTATATAATCTACCTCAAAAGAATTATACCATTTTTTACAAGGGTAAAATGTTATTGGGTTGTGGATTAGTGGTTGAGAGAAGACATTTATGTGCAAAGAACCTAGGTTCAAACCCATGCATAAACCCCTTGTGTGTGTGTGACGAGAGGTGTTTGACCTTTCAAAATTAGTTTCCCTTGATTTAACACATGTCTCGAGTTGGTCTCAATGAATCTTAATGATTGTAATGTTGTTTTTTGAAATAAATTGTGGCAGAGTTTTGAAACATCCAACATTTCAAATACACACTCCACCCATCATTGGGAGATGGAAAAGATAGAAAAAGTGAGCTTTCATCGTAATAAATGGGAAGTAAAAACAACTAACCATTAAAAAATAATAACAAAATAAATATAATAAATTATTGATATTATAAAAGTAAGGGCCTTGGTCAAAGTTAACCAAGCTTAAAAGAATGAATGAAAATAAAATTAATTTTGAAATAGACAAGAAACTTAAACGAGTAAAGATAAGAGAAGGTTTTAATCAATTGAATTTAATTACAAAGGAGGATGTTATAAGTAAATGAGGTGAGTCTTCGAGTTAGCTACCTTGACAAGATGATGAGGCGCAAACTATCTTGATATGAGGGAAAGCCACTGTCACAATTTAATATTGATATGAGGTGATGAAGCCTAAAGAAACCCCAAATGATCATGCTTCTAGAAAAATCTTATTTTGGTCTCTATGGAAAACACTTGACACGATGGCCATCCGATGGGGGTTAATGGCGCCCATCCCTCTATTAACAATTCTTATGCACTTCCACTAGTTTATTCTTTGGAGGAAAGTTCGGGATTAGAGGAGGGTCGGGTCGATGAGGGTCACATTGCTACTTTTTTGGAGGTATTTGGTTCTAGGTTTATTGGAAGAGGTATGGACTTGGGTTGTCTCATGGGTTGTAGTCCTTTGAAAGAAGAGGGACTTTCTATTGGTAGTGTTTCCAAGAGACGAAGGGGTCATCGGGTTCTCAAAAAAGAAGGTGGATAGGGTTTAAAGGTCGATCAAATTATGGATTTCTTTGGGAAAACCCTCATTGGTTGTTTATTTGGGAGAAGGATTTCATAGGAAGTTTTGAATTCTTGATTGTAGGAATATTGGTGTCTGATGATAAGCTAGGGACCTTTATTTAACTTGTTAACAAAAGGGTCATTGAGTTTTTCCTTTAGGCCTAAAAGGGATGCCAAGATTATTCTTGTAGGGAGATGGTTCCAGGGGTCTACCTTTCTTTATTTAAATCATGGCATCCTATTTTTGCCCCTCGATTTGAAAAAACTACAAGGGTTCCTATATGTGTCAAAATTTCAAGCCTTTCGCTGTAATTCTAGTCGATTGAGTTTTTGATAGATCTCGAGAATCATTTAGGGAAAACATTACAAGTCAATGACTCTTTCTTATCCAATCGTCATTGATCAGTAACTCAGGTGCTAATGGATATCAACATGCAGAGAGAGGGTTTGTTGGAAAGCTTGGAAATCAATTTAGGGGGATTTTCCATGTTCAAAATTTGTATTATCAAAACATTCCTTTTTGGTATTCCTACTACCATCAATATGGCCACTTAGTTGTAGTTTGCTCTCGCCCACCTTGTTTGTCTATCAGTTTTGGAAGAAAGAATCTTCATCCCTTGCTATTGATCCATCGAAGGAGGCCATGAACTCAACTCCCCCAAATGCAGTTTTGGCAAAAATCCCTCTGGAAAAGATTGAAAGCACTCCTTCCAATAATCACTATGTAAATTTGGAATGTCCATAATGGTTTCGATTGGAAATAACACTTTGTAGATTTCTTTGGCTACTCCTCCTCCTTTGGCCCATCCAATCACTATATATAAACACATTCCAAGGACAAAGGAAGTTCAATCGACAACTACAAGTTTTAGAATGTGGAATGGTCAAGTTGCTGCTCAAAGATGGAAGGATATAGCCAGAAACTTGATATATGTAAGTAATATGGGTGATGCAGGTGTGCATACTATATTTGAAAAGGATACATGCAAGATGGTTCAAGAAGCAATGGTGTTGATGTGGGGAGTTCATATTGGATATCTATAGAAGCTGTTGGGAAGCACGTTTAATGATTAACTTTACAAATAATTCAAACAAATTAATATAAATACAAAAATTAATTAAAAGCACTTGCCTTCTTTGTAATTCTAGATGCGCTCCCATCACATTGACTAAAGTTGTTGTTCATTGAACTCATACCATGCATTTTCTATCAATAAACAACATGGACCATTAAATACATAAGCTATCAATATATTATACAAATAAATTCCAGACCTTCAAAATATAAAACAAGTATGATATCAATGCGCTTTATCACATAAAATGCCTTGGTGCATGTATGTACATAAACGCACCGGTGCGTTATATCAACACAAGTGCACCATGAACGATTGAAAATTATTTAACTTTTTATGAAAATAAAAAACTATGTGTTCCTGCCATTAGCGGTGTGATATTTGTATAAACGCACCGCGAACATAGAACCGAGAAACGAAAAACGATTTTTGTTTTTTTATAAAATAAAACATCATGTGCTGCATATCATATCCGATGTGCTTTCTTTATAACCGCACCGATGCATTCCTTTAATACAAACACACCGATATTGACGCATGCATTTTTTATTAAAAAAAAAATTAACAGGGCCGGCATGGTTACAGATTCGACCCAAAAAGTGGCCCCATCTCACCCTATGCTTTCTATATATAATCACAAGGTCAACAAATCGAAAATCCCTAAAAGGTGAAATCGTAATTGTGTATAACAATAGAGTGATTTAAACCCTAATGTAAAATTTTGCAACCACATAAAACAAAAAGAAGCAACGAAAAAATAACAGTTGCAACATTGAAGGTAAGTATGAAGTTTTTTCGTTTAAAATCTAGTTAAACTCTAACTAAGATAATAAGATCAACAATAATATTTTCATACTTGAAATTTTTTCTATTCAAGGTTTTGTTTGATTCACCATACCTAACAAATTTCGATCCTTAGAATAATCCAATTGCTCCAAACTACTTCCATGTAAGTCTCTCTTCAAAAACTCTCCCTTGAAATTTTCGATAAAAGAATGAATTAATGTTTAGGTTTTTTGCTTTTAAACACTATTTAGAATTAGTTTTAGAACTTAAAATTACCGCCCTTTTTTAGTTTAGGGCAAAAATAGCTTGTGCAATTTTTATTTTTTAATTTTGATTTTTGGCATTTCGGTGCGCTTGTGGACATGCCGCATTGGTGCGGTCATATATGAAACACACTAGACCTTTGAATTTCAACGCAACACTAGCAACATGAAATTCAACAACTTAAAAAAAATCGCATGCCGCAATGCGTGTATAATTAGGACGCTCCAGTGCGCTTATGTTTATGAAACACACCGACATGAAATATGTTGTAAAATGCATGTATAAATATCTGCTACCAAATGTAGCGGATATTTTCTACTGCGGGGGCTTTTGTGGATGTTCTTTCACGACCCGTTTATAATTGTTAAGCATCGGTGCGTGTATATTTGAATAAATGCACCAATTTAATTTGTAAATCCTATGGTTTTATGTGTCCACTTAAAATTATTTATTCATCTCAAATGTTCTTTTTAGTATTCAACCACACTAATTACAATATTTCATAGTATATATATGTTGCTTAAACTCGCCTTATTCTTACAAAATGGTTTCCAAACTATATTGGAAGTTAGATTGTAATATAGTTCTTGAAATATTTTTAGGACTGTAGAGACGCATATTGATTGTTGATTTGGCTCAAATGTAGGGAGAAAATTTTGTAGTATCAAATGGCCAATTCTTCATATTCCATGTCATTCCATCTTGTTCAAAGTTCGACGAGTTCTCCCTTTTCATCCCCAGTAAGTTTAGGTTTTATTTATATTTTCTCTATTTATTTGAATTTATGTTACTTAACCATGTGAATCTGAATATCAATTTATTCTTTATTGCAAGATCCTGATTTAGGTTCGAGTTTGGATGTACAAGACATTCCACCAATTTCAAAACATCGTAAGCTCTTATCAAGAGCAAGATATCGCAGGTAGTTTGTAGATGAAAATGGGCAGCAGCTTTACCCCGCCAATTGTAACATGCCATATTCAAGCCACAATCCAGGTTCATTGATGGTAATTCATCGTGAGCTATAACTCTTTTATGACACCCAATAGTTTGTGGTTGTTCAAAATGTCAAGGGTTGAAGGAGAACCCTTGGCATGTCACACTCACCCATTACACCGATGATAGATTACCCAATGTTGATGGTCTAATACCCCCTACTGTAGTAAAAAATCCAATAAGTGATAGAGAAAAGACACGCAAGAACACTTCCCTGTGCTCAGTTTTGAAAAAGATGGAAGCCAAAACAACTATGTCTCATCCTAAATTGACGAACCCCTTTGCTTATGTCAGTCAACCGAAAATTCCAGTGATCCAAAGTATGATATGAATGCCACCCAACTCATCTCTACTAGAAGATCCAAAAATTTGCATGAGTTGAGAGCAAAAATGTCCAAGTACACACCAAGGTCCATCCAATTGTTGGAGGGTAGCAATAATTTCTCCCTTCTTGTGAATTTGCAAAGTAAATATCAAACTTCTTACGACTGTGCTTTGTATGGCGCTTGGATGTCTTCTCTACCTGTGCTTGATGTTGGAACCGAATTCTCCTTTTGTGATAATCGTTTTATGATTGCCAAGTCTAATATAGATGCTGCAAATCTTGGGTTGTTTATCCTTTCACATGTACTCGTTCCTCCCAAATAGTCAGTAGCATTTATGCCATTTTGCGATCCTATCTATTGTCAGTCTGATTACTTGAATATTGTTAAATACAAGCATAACATTTCCATGTATAGTATGTGCATGAATGGTTATGTTTCTTGAAACTTTAATAGGAAGAACCTGTTATATACAGATAGTCGTTCACGCAGTCATGGGAACATTGAAGGGTTCAAAAATAGTTCTAGGTGCTCTTTGTTTTATGCAAATTGTTCATTTGAGGAACACTTCAATGACCAGGAGTTCTTTATGAAAAGGAAAGCATCCAGATTTGTTGTTGTACACGCAATACGTAATTTATCTCCTGGTGATGAGTTGTTAATAAACTATAACTTTCATAGACCACCAACTGCTCGTTAGAGACACCTTGCATTGGGATTACCCTTAGACGTTCCCTTGGGGCGTAAGACATAAAACATTGATTAATGATATTTGTTAATTTTCAATGGGAGTCATGTTAATGTATTGCTCAGTTTGAAATTATGTTTTATAAATTGTTAATTTAATTTATAAATTCAATTTGAAAATGTGTTGCTCAATTTTAATTTTTTATATTTAATGTGGAATCAATGTTAATTTATCGCTCAATCTGAACATTTGCTTTATAAATTGTTTGTAGCTTAACATATTCTATTGGAAATGATTCTCGTGCTTCTATAATAATTGTTTTGTATAATGCTAGATCAAGGCAATTGCATTGTGCTTACTAACATCATCAATGTAATGTTCAATATTTTTGAAATCAGGATTTTGATGATGAGCGACCTACCTACCATCTTTTGTTGCACCCCAGTACAATGTCAAATCGAGAGAAGGCTTAAAAAACAAAACAACTTGGAGAGGAAGCATACCAAGCATGGTTGAATCAACCACCTATTCAATTTCCACTGCGTCCATCCTCACCAATTAGGAATGCCTACAATAATAGTAGTTCTTCACATGTTGGCAATGGATTCAATGAAGTAGACGTTGGTGTGGATGATTTATTACGACAAAGGAGTGCCATGGATGCAATGTTGTTACATACATTCTAGGACAAAGAGCTAGGGGGATGATGCTCATATCACTAAAGCCTTATTCGAAATCCTTAAATCGACTTCCACCACACCTCTCTTTGAACCTGGCCAATCAAAGTCTACATAGTCGGGGACAATAATGTTACTATACAACTTGAAAGCAAAGTATGGCATGTTATAGGTGTGTTTCTCAGCAATGTTGAGGTAATTGACCATCAACTACATTATATTTTGAGGAATCTTGTGACACAATCATCATTGGAAATGGTTGATTTTATGAACGTTAAGTGACATTGTACATTTGTATTGACCACTAACTACAATTTATTCAAAGATAAGGTACTTCCAAATGATAATGTCTTGCCCGACAACTGCCGGAAATCAAGGATGCAAGAATAGGTAAGAATGAGGCTAGATATTAATGAAAATATCCATCCAGAAAGTATTCTATTTGGGAAATAGGAACATGAATATAGTCCTTTTAAATAGATTCAGTTCTTACCCTTTTCCAGTGAATTTTGACGAGAAAATTATGATAATATGTTTGATCTTTCGATCAAAATGAGTTCGCTCAGGGAAATTAAAACTCTCGGCGCAAAACAAATGGATAGGGATACAGATGAAGAATTGATCAGTCTTTTTTCAATTTAACAGTCAAACGATCTTGGAAAGAAGTGCTTGCTTGGGTGGGCAGAAAAATTGGATCAATGACAGCGATCCAAAAACTTGAAAAAGGAAAAAAGAGGATACTTTTTATCAGAAGAGGCAAAGCAAGTGTTGAAAATGTTAGGTGTTGAGTACATATCATATCATGCATGTCTCAATGATTGTATTATATATAGAGGTGAATTTGTAGACAAAGAGATATGTCCAAAATGTGGGCATGACAGGTACAAAGAATTGAATATCAAGGCTAAAGCACATGGTCTTCCTCATAATATATTGAGGCACATGCCTATAATCCCAAGGATTCAAATGCTCTTTCATTGCAAATAATTAGCTATGCTACAGGGATGGCATGCATCGCATCGAAGTGAGGAAGGAGTTATGTGAATCCCAACAGATTCAATATCCATGAAGCATATAGAGGATACATGGCCCGATAAATTCAAGGATGAAGTATGCAGCCTCCGATTGAGCATAGCCATTGATGGTGTCAACCCATATTCCCAACCAAACAACATCTATACTGTTTGGCCTATAATAGTGATCAATAACAATACCCCCCCATGGTTGTCCGTGAAGAATAAACATCATATGTTGGCTCTTATAGTCCTTGGTAGAAGACAAGTGAAGAATATGAATGCTTACCTACAACCATTGATCAATGAATTCAAGGAATTATGGGAAGGGATACAGGTATATGATGTGTCAAGAACCATCCCATTAGAGAGGAGATTTACATTGTATGACATATGTGCGTACACCATACATGATTATCCGGGGTTAGGAGTTTACTCAAGTAAATTTGTTGTTTGATTTGTTTATATTCAAAGCAATATTTTTTGGCATATTTAATTCAGTGCGGCTGTCTTGATCTTCAACACTAACATGCTCTCTTTACTATAACATCGTAGGTATTGTAACTTATTTTGGATTTAAATGTTGTGGACCTTCTATGAAGGCGAGGTGGTCCAAAGACCTACGAAAGTCAATGTATGAATTCTCTAGGGTATTCCTCCCAGAAAACCACTCTTATAGAAGAGCAAGATCTGCTTTCAATGGTAAATGAGAGAGAAACCAAAGGCTTGAAATAATGACACGAGCTGACTGGCTTGGGGCATATGACAGAGAGACCAAAGGCTTGAAATAATGACACGAGCTGACTGGCTTGGGGCATATGACAGAGAGAAGGAGAAGGAATACATAGAGATGTTAGATTCAAGTATGCAACCTGTGATCGATGATCTTGAATTTTTCAACACCTATGTTGAGAAAATGCACAAAGGGATGAAAAGGAAATCGATATTTTATGAGCTCCTATATTGGGAGAATCTTAAGATTGCCCACTTACTATGTCCCATGCATATATTTAAAAATGTTTCATGTTCTTTGTGGTGTCACATATCATCCAAAAAAAGTGACAAGTTGGCTGTCAAGAAAGATCTTATTTCTTCAAATACTAAAAAGAAGCATTGGCCAAGACAAGAAAATAAAGGAGAGGTTGGCCCCTCTTTTTCATTTAAAAAAGGTGATGTCCCATGGATTTTGAAGAAAGATGATCTTAATTTGGAAAATGAGGTTATATTGGGTGTGAAGGCTCCTTCTTTTTATGGGTCTACTCTATGACGCTGCTTCAGTGCAAATGAAAAGTTGTCGGGTTTGAAATTACATGACCATCTCAACCTTCTAAGGGTACATATAATGTCAAAAAATTGTTTTTGCTTTTTATTTAAATCCTTTACAACACAAGTTAAAATGCAATTAACTTTTTGTGTTTACTTTGTAGTGTCATTATCCATTGTTCATGCGTGGGTGTGTGAAACACTACTTTCCTAATGACCTGCGGTGTGCCATATCTAAACTATCTGCATTTGTACGGTGGATCACATCAAAGGAGATTTACATCGCTAGCATTCCACAATGGCGTCAAGAGATAGCTGAGATTATTTGTATATTTGATAAGGAACTACCATCGAGTTTCATGGACTTGCAAGTTCATCTTCTAATTCACCTAGTTGATGAGGTTGAATTAGTCGGGGTGGTCTCATGTCGCTGGATTTTCTGGAGAGGTTCATGAAAAAAGTGAAGGGATTTGTTCGACAAAGGGAAAAACCCAAGGCGTCTATGGCAGAGGAGTACATAGTATATGCGTCATTCTATCATGCCAGTGAGTACATCAAGCAAATCGACCACATAAGCGCAGTGATTTGGGACAATGAACGTGATGAGGACAAAAGGGAACGAGAGGTACTGGAAACGAATGGAAAAGGGCACATGATAAAGAGTAAGTCACTTATCTTTTAATCTTCACATTTCCACATAGTAACTCTACACAACAAACTTCAAAATCTATATTTGATCCCATAGTACTGAAAGTGATTTGTTTCCATGAATACGATAACGAATTCATAAATTGACACAATCAATAAATTCATTCTTTACAACATGGATGCAACACAATCGTGGGTCGCATTGTATGAAGAGAGGAGGAGGAAATGGGACATTTACGGAAAAGGATTCAGGCAGTTGCACAGTAGAAGCATGCCTTTTCCAAATCATTTAAATTAAAATATGTTGTCATGTCCCCAAATTTTATATTGGGTCACAATGGCCTAAGCCACTTGGCCATACTCATGATAGCTTGTCAAATTGATGCTAAGGGTCAAATAATTGCCAATAATGATGTCCAAGTTAGTAATAATGTAAAATTGGATCCAAATGGACAAGGTGGGTCACATTAAGAGAAATTCCCAATTCAAAGTTTGTAATATACCCATCCAAATGAACTATCACAGAGGAAAATTACTAGTTCCCTAGGTTGGGGGTGGAAGAATTAAAAGTTGGAATAAGGGAGCTACAAGACCCAAAATGACCTTAGAATTAAAAAATTCACATTAAATGGGTCAAAAAAATAATAATAAAAATAAAATAAGGTGGCATTGGATCATGAGAGCACATAAGAGGTTGTGGGACCCACATGTGGCAAGATTCCCCACTATACTTGGCATTATTCTCTCACCAATTCGAGTTCAAGATGAAGGGCAACATACTTGGGGAATTTGAAGAGGTATTATTCATGGCATGAATCATGTAAGGTCGAATTGGAATGGAAGAGAAACTCCCATGGAAAAGGAAGTGGCATCTTATAAGAATTGTGACACTTGGAGCTAGATTCCCTAACTCCTATGCCAACATTGATGAAGATTCTATGACACTTATGAAAAATTTCAGACCCGATTGTTGACATATGACATATATGAAATTGCAGGGCTAAAAATAGCCTCCAAGAGGGCACACAAGGGAGTTATGGCAGCCAAGAAGCTTCCCCATTCGAATTGAGGGAAGATGGAGACTAGGAATTGTGGGACAAGTGGCATTCATGGGAATCTCTCCCTAACTCAAGTTGGGATGAGTCTCTTGGATGGAATTTGAGATAAGGAGACATTTGGAGGTTAATAAAAGACAAGAAGAAAGAATGAGACCAGTTTTTGATAATTTCTCATTTTGCAAATTAGAGAGCATGGCTTGTCCATGCTAGTGGAGTTTTTACTCTACTTGCCTTAGTACCAATTTTGAGGGTGAAAGATTCCCATCCTAATTGGTAATTGGAGAGTCCATTCAGACCTTTCATTTGGAGCTGCAATGGAGTCATTTGTTGTTGCTTGAAGCTACAGGTCTACTTGCGATATTCTCTTCTTCGACTTGTTCCCACATCTCTCTATATTCTTGCTCTTGGAGAAAGGGCGCACATGGTGAGACGATGATCTCTTTGTGGAAGTCCAAGGGGCCTAATTTATTTGTAATATGATGTATGAAATCTGTATTTGATGCTCATATGAACCTCAGGTCGAATATCCAATTAAAACCATGTAAAAATTTCAAACGATGTATGAATGGTGCCATTTCCCCCCATAGCGTTTGCATAGCGCACTTGTTGTTGCACATAGTTAGTGAAGGACTACTATTTTGACTTCATGGACATGTTAGCTGCTATATATCTTTGTAATAATAATATAATGAGAGCCACAGTTCGAAACATCATGTATTTCAAGTGATATTTACTTTCAAGGATGAGATTCGAGTCATTTTCCCATATATCTTGTTGAGAGAGCTTGAAGTTGTTTGGTATCGACTTGTATCAGTAAATATCTGTGGTTTTATTGTTGTTTGGAGAGCCATTAACATACTGAAGAAGTTTCATACACCTTATGCAAATCCTTGTCACATTTCTCACAAATTTCATAGCAAGTTATAGCGTTTTTCTCTCATTTCCCCCTATGTAAAGACATGTTTACCAATCTCTTATTTATGGGAGTTGAAACAGCCTTTAGGAATTGATTAATGATGAATTTGGGTGACCATTGAAGTTATCTAAATAAACCATGTCTCTGTTCTGAAATTTGGGAGGTTCGTACTTCATTTGGGAAGCCATTAGATTTATTGATCTCAAGGAAATATTTAGTAAGCTAGAGAGACTGATTCAAGAAAGTAATGAAGATCAGTATTTTGGCTGGATAGTGGGAAAGAAGAAAATACAATGGCATGCTTTGCAGCAGAAGCAAAGACAACAGTCAATGGTTTGGAAAGATAAAGAACTCAAGAAAGTTGAGCTTGAGAAAAGATTGACAAAGACGGAAGGAATTCATTCATGTGAATGTGGAATAGAGAGTTTTCTTAAGAATACTGATGGAGTTGATGTAAAACTCAAAGAGAATTTGATGGTGTGTTCTGGAAATGAGAGTCAACAAGAAGAAGTGGTGATGAAGTCATCAAAAGAGACCTTAGGGCCTCATGGTTTTAAAACTAATAGTTTGTGTGTGAATGCAGGATATGCTAAAGAAGGACAACTATCTCTTGTTGTCACAGGAGAAAAGAAAAGCAAAATTCTGGCTTTTCAAGAGATGAAAGGAGGTTCACAGAATCTTGTGAAGGAGGAAAAATAGTAGTTGTTGAATGCTACTGTGGAGGATTTTGCAAGTACCGAACAGTCACTGTGGACTGTTAATCTTGAAGACAGTCAGGACAAGGGACAACTGCTGATAGTTTTTGTAATGTCCCCATTTTGACCCCCTTTGTATTAAATCATAAATGATGTAAATATTGTTATTTGATCATGGTGAGGAGCTCAAGGCCAAGGCCCCACCATTGATTTAGCATTTTATGTATCGGCAATTAAAAATAGATGCCTATGGTTCTTGTGCTAGATAGGCACAATGTAAACAAGACATCATGTAAATACGAATTTTAATGAAAATACCCACAGCTAGCTATGTAATGCAACAAAGAGATGGGGCATGATTCTACAAGGAATAGGGAGGGAAATTATTCAAACCCTTGAGCCAATGGTATTAATCCATGTGTAAATGAGAAAACCCATAAACCCTCAACTACCCATTTTGGGTTATGGACCCAATCATTTAATTCTTCCAAGAGTTGGTTGAGGCAGTTAATGCCTTGGGAATGAAGAGGTATGGCAACCAATTTCGTGCATGGGCAAGCCATCAACCTGGGGAATCGTATTTTGTCTCCTTGGGCAAGAAAACACCCACGAAATGGTGCCCAAAGCCAATTCTGAACCCATAGTCTTTGCCCTCTCACGCAGTCTGAACTACTGGGCCTTTTCCCATCACGTTTTTCACCATTTTTCCTGCATTTTCCATGCCTGGGAACTCATTTTTGCATTGGACAACCGCTGGGAGAGAAGGGCCACGATTTGGGACTGTTATGAAGGCCGTTTTTGCCCCAGAATGTCCATGGACGTTTTTCTAAAAACGGATTTGGCTTCCCAGGGTTGTTCCCCATCTTCTAGTTTTGTTTTTGGGTTTCCCACGTTTTTTTCTGAAGCTAATGAAAACCCCATCTTTGGGCATCTCACTGTAAAAACGTTTCTCCATGCCCAGCACTTAGACTTCTGTTGTTATGTGCCTCCCTGTTTTGAGTTGAACCTGTGAGCAAGAAACTTGGAGTGGTAGTGGACAGAATTGGCTTGATAAACCTAGTGAAGGGAGTAACCTCTCAAGAAGATCAAGGGGGCTGGCTACCCTTCTATGCACACCTGGGACACTCTAGAATTGGAAGGTATGGCCTGAGGGACTGTGAATTGGTGAAGGGAATACTTCCTTGAGTAGGGGTGTGTAGGCATTGTGGGCGCCAAGCTAATAGATCTTGTATAGGTATCCATAGCTCTGTGGTTGAGCTCACTAGCTTAGCAATTCTTCCTTTCCATTTCCTAGCAGCCTGATAAACCCAATTGTAGATTGGCTTGGCTCTTCTTGGTGTATGCTTGGCTATGTGTGAGTCTGCTGTTCCCTGGTTCCTTGTAGAGATCATGCCCAGCTAGGGGGTGGCAGTGTGTTGAGATATTGATGAGCACAACTGGCCTATGGTTGGGTGGAACGTTGCAGTTGCATAGCCAGTTGCTTGGGACTACTTTGTTATAAGATAAGTATTCTCCTGTGTTAACTTGCAATTATTTATTTGATGAAATCTTGAATGTATGATGGATGTGTTACCGAAATTTTTTTCGCTGTGTTTTTCTTATAAACATACATTTCATATGTTCTTTTATATTATGTGTGAATGCTTAGTTAAAAGCTCATGGGGCTAGATGCCCGGATTTAGTGTCACGTCCTCTCTATCATGCTGGTTTGGTAGGAGGGGACATTACAGTTTTTACAGAAAGTGAAGATAGTGAAGACTTTGCATAATTCTTGGGAGAAATTCCAAGTGAGATGGAAGACTTGTGCCATGAGTTAAGTATCTTAGAGAAGAGATTGGAGGATTCAGACTAGCAAGAGGACTTGATGACTGAACCATCAAGTGAGACCATCAGGTCTTGTGTTTTTAAATCTAACAACTTATATGTGATTGCAGGCTTTGCAGGAGATAGACAGTCTTCTGGAACTGTCTTAAAGATGGATGAGAGTTGTGAAGCAAAGCATGATGAAGAATGCCTCTCGGATGAGGAAGGCTTGGAACTATTGCAATAGAAGGAGCTCATAGACAACTTACTTAATGGAAAAGAAGTTCGGAATGGAGAATGTGTTCGTAGAGAAGATAAGACATTTGTGTCTTATGATAAGGAACCAGTTCCTGATGAGAACAGGGTGAAGTTGGCTTCCATAAATGGCCAAAAGGAGGTTTTAGGATAGTTATCTGAAGCTGTCATGAAGAGGAAAGAACATAATTTTATTCTGATGAAGAATGAGGAAATACTGTCTCAGAGAGGTAAGCCAAATAATTTGGTTAATGATGAAGAACAATTTCAAGAGAATTTTAATACAACAATTATGGAAAAGATAGCTTATGATGATGGTTTACAGAAAGACAATTTTGTAGAGTGTAATGAGGAAGGAAGTGAGGCAGATTTGTCTCATGACAAAGAGAAGCCTGTCATAAAAAAAACAAAGCTGAATTGACTTATGGAGTTAGTTACAAAGGAAATGAAGGACAACTATTGAAGGTTGTCAAGGAGAAAGAGAGATATGCTGAAGATGATGAGAAACATTGTGATGATGTACTTGAGGAATGCCAAGTAGAAGAAGGTGAGTTGCTGGAATGTTTGCTGAAGGAACATGAGTATGAAGATGTGATTACAGTCAGTGACAGAGGAGTGTCTCGAGCTTTGATTGAGGTTGGATAGAGAAATTGATGAGTTGTGGAGAGCTATGCAGAGACATTCCAAGAGAATGTGCAATCCACAGGAGAAAAATGAGGTGAGTTGTTTGAGTTCATTGACTGAAGAAGATGTTGAAATCAAGTTTAAAGGCATATTGTAGAACAAAGTGTGGAAGCCTGGTAAGTTAATACCAGCACTGAAGTGTGATGATGGCAAAGGTAGCGGACAACTACAACAGAAGGTTTGGGATCCAAGCATATGAATATTGAAGATACATGAGCAGGAGTTCATGAATAATTTCTACCTTGGGAGTCTGATCCAGTAGCATCAATGTGATTGTGTGTTCACATGTTGTGGCTAGAAAGAGGACAAGGGGTCCTGAATTGGGGAAGAGAATCTGTTTGTTTTTCTTTTTAAGTATTTTATTAATTACAAAATATGTAACCGACCAGTGTGATGTCAGGTTTTTAGAAGAGTAGGACATAGTGGCAAGTTGATACTCCCTGCGTGGAGATCAAGACAGATAAGCAGTTTGGTGAATAATGATGGGACTCCTTCATCGTGGAGGAGAGTTAGTTAGTTAGTTTTGTTGTTTGGCCATTTTGTTTTGGGGTCTCGAATGTATGAAAAGGGAAAAAGCCGAGTGTGAGAGGGTTGGAGGAAGAGAGAGTCGGTGAAATATTTTTGTAAGCCTATGAGTAGAGACCAGAGGGGATATGGCCAAGTAAAGCAGGATTAGGCCATAGGTAGCTGGTAAGAAATCTCAGAAGTAAATCAGGGTTTGCTTTAGTTTGTACAGTTTAATCCCGTCAGTGGAAGAAGAGATTCATCATTTTCTGTGTATGTGTTTATGCATCTTTGTGAATGTGTTAAAGTTGTGATGAATATCGGTTTGTTTGAAGAGTCCATGTTTAGTGTATAAAACTGTGCGCAGAGCACTCTTCCTTTGATGAGATTGTTGAGGGAAGAACAAAATAGTTGATTTCATTAAGTGGGAGAGAATTGGGCATAATTTTCGAGTATGAAATTCCAGTTCTGAAGGGAACAAAGTAAAACACCTTGGGAAGAATCGATTTGGAACCGATTTAGAGAAGAAAACACTGGAAGATGCGTTGATGGCCTTGGTGTGAAGTTGAACGGCTCAGATCAAGCCAAAAGGAAGATCAACGACGGGGAAAAGAGTTCCCAAAGTGAACGTGCGCGAGAGTTAACATTTCCGCAAGTCGATGTGAAGTGTTCCACATTGATCATAGATCAACGACCAAGATCAGATCCGCAAGAGATCGACGGTTGATACAACGTTTCGTAGAAGGAAGATGCTCGGGAGATAACGATGAGAGGTTGCGGAAGTCACGTCGCGGGAGAGTAATTGCGGAAGGCTTTTCAAGAAATCACGAAAAGCGCACCAGCAATCCGCAATCCACAAACTGCGGAAAGGAAGTTGCGGAAGGGATCATTGCGGAAGGACCATTGCGAGAAGAGTAGGACATAGTGGCGAGTTTGGTGAATAATGATGGGGACTCCTTCATCGTGGAGGAGTGTTAGTTAGTTAGTTTTGTTGTTTGGCCATTCTGTTTTGGGGTCTTAAATGTATGAAAAGGGAAAAAGCCGAGTGTGAGAGGGTCGGCGATAGAGAGAGTCAGTGAGATATTTTTGTAAGCCCATGGGCAGAGACCAGAGGGGATATGGCCAAGTAAAGAGAGGATCAGGCCATAGGTAACTGGTAAGAAATCTCGGAAGTAAATCAGGGTTTGCTTTAGTTTGTACAGTTTAATCCTGTCGGTGGAAGAAGAGATTCATCATTTTCTGTGTATGTGTTTATGCATCTTTGTGAATGTGTTAAAGTTGTGATGAATATCGGTTTGTTTGAAGAGTCCATGTTTATTGTATAACCCTGTGCACAGAGTAGTCTTCCTTTGATGACATTGCTGAGGGAAGAATGAAATAGTTGATTTCATTAAGTGGGAGAGAATTGGGCATAATTTATGAGTATGAAATTCCAGTTTTAAAGGGAACAAAGTAAAACACCTTGGTAAGAATCGATTTGGAATCGATTTAGAGAAGAAAACACTGGAATATGCGTTGATGGAATTGGTGCAAAGTTGAACGGCTCAGATCAAGCCAAAAGGAAGATCCATGATGGAGAAAAGAGTTCGCAAAGTGAACGCGTGCGAGAGTTAACATTTCCGCAAGTCGATGTGAAGTGTTCCGCATTGATCATAGATCAACGGCTAAGATCAGATCCACAAGAGATCGATGGTTGATACAATGTTCTGCAAAAGGAAGAAGCTCGGGAGATAACGACGAGATATTGCAGAAGTCACGTTGCAGGAGAGTAATCGCGGAAGGATTTTCAAGAAATCACGAAAAGCGTGCCCGCAATCCGCAAACTGCGGAAAGGAAGTTGTGGAAGGGATCGTTGCGGAGAGGCAACTATGGAAGGAATGTTGCGGAAGGACGCCGCGACTGCGGAAAGAATATGTTTCCACAAGAATGTTGCGGAAATCTAACTCTGACAGCAAGAACATTGCGGAAGGCCGTAGAACCTTGTGGAAAGCCCATTTTGAAGGTAAGGGCCGCAATTGAGAAGGACTTAGCTAGTTTTTTAGCTAAGTCTAGTGGTTTGATTTCAGAGAATCACGATAATTCCTGGGATGTGCAGGTTCGACTAGCTTCTTTCAATCTGGCCCCCATCAAAGAGTCTTTAGGTCTCTTAGTGTGTGCTCGTGGTGCAAACACATGTGATGAAAGCAAATAGATTGTCGGCAAATTAACTAGAAGAGTATATCAAGTAATACATACTTTTAACTCTAAGAGATGCTCATGGTGCTTTTCAAATCACAAATGCTAACTAATTGTTGGCAGGCGGTTTGGATGAGTCAGTTGTGCAACATTGCGGATGCTGTGAAAGGCCGAAGATACCTCGAAAGGAGGAAAGCAGTGTGCAAGTCGATAGTAGTTTATGTAATTTTGGGTCATTTGGACCGCATTATGTGGGTTTTGGGTCGTTTGGACCACATCATGTGGGTTTTTGGGTGATCTTTTTGTAGAGTTTGTTAAGAAGTAGTTAGGCAGTTGCCTAAGTGAACCGTAAATGTAAAGGCGCAAGCCTATAAATAGACATAGCATTGTAAGTGTTGATATACCGAATTGGAAATTCAAGAGATAGTTGAGCACAAATGATTTTGATTGTTATTGTCTGTTGATCCGGGTATGCGACAAAAGGGTTATCTTGTTGTATCCGTGTTTTGTTGTGAAGATGAATATGATATGACAAAGTTTGAGCAGAATCATTGTGTCTTTCCTATTTCCTTGTGATGAATGCATTATGTGATATGAATATGTGAATGATGCGATGTTCCCTTGCTGCAATCAATGTTTTACTGTTATATCTATTGCGCATTAGTGATTCTGTCAATCATGAGATCTATTGAATGATGTTGTAATTATGTTTAATGCCTAAGTTGAATGGTTAGATATGTTATGCAATGCTGCGATAAGTTGATTAAGTTGATGCACAAAGTCCTCCTTCATTCGGTGGAAATGTGGTTCCGTCAACTCTCCCTTGAACATCTCGGGTGAGACCTCATCTGCTCCATAGGTGTTGCTGGACAGGGTAAAACCTGTCTGGGCCTGTGCTCAGGGAGATCGTGGTGGTTTGCGTGTTGACAGTGTGAGGAACCCCTATCGACTGGGTTTGTGTCAACAAATGGTTCCGTTGCCGGGACCGTAGCGCGAAGTGAAAGGAGGACATGTTGTGGCATCCGACGAGACCGAAAATTCAAGATTGGTTCGACCTAAAGTTGCGAGAGTTTGCTGAGAAAGAAAATCAGAACCCTGGGTTGTCGACAGATTGGTGGTTGGAAAAGTATATACACGATGGTACACATGAATATTTTTTCTGTGAATTCGTAATCATCTTGTATGAATGGTTAGCGAAATTGACCTTTCAGAAGCGAAGCTTACAAGGAGGTGAGCCAACGTCTTGGACCCCAGAACTGATCCAGGAACTGCAAGAGGTAGACAACAAGGCATCGCAGGCTGTTGAGGTCTGGGTCGATAGTATATTGGAAGGATATATCACAGAATTTTTGGTTGATACGACAAAGTCTTATAGCGAAGCTGAAAGGGAATTCTTCAATGAACCAAGAGGCAGGTTTTTGTTGTCGCTACAGTTGTCCATTAAGATGCTTATCTGTGAAAAGGGCATACTGAAGATGCACCTCAACCAGTAGAACTCTGGTGGGAGGAGGAAGTGGATACCGCAACAACACGGGGGTGGTAAATGGAATAATACGGGGTAGATGGGTGCAAGTTATGACGAGATTGTGAAGGAAGCCGAGGAAGAGAGTGGTCTTATGAGTGGGGGAGCAAGGTTTCGACAGGAAAAGAGGTAGAGGACAGGAGAACGTCCTGTTGCGATCGAAACGAAAAACCACGAAGGAAGACCACATGGGACGAAGCGACCTCACAGTGCCGACAAGGACAACCAAGCTACGCCAAGGATAGAGGCAGGACCAACCCCCAGCAGCAACGTACCCACACCTCCACTCACTATCTCTCAACCAGGAAGAAATACAACTTTGACACCACCGTGTTCATCATGTCAACATAACTTGAATGCTAGCAGCTCAGCGACATTAGGAAGGAAGCCCAGGATGGCGGGCGAAGATGAAAAGTTGTCGCTGTTCCATGGAAATGGAATAGACAATCCCGAGCAATACTGGTTCTTATGTGAAGCAGTATGGACTGTCAAGCAAATTGCAGATGATGACACCAAGAAAGGTCAACTGGTGAGAACTCTTCGGGGTCGCACATTGGACTGGTTTATGAAGTTTGTTCAAGTTCCCACAGGTACTCCAGAGAAGACGCTGGATGAAGTTCGAAAAGGATTGATTGCAGAGTTCAGAAATCCGAAATCTGAAGCACAATATATTACAGAACTGAAAGAGATTAAGCAATATCTGAATGAAAATGTCTCGGATTTTGACCAAAGGTTCAAAACGCTGATGGCGAGAGTCAGCTTTGACATGAGTGATGTCCAGCACAAAGAATGGTTCATCACGACTTTGCTACCTCATATTCGACTACCGTTGATGCAACAGAATATTACAACACTGAGTGAAGCTCTGGAGATTGCGATGTGGTTAGAAGCTTTGCCGATTGGTGAGAACGCCGCTGACATGTCTCAGATTCAGACGCAGTTGGAAAACCTAACAATACAGTTGCAAGATCTTAAAAAGGGAAAATAACACTGTGAAGAGGCTTGGTGTATGCGATGTCATGCAGAGGGGCATACTAAGGATAGCTGCCCAGATTTCCGCAACTATCTGGTATCCGGAGCGCCGAACCCGTTGAGTGGTGGAGGTATGCCATGGTGTTGCATCTGTTAGGTGTATGGGCATCAACATGAGGAGTGTCAATACATGTAGAAGATGGTCACAAAGTTGATGAATTTGTATTGTACATTATGCAAGTCCGTGGGACATGAAGATAAGGATTTCCGCGCATATGGATTACTCCAGGAAAGAACGTACGACACATTCTATGTGAAGGACGACCAACGTACCATACAACAACCGCAACTACAGCCACAGGTGGCTCAACTGCTACCTCAACCGAAGATGCAGTTTGTACCGCAGCCGCAACCACAACAACAGTTTATGCCACAATATACTCAAATGAAGATGGCTCCACAACAACCACAGTACGTTCAGCCAACACCATGTGTTCAGCCCGGGCAGTGTGTTCAACTGCAACCGAATCCCATGCAGCAACAGTTTAGTCAACCGCAATATCTGCAGCAAGGGGGATTCCGTGGAGGATTCCGAGGAGGACGAGGTGGAGGTTTTGGTCGTGGAGGAGGACGAGGTCACGGACCTGTCCAATGTTATAATTGCAGAGTGCTGGGACACTACTAGAGAGATTTCCCACAATTGCAGACACAATGTACGTTTTTTTTGTTACTGATCACACTGTTGAAAATTGCCCGCAGTTGATTGTGCGATGGCAGGCAGGAAATATACTGCAGTTACAGAATCAAAACCAGTTGCCAAATCAGAATCCACCACATAACTAGAACCAACGTCCGAATCAGAACGCCAACCAGAATGTGAATCAACCTGTGAACCCACCGTCGAACCAGAACCAAGGATCAACTGTTGCGACAATTTTAGCAGAGCCGAGGACGCAAGATGCTGCTGTTGTTGTTATCACTCGAGGAGGTGAGACGACAGGGGAAGATGGTTCGCATCCTCTGATCTGGATGGCTAGGAAGAAGAAGGCACAGTTCGACATTGATGCCGAGCGGGACACGTTCTTTCAAGTGTGTAGTGCAATGGAAAATGACCGTGATAAGTCAATTGTTTATGACATGCCCCTGGTTTTTTACTCAACGTCGGAAGTAGGGTCGTCGTGTCAATATGGTACCTTGCAGCAATTCTTTGAAAGTTATTTATCGCTAACACGCGATCCTGATGCACTTGCCGAGATCGAGAGTCTGTTGCATCGGTTTCCCAAGGGATGGAGGGAGTCCGCGATGAATTCCTTACAAAGGAAGAAGACGAGCAAAGAAATGAGCATGAATGTCCAGATTGGGGACTGTTATCACATATATAGTAGCCGGGATACCATACATTATTTTTCTGATTCCAGTACACTATTCAGCCAGTTCCCTTACATTGATATGCTGAGATGAGCATCTATATTGGATCACTATCAGATTTTGGACAACAGTTGAATTTCCCATGCCATGACTGAGTCTCAGGACACTCAGAGAGATGACCGATATGGCCATTATACCATTTGTATAGAGCATTCAGTAGTGCCTAGAGTTGGAGCAGTAGTTTCAGAGGACAGATGATGAGCATTCAGGTATATGACTCAGCAGGTATATCATAGTGTTTTGGTTATATTGCTTTTATATTTATTCTTATAGCATGTCTTAGCACCTAGTGTCATGATCTGGCGATCATATAGATATGTGGACCTGGTTGATCTTATTATATATATTATATTGTCCCTACTCAGACTTAGAAGTTCACTATTCATACTCATTGGTTTTACCCTCCTTAGGGAGAATAGAGGTGATCATTCCACCATACCTTGGCTTGCTAGTGTTGGCTACATTATTCAATGTCTTCATCCATCCATTGCCTACCTTTTAGTTTACCACCCTGACTTACTACTTGACTAGTGAAATGGAGGACCTTTTCCCCACTGTAGCCTCTGTATTGGATGATCTTCCCTGTTTATTGTGTCTCGGCTCTGAGTTGGTGACAAAACTTACCTATGGTGAGTTGGAGTTCCTTGTGAATTCCCCCTAGTCACTAAAGATGTGTTGGCTAAGCCTGAAACTTTTAGTGCTGCCATGAATACAAAATCTAGAAAAATGAAATGCTATATCTTGTATGAAAAGCCCGTTGATGCAATGTGTTTCTAAACACACATGAATGAAAGGCATGCCAAATGAAAGTGGCCATGAAAATAAATGTTATATATTTTGTGAAATAAATACCTAGGTAAACAAGTTGTCTGTGACACACCTAGAAGTGCTTAGGTACACAAGTGCCTTAAAAACACACCTGCAACAGAAAGCCTCAAATAAATGTAAATCTATGCAATGTGTTTATAAACACACATAGATCAAGGCTATGGAAACTTCAGGCCCAAAAGCAATGGAACTTAAATGCTATATCGAAATAATTGCTGGCCTCATTTGTATTATGGATTGTGCGCATCTGTTAAAGGTGAATAAACCCTCTTTGAACAACTCATCCATTTGTGAGACACCGCCATTCCCTGTGTTTTTGCTCATTCAGTATATACTATGGTGTGTATTCCCTTTCCCTGTTCCAAAGTGTCACAATGTTAAGTCAGTCAAGTCATCCCTTATCCTAGCTAGTTATTTTAGCCTTCACCCTTCACTAGCAAATTGATCACAGTTATGAAGTGAGTATGGTCCTGAAAGTCTTGTCTGAGTAATAATAATATTTAATGACATTATATATTTGGATTTAGATCGCCAGTAATGATTACTTTGTGTTATAATTGTTATTTGAATAAGTTGTAGAGCATGCATTAACCTTTGACACTTTGCAGCAGCTTCTGATGATAGTTTGAGTTATATTTGGTCATGTTGACTTGGTCAAACCTAGTTTGACCAAGGTCAACCATAGGACATGAGATGGTTGGACCTTGTGATGATACAGATAGATGATATATGGTCTATGTACATGTACATGATGATTCTTTGCATCAGATACAGGTTTATGATGATGATTCATGGTTTTCAGCATTTAATGATCATTTACAGATTATTATTATTTCACATGTTCCGGTATATTGGATATATTATATGATCATGCAGAGACTCATATGGTGTATGAGTACACATCTTGGATGGATTTGGACCTTTTGAGTCCAATGAGACAATTTATTTTCAGTTCCGGGCAGTTATAGTGATGATTGAGCCTCAATAGGCTAACCTAGTGTAGTTTTGGTCTGTCCCTGTCAGAATAGAGAGGATTTTTATTTGGTTGACCTAGGGCACTGTGCTTGGAGGGGGTGGTCCAGCCACTTGCTTTTACCATATTACCCCCCTCCCAGACACACTGGTGCCCTCACCTTGACAGCGCAGGCAATCCAGGAGGCAGTTTGGGGCAGTTTCATGCTTCCCGAGGCATTTCAGGATTGGTAGAAATGGCTATTGAGGAATTCGATTTGGGCTACTGAGGCAATGTCTTGGCATGGGATGATCAGTGATGATGGGTTGATGTCTTCCACACCTCCTCCAGCAGTTTCAGCTTCATCGGGGCCCGCATCCATCACTTATGGCACTTTCTGATGATTTCTGAGGCCTCTTAAGGCCCACGATTTGTCCATAGAGGCACGATTTGGTATATTGATGACTATTTTATTATTATTGTGCTATGGGGATTGACCAAGGGTGGCTAAAATTACCCCTTGGACCCACCATAAGCTTCTTATTATATTTTGTCATCATGATATGGTGGGATTCCCCTCTCCTAGGGCGATTTTGTCCACTTATGTTATATTTTATTAGTGATCCATGTATTTTATTGTTGAGCTCATCTCAACCATTGATTAGACATTTGTATATTTTAATCTTAGCCACTCATTCAAAAAGTGGTTAGGATTTTGGTGCCTTTCCTATCTATTTAAAGGAGGGAGCCTCTCATTGTAAAGGGGACTGGTGGCTCTGGATGATTGGAATAGAAAATTATTATTGCATCTATCTCCAGTGTTGTGGTGAATGTTTTCAGTGTTCGTTCGTTGGTTCTTCCTTTGCACTGAGTTATTGAAGATCTTGTTTTGCCATATCTTTTGTACCATGTTTTTGCACCTACAGGTGGAGGCCGATTTGCTTTGAGGAGGAAGTATTGGTAGGGGAAGACTCTCCCTACTTCTTCTTTGGATCTCTTCATTGGTAACAGGGAGTATTACTGTCCCAAGACCTTCTATTTCATGTTACTATTGCATTTCGCTTGTATTTCCTCCATATTTGGTCTTACTGATTGAATCGCTATTCCTTGGTTTGACAGGTAGAGGAGGTTGCACTTGTGGGCTAGGGCATCAATTTGGCAAGCAAAATCAACCATCTCTCATTTGATCTCTGCGGGAATCTTCCTCAACATCAAGACATCTCTCTTCATCACTCAGGTATGATCTCAAGGTAATTTCTATCTCCATGATCTATCCACTTGTCTTAAATATTTCAAACCCTAATTAATCAAAACCCCCATTGTTACATTTTCTTAGATCTACTGAGATCTAGTGGGTTGTTGGGTATAATATTGAAAACCCACCTCTATAGTATCCACGGCATCCCGGATCTATAGTTTGGTGAGGATTGACCTTCATTCGATCCCCTTCCCAAGCCAACTTGGCTTCCCCAAGTGAGGGCGCACTTCTTGGAGAGTTGAGTTGACCTAGATCTAGTTGATGGGTAGTTGAGATTTTAATTGATTCATGATCTACACATCCTAAAACCTACCCCTAGACTCTTACTTTGGCAATTTCTACCTAGTGGGCCCTATTCCACATTTTAAGGGATTTAATCCCCATTTTGGACCACTTGGTATCTTCAAACTCAGATCTAGTAAGATCTAGACATTGGATTGCCTTGAAATTGTAGATCCACACTCTCACTTGATCAACCTACTTGGATCTAAAATTTGGATGTCATTGGACTTCTCTTGATCCCATTTATCCCACATTTTACCCTCCTTGGGCAAAGTCGCACTTCCTTGGAGATTGGAGTTGGTCCACTTCTAGGATGTGGGTACATGAGATTTTAGTAGATTTGGAACGAGCATAATTCAAAACCTAGGTCTAGTTGGTCACTTCATCAAATCTTGGCTTGGGGATAGCATTCCTTGTTTTAAGGGATTGTGGTCCACTTAGGTCAAACCTTGAATCTCTAGATCTAGACCTATTCATCCATCAAACCTTTAATTTCCCACTTGTCTCATGCAATAGGAGTCATCAACCACAAGTTAATTTCATTTGACTCCATTATCCCAATTCCCAAGGCACTGATCTCTCTCCAAGTCAATTCGACTTTCCTAGATTGTTGGATTAACTTGTGGTTTGATCCTTGTTTGGTGGACTAAACCCTTTGATGTCATCATACTTCATGATCAAGCTTGTCACTTGTACTAGTTAGCCCCAATTCAACCCCTAAACTACCCTGTATTGGACATGGTTCCCAAGGCAGTGGATTTTCTCACATTGACTAGTACTATAATCCTGGATCTTATTTTCAAATACAATAAGTCACTCACACATCAACAATGAACCAAAGCTAAACTCATTGAACCCCTCACTTATCTTGTGACTTCATCCTTAGGTCTAGGATAAACCATACACCTTCTTTCACTTAGTCTTAACTTGATTTGGTGTCTTGGTTTGATCTCTCCTGTCGGGAGTAGATCAGGTCTCCCCCTTTGTTGTCTGGGATAGATAACATAAAGTGAAGGTTTCCTCAACTGGCATGACAACCATCTATTGGAGGTCGAGGTGATCGTGGTTGCACCTTTTGAGTTTCCCTTCCCTATTGCCATCCATTAATGGATACATCCATAGGGGTAACTAGAGTTTAGGTGATAACAGGGACTACGAGGTCGATTCGGTTATTCTGGATCTAGGATTCGATGTTAACATATTGACAAAGGAAGCATGGTAAAAGATGGGGAAACCAACGCTGAGTTGGTCTCCGGTACAGCTGCGATTGGCTAACCAGGCTAAAGTCACACCAATTGTGAGAGTTCTGCACCTTGTTGTGGATATCGAGGGAATGAAAACCTATGCAGATTTTGATGTCATTGAGGTTGTTGAAGGTGGAAGCTCCTATCTAGCGTTGCTAGGGATTGGATGGGCTAATGACAGTATGCCAATGATCAATTTTAAGAAGCGGGTGATGAGCTTTGAAAATCAGGATCTCCGCATCATCGCTCTGTGGGATCCAACTGAAGGGCGACGATATGTTGAACCTGTCAAGGATGAAGTTGGAAGAGGATGGGATCAAGCATATAATATTTCAGAAGACTACATCCATCCGACTGCTGGTGGAGAACTTGGTTGGCACAGCTCCAGCTCTGCGTCTTCCGACTCGGATGATGCTTTAGAGAACTAGCATAATCACCTACAAGAGGTGTCGTTCAGAAAGTGTGGGTTGATCACACAATCGTTGCGTTGTGTCACAACTAAAACTGTTGAGTTTTCGGTTACGAAGGACTTCTTGGATTGTCCAAATTTCTAGTCGCATTTGAAGCTAAGGTGTCAGAACTACAACATTTGTTGGCATTAGAGGAGGCGTTGAAGGCTACTCCAGCACGGTGGTGGGCGACCCATAAGAAGATGATTACTGGATGGTCGCAGTGTCGAAGGTTGATGACGGTTCGCCTTGGCGACACAAAAATATACCACACCGGAAGTTACGATGGGCGGAATGACTCTGTCAGTCATCTGATGGAATGTCAAACTCTGTGGTCCTCGCGACCAAGGGATGAATGGGTCTATGCTTTTATCCATACTCTGGACGAAATGCCGCGATCATGGTATGATTCAGCTAAGTTGCGAAGGGAGATCACCACTTGGTTAGAGTTGATAGTTTGTTTTACTCATACCTTCAGCTTCGCAGATCCCAATCTAGATGGTCACAATGCCTTGCAGCTCATCCATGACGTCATTCTGAAGGTAGTTCTAGTGGCATATCCTATGGATCTGCATATGCATTGTAAGATGCAATCGATGATGGAATGTTATAACATCACTAGAGGGCCAGCGGATGGTGATGATCTGTGAAATGTCAATATTCCAGAATCAGAAGGAAGTCGCAATGTTGTAACTCCGGATGCGCCAATAGATCCGATCAGTCAGTCGCTGAAGCTCAGGAAGGTCAACATTGGGATGGAGGAGATCCTAAATTTTGTGAATGTTGGCGACTATTGGGATGACGAGATGATGGAGAAGGTCACAGACATGTTGCATGAGTTCCAATATTTGTTCCCCACAAGGTTTTCCGAAATGAAGGGCATCTTCGGGGATCTAGGGGAAATGAAGATTCCGTTGAATCCATATGCGAAACCGATTAGGCAGCGACCATATCGACTGAATCCGCGACATAAGGAAAGGGTGAAAATCGAACTTGATCGCATGTTGGATGCTGGCATCATTGAACCAGTCGAAGAATCAGAATGGATTAGTCCCATGGTGGTGCAAGACAAGAAGACCGATGAGGTACGAATTTGTGTCGACCTGAGGAAGCTGAAAGACGCATGTATGCATGATCCACTTTCGACACCGTTCACTGATGAAGTACTAGAGGGTGTGGGTGGCTAAGAGATGTATTCCTTCACGGATGGATTTTCTAGTTATCACCAGATCAGGATTGCGAAAGAGGACTGCCACAAGACAACATTTGTGACTGAATGGGGTTGTTTCCAGTACACTGTCATGCCGTTTGGGATAAAGAATGCACCTGCGATATTCTCTCGGGTTGTTGTTGCTGCATTCAAAGATTTTATTCAAAAGTTTCTGCAAGTTTATATAGATGACTGGACAATTTATGGGTTGATCAGCGATAATCTGGAAAACCTGCGACTGATGTTGGAGCGTTGCCGACAGCATCAGATATCGTTGAACTTGAAGAAGTGCATTTTCTGTGCACCATTTGGGATATTGTTGGGTCACATTGTTTGCAAGCAGGGATTGTTGGTTGACCCAGCAAAGATTGCTCTCATTCGGAGCCTAACACCGCCTACCAGTGTCAAGCAGTTGCGAGCGACGTTGGGGCACACCGAGTACTATCGCAAGTTTATCCGAGGTTATGCAGCGATCATGGCCCCTATGGAGAAGTTGTTAAAGAAGGACGCGGTATTCTTGTGGAGTCCCGAATGTCAAGTCAGTTTCGAAACGCTGAAGGCTAAGATGGCTTCTACTCTAATATTGGTATTTCCTGACTGAAGCAAGGAATTCCATGTCCATGTAGATGCATCATTGTGCTGGGAGTAGTGCTTGCACAACCAGGGGAAGTAGATTTGGATCACCTAATTTCTTTCGTGGGTCATAAGTTATCATCTGCGGAGAGAAATTATACCACTACAGAGAGGGAAGGCTTGGCGATGGTATATGCGCTGTAGAAGTTTAGGCATTACCTATTGGGGGGTCACTTCAAGATGTTCACAGACCATTCTACTTTGAAATATTTGGTCAATAAGCCTGTGTTGGGGGGGAAGATATGTCGTTGGCTACTTCTTTTTCAGGAGTTTGATTTTGAGGTGATTGTGAAGCCAGGCTGATTGAATGCACGACCAAATCATCTGTCGCAAATTGAGACAGGGGAGGAACCAACCAACATTGAAGATGGGTTTCCAGATGCGCAACTATTCAGGGTTGACGTAGCTGATGACTACTATGAAGAAATAATTCATTTTATGGCGACAGGAACCGCACCAGAGGAGTTTACCACTAGTCAGAAAAAGCAATTGGTGGTTAAGGCCGCATATTTCCAGTTGATTGCCGGACAACTGTATAAGCTAGGACTAGAAGAAATCTTGAGGCGCTGTGTCCTGCCTCAAGAGCAAGGGCATATATTGTCAGAAGCACATGTAGGGGTGGCTGGTGGGAACTATGGTGGTTGTGCGACTTCTAGGAAGGTGCTTCGTGTTGGGCTTTGGTGGCCCACTCTTCATAATGATGCGACGGATTATGCGCAGACTTGCGATGTCTGTTAAAGAACTGGAAAACCCTCCAGGAGGGATGAGATGTCGCTAATACCTCAAGTGACCTTGCATCCATTTGATAAATGGGCTATGGATTTCGTGGGACCTATCAACCCACCTGGGAAGCTCACTGGTGCACGATACATAATCAAAGCGACAAATTATTTGACAAGATGGGTGGAGGCCGCACCAGTTGTAGATAAGTTAGGAATTCCACCAAGAAGGCTGTGGAAATGATCCATTTCATTTCGTGCGGCAGCACACCAGGTGCGCTTAGGGCCCAAACGACGAGTGTGCATGAGCACTTAGAGGAGGAAGCGGCGCAGACACTCGGGTGTAATAGAGACGAAGTCTTATCCGAGATGTCTAGGTACATGGTGATAGTTCGAAGCTTCATGGTCCTTGCGACCACCAGAATGCCAGGGGCGGCAGCCCCCTGGTCTCGATAGTAGGTGATCCCTGGTGCGAAACAGATGTGCCAAAGTAGTTGGCCTGTTTTACACCTCGGCGTTGTTCATCAAATATTCCTTAGTCTGCACCAAGTTTCCAGAGACTGGAGGATGAGTTTGAGAAGTACATGACAACAAGTCGGAAGATCACCGTATCAGTTTGAGAAGTACATGACTGCGAGCTGGAGATCACCATAGAAGTTTGAGCAGTACACAATAGCGCGCTCTAGACAACAAGATAGGTTGCAGAGGAATACACCAGCGAATAGACGAGAACGAGTACACCATGTCCAGCTAACATGGCTCGAGGGCAAGCCACAAGATTGTGTTGGGGGCCTTTTGGTAGGCGGTGTGGATGAGTCAGCTATGTAGCATCGCAGATGCTACGAAAGGACGAAGATATCGTGAAAGGAGGAAAGCAACGTGCAAGTCGATAGTAGTTTATGTAGTTTTGGGTCATTTGGACTGCATTATGTGGGTTTTGGGTTGTTTGGACCACATTATATGGGTTTTTGGGTCATCTTTTTGTAGAGTTTGTTAAGAAGTAGTTAGGCGGTTGCCTAAGTGGACCATAAATGTAAAGGCTCAAGCCTATAAATAGACATAGAATTGTAAGTGTTGATATACCGAATTGGAAATTCAAGAGATAGTTGAGCACGAATGATTTTGATTGTTATTGTTTGTTGATCTGGGTATGCGAAATAAGGGTTATCTTGTTGTATCTATGTTTTTTTGTGAAGATGAATATGATATGATAGAGTTTGAGCAGAATCATTGTGTCTTTCCTATTTCCTTGTGATGAATGCATTATGCGATATGAATCTGTGAATGATGCAATGTTTCCTTGCTGCAATCAATGTTTTACTGTTATATCTATTGCACATTAGTGATTTTGTCAATCATGAGATCTGTTGAATGATGTTGTAATTACGTTTAATGCCTAAGTTGAATGGTTAGATCTGTTATGCAATGCTGCGATAAGTTGATTAAGTTGATGCACAAATTCCTCCTTCATTCGGTGGAAATGTGGTTCTGTCAACTCTCCCTTGAACATCTTGGGTGAGACCTCATCTGCTCCGCAGGTGTTGCTGGACAGGGTAGAACCTGTCCGGGCCGGTGCTCAGTGAGATCGTGGTGGTATGGGTGTCGACAGTGTGAAGAACCCCTGTCGACTAGGTTTGTGTCAACACTAATAGACATGTGTGCAATGGAGGTATTTCACACATCTCACCCTTTTCTGATTCACCAAGCTCACATGAAGTGCGAGGTGAAGAGCATACTTCGGGAGATGAGTTTTTAGGTCCTTGCTTGTGTGCAAAAAATGTATTCTACACTAGCATTGATACTAAAAACATGTCAATTGTGTATAAAAAATAAATGGTCTTGAATACTAGTGACAACAATGAGGCTCATTGAAAGCCTCAAGGTTGGTTACCTAGGTAAGTTTCTAGAGAGATGAACTTTTTACTTCCTAATCTTGGTCTAGATGAACTAATTATTAAAAAATTAAGTAATTATGCGAATTAGCCTTAATTTAAGTTCACTAGTACGCAGTAATTGGACTGCCAAACTAAACTATGCAGATAAAAAACAAATAAACTATGGTAGCACGGCTAAACCACACTCTGGCACGCGAACCATGCGGGTAAATTCAAAACAGGTGCGTTGAATTGTGTGGGTGATACATTAACCAGTCGCGCGGGTCACCCTTATGGGGTAGCGTGGGTCTTGAACTAATTACCTATGCTAACCGTGTGATTGTTAGAGTCGTTTTCGTGTTGGTAGTGTGGTTGAGAGGCCCAGATTCACGCTATTGTATAAAAATAAATTAGGGCCAACTTGGGGCCAATTTATTGAAACAAGAGGTGGAATATCTGATCTCCTGCAAGTGACAATTACTCGAAATTAATTACTTAGCATAAAACAACCTAGTTTAAAGAGAAATGAACAAAAATAAGTATGGTCGCCATTAGAATTGTAGTGGAAAAAATTGCACAAGTGCACTCTTCCACTTGGTAAGGGGCTAATCCTTGTAGGTTGTAGCAAGGCCTCAGTCCTTGGAACCCATGTGCGTGTGGTTGGTATTCCTCCAAGTGATCCTGCAAGAGATTGTTAGTGTAATTCAAATGTAAACAAAGAAATATGGACCAAAAAAAAATAAAAGAGATGGGGAGTGAATGCAAACTCCAATAACAATCCAAGATATGCTAAACCACTTTTGTATTTCCCAATGGTATAGTTGTACAACACCTAGGAGGTGTGGGCTTCAAGGGAAGCCAACAATATCCCTTAGGGAGGCTCTTCTTTTCCAAACTAAATGCTAAGTAGATTTTAGAATAATGGAGAGAAACTCTTGCCCCTTTGATGGAAGGTGGCAAGGGAGCTTGGGAATTCTCACAATGATAGGACATGGTGGGCTATGAGAAAGCTCCAACTCAAATCCAATAGCATAATATTGCTTTTGATTTCTATCTACCAAATGCATGCCAATGACATCCTTTTAGAGGCCAAGAGGTGGCCAACAAACAACTAGATCCAAATGTGAACTCATTTTCTCCATGAATTAGTTCCAAGGTACACAAGGGGGGCTAATTAATGCCACCAAGTGTTTGAGGAGCCGAATTCGGATCCTTGGAGAGGATTGATCCTTCAATGCGCTAGTGGGAGTTAGTGGTCCCATCGTTTTGATAGTAGCGCGGTTATCGAAGGAAAAGCCACATGGGTGTAGTGCGAGCATTGTTCATGTAACCTATGCTATAGCGCATGTTAACAGTGTATTACTTGCGCTACCCTTTCTTTTGACTGTTTTTGGCATATATGGACTCATGTTGTATTTTGGATCTATTGAGGATGCCTGTGGTGAGATGCATTCTTTATGTTGATGATGTATCACTGGAAGAATCGCCGAAATGTCACATGTGTGCGACTTTTAGGCATTAACAACCATGGCCAACCTCCTCTAGCATTAGGCATGATCACTTATTAATAATTTTTTTTTTTTTGGTACCTTTTAACTTTTATGATAGGATTCTTTTAGTTTAAAACAATGTGTGGCATTATGAATTTGGACATTTTGGCTTAATCCAGAGTGTATCTTTTGCTCACAACATAACATCTAGCATATGGGTGTTTTGGCATAATCCAGACAACACACATTTTATTATTATTATTGATGTATGCTTGTGGACACTACATGCACATCTTAGTTTTTTATTAAAGTCTTGAATACATTAGTATTATTAATAATCAAAGTACGCTTTAATTCAAAAATTTCTCAACGTAGAAAGATCTCATTGTAGTAAGAACTTCCAAAATCACATAAATAACCACACGTCCAAGATAACCCATGAAGCATGACACTAAAACCTTTAACAATGTTAGTATCACCTACAAAATATTAACTTTCGAATTAGAAAATAATTTGATTCAAATAATACCTTAGGAACAATACATAGTAAAAGCACTTTTTTCCCAGCTATTAGTGAAACATAGGCTAAGGTGATAAATGATACCCACAAAATTCAAGACATAGTTTGAGATAAGATAAAAGTTAAGTACAAAAATACTATTAGCAAACACAATCCCCTTGTAGGAATCGTCCTTATTCCAATGTCTGGAATTGTCCTCATAAATAATGGTCTTTCACGAATATTAAGATAGGAAATCCAAGAAGGTTGGTGGTAAGGGAAAGGATGAGATGTGAGTCGACTCTAGTTGGAATCCTCTCATCTTTATAGATTTTTTTTAAGAAATAGAAACATATGCACCTTTCTAGGTTTGAAATCAAAATTTCACTTTTATAAATATTTGACATTCAAGTTTTAATATTCAATTATTAGCTACTTTGACATTGTGGTAACATAAAAATCTTCCTCTAAAACTCTAGTTGGCGAACATCCAAATCGGTAAACCATCTTCCTATTGATGTATAGAAATATATACGATATCAGTTAATTGTTGGGACAGTGCTTACCTTTCTTGCTTTAAATTATTGGATCCATGTCTCCTATTCATCCTCTCGAAACCACATTTTAGTGGGATTCCTTCGTCATGTTCATATTCTTTTCAATAACATTTCCCTCATAGGTTATGCCATTATATTTCCAAAGCTTCTAGATTGAATGCCTCTACTTTCTTTCCCTCAGTATTCATCATTGTTCTTTATCACACCCATCCAATTCATTGTTTCCCCCTTTCTTTGCCAAAGAAACCTTTTCTCTTATATGAGGTTTCTTCAGAGATCAAGTGAATAGGAATACGCAACACTCTCACCCAAAATGGAGTTGTAAAGATGGGCATTGGTGTTGATATAAAATCTAGGAGCTATGTTTTTAAAAAGAGGCTAATTCTACCGCAAAACCTTGGTCTTTCCATGACCTTTCTACACTATTCAATATGGGTAAAATGACAAGCATAGATTAATATTGTATAGTTAATCCAATTGGAGTTGATAAATTCTTTCACAACTGCAATGGATTGCAAGAAGCCATTGAATCTATAGATCTAAGCATTATTTTTTAAAACGAGGACCTTATCAATGAGTTTTTAAAAACAAAAAGATTACAAATTGGGTACACTTATACACAATTTCTTAATTATTTTCATGATAATTTTGTGGTGAAGTCATCACATCTTCCAAATGTAAGCTATATATTTCAAAGTTTGTTTGGTGATTTCGAATATATATTAGAATGCGTTAGAAATTTTCTATTGTTTGTTTCTTTTTCGTTTTGTTTTTTCAAAAAATGATTTAATATTAGGTATTCATATAATTAGTATATGATCTAAAAGTGATTATCACTTCTTCTTCTTCTTCTTCTTTTTCTTTGGAGGAATTGACAATTGGGGTGGTGCTCATACTCGCGTGACATGGGGTCGATTCCCATTCGCTACCACTATACCCCCAGGTGCACCCACACTACTCCTACATGGGTACATGGGCTATTCGAGGTTTGAACCCACGATGTCACAAGGAGTTCCTTAACAGTGCACCCTATTGTCAACTTGTTTACACCTCGAGGGCTTATCACTTTTTCAATTTCAATGTGCAAATTGATAGGAAAAAGTTCTTCAAATGATTCAAAATTTTAATCAATAAATGTTAGTCAATTCAATAAAAAACCATATTCTTATTAAAAAAAATTATGTTCATGTTGAACATACGCATTGTAAAGCCTTAGCCTTGAGAGGTTTCGGGCATCTCCATCACATCATCACATCGATGGGAATTGACTAAAACAAATAGGCATGACATAAAATTGATGGATAAATGTGTCAATTTTGGAGTTCACTGGCCCATTGGCAAGGCACACTGTGGACATGCCAAGCTCCCTTGCTTGAAGGTTGGGTGAACCATAAACATTGGTAATTCACATTAGTTGGACATGCCAAGAGATGCTTGGAGGGAACTTGGCAAGCTAGAGAAGGTTGTCATGAGCAACCTTGTCCACATACATGTACTATGCATGATAGAAAAAATAACAACAATACATAATTGGATTATATATGACTTGGGTAGACTCGATTGGGTGTACATTGGTTGGGGGAATAAGTGAGTGTACTTGGTTAGATGCACACCAACTAGGAGCACTTTGATGCATGCCACATGGACATATATTGGTTTCATGCACTCATTAGGTGCACCTTCTAGGCGCACTTGGGAAAAAGCAATTGGGCGCACTTGGAGGCACCTTTTTGTATACATTTCCTCGGCGCACTTGGGTTCAAATCACCAGATGCACTTTGGTCATACTTGTCAGTGAACTTGCGATGGGAACCTTTGAGTGCACTGGCTGAGCGCACTTGAGTACACCCATTAGGTGCACCTACAATGGGCACATTCATGCACAATACCCATTCATTCTTGCAATGGGTGCACCTATCGAGTACACTTATAATAGACATGTATGCGATGGGTGCACTTGGGCACATGGGCACTAAACACACTTATGATTGTATGACACAACAAGCATGACACCATTGGAAATGGGTGTCGATGAAAAAGTCATGTGGGTAGAGTTGAGTTGGATGTGTGCACTTGGGTCCTCCTTAGGAGCAACGAGCTTGCAAGAGCTAAGCAAGAGTCATATATATAGTGGACACCTCGAAGTTTCTAAGGGATCATCATCATCATTGAGCAAGTGATTCATTCACACAGGTTCAAATTGAGCTATGTGATTTTGCAAAGTGCTAGGTTTAGCACAATAGGACGAATTTGCACTAGTTGGGTGAAAAGTGAAGAGGTGAACATGACTTGCAAGAGGCAAGCTTACGATAGCTTCAGAGGTTGTTTTGTACAGGAGTGTTGGGTATTGGAAGAAGGCCATTTTCCCTTAGATTCATTATACTTTTGTAAAATATTGGTAGGCAAGTGGTTGTCCTCCCTTGTTGTATATTGTAAACATTCTTCTTATAAATAAAGTTTTAAGGCATTTGTCTTGGGTTTCGGTTGTACATGTGAATGTTTATTATGACTTGTTTACTGTGGTGAATGTTGTTTTATTTCATGCAATGCCTTATGTTGGTTAACTATTCACATTGGCTAAGTGAAATATTGGTTAAGTGTTGAAACTTGTTATGTATAAGTATTGTTGGGATGTTTTAAAAGCCATGGTTGGATGCGTGCCAGATTGTTGAATGAACTTGTTTGGCTAGGACTCAGTTGCATTTGATGGTTTGTAGTTTAAGGAAAATTTATGGGTAGACCTTAGGTGAAGAGGCATAGTCTGGTTGTAGTAGGCATAGGATTTACAAGCCTTTACAGGAAATGCAAGGTTGTGCCACATGACCTTAGGTGCTGAAGCGAAGTTGGGAAACCCTGAGCTTGAAGAAAAAATAAGGACAAATTGTAGGTCCATGACATGTACCCTCTAAAATTCTGAACAAAGCATTTCATGACTCTTATGGGCTAAGGATAGATAGTTAGAGCACCTTGTTGAAGTTAATATATGTAATTCCTTGATACTAAGTCCCAGTCGTGTGTGTTGATGTTATTTGTTATTATAGTGGCACTAGGTTCCTGGACATTAATACTTGGACATTGTTATTATTATTTTCTTTAATTAAAAGACTAGCTCAACATGGACAACTAACATGGATGGGGGGTCATGGATTCCATATGTGGGGGGGTTGGGGTTAGGAGTTGTTTCTCTCCCTAACGGTACTCTATGTTTCCTAGTTTTGATTATATTGGACTATGGAGGTCCTAGTACACCTAATTAATGCTTTGCTTGCAGTAATGCGCCTTCATTTGAGATAATATTCCTATCTTGGTATTAGTGGGATCCACTCTCTCATCACTCATGTCTCATGTGCCCTACTTGACTAATTTTTTCCAACATGCACTTGATTTTGTAACTTCCACTCTAATTGGAGTGATTTTCCTAGTTAATTCGAGTTAGTCCCTAGTAACTCTAGTGAATTGGAGTGGCTGTTAGTTAAATTGAGTAATTTTGGGTAGTTTGAGTTATTATCTAGCTAAATTGAGTAATTTTGGGTAATTCGAGTTATTCTCAAGCTAAATTGAGTAATTTTGGGTAATTCGAGTTATTCTCCAGCTAAATTGAGTAATTTTGGGCAATTCGAGTTATTCTCCAGCTAAATTGAGTAATTTTGGGTAATTCGAGTTATTCTCCAGTTAAATTGAGTAATTTTGGGTAATTCAAGTTATTCTCTAGTTAAATTGAGTAATTTTGGGTAATTCGAGTTATTCTCTCGTTAAATTAAGTAATTTTGGGTAATTCGATTTATTCTCCAGTTAAATTGAGTAATTTTGGGTAATTCGAGTTATTCTCTAGTTAAATTGAATAATTTTGGGGCAATTCAAGCTATCATCAGATAGTTAGAGTACTCTTTGGGTGAATTCGAGTGCCACTCTAAGAATTCGAGTGGCTCTCATGGTCTCGAGTGATTTGGAGTGTTTTTCCATGAATTCGAGTTGGGTTGGGTGGTTTAGAGTCACCCACCTTGAAATTCGAGTTTCATTGGGTATAATTCGAATTGGTCACTTGTGGTTGAGTTAACCTCCTTCAGATGAATCAATTTGGATTACCTTGGTTCTAATTTACCTCCTTGGGTTTGAGTTGCCTCCTTTGGTCTATAAATCTATGTTTTATCTCATTGAGAAGGAGTTAGCTATAAATATTCATGCTTATTCATGTAATTTCATGGTGAGCTTGTGAGCTTGGGAAGCCGTGTATGCTATGATATGAGTGAGAACTATGTGCTTGAAGGCATTGTGATATTATGGGGTGTTTGATGTAATCCTGGACAACTATGGTATAGTTCCTCCATGAACATTGCTTGTTTCTATCCTGTATCTTCACATAAATCCTGCTGGTGAATGACGATGTCTCAAGGAACCTAGGTGGTGAAGGGATTACCATTACACCTGGTAGTGAAGTGGAGGAGAAAGTAGGTGGTGAGGAATTGAGTTGTGGCTTCTTAGAATGATATTCTTGAGTGCACCTCTGCTTGTGGATTCCTTAGCCTTAGCTCGGGGGTGGCCTGTCCAAGAGTATTTGGCTTGGTAGTGCCTATGGCTGGGTGGAGCATTGTCATGGTGAATCTAGTCTCTCCTTTCAGAGATACGTATTTATTTTGAAATTATTTATTGTATTTTTACATGTTTAATTTATGAATATATTGCTGCTATAGTGCCTTGGGTGGCTGATCTGATAGCTGGATAAGTTTATGTTAATTATGTTAACAATTGATTGCACGATGGATGGTTCTCTATTGAGATATTGCATGAAATCATAGTTGTTTTATATATAATATTGATGGTAAATTACATATATGATATTCATGTTTATTTGCTTTTGTTAAACATGCAAATGTTTCCTCTGTGGCTGATCTGATCTGTGAATGAAGTCATCATTGAATTGATGTGTTTAAATAACACTAGTTGTTGGTTTTCTGCTTGGAAACTTGACTATATGGATTGTTTTTCAGTGGATAAGAATTCCATGTGTTTTTGGTTGTATTCTATCAAGATATTTCACCCTTGATGGCTTTAGTGAGCCTTGGGAATCGATGGAATCTCTGTTTAATCATGCTGAATCATGAATTAGTTACAGATTCTATTGTTAATTGACTAGTTTCCATTTGGAAATTGTATTGTTTTGATGGCTTTGAAAGATCTGATGTTTTATGCATGTTTATGGTTGTACCTGATCATACAAGTGCACCTTGGTGGTTGTATAGATCCTCTGTAGGCTGTTATTCTTTTTATTTGAAACAAACAATTGTTTTCGCAAGGATTCAGGTGCCTACCGGGTGATCTGGTTATGAATTTAATGGCTAATTGTACATTTGTTTTTCTGTATGAGTTAGTGGTTGTAGATGGCTTAATTGTACCTTTTTTTATTCATGATTGAATGGATTTAGATGTTAGTTTCAGATCTGATCTCATAAGTAATGCAAAAATATTAAAGGAAGTGATGTAGTTCGAATTTACTGAAGTGTCGTAATTTTTTTTTTTTTTTTTCCATGTGGTTCACTTTAATCGGCTTAGCCGACCGCTACATCCACGAAATAATTTCCGACGGACCCGCCCCGAAGGGGTTTCCGCCCTGTGGCCGCTGCGTGCCTAACCCCAAGAGGGTCTATGAGGATGGATCCCGTGACCTCGCATGCTGGGAGGCCTAACTTCCGAGAACACAACCGATCGAGCTAACTCTTGGGGCTTGAAGTGTCGTAATTTGCATAGTTTAACTGTTGAAATTTCTTGTTTGTGATTATTTTCCAAGGATTCCTTAAATTTGATTTAGTGTTATTGGGATTATTATGGTCACTCTTGAATTTTTTAATAATTCTAATGTCCAAGTTTAAGAAGTATGCAAATATGGATTAATTATCATGCATGCATGGTCTTGCCTCTGCATGAGTATGTGGGGAGTTTTATAATTGCTTTTAAAGTGTTTCAATTTATTTTAATGGTTGAATGTTTGTTTTATTTGGCTTGATGGTGTGATGGCCTAGCCTTTGGTTGTCCTTATTCCGCTGTGCAATGACTCTATTCAACTTTCCCCTGGTGATTTGGTGCATCCAATGTTGGATTGTGGGTCGGTTATATTACAATATATTTAATGATCTCTATTTTCAATGTATACCTTAACTTTTTGTTCTTAATTTCATGCTATCTATTCTATCTAAAATAAATATCTCTTTAATATTTACCAAGTGGTGTCAAAGACCTACATAATGTATTCCATGTTTCATGTGTTTTTTTGTTTTTAATTCCACCTCAAGTCCTCATACTAGCCTACCAGTCCCTAAACAATGAGAATGGTTTTGTTCTTGAATTCAAAAACATTTAAGAGTAGCACATGACGCAAATCCTCTCCATAATCGTCATTAAGTACTTGATTCACTAATGGCAACTTCCATGTGAAGAAACCACATGGGAACCAGATTTTCAGATTCTAGATTTTAGCTTGACTTTCTTGGTTGTAACATTTCTTACTCTGTTCTAAAAAAATATTTAGTGGTATTTTAGTGAAGATTTACTTTATTTAAATAGTTTAGAGGGGAGCTATACTTGAATAATCACATTTTCAAATTCTAGACTTTGGCTCGAATTTGTAGTTCTCACATTTCTTACTCTACTGAAAAACACATTGTTTGAAAACCAAATATTTAGTTATGTTTTTAGTGAATATTTACTTTATTTAAATAAGTTAGAGATAAGTTATACTTAAATCTATAATTGTGAAATATGTAAGAACTACAGAATATATATATTAAATAAGCATTCTTTGTTTACACATGTATGCTAAATTGAAACACAAGACCTAAAACTGCACAAATATTTATTATGTAGCACAATAGGTTAACATGATATTTTGACTTTTGTTAATGCAACAGGTTTGTTATGGTGAAATCCTCAAGACATGATTTCACTCTCTATTTTCAAATCATATGATACATTTTACATGTTTTAGGGTTTTTATAATATCTCGTTTTAGATGTTTAGAAACGAAAACACAAACATAAAGTGCACAAAATTAAATCCTAGCATTAGGAGCAACTTAAAATAAATTGGAGCCCACGAGGCGTAGAATAGATGGTGAATGGGTGTACTTTTAAGGCACTCCTTGTGTTAGGTCACCAGTTCAAAACTCCGTGGGTACTTGCTTAAAAAAAAAGAACTTAAGAAATTGGAATTGAAGAATAATATAACATAAACAAAGAGTGAGGATAGTAAGAAATACAGTCTATGTGATATTAAAAGATAGGTTAAACCCATAAGATATTTTAAATGTCTTAACAATACCTATGTTTCAAAACCAACTTAGCAAATGCATAACATCGAATGCATGTACAAAAATATAGCTCAATGACATACACTTGCAATAAACCAAAGAAATCACATGACATGAGAATGGAGATATATTTATTTCAATAGACAACAAATTCCAAATTTATTATATTACCTTGTTAAGAATGCTTTAATCTAAGATATAAGATACCTTGCTTGCCAAAATTGAGGACCCTTTATTCTAAGTGGTTACACTTTTTATACCAAATTTATAGTAGGAAGATAAAGTGGTCCATCTTCCCGACTCTTCACCTTTCTTTGACTAGCCAAAAAACTAAATTCATTTATATCCCTAAGTCACTCCACATAATCTTCCCAAGCATTATATGCCTTGTCTAATTCAAGAGAACTAGGAAAATGGTGTTCAAAACAGACCCAAATTACACTCAACCCATGTTGGAGTCTTCTTTATCCACCTTTCGAGATACGTATATAAGGAAGCCTTTCTCCCTCACCAACATTTCTATATTATCTTTCATCATAGTTTGTTTAATACACGGTATTAGTTTTAAAGAACATCTCTTGTGGCTATGAGTATTACTCAACTGGATCATTATTTATTCTTGTGGCGTGAAGGAGCCATCTACTTTGAATGCTAGGATTTGGCATTCTTTGCCACTTTTGTTGCATCTTCCAAATACTAATCACAATGATTCACCAACTTCTCAATGTCTTCATCTAGGCTCCTAGTTGTGTCCCTACAGTAATTAAGTCTTGTGTCAATCAAATCAAGCTTCTTTTCTTAGAGAGAAGGTAGCTAAGGAGGAGCTTCTTGAAATTTCTATTGCCATTATATCAAAAGTCTAAGAACATTTTCCATCCACCTACATGATTCAACCAATCCTCCAAGCAAGTGGATAAGGTTGAAGTAGACTTCTAGCATATCCAACATAAATTTATAAAAATCCTTTTGAACTAATGCCATACAATTATGGATTTCAAATGCACACTAAATGAAGTTGCTAGTTTCCTACATCATTGCCTTTTAGTATTCCACTTGATGTTTCCGTTGATCAATTTCCTTATTATATGCTTATTTTCTCTTTTCATAACAAGGACTTTTGATTCATTTGCTTAAGTGATGGAAAATGTCATAATGGCCATTGCTTCTGGATCCATGTCTTTCAGGTCCATCACCATATTCTTGATGATTACACTTACAATTTGTTTAGTAGAAATATTTATTTTCTTCTGCATGGATTTGATCACATGTTCATCTCTTTATCGGAGCTGAAAATTTCACTCATTCCACCTCATTTTCTACTAGTTCTATCCCTTAAAAAACTTGTTGAAATCTTGGGTTAATCTAAGTTGGGGTGAACACCCCCTCCATTCGTTATGGCTCTGAGCGAATCTTTCTTTGTTGTTATTTCTATCTTGAAGGCTTGGCTTCCACATATCTACCCATTGTAAGAATTATCCCCTCTTCACCTTGAACTTTAATCTTTATACTTGGATGCTTGTTGGAGCATTATCTTGTGTACCCTTTACTTTTTTTGTCTGCCTAGATAAGTATTTAGTGTTTGTATCCTGATACATTGATGTGGTTGTGTCGAACTTAGGCACTAAGCACTATGTTTTTGTGAAAGTTCTATAATGCTTATTCGAAGGAGTAGCATTGATGCTACAAGATTGTCTTTCGCTTGGGGTCAAAAACCTATAACGAAACCTATAAGTGTAGCATTGATGCTAGACTTGCTCGAAGATGGGACATATTGCAAGAAATTGTCCTCAAGGAAAAGATTGGGTCAAAAAAGGAAGGAATAAAAGATGCCATGCTCATGTTGCATAAGAGGATGAACCAGTTCAGAAGAAATCAAGAGAAGACGATTCAAGTGAAGAAGAATATGTCCTAATATCCGCTCTTACAAGAACAATCACTCATGGAAGTGACACATGACTTGTTGATAATGGTGCTTCTAAGAACATGACTGGTTACAATGATTCTTTCTCAAATTTGATTTAGAAAGATTCACCTCACAAGGTGAAGCTTGGATATGACTATCTTTATCCCATTAAAGGGGTAGGAGAAGCCTCATACAAGTTGGATTACATAAATCCCATGAAGATGAAGGATGTGATATATGTACTTGGTTTGACGAAGAATATTCTATCCATTTCAACATTGGATAAGAAGCGATTCATAGTAGCTTTCGTTGATGAAGAATTTCTCATGTGGCCAAAAGGAAATACCATTGATGATGCAATGGTGATTGGTGTTGAAGAAGGAGGACTATACAAATTGAAGGGACACTTATATTCGGCACTAGTACATAGTACCATGAATCCAAGTGAGATATGGCATAGAATACTTGCTCATTTGAACTACAAAACATTTCCGATCATAAGAAAGGTGGTAACAGGTTTTCCAGAGATCCGAGTAGAGCATGGTTGTGTATGCAAAGGATGTGCACAAGGAACGAACATGAAGAACCCGTTTCCAAACAGTGTCAACAAAGCCAAAGGAATCTTAGACATCATACATTCAAATGTATGCAGACCACTGTCAACCACTTCATTAAGAAGGTATGAATAATATGATGACTACTCTCGTAAAACTTGGATTTATTTCTTGAAAGCTAAAAGTGAAGTGTTTAGTAAATTCAAAGAATTCAAAACTCTTGTAGAGAATCTATCTGAAAAGAAGATTAAGAACTTGAGGTTAGATAATGGAGGAGGATTTACATCATAAAGTTCCAAATCATTATGTAGAGAAGTTGGGATTAAGAGGGAGCTCACGACTCCATACAATCCACAACAAAGTGGTGTATCATAAAGAAAGAAATGAACAATAATGGAAGTAGTAAAGGCCATGCTACATTATCAAGACTTACCAACGCACCTATGGGTAGAAGCAACCAGGATTGTTGTGTATGCACAGAATAGAATCTCTCACAATGCACTCGGGAACAAGACACTAGAAGAAATGTTTACAAGAGAAAACCATCTTGGGTTCGAGACATTACTCAGGGTGCAGAGAAGTATGGTGCTTCAGATGGATCCTCCAAAGAAATCAAAATACCTCGACAATATTCACTATGTGGCACTATTACGAGACACCATTGATGCAGAACCTTCCAACTATGAAGAAGCAGCTGACAAGAAAGTATGGAAGGATGCCATGATCAAGGAATATCAATTGATTATGAAGAATGATGTGTGGTTCCGAGACTAGAAGGGAAGTCAATAGTAACTTCCAAATGGATCTACAAGACAAAGCATGCATTAGATGACAGTATTGATAAAAACAAGGCAAGGTTCGTGGCTTCTCCCGGAAAGAAGGAATAGATTATGAGGAGACATTTTTCCCTGTGACAAGACACACTTCAATTAGATCAATACTTGCGATAACTGCAAAGATGAAGTGGAAGATACATAAAATGGACGTGAAGACAGATTTTCTGAATGGTGTAATAGAAGAGGAAGTGTATGTGGAGCAGCCACAAGGATTTGAAACACATGATAGACAGACACATGTGTGGAGATTGAAGAAATCCTTGTATCGATTGAAGCAAGCACCCGGAGAATGGTATGGAAGGATTGACAGTTTCCTGACGAGCTTGGGATTTACCAAGTGTAAAGTATATTACAACCTTTACTACAAGGTTGTGGACGATGGACTAGTAATACTATTGTTATATGTAGATGACTTGTTTTTGACAGGGATTGAGAAGCTCGTCAGTGAATTCAAGAAGAATCTTGTTGCAGAGTTCGAGATGAAAGACCTAGGTATGATACATTATTTCTTGGCTCTAGAGGTATGGAAGAGACCATATGAGAGTTTCCTTAATCAAGGAAAATATGTTGTAGGTATCCTGAAGAGATTTTGGATGATGGATTGTAAGTCCATGCCTACACCGATGGTGACAAACTAGAATTTATTTAGTGATACTTCATCAGAGACAGTGGATGCCACCATGTATAGACATATGATTGGTTCATTGATGTACTTAACAAACAGGAGACTACATATATGCTTTGATTTGAACACTTTGAGTCAGTATATGGTTGATCCGAGACATGTTCATTTGATTGGTGCAAAGCATGTGATGAGGTACCTGAAAGGTACGATTGATTACAAACTCATATATGTTTCATATTATGAGATCAGACTACATGGCTATGCTTATTCAGATTGGTCCGGTAGTGTCATCGATAGGAAGAGCACGTCAGGATGTTGCTTCAGTATGGGGTCAGCTATGATTTCATGGCTCAGTAGGAAGCAGACTAGTGTGGCTCTCAATATGGACAAGGCATAGTATATAGAATCATGTACAACCAGTGGCGAAGTTGTGTAGCTTTGAAAGTTTCTTGCAGTTCTATTTGATCTCAAGTTAAAGGTGACTTGTATCTATTGTGACAACCAGAGTTGCATAATGTTTTCAGAGAACCCTGTGTTTCATGACAAGTCCAAGAACGTCGAGATCAGGTACCATTACATTCATGATATCGTACAAAAAGGAGTTGTGAAGCTCCAGTATGTTGCGACAGACGAGCAAATAGGCGATGTGTTGACCAAGCCTCTGTCAAGGGTGAAGTTTGAGTACTTCAGGGACAAGCTTGGAGTGGTCTAGAGGGACTTCCCTCGTGAGAGGGAGTGATGTGTTACATATACAATTCCAGGAGGCAATAAAACACTGAGTGTGGTAGCAGCGGGTGGTCATCAGTGCTACAAGATTGTCTTATGCTTGGGGTCAAAAACTATAATGTCCAATTTCGCTACAGAATGCTTCTTCGAAGAAGTAAAAGGTGTGAGCCCAATCTCAATGAATGGAAGATACCCTCATGTAAGCAGGATTCCAGATTCACCGGGTGGATCTATGTCCATATCTTGGAAATTGTGTTCTTCTTCTTGAATTTCTTTGTCTTCCACATCTTTCTTGAGCATAGCCTCTTTCTCCTTTTGTTTCTCCAACTCTGTTGCTATATCCGTTGCTTCGTGCTCTTATTTCTTCTTATTTTCTTCCTCCTGCTTTTGTATTGCTTATTCTTCTGCTTTCTTTACTTCTTCTTCTCTCCTTTTAGCTTCTTCTTCTTTCTGTTTTATTTTTGCTTCTTCTTTCCGCTTTAATTCCTCTTCTTGCTTTAGCTTTGCTTCTTCGACTGCTATAGCTTCCTCTCTGGACTTTTGCAGTTCTGCTTCTTTATCAATATCCTTAGTATGACTGGAACCTGCGCCATTTTTTTGGCCAAATCGTTTGTTCAAATTTGTCATATTATTCGCCCTTAGATATACCTCTTCATCCTTTAGGAAGTGGTTTGCACATTCAAAGTGAATTTTACACAACGCACAATGTTGGGTGGCTTTCTGCAACTTGTCGTTTCTAATGAAAATATTCTCTCCAAAATGAAACGCCTCTAAGTCCTTTATGAACACCTATGTTCCTTTGACCTTAGTGAATTTATATGCTCCACTGGTGAAGGGAAGAGGAGGGTAAGAGGCCTTCTTGTTCTTGTTCAAAAAATGGCCGACACCATTGATGAAAACTTGTCTTACAACCGCTTTGTGTACAATATAATCTGTAGTGTACTTTGGAATTAGAGAAGGAGCTTTGGTTCCCCCATACATTCGGATATGCGTGCCTTCCAGGGTAAAGTAGAAGTCTCTGTATTCATTGATGGCTGCCATTACGTTGTCCGACAAGCAATTGGGTTCTTTGTTAAATATTAACCAATATAGAGGAATTATGAATTCCTCGCATATAAGCTTGTAGAAGCTCGTATATTTATGATCCCACATTATTTTGTAGGCCACATATAGAGGGGTCTCAGTTGGAACCCAATAGCATCCCAACTTGTGGAATGGGTGTCTTATTAATATGCAATCAATAAGATAGGAGGACATAAAGAATTTTGTTTTTTTGGGGTCATCCCTACTTGGGCTACTTCTATTGTTGATGCCATACTCTCCGAGATAATGTCTTCCCAATTGAAGACGGTACCATGGGAGGCGACATGATACATGAGAGGCACCCAACTAAGCTTGTAGATATTCGCGTTTTCCCTTTCGAATATTCTACTTAACATTAATGCTATAATCCTGAATGGTGTTTTCAAATTTTTGGCATCGTGTTCTCCGCTTTCCCTTTGCCTCAACTGCTTTCCAGGAATCAACATTTTCTTAGCATACTCAGAGTGATCTATGTTGACCCCCTTTATCTAGTCTTCTGACATCATGATTTTTGGGGGAGGTAACTTATATGTTGCGCTAATATGAGCGGGCTGAAACGACGCAAATCCTTCTCCATTCGCCTCGGATATGATTCGTGTGCTAACATCTACATGGGGTAAAATCCACCCAATTACTTCCAAACATGGGAAAAACTCTAGATGGGTGTAATCGTTATGAAGACCTAATTTTATAATATTCTGGTACACCATCATCTCTTCAATGGATGCATCTTGCACGTTTAGATCTCGGATGAGGTGATATAGTTCACCCCATATGTATTAAGGAACAATCCTTGTTGCAGCTCTGGTGTCTTCATATAAGGTCTCCATCATGGTTTCTGAGACGTTTTCAATATCAGAATCAGATTCTGCAACCTTGGCCTTACGCTTAGAAGCTCTTCTTTGAAATTCTGAGTCCTGAGGTGAAAAATAAAGTTAATGTACAAAAATAAAATGTAAATGCAATAATTTCAAGCAAAAATGATAATGAGCATAATATTCTAACAATAAATTGTAGATGTATGATTTGTCAGTATTATTTACAAAAAGAACTAAAACAAGGGATTCATACTTCCATGATTTCAAGTGTGTTTGGTTCTGAGTGACTGTCTTGATGACTCCCTAATGCACTGTCCAATTAATTTATTCATTCTTTCATTAGCCTTAATAATCGAACTATTAGTCAAAAGCTTAAAATTCTATTTTACTTAGTGCAAGATATGTGTGGGTTATTGTAATCTGTGTGACTGAAACACAACTATTACCCTACTTTTGGCACCATATTGTCAAAATAGTTAGTTCTTACTACCAAATCTCTTTTGTGCCATGCCAACCACCCACTAAGAAAGCATTTCCAATATTTTAATCAAAGTAGCTAATTTGCCAAGGTTGGTACCCAATGAAACAAACATTGCAGACCTATTCTTCGGGATTTCATAGAAATTTAATAACTTATTAATCCGATGAGAAAAAAAAATTATTGATGAAATCCGCCAATGCACAGAGTAATTACCAAGACCGACGAAATTTATTCCCTGTTCACTGTGGTCAACAAACCTCAGGTTTTCATATATATATATTCACCTTCATATGACCCAAAATTTCGAGCGACCGTATGTAAGAAAAAGGGAACGCGACAACCCTGGAGAAGACAATGGTTCATGGTGTTCCAACTAAGACATCTACCAGTTAAGGACAAACGCTACAACTAATAGACATTGAAAAAAAATGGCCGTGGAATCCATAGAATCCCGCATTGGGGAAAGGAAACATGATCCTCACAAGCACACCGAAAAAATCATTCTTTTCTCTCCTTAAATGCCCCTTTTAAAAGTACGAAACCCATATCATTCATCGCATTAAGCTCTTCAAGTCTGCGGTTGTATTCAACTAATGGTTCATCCTCTGACGAGAGGAATGCAGATAGAGCCAGGTTCGTGCAGGTTTGGTATCCTCCCATTCCTACCCGTACCCGAGATATGGTGCGCTAGGTTTTTTCAAGCCCAAAAACTGGCCTTATACTCTATTGGGTTTTACATTAAACGAAAATAGGGAGCTAACAAAGGTTTTCAAATCCTTTTTAAAATATGATGAGAAGGCAATTTACAAATAATAAGGTAGGAGGAAAAAATGACCTACCAGGCACATCGCAAGTGGTCCGAATGCAATGCTCAACGGGTTTAGGCGGCTTTCCTCCATTCGGTGATAGGCTCTGAAATAACAAACGTTGTTACAACAATGTGTTGAGATATTGTAACTTCAAAGAATATTATATTTGTACTTTATTATTCCGGAGATGATTCATTCCTCCGTGAAGATCTTATTGTATATCCGGAGATGTTTATTCCTCCGTCGGAATGTGGTAACTTGGGTTATTAGACTTCCCTAGTGGGGGTCGGCCCTGTATGTGTTATGTGGGTCAAAGGGTTATTAGACCACTCTAGAGGGGTTGGCCCAATCAGTTGTAGTGGGGTATTTAACCCATTGGTTAAATACGAGCCTACATGATTTGTGTAAAAGACAAGTCGAAGTAGTGTATAAATAGAGGACGTGTATTCCTCATTTTACACACACTCACTCACTTGAGAGTAGCGCACTTGTGGAGGAGAGGTCTGCTATGGTGGAGGAGGAGATCAGGAGATCATGTTTTTGGTTTGCATCTTTGTATATTGCTGGTCATCTATATTGAGGAAGCTTTGCTGGGTTTTCTACCCCATGAGGGTTTCCCAGGATAAATCTGTGTCTCTTGTGTTTATGCTGTGCTCGTTGTTTCTTTAGTGATCCTGTATATGCTATTATTGTGAAATGGAATGTAATGCTGCTATTTTCTGTATTAGCATATTAAATCTTAACACAATGTTGCAAAAAATATTTGAAACCCTTTATATATAAAAAATGTAACCCTAGCAATAAATGCGACTTGGTAAGTGTGCCAACGAGGTCCAAAATATGTTTTCAAAAACTTTGTTAAAGTCATATCGGAGCGCTTTCACCTTTTCCACCGATCCCATTTCAGGCCAATTCTCTTATTGGCACCGATTACATTTCGGGTCAATTCTCCTTTTGGCAAAAATTCCCTTTCGAAGCAAATTGACAGTTTTTGGGTTGTGTTTTGTTTTCTTTAAAATTTCGACGGAGCGCCATATCGGTGAGGATAGATCCGGTAAAACACATTATTGCGCCGAAACATTTCGGAAGAAAACATGCTTTTGCTTCGACCGTTTCGGCGTGAATTTCAATTTTGCTTTGATCGAGTCTAAGCTCGACCGTGGCTGACTATTTCGGTGCAAAATACGATTTTTCTCCGAAATAGATTTTTTCTTCAAAAACCGCAGAAAACAACATACTCTCTGACCGTTTCAGCGAAAAATGAATACTCTCTTGCCCATTTCGGTGAAAAAATAAAAACTCTCCCGATTCAAGAAATTGATTTTTCCTTTGATTTCAAAAAAAATCTTTGTGTCAAGAAAAAAACAAGCAGATAAAGATGAAACAAAACTCTAAGTAAATTCAATATGAAGGAGGGGCCCTACAATTTTACAAAAATTTGTGGATCGGGTTTCCGCTGCAACAAAAGGGAAGAGGTAACAGTCATGAAGGAAGAGGAAGAGTCATAGGGCTAAAAATAGGCAATGACAGATTCTATGACAACTATGACAAGAATTATGACAAATTCTATGACACTTATGAAAGATTCTATGACATCTATGACAATGTAAGAGCTATAAATAGACCAGGAGGGTGCATGAGAGGAGTTACACATCTCCAAAGCATCCAAAAGATTCCCCAATTCGAATTCATGGGGGATTTGGAGACAAAAGATGAGCCAAGTGTCATGTGGGGCCAATGAAGGGTTATAACCCCCACTAATTCGAATTTCATGAGTAATTACGAGATAATTTGAGTTCTAAGGAGGTAAATGAGTCAACTAAAGTTATTAAAATGAATCCAAGTTGAAATAGAGCAGCTTTTGGTCATTTTTTATTTTCATCTTTGCAATTTGGGAGAGCTTCAAGCTTGTCCTTGCACAGTGGATCCTCATCCTCCCTGCCAGTATGAACCGGTCTCGGTAGTGAAGTGAAAACCAATATTATTCCCTAGATGGAGTTGTGGAGAATCCATTCAGACTTCTCACATGAGCTTAATGATTTTGTTTTGTTTCAAGTCCCATTCCATTTGATTCGAATTTCATCTCATTTATCTTTCTCCTATCTTTCTCTCAATGTTCATGTAAAGTGTGATAGCTCACTCTTTGTTGCATATAGATAATGGAGGGTTGTTGTTTTGAACTTATGAACATGTTAATGGATTAATAAATTTGTAATGGATAGAGCATGAAAGCCACATCTCAAAATACTAAGCACTTCATGTACTATTTCTTCAAGTAACATTGATATTCAAGCTAGTTTCCTCAGTATATTCTCATGGTGATTGTAGCATGTTTTGTATCAGTTTGATATCATACTTTTATGGAGGTATTGCCTATGATTTAAGCTGCATATGGAAGTTAAATTGATGGAAAAAATATTGTATTCATACCCTCCCAAGTCTATCCTTGCACCATTCAAAACCATTTGGAATCATTTGAAACAGATTGTGTACATCATCCCTAGATTCAAAATTGGGTGTATTTGAGAACTTTGCACAATAGGGATATTACAGTGGTATCAGAGCATGGTCCTTGCACCTATGCATTAATATAATCCATTGAATAATAATTTGTAGCCATGCCTTACTATTATGATGACTCCTATGATTACAATGCTTATGAGCAGTATGAAGATGATTGTGAGCAATATGAAGAAGAATGTGAATGGTATGAGGAAGAGGTTCCTGTTATCACCTAAGATGTAGTTACCCCTATGGATAGATCCAGTCATGGATGGCAATAGGGAAGGGCAACTCAGAAGGTGCAACCACGATCACCTCGACCTCCAAAATATGGTTGTCACGCCAGTCGAGGCAACCTTCACTTTATGTTATCTAGTCCAGACAACAAAGGGGGAGACCCGATCTACTCCCGACAGGAGAGATCAAAACCAAGACACCAAATCAGGGTATTTCTAGGTGAAGTTAGGTGTATGGTTTATCCTAGACCTAAGGATGAAGTCACAAGCCAAGTGAGGGGTTTAATAGGTATAGCTTTGGTTCATAATTGAATGTAAGAGTGACTTATAATGTTTGTAGTGAGATCTAGGGCTAGTGTACTAGTTCAATGTCAAAGGATCCACTGCCTTGGGAACCGTGTCCAATGCAGGGTAGTTTAGGGGTCAGATTGGGGCTAACTAGTACATGAGACAATCTTGACCATGGTCCATGATGTCTTCAAAGGTATAGTTCACCAAGCAAAAGTCAAACCACAAGTCAATCCAACAATCTAGGAGAGTGGGTTGTCTTGGAGATAAACCAGTGCCTTGGGAATTGGGAAGTGGAGTCAAAGTAGGGTTGACTTTATGGTTTAGAACTCCTACAACATGAGATAAGTGGACAGTATAGGCCTTGATGGTTAAATATGTCTAGATCTAGGTTTGACCCAAGTGGACCACAATCCCTTAAAACAAGGAATGCAGTCCCCAAGGCAAGATTTGACAAAGTGACAGTCTAGACCTAGGTTTTGAATTATTCTGATTCCGGATCTGCAAAAATCTCAAGTACCCAGTTCCTCGAAGTGAGTGAACTCACTTCTCCAAGGTGGTGCGACTTTCCCTAAGGAGGCTTCAATTTGGGTTTAGGTGGGTCAAGTCATGTCGGATGGCATCCAAACTTTATATCCGAGTAGATCAGTCAAGTAGGGGTATGGATCTATAATTTCGTGGCAATCCACCGGTTAGATCTTTGTAGATCTGAGTTTAAGTATTCCAAGTGGTCCAAAATGGGGATTAAATCCCTTAAAATGTGGAATGGGACCCACAAGGTGAATTTCAAGAAAGGGACAACCTGGGTGTATGTTATTTGATGTGTAGATGTCAAATCAAGTGAAATCTCAAACACCCATCAACTAGATCTAGGTCAACTTGCTCAAATGGTGAAGTGCGCCTTCCTTGGGAGAAGCTAAGTTGGCTTGGGAGAGGGGTCAAACAGAAGCCAATCCACACCAAACTATAGATCCGGGATGCCGTGGATGCTATAGAGGTGGGTTTTCAATATCATGCCCAACAACCCACTAGATCTAAGTAGATCTGACAAAATGTAAAATGGGGGTTTTGAAGTATTTAGGGTTTTAACAATTTATGAATTATGTCAATGGATTGGATAAAGGAAAGAGAAACAAACCTGTGGATCTTACCTGGATAACCTTGTAGATGCCTTGATGATGATGATCTATGCAATCCCGATCAATTTGGAAGCTTTGAGGTAGTCTCTATGCAAATCGATTTAGTCCAAGAAGCCAATGCGCCCTCTCTCCTGCACAACAAACGTCAACAATATCAGATTTGATGCATCAAGAGATAAGACTAATGCCACAAAAGAAGTAACAGAAAGATAGCATAGATCACAATGATACTAATGATAACCCCCTGATACAAGCGAATGCCAAAAAAGTCGATTTGAAGAAGCCTTGCAAAATCGCCCTTGTTGAAGTCGCCCTCCTGTAGACAAACAATGATTTCCAAAAAAAAAGATAGATCTTGCCACAAATTTCCAAATGCTAGGTTGCAATAGACTTTCCAATCACCATCTAAGAACACCAGATGCAAAGGAGACCACAAGAATTTCCACAAGAATATTTTTCTATACCAATAATCCAAGAGCCAAAGACCCTTTACAATGAGAGGCTCTCTCCTTTAAATAGGAAGGAGAGGCACCAAAACCCTAACCACTTTTTGAATGAGTGGCTAAGATTAAAAGATACAAATGTCTAATCAATGGTTGAGATGAGCTCAACAATATAATACATGGATCACACATAAAATATAACATAAGTGGACAAAGTCGCCCTAGGAGAGGGGAGTCCCACCAAATCATGATGACAAAATATCATAAGAGGCTCATGGTGGGTCCAAGGGGTAATTTTATCCCTCCTTGGTCAATCCCCATGGCACAATAACCAATAAATAATCATGAATATACCAAATCGTGCCTCCAAGGTGAAGTCGTGGTCCTCAAAAGACCTCAAAAATCCACAGAAAGTGCCATAAGTGATGGATGCGGGCCCCGATGAAGCTGAAACTGCAGGAGGAGGTGTGGAAGGTCCCGATCTATCATCACTGATCATCCCATGCCATAACTTTGCCTCAGTAGCCCAAATCGATTTCCTCAATAGCCATTTCTACCAATCCTGAAATGCCTCGGGAAACGTGAAACTGCCCAAACTGCCTCCTGGAGTGATGGCGCTGTCAAGGTGAGGGTACCAATGTGTCCGGGAGGGGGGTAATATGGTAAAAACAAGTGGCTGGACCACCCCCTCCATCATCAGCGCCCTAGGTCAACCAGATAAAAGTCATCTCTGCTCCGACAGGGCCTCTAATAGACCAAAACTGCACTAGGACAGCCTACTGAGGCTAAATCATCACTGTAAGTGCCCGGAACTGAAAAAAAACTGTCCCATTGGACTCAAAAGGTCCAAATCCATCCAAGATGTGTACTCATACACCATATGAATCTCTGCATGATCACAATAAATATCCAATGTACCGGAACAAAGCCAATAATAATGATCTGTAAATGACCAAACACTGCTGTATCCCAAGAATCATCATCATAACCCTGTAGCTGCTGCATAGAATCATCCTGTATGTGTACATAGACCATATATCATCTATCCATATCATCATAAGGTCCAACATCTCATGTCTCATGGTCCTCCATGGTCAAACTAGGTCTAACCAAGACCAAATACAACTCAGACTATCATCCATAGCTGCTGCAAGGTGTCAAGGTTAATATATGCTTTACAACTTATTCAAATAGCTACTAAAACACAGAGTAATCATGACTGGCGATCTAAATCCAAATATATAGTGTCGTTAATTATTATTATTACTCAGACTAGACTTTCAGGACCATACTTACTTCATAGTTGTGATCAATTTGCTAGTGAAGGGTGAAGGCTGAAATAACTGGCTAGGCTAAGGGATGACTTGACTGACTTGACTTTGTGACACTTCGGCAAGGGAAAGGGAATACACACCATAGTATATACTGAATGAGCAATAACACAGGGAATGGCGGTGTCTCACAAATGGATGAGTTGTTTAAAGAGGGTTTATTCACCTTCACAGATGCGCACAATCCATAATACAAACAAGGCCAGCAATTATTTAGATACAACATTTAAGTTCCATTGCTTTTTGGGCCTGAGGTTTCCATAGCCTTGATCTATGTGTGTTTACAAACACATTGCATAGATTTACATTTATTTTTAGGCTTTCTGCTGCAGGTGTGTTTTTAAGGCACTTGTTTACCTGAGCACTTCTAGGTGTGTCATGGACAACTTGTTTACCTAGGTATTTATTTTTCCAAAAGATATAACATTTTATTTTTCATGGCCATTTTCACTTGGCATTTCTTTCACATACAAGATATAGCATTTCATTTTTCAGATTTTGTATTCATGGCAGCACTAAAAGTTTCAGGTTTAGCCAACACAACTTTAGTGACTAGGGGGAATTCTCAAGGAACTCCAACTCACCATAGGTAAGTTTTGTCACCAACTCAGAGCCGAGACACAATAAACAGGGAAGCTCATCCAATACAGAGGCTACAGTGGGGGAAGATCCTCCATGCCACTAGTCAAGTAGTAAGTCAGGGTAATAATCTAAAAGGTAGGCCACGGATGGATGAAGACAATGAAATGATGGAGCCAACACTAGCAAGCCAGAGTATGGTGTAATGATCACCTCTATTCTCCCTAAGGAGGGTATGTACCAATGAGTATGAATAGTGAACTTCTAAGTCTGAGTAGGGACAATATAATATAAATAATAGGTCAACCAGGTCCATGTATCTATATGATCGCCAGATCATGACACTAAGTGCTAAGACATGCTATAAGAATAAGTATAAAAGCAATCTAACCATAACACAATAATATACCTGCTGAGTCATATACCTAAATGCACATCAACCTGTACCATCATCTGTCCTCTGGAACTGCTGCTGTAACTCTGGGCACTACTGACTGCTCTGTACCAATGGTATAATGGCTATATCGGGCATCTCTCTGAGTGTCCTGAAACTCAGTCATGGCATGGGGAATATAACTGCTGTCCACAATCTGATAGTGATCCAATATAAATGCTCATCTCGGCATCTCAAATGCAAGGGAACTGGCTGAATAGTGTACTGGAATGAGAAAAATAATGTATGGTAGCCCGGCTACTATATATGTGATAACATCTGGCTCCGGCTGGGACAAGTGCTCTGCTGAAATGAGCGCTTGAGAACCTCAGAATCTCTGGTCCTCAAACTCTTCTACTCGAATCCACGATCCAGCACTCTACCATTTTATTTCCAGCTTTTATTCTTGCAACCTATTTTCTGCATTCACAAACATCTAAACAAAATACCTCATGCCGCATGTGTGGGAAAAATATAAAATCAACTGAAATAAAATCTACTCTATGTCAGAAATATAAATGCGTAAAGTATAAATGCAGAAAGTAAATTAAAGTACTAACATAATTTGCAAAATTTGAAATTTATTGTGCAGGAAAAGAAAAAGTGACAGGTACTCAGTTAAACTAGAAGCTTACAAAGGAGCTTAGAGGCTAAGAAGGTGCCAGACTCAATGGCTAAAAAGACTAACTACTGCCCAAGTAGGCTTATTCTGTTTCCTACCTACCCTAATCTAACCAGTCATCACAAATGTTAGGTAAAATCATAAATCCAGTGCAACCATTCATCAAATAGGTTAATGATTCTTATTTGATTTTTGATAATAGAACAAGTCACGATTGGGCTAAAGATCAACAAATTTAAGGGCACAGTCTTCTTGATTTGTTCATAAATTGAAGAATGGTTTGAATTATGCAATATGAAATTATGCCAAGGAGAAGACTGACTGATGCAAACATCCTCCATCAAAGAACTGATAGGATCATAAAATTTATGCAAGTTAAACTCAGAGATGGATAGAGGAAGGACATAAGAAATGTGATTCGATTCATTTTCACATAAATTAACTTGTTCATTTACTTCTCTTACATATTCAATTTGATTCTCCTTGGGACTGATGATCAAAAATTCAAGTGGGGATAAATTAAAGCTTAAAAGACGGAAAATCAAAGTCAGACCCACTTGACGCTCAAAAGTGGAGAAAATATGGAATTGATCTTTAAACACCTTTTCTAGCCACCAAGAATAATTGATAACTTGACAACATACATTATGGTTCCAAAGTGACTGAAAAGGGACATGAAGTGCTTTTTCTCCAAACATGTAATCATGCTTATACTTCCTATTAAAAATTTCCAAGGCAAAAGATTGACTAGAGCACCAACCCAAAGATGATTGAAAGAATTGGGAAAGGAGGGTGGATTGTAAATATGAAATTTCTCCCAAATGGATAGACAAGTTTGACCTTGGATTTTGAAAAACATTCTTTATTCTAGGAATAATTTCAAACTTTTGATCGAATTTAATATTTACAACCTGAAGACAAGATTGACCATAACTATCTAACTCTAAGTTATCTTGATTAAAGATGAAAAAAGGAAAATTTAAAGATTCATCGTAAGAGGTGGAACAAAGATTGGAGCCTCTAGTGTGGTTCACTATTTCATCTTCATCCTGAGAGTGAATTTCTATTGATTCATCATTAAAATTATAAGAGGATAAGTGATCATTTTCATTTAATTGATCAGGGGTGAAATTAATAATTTCATTTAAAATATCCTGATTATTTGCACAATGATCACCCGAAATCACCACTAAAGGATCTTGATCTATGTCCCTACTTTCTTCTTCTTCAATAAGTTGATAAGGAATTGAATGATCAGTAAAGCTAGAATGGAAGATGAGTTCTTTCGAAGGAAGAAATTCAATGGACTTGTTGACTAAAGGCTCATCCTCAGAAATTTCCTCAGGATTAGGACTAGGGCTACTTAAAAAGCAATTTGAAAATTTATGGTTTGTACAATCATTAAAGATTTGACTTTCGATTGACTCAAAAGCAGAAGACTTATCATCAGAAGAAATTGGGCAGGAAAGGTCATCTCTGGATGTTGACAAATCAATTGATATTTGATTGTTAAATGATTCAACAATAGGATCGAAAAGGGGAAGGTTTTGATTTTGGATTTGATTTGAAAGATACATATCATCGAATTCACTTCCCCATTCTTCTAGGAATTTATTTTCAAACATGTCATAACCAGAAATGCTATTAGGTTTCAAATTCGAAAGCCAGAGACCAGCTCTTTCTTTGAAAGATGAAGCCAATAGTCTCATACACACATCCTCATGGGTTATGGATAACTCTTTAATAATTTCCCTAAAAAGTTCAAGGTGCCTTCTAGCAGAGATTTCATAGCTTCCATCGAAAATAGGCAACCTTGCACATGCTTGATGAGGAATATGATGAGGATACCCAACAATTTTTATAAAGTCAAAAACTTTTAAACGACCGAAAGTTCTAGGTCGCTCAGAAGCAGCCATGGATAATAATTTTTATTTTTTATTTTTTATATTTTTATATTTATTTTTTAAATTCAAGAACGTGAAAACAAAATGATGCACCCCATGGGTTCTAGATAACGATAAGATCTGTCTAAATTCTAGTGTTATAGGGATGTAAATGAGCTCGCTCCTCAGCGGAGTCACGATTGGGAGTCGCCAGGTAGATTTAAACTCTTCTACCAAGATATGTGTCGTTTGTATATGCGGGAAGGACTAGGGCAAGCTATTGCCTCCCCGGCAACGGCGCCAAAATGTTATCACCTAAGATGTAGTTACCCCTATGGATAGATCCAGTCATGGATGGCAATAGGGAAGGGCAACTCAGAAGGTGCAACCACGATCACCTCGACCTCCAAAATATGGTTGTCACGCCAGTCGAGGCAACCTTCACTTTATGTTATCTAGTCCAGACAACAAAGGGGGAGACCCGATCTACTCCCGACAGGAGAGATCAAAACCAAGACACCAAATCAGGGTATTTCTAGGTGAAGTTAGGTGTATGGTTTATCCTAGACCTAAGGATGAAGTCACAAGCCAAGTGAGGGGTTTAATAGGTATAGCTTTGGTTCATAATTGAATGTAAGAGTGACTTATAATGTTTGTAGTGAGATCTAGGGCTAGTGTACTAGTTCAATGTCAAAGGATCCACTGCCTTGGGAACCGTGTCCAATGCAGGGTAGTTTAGGGGTCAGATTGGGGCTAACTAGTACATGAGACAATCTTGACCATGGTCCATGATGTCTTCAAAGGTATAGTTCACCAAGCAAAAGTCAAACCACAAGTCAATCCAACAATCTAGGAGAGTGGGTTGTCTTGGAGATAAACCAGTGCCTTGGGAATTGGGAAGTGGAGTCAAAGTAGGGTTGACTTTATGGTTTAGAACTCCTACAACATGAGATAAGTGGACAGTATAGGCCTTGATGGTTAAATATGTCTAGATCTAGGTTTGACCCAAGTGGACCACAATCCCTTAAAACAAGGAATGCAGTCCCCAAGGCAAGATTTGACAAAGTGACAGTCTAGACCTAGGTTTTGAATTATTCTGATTCCGGATCTGCAAAAATCTCAAGTACCCAGTTCCTCGAAGTGAGTGAACTCACTTCTCCAAGGTGGTGCGACTTTCCCTAAGGAGGCTTCAATTTGGGTTTAGGTGGGTCAAGTCATGTCGGATGGCATCCAAACTTTATATCCGAGTAGATCAGTCAAGTAGGGGTATGGATCTATAATTTCGTGGCAATCCACCGGTTAGATCTTTGTAGATCTGAGTTTAAGTATTCCAAGTGGTCCAAAATGAGGATTAAATCCCTTAAAATGTGGAATGGGACCCACAAGGTGAATTTCAAGAAAGGGACAACCTGGGTGTATGTTATTTGATGTGTAGATGTCAAATCAAGTGAAATCTCAAACACCCATCAACTAGATCTAGGTCAACTTGCTCAAATGGTGAAGTGCGCCTTCCTTGGGAGAAGCTAAGTTGGCTTGGGAGAGGGGTCAAACAGAAGCCAATCCACACCAAACTATAGATCCGGGATGCCGTGGATGCTATAGAGGTGGGTTTTCAATATCATGCCCAACAACCCACTAGATCTAAGTAGATCTGACAAAATGTAAAATGGGGGTTTTGAAGTATTTAGGGTTTTAACAATTTATGAATTATGTCAATGGATTGGATAAAGGAAAGAGAAACAAACCTGTGGATCTTACCTGGATAACCTTGTAGATGCCTTGATGATGATGATCTATGCAATCCCGATCAATTTGGAAGCTTTGAGGTAGTCTCTATGCAAATCGATTTAGTCCAAGAAGCCAATGCGCCCTCTCTCCTGCACAACAAACGTCAACAATATCAGATTTGATGCATCAAGAGATAAGACTAATGCCACAAAAGAAGTAACAGAAAGATAGCATAGATCACAATGATACTAATGATAACCCCCTGATACAAGCGAATGCCAAAAAAGTCGATTTGAAGAAGCCTTGCAAAATCGCCCTTGTTGAAGTCGCCCTCCTGTAGACAAACAATGATTTCCAAAAAAAAAGATAGATCTTGCCACAAATTTCCAAATGCTAGGTTGCAATAGACTTTCCAATCACCATCTAAGAACACCAGATGCAAAGGAGACCACAAGAATTTCCACAAGAATATTTTTCTATACCAATAATCCAAGAGCCAAAGACCCTTTACAATGAGAGGCTCTCTCCTTTAAATAGGAAGGAGAGGCACCAAAACCCTAACCACTTTTTGAATGAGTGGCTAAGATTAAAAGATACAAATGTCTAATTAATGGTTGAGATGAGCTCAACAATATAATACATGGATCACACATAAAATATAACATAAGTGGACAAAGTCGCCCTAGGAGAGGGGAGTCCCACCAAATCATGATGACAAAATATCATAAGAGGCTCATGGTGGGTCCAAGGGGTAATTTTATCCCTCCTTGGTCAATCCCCATGGCACAATAACCAATAAATAATCATGAATATACCAAATCGTGCCTCCAAGGTGAAGTCGTGGTCCTCAAAAGACCTCAAAAATCCACAGAAAGTGCCATAAGTGATGGATGCGGGCCCCGATGAAGCTGAAACTGCAGGAGGAGGTGTGGAAGGTCCCGATCTATCATCACTGATCATCCCATGCCATAACTTTGCCTCAGTAGCCCAAATCGATTTCCTCAATAGCCATTTCTACCAATCCTGAAATGCCTCGGGAAACGTGAAACTGCCCAAACTGCCTCCTGGAGTGATGGCGCTGTCAAGGTGAGGGTACCAATGTGTCCGGGAGGGGGGTAATATGGTAAAAACAAGTGGCTGGACCACCCCCTCCATCATCAGCGCCCTAGGTCAACCAGATAAAAGTCATCTCTGCTCCGACAAGGCCTCTAATAGACCAAAACTGCACTAGGACAGCCTACTGAGGCTAAATCATCACGGTAAGTGCCCGGAACTGAAAACAAACTGTCCCATTGGACTCAGAAGGTCCAAATCCATCCAAGATGTGTACTCATACACCATATGAATCTCTGCATGATCACAATAAATATCCAATGTACCGGAACAAAGCCAATAATAATGATCTGTAAATGACCAAACACTGCTGTATCCCAAGAATCATCATCATAACCCTGTAGCTGCTGCATAGAATCATCCTGTATGTGTACATAGACCATATATCATCTATCCATATCATCATAAGGTCCAACATCTCATGTCTCATGGTCCTCCATGGTCAAACTAGGTCTAACCAAGACCAAATACAACTCAGACTATCATCCATAGCTGCTGCAAGGTGTCAAGGTTAATATATGCTTTACAACTTATTCAAATAGCTACTAAAACACAGAGTAATCATGACTGGCGATCTAAATCCAAATATATAGTGTCGTTAATTATTATTATTACTCAGACTAGACTTTCAGGACCATACTCACTTCATAGTTGTGATCAATTTGCTAGTGAAGGGTGAAGGCTGAAATAAATGGCTAGGCTAAGGGATGACTTGACTGACTTGACTTTGTGACACTTCGGCAAGGGAAAGGGAATACACACCATAGTATATACTGAATGAGCAATAACACAGGGAATGGCGGTGTCTCACAAATGGATGAGTTGTTTAAAGAGGGTTTATTCACCTTCACAGATGCGCACAATCCATAATACAAACAAGGCCAGCAATTATTTAGATACAACATTTAAGTTCCATTGCTTTTTGGGCCTGAGGTTTCCATAGCCTTGATCTATGTGTGTTTACAAACACATTGCATAGATTTACATTTATTTTTAGGCTTTCTGCTGCAGGTGTGTTTTTAAGGCACTTGTTTACCTGAGCACTTCTAGGTGTGTCATGGACAACTTGTTTACCTAGGTATTTATTTTTCCAAAAGATATAACATTTTATTTTTCATGGCCATTTTCACTTGGCATTTCTTTCACATACAAGATATAGCATTTCATTTTTCATATTTTGTATTCATGGCAGCACTAAAAGTTTCAGGTTTAGCCAACACAGCTTTAGTGACTAGGGGGAATTCTCAAGGAACTCCAACTCACCATAGGTAAGTTTTGTCACCAACTCAGAGCCGAGACACAATAAACAGGGAAGCTCATCCAATACAGAGGCTACAGTGGGGGAAGATCCTCCATGCCACTAGTCAAGTAGTAAGTCAGGGTAATAATCTAAAAGGTAGGCCACGGATGGATGAAGACAATGAAATGATGGAGCCAACACTAGCAAGCTAGAGTATGGTGTAATGATCACCTCTATTCTCCCTAAGGAGGGTATGTACCAATGAGTATGAATAGTGAACTTCTAAGTCTGAGTAGGGACAATATAATATAAATAATAGGTCAACCAGGTCCATGTATCTATATGATCGCCAGATCATGACACTAAGTGCTAAGACATGCTATAAGAATAAGTATAAAAGCAATCTAACCATAACACAATAATATACCTGCTGAGTCATATACCTGAATGCACATCAACCTGTACCATCATCTGTCCTCTGGAACTGCTGCTGTAACTCTGGGCACTACTGACTGCTCTGTACCAATGGTATAATGGCTATATCGGGCATCTCTCTGAGTGTCCTGAAACTCAGTCATGGCATGGGGAATATAACTGCTGTCCACAATCTGATAGTGATCCAATATAAATGCTCATCTCGGCATCTCAAATGCAAGGGAACTGGCTGAATAGTGTACTGGAATGAGAAAAATAATGTATGGTAGCCCGGCTACTATATATGTGATAACAGTTCCATCGTGCAACACTTCTTACAATTTCATAAGGCATTGATTTTATTCATATGACCCTATGTCTGATGAAGATGAATGTTTCATACCACCAAAGGCTAATCCTATGAATGAATTAGAAATATTGAGAGCAACATGTAAAACCTTGCCTCAACAATATCAAGCATATCTTGCTTTGAAGGGAGATACACAAAAGGCCATTCCTTTTGAAGACTATGTCGATTGGATGTTTGTATATAGGCCCAAGAATGAAGATGTGGAGTTAGTGAAGAAAGTTATATGCCCTTCTTTAAAAATACCTTGGAGAGAAAATCATATATGTTTGAGTGAAAAGGGAAGTACTTGGGCATAATCCCTAAAAATCATTGTGAGGAGTACCACAGGAACCCCGAAGTAGCTGGCCCATTGAGAGGACCTTCCAGTGAAAAGGGCAACAACCCCTACCTGATTGACTAATTCCCACCCGTGAGGTAAACCAAGAGTTGTCGTTTGTGGCAAAGCGGTTATCAGTTTTACCTTAGCCGTGGAGTGAGGAGTCCTTCCCCAATACACAAGCCGTCAAACAGCATTGGTAGCCGAGTGAAACCCCTGAACTGTTAGGAAGTCGAGCATACCTGGGGTCCATATCTATTTTCAACTGAACTGTTGTCGATCCATTCTGAGCCGTTCAGATCCAGTCGTTTCAGATCCAGCCATTTTCGATCCATTCGGAGTCGTTTCAGATCCATTCTGAATATATATATATATATATATATATATATATATATATATCACCATATCTCCCTTGTTTTAATTATGTTTCCCCTGAAACTTCACTGACACCCCTGCAATCCCATTCTGCCTATTTCATTATTGAGGACCTTATCCCAAATTCCACTTCCCAAAACCAGAAATCCCACATTTGTCTATTTTTAGGGTTTGCCATAACTTCTTCGATTTTCACTCAATCGCCTTCAAATTTTGCCACCGTGTTCATTCCCTATTTCTACTCCTTTGTCCTTCTCTGACAAATTTTTCCATTCTTTCACCTCGCTTCTGAAATCCTCATTTTCTGCTTCCCTGTCCATTCGAAAGTGTCCAAAACCTAGTCAAACCCCAATTACCCATCAGAGTTTTTCCCAAATCCAAATTTCCCTTTACTAAATAAGCTTTTGTTTGTGTTTTTCTACCCATTCCCCCCCCAAAAAAAAAAACTCCTGGTTATGGTTGTCACCCGTGCAGGAGCAAAAACCATGGAGGAAGCACTTGCAGCCATCCAAACCAAACTCTAGGATCTGGATGAAAAATTTATCGGCCTCCATCTCCATCTTGAGCATTCAGCCATGAACAACAAACGACAATCCAACTCTTCATCAGACAATGGGTTCTCTTCTTCCAACAATTTTCGTGGTCCGAAACTTGATTTTCCTTGCTTCAATAGTACTGATTCGACTGGATGGATCTATCGTGCAGAATAGTATTTCAATCTGCATAATACTTTTGATGTCACCAAAGTTCCACTTGCATCCTTTCATTTGGAACAGGAAGCTCTTCAATGGTACCGTTGGTACATCAAGGCTTATGAAGAGCCAAAATGGCCAGATTTTTTCCAGCTCCTTTTGCAACGATTTGGTCCTAGTGCTTTTGATGACTTCAGAGGATCCCTCACTAAACTTTGCCAAATTGGCACTATGAGAGAGTATCAGACAGAATTTGAGAAATTAGCCAATCACACAGAAGGATTGTCTGATGAATTCTACAGGAGTTGTTTTATCAGTGGTCTTAAGCATGAAATCCGCTCAGAGGTTAAAATGTTTTGTCCAAACACAATGATGGAAGCCCTGGGGTTGGCTAAGTTGGTAGAAGACAAGATTGCAGCCCAACAACACTCCAAACCCACTTTTGTTCCCTTCCGAAATATGGGTTCTCAATGACCTCCCATCCCGTCAGCTCCTCGCCCAACTCCTATCAAGCATTTGTCTGAAACAGAGATGCAGGCACGCAGAGAAAAAGGGCTTTGTTATAATTGTGATGAGAAATTCACTCAGGGACATCGATGTGTTCAGCAAAAGCTCTATCTCTTGGATGTGGATTCTCCGCCTGCCTCTGAAATTGGTGAAGAAGCTCCAACTATAATGGATGGATCGGGTCAACATTCAGGAGCCACCTATTGACCCTCCATCTCAGGAAGACCACCCAGATATATCTCTCCATGCTTTAGCCGGAATCACCACCCCCCAAACAATGCGGTTCAAGGGTTACTTCAAGAAGCGTCCTCTTACAATACTCATTGATTCTGGTAGCACTCATAACTTCATTGACCCTTGGATCGCCAAACAAGTTGATTGTTTTGTCCATCCTTGCTCCAACTTTGAAGTCATGGTTGCCAATGGGGGCACCTTACCTTGTAAGAGAAAGTGTCACAATGTGCGTATCTCTCTGGAGGATTATAACCTGCGCTCTGACATGTTTTCCTTGTCCTTAGGCGGATGTGATGTGGTTTTGGGCGTTCAATGGTTACCCACACTTGGCCCCATATTATGGGATTTTGCTGAACTTTGGATGCAGTTTTCAGTCAATGGGACACAACACAAATTTACGGGCTTGCAACCAAGGTCTCTCCGCATCATCAGTTCACATCGGCTGGAAAATATCCTTAAGAAGAATTCAAATGGTGTCATCGCTCAGCTCCATTCCATTCAGATGCACCCATCAATGGTCTCCACTACTTCCTTGGATAGATATGCAGGAGTCTTTGCTAAACCAGTGGGCTTGACGCCTTCAAGAGACCTTTCCGGTAAGCATTTAGTTGCATCTACATCTCAGCAAGAAATGATGGCTATTTTGCATGCAGTACAGAAGTGGCAGCCATCACTATTAGGGAATTATTTCTGCATCAGGACTGATCTCCAGATTCTGGAAAATTTCCTGGAACAACGGGTCTCCTCCCCAGCACACCTGAAATGGGTTATCCAACTCATGGGTTATGACTATGCGATCACTTACAAGAAGGGTAAGGATAATATGGTGGCAAATGCTCCTTCTCGCAAATTTGATGACCCAGTTTCTCTGCTTGTTCCAAATTGGTTGCAATCTGTTCAACAGGGCTATCTCTTCTATGAACTCCATGCTTCTTCATCGATAGGGCACTCTGGGTTCCTCCAAACGTATGACCGGGGACAATGTAACTTCTTTTGGTAGGGATTGAAAATGACATTTCAACAGATGGTGGCTGACTGTGATACTTCCAAGGTCAATAAGGGTGAAACGACCCTCCTTTCGGGACTGCTCGGACCCTTGCCCATCCCTACACATATTTGGACAACTAATTCTATGGATTTCCTAGAAGCGCTCCGATGGTACAATACGACATCTAAAAGGACACCATATGAAGCAGTTTATGGACAGACACTGCCAGTTCTTCTTCCATACACCCTCAGTAGCTCCCTAGTTTAGGCAGTTGAATCGGTTCTTCAAGACCGCGATCAGATTCTTCTCATTCTGCAGGACAATCTTCACATGGAAAGAATTCGACTGCAACAACTAGCCGAGCAGCACCGTTTTGAGCACACTTTTCACACAGTTTATATGGTTCTTCTTCGTCTACAGCATTCCAAGCAATCCTCCCTGAAACTCAAAAGGCGTCAGTGGCCCGGAATGCAATCCGAGGATGCTACATGGGAACCACTCCTTTAGATTCTGCATCCATTTCCACATCTAAAGCTTTGAGGACAAAGCCTTTTCTAAGGGAGAGGGGATGTTAGGAACCCGTGTCAACCCTTCTCTTTACTTTGTTAGTATATTGTTGTTGGACGCATATGCTTTGTAAGTCATCCCATAGTATTTGTTGATCCATAGTTTGTATTAGCCCATGGTATTGACCCATAGTATTGGACGCATATGCTTTGTAAGTCGTCCCATAGTATTATATGTCCCATGGTATTGACCCATAGTATTGGGCATAGACTTAGTATATAAGTGTGTGTTGAGGCCAATGAAGGTACCGTGAAGTTATTTGTATTGAGCTTGCTCAAAGGAGGTGTCCCCCTCGAAGTGGCCCGCGATCAATAAAGCGATTCCGAGTTCTTTTATTTCTGCTATCTCGTGTATTTTCATTAATTAATTGTTGCAGGTTCTTCACAGATACAAGCACTTGATGTGGTGGAAGAGGAACTTGAGATGACTCTTGATGATGGTTATGCACTTTTTGAAGAAGTGCATGATTTCTTTACCTTGGAACCAACCTATGGGAAAAGTTTCACACTTTTGAGGGAGGTGCATGATCCTACCCCTATGTATCCTTCACATGATGAAACTTATGCACTTTCTGATCATTTGGGTGAGTTTTTTCATTCTCCTACATCCTACACTTCCATATTTTGTGGCATTCATCCTAATAAAGTATGGGTGAAAGGGTTCTTTCTGATGGTTCCCCATGAGGAGTACAAAACTCCTATATCTCCTTTTGATGATGACATGATTAGAGCACCTTAATATTTACATTTGAAGAAGCATCCTTTGTTACCTTATGATGATACACATCTACATGGATGCACTTATGATGTTCACTTGAGTCACTTGAAGACTCATGATTTTCCTTGCTCCTTGTTTAGTTCATTTGATGTTGGAGGAACTTCATCCAATACTTGGGTGAAGAAATATATGATTGAAGCAAATTATTATTGGAAGCAACATCCCTTTTTATTTCTTGATGATACGCATATTCATGGGTGTCTTGATGATACGCATATTATTGGAAGCAACATCCCTTTTTTCTTTGCTCCTTACTTGGTTCAGATTTTAGTGGAGGTTCCTCATTCACTTCTCGGATGAAAGAACACATGGCTGATTATTTTGTTGCATCTTACATTCTTTTGGAGCGACATGGACATATTTTCTTGTTGGATGATTCTTACTCTTTTGGTGATGAGACATGGGACTTTCACCCTTGTCCTTTGAGCTTCAATGGTATCACTCTTGATTCTTGTGTGCATTTGGAAGATGAGGACTATCTAGTTGATTGGGGGAGACTTTTTTGCATTCAACCTCACTTTGAGGATATGTATTTCATGATGGAGAGTCTCTCTTGGTCTTGGCCCAACCTTGAAGAAGTTCATATTTTGATGCAGGGGCCCTCAAAATTGCAATTGTGCACTAGAAATGTTGAACTTCCAGTGTGGTGGTATGATCTTTACATCCTTCCTTACATTTTTCATAGTGATTAATTTTTATTGTTGTTACTTATGCTTGGAAAGATGCATACGAGACAATGGGATCCTGGCATTCTTTGGAATGTTAGTTTTCTACATGACACGACCACTCAAAGATTTGTAACTAAGGCAGTGGGATCTGGGCAATATTTTTCCTGAAATTTTTTGTGGTAGAGCATTCCTATCTTTTGGAATGAAACACAAGCAATGGGATCCCAACATTGCTTGTTTTCAGTTCATTTGGAACAGTAACTTGGTTGTTGGCTTGATGGAGAAATATAACCTTCATTTCATTGAGTTCATTTATGCAGAGTATTGTTTCCGTTTCTTTAGTTCGTCTCATTGGTTTCAAATTTGGGATATAGAAGCAGTTGGAAGTTCAAGACTCCACTTAAAAAAGTGATTGTATTAGAGTGGAGCAGCGAAAGCATGGAATTTCCTCTCATAATTTTTCTTGGAAACATGAAATTTTGAAAATTTTGGCAAATTAGTGGAAACTTAAAGAGGTTGTTGAGTGCAAGTATGAAGGTTCAAATTATTTTTGAAACAAGTTGAAAGCAAAGCTTGGAAGGAAAGTAGGTTCTTCAACATCCATGTTTGAAATTGCTTGAGGACAACCAATATTGGGTGGGGAGGACTGTCATGTTCCCAATTAAATGATTTTCAGATAAATAATTAAGTTTGCCTACACAATTCCTAAGGGTTGTGTGGAAGAATTAAAATATTGACATTTAACCCCAAGGTCTATAGTTTCTCATGAAAATTCAATATTCTAAATTGATGGTGGAAAAATAGGCCAACAAGAGCCACGAGGTGGCAATGTCCCCGACATTGCCACCTACTATTGCGAGGGAACATATGATGTAGGTCCGTAGGAGGAACCAAAATAAGCTATTAGAGAAAGAATGAGCTATTTGTGCAAAGTTGTGTGCTTTCTCTTATTGTGTATGTCTCACTTGCTGTGTGGGGATCGAATAAGGTGAACTAGGTAAAGCATGGGGGTGTCCTGTAACTAATTTAATTTCTAAACGTTATTATGAATTGTAACTTGTTTGATATTTCAGTCTAATTCGTTTAACGTAATATTATTCAATAGTTAATTATCCTCATCATATTAATTTAATTTTCATTTTTCAATCAACCAATACTTTGTATATCAAGACTAATAACTCAATAGTTTATTGAACATCATATTAGAGAGTCTTTGCTAAAATTTATGCAATTATTAGCTTAAATATTTTAACTAACATATAAATATTTTTACAAAACAAATAAAAAATATTTAAATGCTATCTCAATCTCATTATCAATTATATGGCAAACTAAAGGATGAAGATGTAATGTCCCCTCCTATCATACCAGCATGATAGAGAGGATCATTACGCTAGAGCCGGGCATCTGGCCCCATACTCAGTAAATAAGCATGCTATTTTAAAAGACGATGAACATATGCAAATTCATAACCAATTTGAAAACACAGCGGGAGTAATTCATTAGCACATCCATCATTCATTCCAATATTCATCCAATGATAATTGCAAATTTAACACCAGAGAATACTTATCTCAATAAGGTAGTCCCTGAGCAACCAGCTACGCTTTTGCAACGTTCCACCCAACCGTAGGCCAGTGTGCTCCTAGATCTCTCAGCACCACTGCCACCCCCGAGCTGGGCATGATCTCCACAAGGAAAAAGGGGAAACAGGCTCTCACATAGCCAAAGATATGCCATAATCAGCCAAGCCAACTAGCAGTTGGGTTTCTCAGGCTGCTAAGAGATGGGCAAAGGTGGATTACTAGGCTAGTGGCTCAACAATGGAGCTATGGATACTTCATTGGGCTCATCAAGCCAAATCTATCCTCTTCCACTCTTGAAGCTCCTGCTCACAGGTTCAAATCCAAAACGGGATGCACTGAACAACAAAACCACAATTACTGGGCATGAGGAAAACGCTTTCCACAGTGGGATGCATGAGATGGGGTTTCAACTCACTCAGAAAAACGTGGGAACACAAAAAAACGAAATGGGAAGATGGGGAGAAACCCTGGGAAGCCAATCCATTTTAGAAAAACGTCCTTGGACATTCGGGGGCAAAAACGACCTCCATACAGTCCCCAAATCGCGGCCCTTCTCTCCCAAGCTACTGTATATGCAAAAACGAACTCCCAGGCATGGAAAAATGCAGGATTTGGATGAATAACGTGCAGGGAAAGGCCCAGCTAACTCCAACTGCGTGAGTGAGAGAAGACTGACTGTTCAGAATGGCTTTGGGCACCATTTCGTGGGTGTTTTCTTGCCCAACAAGAAAAAACACGAATTTCCAAGTTGATGGCTTGCCCATGCACGAAATTGGCTGCCATACTTGTTCATTTCCAAGGCATTAACTGCCTTAACCAATTTCTTGGGAGAATTAAATGATTGGTCCATAACCCAAAATGGGTAGTTGAGAGTTCATGGGCTTTCTCATTGACACATGGATTAAAACCATTGGCTCAAGGGTTCAGTTATTTTCCCTCCCTATTCCTTGTAAAGATCATGCCCCCATCTCTTTGTTGCATTGCGTAGCTGGTTGTGGGGTTTTCATTAAAATTGCATATTTACATGATGTCCGATTTTACATTGTGCACCGCTAGCACAAGAACTCTATGCATCTATTCTAATTTCCGATACATCGAACGATAAATCAATGGCGGGGCCTTGGACTTGAGCTCCTCACCATGACTAAATAACAATATTTACATCATTTACAATATTAATGCAATAGGGTCAAGCTGGGGACATTACAGAAGAGGAAAAGTGTAACCTTTTTTTTCCCTTGGTTGACATTAATAATTGTTTTAGCCAATAATTTATATTAGCTCATACTAAAGTGACATTTCTATTTCATTGTTGAACATAAGAATTTGTTATGAAAACATTTTATGTAGCTTATATATGGCCTGCATTATTATAAAATGGAGATAGCACGTGAATACTTTTTGTAAAGAGTGTCTACATATGTTGTGGCATAATTGCTATTTTTTCAGGAGTTTCAATAGATTTGTTTTTGGGTAGAAATTTGGTGCCATCTAGCTTCACAAGAAATGATAAAGCTCCAACTTTACAAGCCATAATGCCTCTCTATACTTATTATGTGCATTACACCTATGCCTATAGTGTGATATTAGTTGTCTTAGTGGAATAAAAAAGAGAATGATCTATGATGTATAAATCAAACAAAGAATTGCATTGGCATTAGTGCCAATGATTGCATTATGGCGAGAGGAAGGGACATTTGGGATATGTGGTAGCCAACATATAGAAGGGATCTAGGAAAGACCTTTGGGCAACATGGAGGTCTAAATGAAAAGGTGGTTGCTAATGAAAGTTGACATTAAGATATTGTATTAGCCAAACCAATAGCTATCACTCTAAGATGTAAAATTATGGATTAAGTAATATTGTTAGTCAAAAGATAATTAGAAAATAAAGTTGCAACAATGTAACAGTAGAAGAACTACCTCATAGATGATATAAAAGGGAATCAACCCCATTGTATCAAATGAATTCATTGTAACAAACGATATATCTTTTACATGAGTCCATTTAGTCCATTTCTTATCATGTTCGCAAGTTGTCTTGATTGTCTAGAAGAATAACTTGGTATCAGAGCGAAAAGGTCTTGAATCTTGTGTAGCAATAGACAAAAAAATTGTAAGCCGTTGCTATCAAAGGATATCGAACTAATGTCAAATCGTAAGGGCAGTTGCGCTAGTAGAAAGAGAGAAACCCAACACCCATCACCGAAGTTTGAAGAGACCACCTAGTCACCACTACTAAGAGTCGCATGTTGCTTGTAATTTGTTAAGACCTATTTAATTTCCGGCAGAAGAAAATTCATGTATCCATCAAACAAAAATTAGTTTATGTGTGAGAAAGGATCAGGCTTGCCATGCTCATTTTCAATAGATCTTATGTTAAAATCAAAGTGGCACAATAGAAGTGCTATTATAATTTATTATATTTGAATTCAAAATAGAGATTTTTTTAAAATTGTTATTTCCAATATTTATTTTCAACAAATGTAAGATTAGCATGGTTAAACCCCATATTCAAAATATTTTCCTAGAGAACTAGCAAAGAAACCTTTACCCCTATGCATGATTTGAACAAAGGACAATAAAAATAAATGATTCTTTTATCATTTGAGAGGTCCACACTTTGCAAACAAAGAGGGATGCAGTGGATGATAGATAGTCTATGTAGCATGGGTACGCGTACCGGGTACTTGGGTAAACGTAAGGTACATCTCCTGCCGTACCCTGTCATACCCCATACTGGCTCCACGTACCGGAGACATCATTATAAAAAAAGGGGTACTTATAGGGTAAATGTTACGGCGTACCCGTGTTTGGGTACTCCGGGGGTACGTTCGACTCAGCAAAATGCAATTCCACTGGGGAAAATATAATGACCGCTAACCAAATTTGAACTAAATTTTTGCTAACTACGTATGGAGTCTGGTTCAAGACTTATGTCAAGTACTTTGCAACACTGTTCAAATTCCACTGAGTATTGTCCAAATCTGGTAGACTGATTTTGCATTGATTTACCAGGAATGTTTTTATGGTTTTGCGTTCAGCATTCATGGAACATAATTTGACTACCAAATGTGCACATAAAAATATATACATATGTATTTAATACTAAGAAATACACTGACATCAACCCTGTATTACATTTGCAACTTTTTATCGCCTATAACAGCAGTACAAATAGGTGTTTAAAATCAGATTTCAAGTGTACCTTCAGATTACAGTTTGACTATTTGTTACAACTACATGGTACAATGATTTATCAAATTTTATGTAACTTCCAGTCTTCCACTTGATATCTACTATGAGTCTATGATTTTTCAAATTTTCAATGTGAATGTTCATTGTTCAAAGAATCATTGAATTTAGAATTATGAATCATGATTCATAATTTATGAAGAAATCTGAAATATGCATGTATAATGTGACTATGACATATACAGTACCCCAGACATACCCAAGTACCCTGTTTCAAAAAGTGGCGTCCCCGTACCCGTACCCGTACCTGTCCCTGTCCCTGTACCCAAGTTTCCTGGCAACTTAGTAGGTAGTTGTTCAATAGTCCAAGATGCTTGTGGACCTAGAAGTTTGGCATCATACCTTTACAAGGGTTATGAGACATTGCAAGTGCAAATGGTGTCTAATGATGATGAGAAACTTGGATCATAGCTAGGAGGCTATACTTTTTGAAGGAATAGGGAGCAACTTGAAGGAGTCTTATTGGTCCAAGAACTGTTTGTCATAGAGAAGCATTTGAAGAGTATTTTCGTTGATGTTTTCAATTGTGTTGTAAGCCTTAAGAGGAGGTGTTAGAGTATAAGGCTTAATTAATGTTGTTAATTAAATGATTAATTAGATAATAAAGTTGCAACGGTAGAAGAAATAAGTCACCAATGACATAAAAGGGGATCAACCCCATTGTATCAAATGACTTCATTGTAATAACCGATATATAGTTTACATGAGTCCATTAAGCCCATTGCTTATCAGATTAGCAAGTTGTCTTGATTGTCTAGAAAACTAACTGAAGAGAATGACAGCAAAATGGCAAGTAGAAAACAAAGCAAGAGGGAAGGAAATGAGGAAATCAAAAGAAATATAGATGACCTGTTGCAACTAAGACCATTTGAGGTACCAATTGACAAAGTGTATGTCTGCCCATAGAGGAGAAGAACACAGTGGAGAAAACGTGGCCGTCCCAAGATAGCATGTTTCTGGAGCAGAGAAGAATCCATCAGGCTTGCAACCCAATTATTGGGGCATGGATGAAAGATTGACACGTTTGGAAAGCCACATGTTTTCCCCTGCCTTCCTCCTCACTGCACTTCAATGAAAACATGAATTTGGTTGGTAGTAAGCCCGAAAGTTCTGATAATGCCCCGTATTTTTGGCTTTTGATCAACGGGCCTTTGTAGATGGTTTTATTTTTATGAATGACCCACTTGAGAGAGCTAGATAGTAAGCATGTAGAGATTCTCCCTTTTTGTATAACTTGGTTAGTCTTCATTGGGACAAAGATGTATGTGTATGCCAGAGGCTGTTTGTTTATAGACTCCTTCAGTTGACAAAAAAGGCTGTGTAAATTTGGTTTTTGCTCTTTGCACTGAGGTCAGTATGTACTCTGAACACGCTCAAGGTTTCGATCTGTTCTGCTAATTGGGGCTTGGCTAGAAACAATAACATTATCTATGGCCCCTTCATTTTATAAAGCTGTAATTTTTGTATCATAATGGAAAGCAAATAATTCATACAGATAAATATCATCAAAAAAATTGCAAGGACGAACTCAAAACTTCAAAGCCATTAACAATTGAAACAGCCAATACCATGTTGCAGAGTTCTACAGATATTCCATTTGCGTGCTTTTTCCCTCAAAAAAATTGGAGAATGGTTAATGGCTATTGCTAACTACAACAGAAGTGTGGTATATCCAGATTATAATTAAATATTACCTATTTGAGAATATACCCAAAGTAAGTGCAACAACGTATAAAGCAGCTTCAGCTAGACTGATCAGAGAAAATAAGAGAAGATCATTTTATTGATGTCCAACAAATGGCCAAGAAATAGATTAACGGGACTAGAGAGTAAAACTAGTTGTCAATAGAATATGGGGTGTCTATAACACTCCTAGATGTAAACAACTAGCCAAAGATGAAAGGCACGACAATAAATTGACTAGCCAAAGATGAAAGGCTCGACAATAAATACAGAGTAAGACGGATTGATTCGTGCACAACAACTTTACACCTCTTTCTTTTCCCCCTCCAAATATGAACAAATTGTAAACAAATGTGCCACGATCATTGAAAATTCATATGCAGTCCTTGTGGAACTCCCAAACCCACAGTGCATGGAATTGCATTTCAGCCCTGAGCTGCGGCATCTCAAAATCTAAATCTAGACAAAGATTTTCAACTCCGTGCTAAAGAAAATGGTGAAAATCACATCCGGACCTTGAAACAAAGCAAAGGTGGAGGCAATGGATAAAAAATGCGAGAGAATCAAGGCTAATATTCAGTTCTGCCTTGGAACTAACCGCAGGGTGACGCTTGGGTTGTAATTAGCCCATGGGCGAAGTAACTTGACTGTCCGGAATCGACTAATAACCGTCAATCAAAACCCTCTATATACAATAGAAACGAAATATTCTGCCATAACGAGTCCATGCATTGTATGTCTAGGATAACAAACAAAGTCTTCAGTTATCGCAGCCAACATTTACAATGAATTGACCCTGAAAATCATATAAAGGGGCAAATTTTGAATGAACTCACCTGGATTGCTTTGAACGCCCTTAAATGTCCCAGTTGGGATCGTTAAACAAATCTGTCTCCTCGATGAACTCTGACCTGAAGAAATTTATCACTATCCTGCCATGAAGCCTGCAAATTCTTCAAACCATAGCCTGCTAAGGCCGAGGATTGCAATTTTGTTACCTTCCTCTTCCTTTCAGAAAACAAATCTCTACCTGGATCGAGTTCTCTTTATTTTCGCTTTTGCTCCTTCTCATTAAACAATTTATGCAAAGATTGTTGGTACTGAACTGGTCAAAATAGGAGAAAGTGTGAACACCAACTCCAGTGTAACTACAACGAACAACTCCACAGAAGGTAAAGACAAATGTGAAAATGGAGAGGACGGTGGTTATGTCAGTGAAGACGAATGTGAAAATAGAGAGGAAGGTGGTTATGTGAGTGGTCCGTCCAATAATCTCCAGCCAAATTCGGATTCAGGGATTAATCATAACCAGCTTTTTTCAGGAATCAATCTGATCCAGCATCCTCCATCCCATTAAACTCCTAGACGCTGTGGTCGTCACACTACCCTGCGCCGCCGGCCGTTACCATGCGGTTCATTTGGTACCCTACTAAACCAATGGGTAGCGTCGAACCCTAAATCTACGACGATGGGTGAGAATGCCACTACCATTCAAAATCCAGTAAGCTCGAAATTTTGTTTCTTTAAAAATTCATGGCAATTTTTCTTTCTTTTCGCTTTTGCTCTTTCCCCATTTCTACGAAAATTTTACCTGCGTCTACATATTTGAAATTTATCATTAAACAATTTATGCACAGATTGTTGGTACCGAACTGGTCAAAATAGGAGAAAGTGTGAACACCAACTCCTTTGTAACTACCACGAACAACTCCACAAAAGGTGAAGACAAATGTGAAAATGGAGAGGACGGTGGTTATGTCACTGAAGACAAATGTGAAAATGGAGAGGACGCTCGTTATGTCAGTGGTCCGTCCAACAATCTGGAGCCAAATTCAGATTCAGGGATTAATCATAACCAGCTTTCTTCAGGCAACAATCTGATCTAGCATCGTCCATCCCATTACACTCCTAGACCATGTGGTCGTTACACTGCCCTGCACCTAAGGCTAAACAAATGGGTAGCGTCGAACCCCATCATCACGATCCCCATCGATGCTCCGTCTAATAAATCGAAGAACATCATCACGATCCCCATCGATGGTGATCAATACCACGCCGATGATCAATACCACTGTATTGGCACGCCGATGATCAATACCACTGTATTGGCACGTGAAAGAACTAGCTATACCATCCACGATGGAAGCCCACCATCTCGAGGGTTGTATGCATTTAATGCATATGGCAGCGTTGATGGTTGCCAACCTGTGACATTAACTTTCACGTCATAACGTTAGAAATGGTGGCAGCTTTCGCACATGATGTCGCAGCATTTGAATAAATGCGCAGGACTGCGTGATGTAAGCACTCCGCCCCCTCCTGGGATGTGGAAAATGAGAACAACGTCACCTCTTGTGACCAATAAAATTTTAAAAAAATATTAATTTAAAATTTTTATTTAATATAATATAATTTACATTATAGTCAAACTATATCTATCAAAAAATTTATAGGTCTTTTATAGCTTCTAGACCTGAATTAATAGGGTCTTGGCAAAATATATATGTTCCCCTTCGGGGACATAATAAACTATGGAATAAATTTTAAATTCTCCAAAATGAAGTGGCATTAGGTCCTAGTTGGACTTGGGGCGCATAAGTGGACATGTGGGGTCCACATGAGAGAATATTCCTCCTTTAAACATGGATCCATCCCAAAATTAGATTTGGAAGGGAAGAGGTAATATTCATGAAGGAAGAGGTAGATTCATAGGGATAAAAATAGGCAATGACAGATTCTATGATAACTATGACAAGCATTATGACACTTATGACAGATTCTATGACACCTATGACACTTATGAAAGATTCTATGACATCTATGACAGTGTAAGAGATAAAAATAGACCAAGAGGGCGCATGAGAGGAGTTACACATCTCCAAAGCATCCAAAATATTCCCCAATTCGAATTCATGGAGGAGTTGGAGACAAAATATGAGCCAAGTGTCATGTGGGGCCAATGAAGGGTCATAACCACCACTAATTCGAATTTCATGAGTAATTAGGAGATAATTTGAGTTCTAAGGAGGTAAATGAGTCAACTAAATTTATTAGAAGGAGACCAGGTCGAAATAGAGCATATTTTGGTCTTTTTTTATTTGCATATTTGCAATTTGGGAGAGCTTCAAGCTTGTCCTTGCACGGTAGATGCTCATCCTCCCTGCCAGTATGAACCAGTTTCGGTGGTGAGGTGCAAACCAAGATTCTTCCCTAGCTGGATTTTGGGAGAATCCATTTAGACTTCTCATATGAGCTTAATGATTTTTTTTTGTTTCAGGTCCCATTCCATTTGATTCGAAGTTCATCTCATGTACCTTTCTCCTATCTTTCTCTCAATGTTCATGTAAAGTGTGATAGCACACTCTTTGTTGCATATAGATAATTGAGGGCTGTTGTTTAGACCTTATGAAATTGTTAATGGATGAATAAATTTGTAATGGATAGATCATGATAGCCACATATCGAAATACTAAGCACTTCATGTACTATTTCTTCAAGTAACATTGATATTCGAGCTAGTTTCCTCACTATATTCTCATGGTGATTGTAGCATGTTTTGTATCAGTTTGATATCATACTTTAATGGATGTGTTTCCTATGATTTAAGCTGCATGTGGAAGTTAAATTTATGGCCAAAATATTGTATTCACACCCCTCAAGTTATACTAAATTTCATGACATTAATTCATGCTCCCTTGTCCACCATTTTCACATAAATTGTATGCCTTAGAAGTTGTTTCCCTTTGGGAGACCTATCCGACCCTAAAACATGATATAATGTTGCACACATGTTTTCCTTGATTTAATCTAACAGATACAATTCTCATATTGAATATTAGGGAGGTCCGTACATTGTTTGGAAGGGAAAATAGTGGCATACCTAAGGGGTATTTTCACCAATCCAATTGACTAGTTTTATCCTTAAAAATTGTAGACAATGAATGTTTATAACAGAGGTTTGGGTGTCTAAAGGTTGTATTATAGTGTCCTATATCCTACTAATTCTATTCATACAGAATTCGAAACCATTTTGGGATCATTTGGGACAGTTTGGGGTTTCACTAGTCCAAGGTTCAAAAATTGGCCAAATTGGGTAAACTTTCAAATTAAAGATATTACATATATGCACCCAAGAAACACATCCAAATGTTTTGAGGTGTCCGACAGAGGGTTTCCTTACATTCCACTTATTTATTGGAGTCATGTCAGCGACTGCTCTATTTAAGATAAGGTTTGGGAGATAGTTTTAACAGTAAACAACTTCTGCCCAAAACTTCGTCAGAAGAACTTTGGTCTGTAGTAGGAACCTGGCGATTTCTACCAAAGTCTGATTCTTCCACTCTGCGAATCCATTCTATAGAGGGGTGTGAGGGACATATCTCTTCTAATAAATACCATTTTGCAAGAGATATTCTTCAAACTGTCAACTCACATATTCACCACCATTGTCTAATCTCAAACATTTAATGGGAAGACCGCATTGTTTTTCATATAATGCTTTAAATTCCTTGAATATTTCAAATAGTTGACTCTTATTCTTCAATAAATATACCCATGTAAATATATAGAAATCATCAATAAAGGTTAAAATATACTTCACACCTGCTAATAAAGGTGTTTTCATGCAACAAAAATCATTGTGAACAAGTTCCAATCGATTATGTGCTTGCCGTGCTTTCCCAAAATCAAAGGGTGCATGATGATGCTTTCCAAGCATACATTCTCTACAAACTCCATCAGGTGGAACTTTCTTTGGGATACCAATAACCATTTATGAGTTATCATCATCTTTAAACTTTGAAATTTCATATGTCCAAGTCGTTCGTGCCAAATTCGACTTATGTCATCGGTCTACACAATTAGTGCAGTCGGTCCAATCATTACAATTGCTGCAATCGGTGAAACCAGTCAGGAGGAATCACAAAACTTTTAAATTCCATCTTTGGGATCTATATGCCCTGAAACAACAGTCTCCCCCCAAGCCTCCGATGCTCTATGATAAAGTGATCAATCCAAAACTCCATATTTTTCTTAGTCTATGTAAATTGAGAAACCAACAACAAATTAGCGTTCAGAATAGGCTCATGATAGACATTCAATATCTGACCATGATGACATTCAACAAATCCACTTTCCAATAACTGTGAGAGCGTAGTCGTCAACGACATAAATATTTTGTTTTGGAGCTCCACTTAAGGATGAGAATAGAGAAGCATCTTTCATCAGATGAGTACATCGAGCCTTCGACTATCCATTATGTCGGAGTGGTATGGGCATGTAATGCCTAAGAAGTAATTACATAAAATTTATAATTTTTAGCAGGTCGATTGATCGACTAACCAACCGATGCAATGTCCTCAAGGTGCTTGGCATTTTCTTCCAAACCCTTCATCTTCTTCCAACAATTCTTCTCGACATGTCCCACTTTTCCACGATGTCGATAGGTCTTCTTCATCGATGACGACTCTTTCGTATGATGGTCGATACATTCTGGTCAATGATACAGTTGACCACATTCTTTAGAATTTTGCTTGACTTTGATTTTGAGCAAGTGATCATGATGTGCTACCAAGCTTCCCTTCTTCAAGCAATTTTTGTTGGTATTTAATCAACAAATCACAGAAAGTATCAAAGGTAAAATCCTTACCATATTGCCATGACATCCAATTGGTGCAAAAGGAGGAACATCAAACATCATATGGTTTCTTCAAATTCATCATGATTAGTTCAATGAGCTATCCATCCTTCTTCACAAAATCCTTTCCACATTCGCCCACTTTCAGTTGTAACTCCTTGATGCGAGTTTAATAGTCCCGAATCTTGTCAAAGAATACAGGTTCCAAAGAGATCAACTCTTTCTCTATCTTCATTACTTGAATTTCATTAAACTTGTTGAACAACGACTTCAGTTTAGTCCAGACGACATGAGGATAGTCAATCCCACTTGAGTGAAAGTGAATCTCCCTTGAAATGTAGATTGTGATGACACCAACAACTTTGTCCATTTTTACATCAATGATAAGCTTATAATCGACATCCACTAGATCAACAATAATAGTCTTCATGAAATTCCACGGTCCTTTTCTCTTCAACAAGGTCTCAATGTCTGTTGCCTAGATTGCATAATTATGTCCATTAAGAACAATAGGTTCTACCTTGGAATCCATCCTTCTGATTAAATAGATATGATCAAAGTTCAAGAAGAGGTATTAGTCAATATATCTTCATCCCAGAGTTGATCAACCCTAGATCCGACTCAGTACGATTTGCATACAATAGGGATAGTTCAAAACCAATAGCTCTGATACCATGTTGAGGAAACTCTTTACCTTGAATTACAAAACATAAAAGAAATGATGGAAGGGAATAGTTTTCCAAGAAGAAAGGTGGTGTCTAAAGACACTCTAACATCACTTAAGCATAACACATTGTGATTAGAACATTAGAATTCATTATCACGAAGGATACATCGCACCATTGTTGTATATCTAACACAACCCATAGGTTTTTCCTTTTATAGTCTCCATATCTAACGAACTCCCTGAAAGTGAGGAAGATTTGGTCCACAAATAGGGTTCGTTGGTTCTAACGGTTTCCACAAAATCCGCAACGTCCCAAAGTGTAGTCGATTGTTGTAGTCACGTTGACTACAGTCTTATCGACCATTGAGTTGAGTCTTCAACTCTCTATGTCATTCCTCCAGTCAACTGTAGTTTATCGGTTGATTGTCTCCAAAATATATAGGAGTGTGATGAACCTACACAACCATAGGTTTCCCTCACAATTGTCATAGAATTCATGATCTTCATTAATTCATTAATATTATCCATAAAAGGGTGAGCCCTCTTTCTAGGGACAATTTGTTAATGCAAGATTTTGACCCTCATTATTGCACATAGGTTAATCAAGATAAAATATTAACACATGATTTACACCTTCTAGCAGTATGTGGCACCAACCACCAAATTCATTTAAAGTGTTTTGGTTGTTTTATAATTTGTCTATTTTAGATTAGAAGAAAATAAATACATAAACAAAGTGCAAAAAATTAAAATCCTAGCATAAGATCAAATTTAAAATTTTGGAATTGAAATGCAATATAACATAAACAAAGAGTGAGAATAATCAACAACACTAACTCTACGTGATACTAAAATTTGGTTAAACCCGCAAAATAACTTTAAACATATTAACCATATCCATGTTTCAAAACTATCTCAATGTCACACATGATTAGTAAACCAAAGTAGTGACACATGAAAATGGAGATAGATTTATTTAAATATCAACAACTTCAACATTGGTAAATCGACTTGCTAACAATGCCTTAGTGTTAGATACAAGATAGCTTGTTTGTCAAAATTGAGCACTTTTCCTTTTAAGTGGTTACACTTTTTATTGAAATTGATATCAGGAATATGAAGAGCTTCGTCTTCTGGAATCTTCACCTTTCTTTAGCTAGTCAACAAAATTTTAATCATTTATATCTACGAATCCCTCCCTATAATCTTTCCAAACATTATATGCCTTGTCTAACTCAAAAGAACTATGGAAATGGTGTTGTCCAAAAAGGGTATGAATTACACTCATCCCATGTTGGAATCTTCTTTGTGCCTTTCTAATTTTGAGATAAAGATATTAAATAGGCCTTTCTCCCTCACTAGTCTTTCTATATTATACTTTACCACAATGTTGTTAATGTGGGGCATTAATTCTAAAGAACATCTCTTCTAGTTGCAGGGATTTCCCAGTTAGGTCATTATTTATGCTCGTGGCGTGAAGGGGGGCATCCACTTTGAATGTTGGGATTTGGAATTATTGTGCCACCTTTGTTTCATCCTTCAAGCAATGATCACAGTGTTTCATCAACTCCATGATATCTTTATTTAGGCTCCTCGTTGTGTCCCTATAATCATTAATATGATGTCGATTTAGTTGATGTTATTTTCTTGGAGGCGAGTTTGTTGAGGAGAAGCTTCTATAAATTTATGATGCTATTGAATCAAGAAGTCTAAGCGGGCCCTTTCCATCTGCCTACATGATTCATCCAATCCTCCAAGTGAGTGGATAAGGTCGATGCTTCTTTGTAGAATTCTAGCATATCCAACATATCCTTATAAAAATCCTTTTGAACCAATGACAAATCATTGTGCATTCCAACACATACTCAATGAAGTTGTTAGTGTCATACCTTGTTTCCTTGTAGTAATCCACATGATGTTTTAGATGATTAATTTCCTTACATGCTTCTATTTCTCTAGTCATCTTGAGCAATGCCAGTTATTATGGTGGTCATTGTTACAAGATCTATATCTTTCATGTCCATTATCATGGTCTTCGTGATCTGAATTACAATTTGTTTAAAAATGGTATTCATTTTCTTATGTGTAGATTAGACCACATGTTTCTTATTTTTATGGAAGGTGAACATTTCTAGGTGTGCTACCTCATATTATACTAGTTGTGCTCCAACAAATTGTTGGAATCACGGGTTATTCTAACTTGTGGTGTACACACCCTTCATTTCTCATGGATCCCAATGAATCTCTTTTTGTTTCTATTTCAACCCCCGTGCTTAGGTTGGCACATTTTCACCCCGTGTGAGAACTATCGTTGAAGGATTTTTCCTATGTACCCTTTGTTTTTTTTGTCTACCTATCTAGAACTTCAGTGTTTGTATTAACTTGTGTGGTGTGGTTGTGTCTAACTTAAGCACTCAGAACTCTACTTCTGCCAAAGTTTCGAAGATGTTTGCAAGTTCGCTTCCGCTATCATTTTTTCCATTGCTAAAACCTTTTCATAAATCAAGGCCCTTCTTTTGACTCCCTCCTCTAGGTATTCTTCATTGGAATGTTCCCAACCTGTGTTCATGGTATATCTATGATCTGCAATGACCTTGTTTGGCTCATTCATCTTAAAGTGCTCAATTCTAAATATGTATTGGTATATCTTCCCTACTTTCATTAGTACATAATTGGATATTAGTAGGCTAGATACTCCTATAACAACAGGATATGTTAAGTAGTGTTTCTTTTGTTTTGTGTCCAAAGCTTCATTAAACCCAAACGAATAGTTTGAAAGGCTATCTATGTCAAGGACATATTTGGGTAGAGTATGAGGTGCTTTTGTAGTGCCATAGATTTTAATATAAGTTGTGTCTTCGTCGAAGTACCAATCTCCAATAGTATTCAAAACTTTCATAGCATCCTCTAATAGTTTGGGGAACCTCCTTCCAAATATCAGTTCATATAATGGAGAAACAAAATGATAAAAAATCCATTCATGCCATAGAGCATACTTGTTCTTCCATAGGTCCTAGCAATATACATGGATAGGTGGGCATCCAGTTTTCCAATTCTATCCCATTCTTGGGCATAGGTTTTGTCATACATACTATGTCTAGTAGGTAAGAAGACATACAAAACTATGGATTGGCACCTTCCCTTGTTGATTTCATTTTCCTTGTGGCATCATTCAATGTGTGATAGGATGGTTTCCAATTAATCATTGTTCCCTCACTATGATGTGGTTAGTAATGGGACTAAAGATTCTCTGATCTAAGCAACAATATTTTCTCAATAGTCTATTGACAAGGACCACTACATGTCAAACTATTCCTTTAGAGTTGATTCTAGGATATAATTTAGTTTCTCTAGACCTAAATCGGGATATATAAATTGTGTGTTTATGAAATGTCTGACCCAACTATTGGAAAGTGTTCCTTGACTCTTGACAACTTCTAGTAAAGTTCAATATAATTGTGTGCCTCATAATATGCTATGCATTTCCTCTATGTTTATGTGCTCCCCCAACAACTAATTATATCAAAGCAAGGAAAAATTGTTTATCTAGATACCATATTATGCAATTTGGATCCCCTAACATTTAAATGTGTCATGGCATCGTCGACACACTGGTCGATTGCATTGGTGAAAGATGGTTTTCCCATTTCATCTTTGTACATCCTGAAAAGATCCTTATACTCATAATAGTGGACAAGGTTACAAGAGGTGTCAATGTATATGGCTATAGTTTCCTCATCTTTGGTTTGACAGTTGAACTTGCGACACCAAAAAACAAACAAATTTGAACTTATGATATTGTCCTTAAAAGAAAAGAAAATTTTGAATGCTTGAGGTCATGTTTATATGCCATTGAAAGCAACCTTTATAGGGCATGTGAGTATTAGTTCTCTAGTAGTGTCTCTGATATATTATTTATTTTAAAGTTGACGTAAAAAAAAACTAGACAATCATATATTAGAAATCGGGCTCAATGTTGCAATTGTCCACTAATTGAGCAAATAATGAGAAATGCATTCAAACTCGTATTTGCATGGAATAAAAAATGTATCGAATGGATCCTAAAGATACTTTGGATTTGATTTGAAATGCATATGACTAATGTTGGAGGGAGGCTATGTTGTTCAGCCTTCGAAATCTAGTCAATGGCTAGTAGCGATTCTATTTGTCGTTCGAATTATGTCTTTAAGGACTCTTAGCAGATGTTAATTTCTATGCATTCCATGAAACCATAAGTCCAATCCCAAGAGGGAAATTTAAGGAAGAAAAATAGAATCTAAAACCTTTCAAAATCCTTCTAATGGGATCTATGCATATAAAACCCGGATTCACAACCTTCTTGTTTTTCAAAATGGCTTAGTTGCAAATTCAAATCCGACCATTGGATAGGCACTTTGAAAAGTTTCAAAGATCATATTATGGATGGCCTGATTCATTTTCGTTAAGCCTCGGTATCCTTTAAGCATCAAAGATTTTTTTGATGTTTGCAATCCCTTTTTTAAAAGGCTTCAATAGTCCTTCGAAATAGCATAGAGGGGTGAAACACCCTGATGCCTTTCATTGGAATCAAAATCAATCCCCACCACTTCTATGTTGAGGCATTAGAGAAAATCAAAGATATCAATTTCAACTTGGTAATTCAAAATGACTAACTTGAAATAGCTTTGATGGTGACACAGGTGGGGCGAAATCCTTTATGGCAAAGCTTTGAGGAATACAACCATTGGGTAATATTGAAGTATCCCTAAAAACATAAGTTCAAAAGGCTCCAATAATAACAAGGGGATCCTTGTTCAAATCAAGGAATCGATAGAATAGATCACATTGGAGTGTTTAGAATGAAATTTCAAAAGACTCATTTGAAAGGCCTTAAGGAACTATGGGTAATTCAAAAGGAGGTGAGTCACAAGGTTGTTGGGTTGGAGAACAATGAGGAAATTTGAAGGAATTCAAACTTGCAACCTAGTAGACCACGATCATGAATGTGAATCCAAATCTTGACATCAAGGCATCAAAGAGATATAAGTGCAATTCAAAATCAAGGAAAAACATTGTTTGAAAGTGAAAACTATCCTACTCCCTCTTTGTCGAAGATTCGAAAGGAAAGAATTATGAGTTGTTGGTAGTGAGATTGCAATGCAAATTCGAAATGTCCAGTGAGAAAAGAATATGGCACAACCATTCAAGAGGAAATTGTGATTCCCACCCCTAGCGAACATGTTTTAAGAAATCAATGAAAGTTCAACACAAATTCGAAAGACAACATTCAAGATTAATGGAGAAAATTCAAAAGTTCATAATTTTTCCCTCGCTTGAGGCATCAAAGAGAGAGATTATCAACCCCAATAGACTTCATAGTTAGGATTCTTTGTATTTTCAAAGGCACTAATGGTTGAATGCTTGTCAATCTAAAACCTTCAAACTCTAAGTACTTATTTCTCAAGCCAAGGAATTCGAAAATAGAGATGACATTGAGAAAATTAGAACTTTAGATCCTTAAAAAGGAACAAATATTTGAGGAAGCATCTTGTACATGGGCTTGTTAAGGGTTCAAGATAACACTAATTCCCCGCACATTTAAATGGTACAATCAATTTTGACAACATAGGGTGACCATTGCATTAGTTGGGGCAATGAATTTTAGGAACTACCTGTCACTAAATTAAACAACACCCATAATTATCTCTTTCTAAAGTTAATAATAGAAATAATTTGAAATTTAAGCCACAAGGGTTACCTCAATAGAGCACCATTCATCCAAGGCAAAAGCATCGATTTATAGGGTCAAATCCAAATGTGTCCTCAGTGCACATGTTATAATATATAAAACAAAAAATAAATACAAAAATTTACTAATAGTAACAACTACCACTACCAGCGGACTACTCCTAAATGAACAATGATATTGTTTACTTATTCGTTGACCTTCCCTGATCCATATTGTTGATGACTCAAATGGTCAAACATGTCGCCCCTGATGTCTCAAGACTCAAACTCATCGCTCCTCGATGATGTCTCAAACCAATAGGTCGAATCAAGATAAATTTCAAATAAAAAAGAAATGGTAAGAATGAGCATCAAGGGTAACCATTAAAGTCTCTATGGGGCCCGATCATCAATAAATATGTTCCCGTGCCCTTTCCCCCCACTATTTTTTCCTTTATTTGTGTTTTTTTGTTTGAAAGGAATCGATTCCCTTTGGAGGAAGCGTATCCTAACCTTTTGGAATCGTTCCCTGTAATGGTAATCAAGTCCCTATCTTACAAATACGAGTCCTAAAGCAAAAACCGAATCCCTTAACACAGGAAACAGATCCTCAACTAGGAATCGCATCCCCTAAAAATGACTTGAATCCGCTAGAATCTGAAATAATTCCTCGAATCCTTTCTTCCTCTACTATTTGGATACGGCTTCGGAGCCTCCTTGGACGAATTCGGTAACATTGGTCCCAATTTAAGAGCTACCCTTTTTCCAAATTATAGCACACCCATAATTTTATTTATTTGAAACAAATACAAAACTAATGATAAAATTAGGTCCCAAAGCTCAATTAGTCTAACAATCTGCTCAAACCATATTGCCACGGGTCACAAGTTCAAATCCACTAATGTTGATTATTATGTTTGTTGGTTAAATTGCAACCTATCATGTAATTCTGATCAAAAGAGGGAATACCACAAAATCTTCCTTGGGAAAAAAATTGCTAAAATTAGGTGTTCACTGCACTTTACCTCTTCGACACAAATTTCATAAATTAAAACAATAATTTACCTATTAGAACATCAAAGAATACATCGATCGTGGCAGTCTCAATGCACAAGCTTCAATACATGTCACCTTAACCTTAATAGCACATTCCTTAGTACTCTCTCTTCATGTAGTCTATAAAAGTTATGGATACAAAGTAATATTCTATTTCTGACAACTACCAACTTTAGCTTGGCTTTTAACACCTGTTATATTTGATAACTCCTTTATAATATTTGTGTAATACCTCATTTTGACCCTTAGAACATATTTGGCTTTCAATGTAAATGTTGTATACACACGATGTATGTTTTCCTAGCGTGGAGCTCAAGGCCAAGGTCCCACTAGTGGATGCTAGGTTTTTATGTAAAGGCAAGTAGTTATATTTTGTTATCCATGTGCTATCAAGCCATGGGACATTGCAAATGATGTAAATATTAACATTGCAATAAAATACCAGAGAAACTGGATATGGAGGAAACTAATAAGAGGGATCCATGTGTATCCACTAGGGAGGGGTGAGGGTTGTGTGATTGGACCATAGACTGCCAAATGTCACCCTTAGAACCATTTGACCTTCCTTGCTGACATTTAATTATGTTGCAGAAGGTGGTTGAAGAAACTGTTCATGAAGTCAATGGAGTGTGGGAAAAACCGAAATTGAGATGGCAAGGTATGGGACTCTGTCTTCCTAGTCCCACAAGCCACTCTACCTCCTGGGAATTCGTATTCCCTAATCCCCATTCCATTAGGTAGAGGCAACCGAACTTTGAACACAAAACAAAGAGTCGAGCAGAGAGAAAGAGAAAAAAATCATGATTCTAAGAATCCTCGATTTTAGTGTGCTGATTTCACCCAGAAATTGGTGTGGGAGATTCAATTCAACAGGGGATCTGTCGACCTGAACCCTAGAGCAAATTGACAGAAGGGTATCAGCTCAGAAACCTGTGAAGAAACCTTGTTTTGATGGTCGAGAACCCAACTGCGGGATAAAGTTGTTTTGGCCATACAAGTTGAGAAAACCCAAGTGAAAATGATAGAGAATAATATGACAGAAGGTAGGGTTGCTTGATAACCCAGTGAAGGCTAGAGTCTCAAGGATCCAACAGCTTGGACCTTTCTATGCCCACCCTGAAGAGCATTGTAGGGAAGGTATGGCCTAAGGGACTATGTAGCAATGAAGGGAATATTTCCTTGTGTTGGGTGTGGTAGGTATTGTGGGTGCCAAGACTGTCTGAGTGTGAATTGAGAAGCATGTAGCTCTGAGGTTGAGCTCATTGGCTTAGCATGCTCCTCCTTGTTCCTTGCATGATTGATAAACCCAACTGTATGTTGTCTTAGCATGACTGTTTGTGTGAATCCATGGTTGTGAGTGAGATTGTTTAGCCCTCCTTAATGGATAGACAACCTATATTGGTGGTGGTCTCTCAGATGAAAGAGTATGGGATGGATAGGGACCTATGGTTGGGCGGAACGTTTCTCTCACATAGAAAGTTGCTTGGACTGTTCATCTTATAAGATCAATGTTTTTTCTGGTTCTCAATGATACTAATGCCTATGTTATGTTAATTTGTTATTTCAAGTTAATTTGAATGGATTGAGCATATGTAATTAACCAATAGAAATTATGTGTATAAGCCTGAGTATGAGGCCGATTCATGTCTGATCCCTTCACCATTTACTTGTGTTAAATGTGCTGCTAATATTACATGTTGTAGATGCATGGACCAGATTTAGTTCCACTGTACATGTTTGTTATGCTTTGCACATACTTATAAATGGAATGCATTGCATCACTTGGTCTTGGGGAAGGAATTAGGAAACCCCTGTTGTGTTTCATGATCCCTATGTGGGTCAAATGAAGGGGGTATCCATGACAGAATGCAACCATAACTCCTTGCAGAAGGGTAAAGAGGTTTTGATGGACATTGGGACAGCTTTCTAGTTGGAAAAGGGGCAAGTTCAGAGTCCTCAGGTGTGGCAAGGGTCCACACCATTTCATAGAGCTCTCCAAGATCTTTCCAACGGTACCGATTTTTCCCAGAATGGTATAAGGATGAAGAAGTTATACACCTGGGAAGTTGGCAGTAGCAGGGGTATGTGATCCCGACCTTTTGAACCCGCAATGCGGATTGCAGAGGTCGGAGGGTCAAACCTTCGTATTTATATGTTGTGGACCCGACTTTCCAAAACCGCAAGGCAGGTTGCGGATTGCGGAATTCAGGAGGTGATTTTTCCCCGGAGTGGTGAACTGAGTTTCTGACTTCCAACTTCTGCAACGCGGATTGCGGATTGCAGAAGTCAAACGAGTGATTTTACCGGACTCGTGAATTTGAGGTCCCAACTTCCAAATTTTGCAACGCGGATTGCAAATTGTGGAAGTCGGATAAGTAAATTTCCCGGATTGGATATTTGCGTTCCGATTTCTGAATCCCGCATTGCGGAAGTTGAAAAGGTGTTCTTCAACGCCGCGTAATTGGCATTTTGATTTCCAAATCCCGGATTGCGGATTGCGGATTGCGGAAGTCGAGAAGGTGTTCTTTGACGCCATGTAATTGGCGTTTTGATTTCCGAATCCGGCATTGAAAATTGTGAATTGAGGAAGTAGGGAAGGTGTTCTTTGACACCGCATAATTGGCATTCTGATTTCTGAATCCCGCATTGCAGATTGCGGATTGCGGAATTTGGGAAGGTGCTCTTCGACGCCGCGTAATTGGTATTCTGGTTTCTGAATCCCGCATTGCGGATTGCGGATTACGGAAATCGGGAAGGTGTTGTTCGATGATGTGTAATTGGTGTTCCGACTTCCAACTCCCGATTTGCATATTGCGGAATTGCGAACCGAAGCCATTGAGGATGTGTAAAAAGGAAGAGTTGTGGATAAGTTAAAAAGAAAAAAATTATTAGACTTGTTCCCCCATCACTCAAAGGGCACTTAGGATATTGGGGACGTGACAAAGTGGTATCAGAGCCCAAGGTTGCAGCACTGGGGCTGCTTCGGCCAAAGTAGAAGGCATACTAGCTCTATAAATTAATTCCATGAGTTTATTTATGTTAAATATGGATGTTTTTTGTTTGATATGGTGTTTAATAAACGTCTCTATAATGCACAATGTTTGCAGCTGATAGCATTTGAATAGTGTAGCAAAGAGCAACAGGCAGGGAAAAGAAATCTCCAAGGAAAATGGTGACCATGAATGACGCTCAGGATCCTTACAAGCATGATGAAAATGTGCTAAGAGAAAATGTGCAAGCAGATCATGCGGAGACTGAATCCAATGGGAGAAGGGAGAAAATTACTCCTCTGAATTTGGTTGAAACCACGATAAGTTTCAATGAAAGGTTGATGAAGGCTCAGGAAGAACAAAATCAGCTCAATGTTGTTATTTTACAGAGCCTCACTGTTATGCAGCAAAGGGTAAACCTTGGGTTAAACCCAAGAAACGTAGGTAAAGAAGGAAGGGGTGCAGAAAGTCGCTCTAGAGGTCGTTCTAGGAAGAGAAATCCAATCCCAAGGAAGAATTCAGTGAGCAAAAAGCGCAGTACGCCCTCCTCAATATCTTCTTCCAGCAGGTTGTGTGACTCAAGAGGCCCTCGAAGAATTCCAAGGCATACTTCTAGTAGGTTTGAAGGAGGAAAGAGATCCAAAGGAATTCCACAGGGAGAATTTAGGAAGGGAAGGCCTCCCACATTTGAAGGAGAAAGCAATATTGGCCAAGAGGCAGAGGCATGGCTTCTTGGGATGAAGAAATACTTCAAGATCCATGACTACTCAGGAAATAAGGCCAGAATTTCCATTTACAATCTATGTGACAGAGATTCAATTTGGTGGGAGAACCTCATGCAAGTGAAAGAAATCAATGAAATAAGGATCAGTTGGGAGAGATTTAACAGGTATTTCAAGGAAAAATACCTATCATCTAGGTATTATGACAACAAGAGGAAAGAGTTCAATGAACTTAGGTTGGAACAAAAATCTATGGATGAGCGTGTCCATAAGTTTTTGGAATTGTTGAGGTATGTGGACTATACCAGCATAGATCCATCTTAAACACGTATCTATCAAGCACCGAGAGGGATCCAATTTCTTGAGTGTATTTCTTTTTTTAAATTTAAACTCAAGAAATTTGATATCTCTTGCTTGATAGATCCAGGTTTAAGTTTTAAGTTTTTATTTTATAAACGAACATCGATTTTTTAAATACTTTTCATAATATTTTATTTTATGAGCCAACATGGCTTTTTTTAAATCTTTTCCATAATTTTTTATTTTATGATCTAATATGAATTTATTGATGGCCGACATAATATAATTTATTACTTTTTACTTTTTTTTTACTCGTGTAACGTTACTGGACAAACGTTACAATGTCACGTACCCACCTATCTATCCATATTGTGGAAGGGAACATGATGGCAAATTCTGGGACTTTTACACAAACTCAGCCCATACATTAGCATCATATGAATAAAAGCATTGGTGTGTAGATACAATTAGGCAATATGCACAGCGGAATTAAAACTAATCCACACACACAATTCATGCCCATCCAGCATATCAAAACAGTCATCAAATTAATGCATTGCAGAAGTAAATACATAGACAGAAAACACTTATCTTCATTATGCAATTGTCCCAAGCAACTAGCTATGTCGCTTCAACGTTCCACCCAACCATAGGCTCTTCGACAACTTATACTGAGTCCGTCCAAAGGCCACCCCTGAGCTGGACATGATTCTCACAAGGAAAGGGAACATTCAGCTCATCCACAGCCAATTAAGCATTTCATTTGAGCCAAGCCAATCCATAGCTAGGTTTATCAGGCTACCCTTGAACCCTGGATGCTTACCCTCAAGCTCAAGCCAAAACAATGGATTACCCATTACCCATACCCCAACATACTCTTTCTTCTCACAGCAAAATGATCATTGACAGGGTTACACATTTACAATAGAGGTGTTCACAAAACAAGGTCCACATTGGCTCTCCCAACTCGTGGTTCACCCAAACGAACTGTGGAATTTTGATTTCAACCCTAGGGAGCAAAACCGATTTCTCCCCACTGGTTAGGATCCTTTCCAATGGCCTAAACAACCTCCAGGAAGACCCAAAAACGTTATGTTTTCTTCCCCACTGGTAATCAACACAAAAATGCCCCTTCCCAACTAAAAGATGAAGGGGAACACAGAAAACCCAGGGAGGAAAACGCCCAGGCAGCTAGAGCTGCGTGAGGGAACAAGGCAATGATGAATAATAGCTTAGAGAGAAATTTCGTGGTTGTTTTCTTGCCCAAGGAGACAAACATGATTTTCCATGCAGGGTGGCTTGCCCATACACGAATTTGGACAGCCATACCTCTCCATTCCCAAGGCATTAACTACCTCAACCAACTCTTGGGAGAAATCAATGGTTGGGTACAAAATTCAACATGGGTAGTTGAGGGTTTGATGAGTTCTCTCATTGACACTTGGCTTAACTTGGTTGGCTTAAGGGTTTGAATGTTTTCCCTCCCAATTCCTTGTAAAATCATGCCCCCATCTCTTTGTTGCATTGCATAGCTAGTTGTGGGTATTTTTATTAAAATGCATATTACATGATATTGAAGTTCCAATGTGCCTGGCTAGCACGCAAACCATATGCATCAATAAATCGATGGCGGGGCCTTGGCCTTGAGCTCTTCACCATGATTTCATAACAATATTACATCATTTGCATTATTTACATTCGAATGCAATAGGGTCAAGATGGGGACGTGACATACAACATCTCCCTCATACTCGTGTGTAACGTTACATGGACACACGTTACAACATCTCCCCCATACTGGGTTGTAGAGCACCTCATTTCACTCGGTTCAATCAAGGATGAGAGGGTTAAGATCCAGTGTTTCCTTGGAATTCTACCTCAGAATTTCAGAGATAGGATTGAATTTGTTAATCCACCAAGTCTTGATGAAGCCATTAGGATGGCAGTGCATTGTTGTGAGCAGAGCAAATGGAAATCAGAGGTCCACCCAGCATGGAAAGGAAATCCAAATGGAAGGTTTGAACAAAGTAAAAGTGGATTCAAGCCACCATTCAAAATTCAGCCAAGAGATTTTCCACAGGGTCAACAAGCAATAAGTGGAAACAAACCAGCAGTGGCAACAGAGAAAGCACCAAGAGGGCCACTTCAGTGTTGGGGATGTGGAGGAAACCATGTGCTTAGAGAATGTCCACATCAAAGGGAGAATCCCAGAAGTTTGCACAACTTAGAAGGAGCAACTACATTGGAGGATATGGAAAGGGCAATGCCTCGAATCTATGCAATATTGGATAATCATCAAGAATACCGTCAATCAACAGTGGTGGAAGTTGAAGGTAAGATTGATAAGAAATCCATTTTTGTTTTGATTGACCCATGATCTACTCATAGTTATGTTTCTCCAAAGGTGGTTGAAAGATGTTCTCTTAGAAAAATGAAGCACAGTGAGTCTTGGCTAGTTCAGTTAGCCACAGGGACCAAGAGAAAATTAAGTGAAGTAGTGATGGAGTGCCCCATGGAGTTGAATGGACTCCTCACACAAGTAAATTTGAATGTGCTACCATTAGGATCTTATGATGCTCTAATTGGTATGGATTGGTTGGAAAGACATAGAGCCAAGATATATTGCTATGAAAAGGTACCTGAATGCATTGATGAAGAGGAAAAACCCAGATTGGTAAATGGAATCCCCAAACAAGTTTCAGTAAGACAGATTTCATCCTTACAGTTGAAAAAGTTTTGTAAGAAGGGTTTCCAATTATATGCATTTCACATATCAGATTCGTCAGAGGACAATGGACTAAGGATAGAAGAGTTCCAGTTGTTTCAAGAGTTCCAATATGTGTTTCCAAATGAAGTTCCCAGACTACCGCCAAAGAGAGATATTGATTTCACCATTGATCTTGTTCCAGGGGAAGCACCAATTTCCAAAGATCCTTATAGAATGAGCACACCAGAATTGGTAGAGTTAAAGATGCATCTACAAGAATTAATGGACAAGGAGTATATCAGGCCTTGTGTATCTCCTTGGGGAGCACTAGTGTTATTTGTCAAGAAGAAGGATGGGACTTTAAGGTTGTGTATTGATTACAGACAGCTCAATAAAGTGACAATCAAGAATAAGTATCCATTTTCAAGAATTGATGATTTGTTTGATCAAATCATCAAGGTCTGGCTATCATCAAGTGAGGATAAAAGAAGAAGACATTCACAAGACAACTTTCAAGACAAGATATGGTCATTATGAGTTCACAGTGGTGCCATTTGGTCTTACCAATGCATCTGCTACATTCACGTGTCTCATGAATAGTGTCTTCAGCAAGTACTTGGATAAGTTTGTTATAGTGTTCTTGGATGGCATTCTTGTTTATTCAAGGAATGAAGAAGAGCATGATGAACATCTAAAAATGTTGTTGCAAGTTCTTAGAAAACACCAGTTGTATGCAAATCTGAGCAAGTGTGATTTCTATCAAATAGTCGCAACATTTCTTTGAACGTTTCATCATGGAAGTGTCTTCCATTGTTGGAGACAAGTTGTTTGGGAATCCCGAAGAGGGAGACGACGTGGTTGAAGAAGAACCATGCCACGGTTACCACTTTAAAATCAAATGTGGGCATTGCTTCGTCCCATTTGGTAAAATATTCGACGAGGACAATTATATGATGATGACCTTGGGCCGAAGCTGGATGACATTCCACAAAGTCAATTTCCCATTTGCAGAATGGACCAGCAGTGATCACTGGATGGAGTGGTGCGGGGGGAGACCATGTTTTGGAGGAAAATACTTGACAATTCACGCACTGCATGATGGAATAGACACAATATTTGAATACGGAGGGCCAAAAATAACCTGCTCGTAATATTTTTTGGGCAGTGGCTAATCTGGAAAGGTGGTCACCACAGGCGCCACTATGGAAATCATTGAGAACTTGCTCGACTTCTTCATGCATTAGACATCGTTGAAGATATTGATAAAAATTAAAGTCTTCAAAAGATGAAAATAAGCTTACAAACGTGTATATCTCGTCAGGATATTTCCGGCAACGTTTGTTTTGCGTGAAATGGCCTTCGGACGTGAATGTTATTGGGTTTTGAAATTTTGGAAAAAAGGTTTAAATGATGTGAAAAGGGGCAAAAAAGGGGGCCACGTGGCACACCCATGGGGTGCCATGTGGCATGGATAGGTCACCATTAGTGCCACATGGAAGCACCATAGGGTGCCACATGGACAATTTTAGTACCATGGCAGTGTAGTTGGACTAATCAGGGTCTGCCGTGTGGCAACCCTGTTGGAAAACGGGTTGTACGGGTTATCAAAAAGTATAGCGGTTGTGGGGATCGAACCCGCGACCTCTACCTCCGCCAAAGCCTCCACAGAGTCCTCCTAGCCATGATCCCCACAGGTTTTTGCTTAACCATAAGGGTCACACCTTTTATTTAAAGTTAACAAAAGGTTTGTTCGGAAAAAAAGGAGGGATCGAGGGCATAGCCCTCGACCCCTGGGAGAACACCGAGGCCATATGGTGGAGACAACGCATACAATGAAGAGTTAACAAACCAAGTCACAAGCCAACACATCAACGAAACCATCATGGAGTGCCAACGCATCAAAACCATATGCCAATACAACACAAATATATGCCACACCATTCAAACAAATGCAATAACGTTAACGTTAAAAGGGGAGAGGCCCGCGGGTTTGACCACGGGACCTCTGCCCCCAAAACGCGTTACAACTAGACCAAAGCCCAACTATTGAATTGGTATCGGTGGATTTTGGTCAAGAATTGAACGCGGGGAAAGGGGACAAAAAGGGGGCCCGTGGCCCTCCATTTCGCGCCCAAAAACTATATAAAAACCCCTTTTCAAACCACGAAATTCAATGTTGTTCAACGCAGTGTGCACAATTCCCGAGGAAAGTACAAACCATTAATGGGATCACTTCTCGAGGTGGGAATATGTACAGTCGATACAATTGCAGGAAAATGTTGTCTCGATTTGCGTGTCAGAGGAGGCCTCAGGAAAAGATAGTCGAGTTTATACTCATTTTACTCGAAATTTCGAGATGAACGCAATGGTGCAGTCTGTTTCTGGTTTTGACTAACAGAAATCAAAAGTGTTTCCAAAACTCATGTATGTAAGATTTTGAAGACTTAATAAAATCGGCCTTCTCATTGGAAGTGGCCCGGAGACGTAGCCCAATAAGGGTGAACTCCATAATCATCAGTGATCTACAAATTTCCGGTTTGCATACTTGTTTATTTGCTTATGTGATTGATTTAAGCATTTAAAAATCATCTTTTAAAGCCTTTTTATGAGAATTTACATACAAGTTTCACATTCAATTTTATGGTTAAAAAGATCCTGAAAGTTTTTCATATTAGCGACGATATAGGACGTCTCCGATGAGGAGGTATCGTGGTACCTGGTGGCAGATTTTGCGGCGATCGTCACGGGATAAGTGGGGAGCAAATTTATGGGTGCGGAGATAAAGGAGGATATCTCCGTACGAAGGATCTTCGACCGTAATGAGAAAGAGGTGCTCATCGGGTAACTGGTCCTAGACAAACTCGCTTGTGGTCGTGGAGGAAAGGTTTGTAATGAGTTCGGCCAAGGACATGGATTTCTTACTTTTCAGAATAATAAGTTCAAGATCAAATTCTTGTAAGATAACGATCCACAGTGCAAACTTATTGTTGATAAGCCTATGGCTAAGTATGTATTGCATAGGGTTGGAATCAGTGATGGCGGTTATTTTCGAAGCAAGATATAGTGGCGAAGATTATGTACAGAAAGGATGTCTGCGAGGGCGAGCTTGTCATCATGGGTGTAGTTGAGTATGGGTCCGGCGAGGGTTTTGCTGACCCCTTTTATAGGCCAAGAGTTGGCCAACAAAAAACTATATCCAAACGTGAACTCTCCTCCTCAATGAACTAGTTCCAAGGTACACTAGGGGGGATGATTAATGCCACCAAGTGTGTGAGGATCTGAATTCAGAATATTGGGGAGGATTGAGCCTTGAATTCACCGTTGGGAGTAAGTGGTCCCACCATTTTGATAATATATGCCATGTTCCTGGTGGTTCTCGGCAGGTTGGACTAGTACGTTAGCTATAGTGGAATCTAACGCAGAGATATATAAGATACAATATTTGTCAAAGTCTCGAGGAGAGATGAGGGGAGCTGACGATAATGCTTGTTTAAGGGCATCAAAAGCGGTTTGGGCATAGTCATCCCACTTAAATGGTAGGTATTTTCTGATAAGTTGTAAAAATTCATGGGCCTGAGTGGCATACTCGGGAACAGAACGACAAAGAAAATTGACCTTACCTTGGAAACTCTGCAACTGGCATTATGTTCGTGGTGCTGGTAATTCCAAGATGGCTTGAACCTTGGAAGGGTCTATGGTGATACCATATTTGGAAACAATGAATCCTAAGAGGCGACCAACAGTGACGCAAAATACACACTTGAGGGGCTTTAAGCGTATATTATACTTGCGGCATATTGTGAAGATCGTACGAAGGTATTGAAGGTGATTGCTTCATTTTGTGGACTTGTCTGTGAGGTCATCTAAAAAGGCAAGAATGATGTGCTCCAAGTCATTAAAACATATGCCATTGCTCGTTGGAAAGTGGCACCAACGTTTTTCAGACTAAAGGGCATGACTTTGTAGGCAAAGGTGCACCATGGTGTGGTAAATGCATTTTTATACTGATCTTGGGGGTGGATGCGTATCTGGTTATATCCGGAGAACCCATCCATGAAGGACAACATTTCCCTACCTGCACATGAGTCAACGATTTGGTGGATGAATAGCGTGGGAAATTTATCCTTGGTGCAGGCTATATTGTGAAGATGGTACGAAGGTCTTGAAGGTGATTGCTTCATTTTGTGGACTTGTCTGTGAGGTCGTCTAAAAAGGCAAGAATGATGTGCTCCAAGTCATTAAAACATATGCCATTGCTCGTTGGAAAGTGGCGCCAACGTTTTTCAGACTAAAGGGCATGAATTTGTAGGCAAAGGTGCACCATGGTGTGGTAAATGCATTTTTATACTGATCTTGGGGGTGGATGCGTATCTGGTTATATCCGGAGAACCCATCCATGAAGGAAAACATTTCCCTACCTGCACATGAGTCAACGATTTGGTCGATGAATAGCGTGGGAAATTTATCCTTGGTGCAGGCTAAATTGAGGTCTCGGAAATCGGTATAGACATGAATAGTTCCCTACTTTTTGTTAACTGGAACGGGGTCAGACACCCATGATGTGTAAGCAATGGGAAAAATAAATCTGGCTTGCAAGAGTTTTTCGATCTCGGCTTTGATTGCGAGGGCCTTAGAAGGGTGGATCGGGCGCTATTTTTTTAGACGAGGATGGCATCCGGCCACGTGTCAATGTGATGTTCGACAATTGCTAGGTCAAGACCCGCCATTTCTTCATAGGACGATGCAAAGACATCGCGAAACTCTTTAAATAGAGCGGTAAGATTAGTAATTTCCTACTGTGAGCAATAGTCCTCGATAGAGATCTTTTTGACAACTCCTAGTGTGATGGAGATATCAACCTGTATGGTAGGGGAGATATTGGCAAGGTTACCGTCTTCAAATGCATTTGGGGCGAGGATAGGATTTTTGAACCAATCAATGTGACTAGGGGGTAAAAATTATTTTGACTCGATCTTAAATTGTTGTTCACGAGAGAGTGTGTGTGGTTACTGCCTTCTTGTTGCTGAGGACCTATGATGGAAAGAGTCCCATGGAGGTTCAGTAGCATTCAGGGCCTCGATTATCTCTTCATTTGTGGTGAAGATGTATTCTTCTAGTATATCCTCATCTGAAGACCCGGGGTCTTCATCCCGGGAAGAAAGAAAAATTGAATCGAGATGCAGGATGTCAAGGTACTCAGAGATAGTTGCGGTGGGTGCTAGGATTTAGTCTTGAGGGGATATTAAGGGGTCTAGCACCTCATGATAAATCGGTGATGGGGGATCAAGATCAGTCACGGTATCTAACGAATGTGACGTGTTGTTGTCCCCATTGTGCTTTGTTGGTTCAGTATCTTATTCGATTACTGTAGGAAGGGTTGTTCCACACGGGGTAAGGTTATTAGCCAATCGACTTTAGGTTGCACGCAAAGTGCGAAATGCGGCAATAAGAAGACATTGGAACGAGTAGTGAGACATTAAGTTGCATGAGCTACATGGTCAGGTGGCATTCGTATGATTTAAAACAATGGCCTAGCTTTGTGGACGTCGCGACGACTGTTGGTCGGGTATGGAATCGGCCCACCATGGGGAGGGACTAGTCAGAATTAATATAGTATTGATGTTGATAGGAGCCTCTTCTGGAGATAATGGAGGTGAGGTATCTTCCGAGGGTTCGGTGAGGCGAATGGTTTCTAAGGCCTCCTGATATCGAGGGAGGTCAGGGAAATGATGTGTATAGTGCCCATATTGAGAACATATGGAACATGCATGATTTGTATGCAGAGTTATGGACTTAGATGTGGGCGATGGGGATTTACCCCCTTTTACCATCAATGGAGCGTGGGTGGTGCTAACAGGGGTATTGAGAAAATTCCTTAGCTCCGGTAGAGTAGGACATAGATTGGTTGTGGCCTTGCTTCCCGCAAAGAGAACACAACTGTGTGATCCTTTGATTGGGAGTATTGATCATAACTGGGGATTTTAACTCCAAATGGTCAATGCCCCTTGCTTTAGGCTTCGCATTTTCTACTGAATTAGATGTTGGGTTAGGTAATAGGGGACCTTTCAACTTCGGTTGTTTGGTGCCCCCATTGGTGATATTAGTGAAGGCCGATTGTGGTGTAGTTGAGGATGTTATAGGTTAGGATGTCGTAACTGAATGTGTTATGGGCCTTGTAGCCGTACTAGCTGAAACAAGGACAAACTCATAGTGGGTGACTGGTTTGGAAGCCATATCTGGGTCGGGTGGTGTGAGGTACCATACCAGTATTCCCAAAGTTAGCCCAGGTAGAGTTAATTGATCCATAATCGGTGTCCCTTGTACACCCATGGGAGGATACAAGAATGGGATTTGAAATATTGGTGGGACCGATGGGATCAACTTTTATTCAATTCCATGACTCGGCGATAGTGCTGATGATGGTGGCGAGGTAGAGGCGTATCCATTTTTAGCGGTGAAAATTGTGCACATTAGGCCATCGGTTGATGTAGGGATCTTAGGTGGTGGTCCCAAATATACTCCTAACAAATTGGAGTCCTTGTACATACTGGGCGCAATGTCAACATATGGTTTATCATCGCTCAGTACAGTCAGTAGGACATTGTCAGGGTTGCTTGTGGTATTAAGGTCATAGTAGTTAAGATGGACAAGGGTAACTACCTTCCCATTTAAGGAAAACATCATGATACAGAAGACTGAGGAGGCTACTACCTTCATGGCGTACATATAACTATGCCCCAAGAGGATGCTGTAGTCGAGTTCTGCATCGAATACTTCGATATCGATTATAACCATCTTTCCCCCCAACTCTATGGGGACATTTTGGTACAATCCTCTTCGTCGGGATGGTCTCCCATCATACGCATGAAGAACGATAGACGAGGAGACCAGCTCAGGAGACCCTAATCGTTTCCATAATTTTATGGACATAACGCAAGTGGATGCACCTTCATCGATGATACAATGATGGATCATGGTATTTTTAACCATGACTGGAAATTGAAATGCAACTAATGATGGTAGTCGAGGATCCCCTTTGTCAACATCAAAGGTCATGAGATGCGAGTTGGAAGGATCGACGACAGCGAGTGCATTGAGTGATTCCTTTCCTTGTGTTGGGAAAGACTGTAACATTTATAATGTGGGCATAGCCGCAGGGGATTGAGCCAAGTCATCCACAATACTATAATTGTGGGTGGCTTTCATGTAAGGGTTACTAGGGGTACGTCGAAGTGGAAATTTCGGAATTCATGGGATTTGTTCGGTATTTGGGCGTGGTATCTATAGAGGCCCCCCTGACGGGATAGGAACGTCTTCCACTTGGGGTGTGGAAGGCCCATCATAACCTCTGGCTCGTGTCTGAAGGTATTCATCCAATGTATAGGTATTTTGAAAAGAGCCATCACCTGGTGGGAGAGGGTCTTGTTGTTGTGTCACTACTCTTTGATTTGCGAAGGGTTGCTGTAACACGGTGGTTTGTGGTTGGGGAGGATTCTCTTCCCGAGGAAGGTTCACCATCGTCTTCTTTTTGGATTCCACTAACTGTTGGCAGTCGGGGATAAGAGGACAATGATGTGTGTAATGACCATAATCGCCGCAAATGGAGCAACAATAATTGGTTCTCAGGGGGGATTCTTCCCTTGTTTGGTGGGGATTTTAGTCTATGTATTTGGATCATCTATATTCTGGTTTTGCTAGGGAGGGGGATTTCCCCCTTGCCCCAGCTGCTGTTTCAGCTTGTTCTTACCTTTCTTCTTCCCTTAATTATGTGGGTTATGGGGGTTTACGACATTCAATTGCTCGAATTGTTGATCTTGTTGAACATAAGTAGGTTGGACTAGGTTTACCCCCATGTGGGGGGGAGGTTGCTGACCAGTTGGGCATGGGAAAGGATAATATGGGTTATATCCTGGTGTTGGGATAAATGCAGTTTGAGTTCCATAAGAGGTGGACGTAGGAACAGCTTGCGCCATTGGCGATGTAGGAACCGCCATTGCCTGGCTAACGTTTGGGTAGGTAGGACTATATGGTCCATACTGTAATTGACCAACTGATGGTGTTGGTACCGATGGAGGGGGTACCGACGCAGGTGACATGGATGGGTAATACAGAATCATGTGGAATGGCATCGGTGTGGTAGGAGGAGCCTTTCCTAAATGGGAAATGGACCTAATAATCCCATCCATCGAATGACGATCCTGAAGGTGTAGGATCCAACGACCGATGCCGAGGGGCATCAAACAAGATTTTGTAAAGGTAGTTGGATTGTACATATATAAGATCGAAATGTTGCACTTTCAGAATTGCCTCTTCCTCTCTTTGTAGAATGGAGGTGGCGACATCTTTAGCTATGGAGGTTTGGAGAGATTTGATAAACCAATCCAACAAAAAGGGAGGTTTTATTTCAATCTTGCATAGTGTGTGGCATCTATGCCACTCATGGATGTGGTCCGCGATGTGGGTGGAAGTATTTTGACAAAACTCGGTGATCACCAAGGGGGCTATATACTAAACCAAGGGGGATCACCACAAGGAATTAATTGGATAACAAAGCAACAATGGTTTGTGTGCACCTAAATTATAATATAAACAAGATTTGCAAGTTTTAAACCTTTGCATAGAAGCAAAGCATACAAATTCTTTTAAGAAAAACAAAGATTACACCACACCATTCACACATAATACATAGAGATTTACCCTGGACACCCTTAACCAGGAAAACCAACAAAACTTAGAACCGCACCTCTTATTTTCTCATACTCATTATGAATCACTCCCAATACAATATAGGTATTCAACAACATCCAATACCCTAATCTATTAACCCGGATTAGAAAATAGACCCCAATCCCTTAACTAGGATTAAATTACATATTTTTAGACAATTCCCAAAAATAGCCGAAGGTGTCCGAGGGATCTGTTATCACACCATAGTAGCAGGGCTGCTATTCTTGTACAGCAGATATCTGCACATTCCAGAGCTTACATTATTCCAGAGCATGGCTATATATATTATGGATCACTCATGATCAGAGCAGTATATTATTCAGATTTGTATATGACCTTGTGTCAAGGCTGAGCCTTGAGAGTTCAGATTGGATGACTGATGTGACCACTTATCCCATTACAGTTTTAGTTCAGTGCCTAGAGATGTACTTCAGCAGTGTTTCAGATGATGCATGATGATTGCTATTATGATGATGTTGTATGATCTATGGATATGTTCTCACTGACAGTGGATTATTATCTTGTTGATTTAGTCATGATTATAGCATGTGCTTGGTATATTATTCCTGATGTGGCAAACTATTTAAAATGAACTGTAAACCTTAAAATGGACAATTGCTTGCACTTTTAGGTCATCTAACAAAACTTACTGGTATTTCACCTTACATAGACATGGTCTTTCCCGACACCTGTTGTCTGCTAGTGTAGGCTCCATATCCACTTGTCTCCATCCATACATGACCTTCCTGTTTGACTTTAAACCCTGACTTGTCTCATTTGACTTCCTGGTACTGAGGACTTCCCTATTTTTCTACCTCTGTGTTTGGACCGCATCCCTGTTTATTCAGTGTCTCGGCTCTGAGTTGGTGACAGAACTTGCCTTTGGTAAGTTGGATTGTAGGCCTAAATCATTCTGGTCGGTTGTCCCGATGTTTGGCATTGGCTCGAACTCCCCCTAGTCACTTGAGATGTTGTTGGCTAAAACTGAAAGCTCATGTTCTACCTGTGGAAACTAAATGAATTCGCCCATGGAAACAAAAAAAAGGGGCAAGAGCAATGAAAAGCTAAAAAAATACTCCTCGAAGAGTATAAGAAAGGTCCAAAAAGCAATAGTTCTTAAAAGCTATATCTAAACAATTGCTGACCTTGTGAAAATATGAAAAACATGCCCTGGATGCAAGCTGCAACTAGTTGTGCTTCTCAGCACATCTGAAATCCGAAGGGTTATGTAGGCCAAAAAAAAAAGGCCATGGAAATAAATTGAATGATCCTAATGAACTTGGATCAACTTGATGTAGACATGATGCCTAAGTTGAATAAGCACTCTCTAAACAACTTATCCATCTGTGAGGCACAGCCATCCCCCGTGTTCTTTTGTCCAACACAGAGTTTGTAGCTTCCCCCTCTCCCAGTCCAAAGTATTTTTGAGTTGAGTTAGACAAGTCACACCCTTGGCCCAACCTTGCTACTAGCCTTCATCCTTCACTAGCAGTTTGACCATGTCCGATGGGTGAGTTTGTCATTTGAACTATGGTGCAAGTAATTTTATATAACAACGGAATATGTTAATATAATTAATGCCACTGAATGGAATTTGTACTTTGAGCTTAGCTATGGAATGATTAAAGAAGCATTGTCTTAGTCTACTGATGTGATTTATCCTTGATTATATATATTCTTGGGATCCGTGATGATGCGGACCATGTATGGATGATTATTGATGATGATTTATGGTCCCACATGTTTGATGATGATATCATATGATGGACATATGATACAGATGATGATTGATCCAGTCCAGCAGGTTATTATCATTACAGATCAGCAGATTATACATTGTCCATATATGGTGGACCCTACAGCTGGCCCATTAGGGCAACCCAGGGTGTATGAGTACTCATTCCTAGTGGATTTGGGTCTTCTGGATCCATTGAGACACTTATCTTTCAGTTCCGGGCACTTCTGACAGTGATTGATGCAGTTTTACACTTGTTGACCAGATTTGGGGCTGATTTCCCAGCCTGAGCAGCAGGGGCCCCGAGAGGCCGGTTCACCTAGGGCGCTGATGATGGAGGGGGTGGTCCAGCCACTTGTTAATACCATTTATCCCCCCTCCCGGAGAGCCTGGTGGGCTCAGATTGACAGCGCTAGCACCCTAGGAGGCAGTTTTGGCACTTTCACAGTTCCCGAGGCAGTTTAAAAATGGGATAAAGTGGTCACTGAGGAAATCGATTTGGGCAATTGAGGCAAGGTTTTGGCATTTGGTTTTCACAGAGGTCTTCCAGGTTGATCTCACTATCTTCCAGTCATTTTTCACCATGTGGGTATCTCCAGATTGATCACAGGAGGACATTTACTGCTTGACTGTCATGGATTCTGAGGACAGTTTTGGTCATTATTATTATATTGGACATATTTTTATTATTTCATTGTGCCTTGGGGTGAGCTAGCAAGGATTTATACCTCCTAGCCCCACCATGTGCCTATTTTATCATGTCCTAGTCATCATGAGGTGGATTATTGTACTTTATACCCCTCTTGTGGGATGACGTCACCCTCTATTGTACCATTTAGTGAGGGCGCTATTGTTATGTTGAGTGATCCATGTGATATTATGTTATGGATTCATCTTAGCCATTGATTATGTTGTGAGATCTTTTAATCTCAACCACTCATTTCAAAAAGTGGTTTTGAGATCTAGGGTTTTGGTCTTTATTATCCTATATAAGGAGGAGACCCCCTCATTGTAAAGATCATCTAGAGATTTTTGGCTCTTGGCTCTTGGAATAAAATTTCTATCTTTTGGAGTACATGCTTGGATTGGAGTGGATGTTGGTTGTTTCGATTGTAAATGCTATTGTCCATTGCAATGGAGGATCTTTTGTAGCTATCTTGCGTATTTGCCATACTTTATTTGCAGGTTGAGAGGGCGACTTTGACAAGTGCGAATTGGTGGGGAGGCTTGCCCTTCAAGCTTGGAAGAAGTCGTTTTGGGTTTGACAGGGAGTGGTTTTGCCTTTGTGTCAACTATTCTATGTTTTTCTCTCTCTTGTTTGCATCTACCTTCAATTTGTTAAACTAATTGATGCTTTGCTCCTTGGCTTGATAGGTTAGAAGGAATCTCATGTGGCTTGGAAAAATCGATTTGGCAAGAGGGCTTCAACAATTCTCCATTTGATCTTTGGCAAAGTAATCCTCGTCTCAACTAGCATTCATCTCTTCATCCAGGTATGTCCCAAGAGGTATGATCTTCTCTTCCTTGAATCTTCCATAATTTCTAGATCACAAAAACCCTAATCAAATTAAAACCCTTGTTTTTGGTATTTCTTAGATCTACTTAGATCTAGCCCTCTTTTTGAAAAGATATTGAAAACCCACCTCTATAGCATCCACCCCTAGTTGGATCTATAGTTTGGTGGTGATTGGCTAAAAATTGACACACTTTTCAATGTAAAAAGCCTTCTTGAACCTAAATCGATTTTCCTAAGAGAAGCTTGTTGGGCATGATCTAGCACATGGGTATATGAGATCCCACTTGATTTGACATCTAGACATTTGATAACATATACCCATATCCTTACTTTGGTGAAAACTACCTTGTGGACATCTCTCCATGTTTTAAGGGGTTGAAACCCCCTTTTGATCCTCTTGGTATCTTAAAACTTAGATCTACTAAGATCTAGTCACTTGATTCACTTGAAACTTTGAAGGAACATAGATCGGGGTACTAACATCCCGGATCTACATTTTGGTGGCCATTGGACTTGATTAGGTCCACCAAAACCCAATTTTTGACCCTCCTTGAGCAAGTCGCACCCCCTTGATTTTCTGAGTTGGTCCACTTCTAGGAAGTGGGTGTTTGAGTTTTTCGTGGATTTGGAATGCCCATGCCTTGAAACCTAGGTCTATACTGTCCTTTTGTCAAGATCCGCCTTGGGGATTGCATTCCTTGTTTTAAGGGATTGTGGTCCACTTTTGGTCATATCTTAAAAACCTAGATCTAGTAAGATCCAACCATTGGATCTCATTCAACCCACTTGACTTGGCTTCTAAGTGTCCCGATCTACACTTTGACATCCTTCTTGACTCCATTAGCCCATCCAACAAGGCACTAGTCCTTCTCCAAGCAAAGCGCACTCCTTGGGATTAGTGTCAAACTCTAGATCTAATACATGGGTAATCCTAGAACCAACTCCAACTTATAGATCTAGCCTAGATCTAACCTATAGTACCATCCTCACACCTAACTTCACCTTGTGGGCCTTTCTAGAACCATTTCACACTTCCCAAGGCAACAAGACCCACTTGTGTAAACACATGGTACTATACTTAATAATCATACCCCATCAAGTGGCCTAAACCATACATAGGTTGAAACAATAACTATCCATGATACCACCTTCAACCATACCTTAAACATTATGTCCACTTAGCCTTGCATTGGTTCCCGTGACTTATCATTTATTCACCCTTTGAAACCTTTGCTTGTTTCCAATCAACTGTAATTGGGGTATAGGGTCTCCCCCTTGGTCTAGTTGTATCTTGACCTAAAGCGAAGAGTGCCTCGGTTGACGTGACTCCCACATTGCATTGGGAACCGTGGCATCTCTTAGGTCACCTCTTTAGTTGCCTAACTCCTCTACCGTCCCGGATGGGATACCTCTAGGGGCAACTACAAGTTGTGTGATAACAGGATCGTCAAGTGCGTCGTTGATAGGCGCACCATCCCCCACCACACACATGCAAAGAGTATAAAACACACCCAACATTCTCCCACTTGTTGTTTTCTCTGCATAAGAATGAGTCAAGTACTCATAAATTCACAGGTTCAGGGCATCAATGCCCATAGATTCTCTACACCAAGAGAAATTCTATGTACTGACAGACTTTGTTAATGAGTCTACAACATTCTTCAAGGTGTCAACCCTTTCCAACAGTACCTTCTTGTCTTCAACCATATCTCTCACAAAGTGATATTGCACATCAATATGCATTGTATTAGCATGATAAGCAAGGTTCTTTGCCAGGAAGATTGCACTTTGACTGTCACAATCTAACCTTACAAATTTTTGTACAAACCCAACACCTGAACAGAATCTCTACGACCATACAACTTCTTTACTTGCATGAGTGAATGCCATATATTCAGATTATGTATTTGAGAGTGCAACTATAACCTGTCTCTTGCTCATCCAACTAATATCTCCTCCAAATAGGTTTAACACATACCCACTTGTAGATCTTTTGTGGTAAAGATATCTATCCTAGTCTGCGTCAACAAATCCATGTACATTTATTACTCTATCTGGTCTAGGTCTTCCTTGGTAGCAGATTGCATAATCTCTAGTTCCATGCAAATATCTGAAGACCCTCTTTATAGTTTTCCAGTGCTCTTTCTCTGGTTTTGACATATATCTTCTCAATACTCCCATTGCATGAGCAATGTCCGATATGGTACAGACCATTTCATACATCAAACTGCCAACCACACTAGGATATGGAACTCGTGCCATATCTTCTTCCTCTTCCTATGTCTTGAGACATTGGTCTACAGATAACTTTACACCTACAGGTATAGGGACATTGACCGACTTACTTTCCTGCATGTTAAATCTATGTAGTACTGTCTCAACATATTTTCTTTGATTTAACTAGATCTTCCTGTTTGCACGATCTCTTTTAATCTCCATTCCTAGTATGAAGTTTGCAGCACTGAGATCCTTCATGTCAAATTTGGAGGATAGCCGAGACTTCACCTCCTTTATGACATCTTTGTTGTTTCCAATCAGAAACATGTCATCAACATATAGTACTATGTTAATGAAGTGATCGCCAACTTGTTTGGAGTATACACAGTGATCAACCTTCCTTCTCACAAACCCCAATCCAAGTATGTATGTGTCAAACTTTTGGTACCACATCGTTGGAGATTGCTTTAGACCATAAAGGGACTTCTTGAGTTTACATACCAACTCTTTCTTTCCCTTTATTGTGAACCCTTCTGGTTGTTTCATGTAGTTTTCTTCTAGTAGATCCCCATGTAAGAACATTGTCTTCACATCCATCTGCTCTACTTCAAGATCAAACACATGAGAAATAAAAAGAAGAAATCTAATAGAAGTTAATTTTGCAACTGGAAAAAATATTTCACCAAAATCAATTCCCTCTACCTGAGAATATCCCTTTGCTACCAAGCAGGCTTTGTACTTCTCCACTTTACCTTCTGCATTTAACTTCCTTTTAAATAGCCATTTGTTGCCAACGACTTTTCTTGCAGTAGGCAACTGAACTAAATCCCACGCTTCTTTTTTGTCCAAGGGATCCATTTCTTCAAGCATGGCCCTCTTCCACAGATCACTATCCTCTGAATCAACAACTTCCTTCACATTTCTAGGATAATCATCAGTAATGGATAAAGAAAAACTAGACCAAAAATCAGGAGGTGAGTACCTTTTTGGTTGTCTTCTTTCTCGAGATGATCTCCTCAAAACAAAGGTATGAGGCTCTTCTTCTTCTGATTCAGCATCTGTTAGATTCTTCATCTTCTAACTTAAAATCTATCTTCTCCAGTTCCTTTTCCATTGGAGTTACTTCCTGTCTGGGAAGTTCTTTGACCTCTCTAAACACAACATCTCGACTGTAAACAGTCTTCTTAGTTACAGGATTCCAAAGCTTATAACCTTTCATACCATATTTATAACCAATAAAGATACATTTTTCAGCTTTATTGTTTAACTTACTCATCTTCTCCTTTGGAACATGTACATAAACATCACAACCAAAGACTTTTAGATGTTCAATAGAGGGGTTCTTACCAATCCATACCTCTTGTGGAGTTTTGTCAACCAATGCTGATGTGGGTGATCGATTTACCAAGTAACATGTTGTCTTCACTGCCTCTGCCCAGAATTCTTGTCCTATCCCGACACTGCTTAGGACGCTCATTGCCTTTTCCATCAGCGTCCTATTCATCCTTTCAGCAACTCCATTCTGTTGAGGTGTGTATGGAGTAGTCTTCTGCTTTGCTATACCATACTTCTTACAGAATTCCTTGAATTCATTCTCGCAGAACTCTCCACCATTATCTGTCCTCAACACCTTTATTTTCTTTTATGTTTGATTCTCTACAAGAGCCTTAAATTCTTTAAACTTAGCAAATACTTTAGATTTCTTTCGAAGGAAATAAATCCATGTGTTCCTTGATAAATCATCTATAAATGAAACATAATACATAGATCTATCTAGTGATGGAACAAGCACAGGTCCAAAAACATCACTGTGTATTAACTCTAAAATTCCCTTTGCTCTTGTAGCACCAGATGCAAATCTTACTCAATTATGTTTTCCATATATGCAATGTTGACATAAATCAAAATCTAAAGTGCAATCAGTCATACCTTCAACCTTACTTTTACCTTGTAATGCTCGAAGGCCCTTTTCTCCGATATGCCCCAATCTTTGATGCCATAGCATTGTCTTTCCTCTTAATGCAATTAGGGTTTTGTCTTCTGTATCTCCTCCCTTAGGAAAAACAGAACTGTTACATTCACCAATGATGGTTCTTCCCAATAGTTTGTACATAGTTCCATACCGAACTCCCCTCATCAATACCATTAATCCTCGAACCATTTTGCAACCACCATCTCCACACATAGTCTTTACACCTGCAATATCCATCTTTCCAACAAATATCAAGTTTCTCACTAGATTTGGAATGTGTAGTACTCCAGGGAGAGTTCTAATCCTTCCATCCTTGAGTTTCAACTTGACTCTACCACGCCCAATGATACTGGTTGGTGAATCATCTCCCAAGAACACATCGCCTCCATTATACTTTTCATATTCACAGAACCACTCCCTATGAGGGGTCATATGACATGATGCACCCGAGTCAATCAACCATATATCACGTTCTGAATGATTACCAATGGAAGCTACGTACACATCCCCTCCTTCTGAGGAATTATTTTCCTCTGTGGTAGAGGTATCCTCAAATCCCTTTCCTTTCTCAACATTCTTAGATCTACAATCATTTTTATAGTGCCCATCTTTACCGCATTTCCAACACTTCCTTATAAATTTTCGTGGGGATTTAGATCTACCCTTAGATTTAGATCTCCCCTCATCCCTTATTTTTGTTTCTCTCCTGGGGGCAACCTCTCACAGACAAGATATCCATGCTATGAGTATCCATGGTTCTCCGCCTCATCTCTTTTGATAGCAGGGATGATATTATTTCATCAAATTTTAAAGTCGCTTGATTAGCACTCCCTATTGCTACAATTAGGTTGTCCCAAGAATCTGGAAAAGAACACAATAATGTAATACATTTATCTTCTTCAGCCATTTAAATGCCAACAGAGGTTATTTGACTTACCAGAGTATTGCAGACATTCAAATGCTCTGGCACTACATCATCATCATCCATTATGAGGTGATACAGTTTCTTTTGCAGAAACAACTTGTTTACAAGGGATTTTGATTGATACAAACTCCCTAGTTTTTCCCAAAGCTTTGTCGCAGTCACTTCTCCAGATACGTTCAACAACACAGAGATCGATAAACACAATCAGATTGTACTCCTCGCTCTTCTATCTAATTTCTCCCAATATTCTTTCGATGTTCCAGTGGGTTGTGTACCCGGATCCACAACAATCCATTGTTCCCGATCTACAATAATATCCTCCATTTTGAGCTTCCATAGCTCAGATTTCTGGCCGTTAAATTTCTCGCTCTCAATTCTTGAACTGCTCGCCATTCTCTTTCAATGCACAAATCAAAGCTACAAAGCTCCCACTGAACCCAGGTTTATCACAGACCCAATATCTGTCAACCACGTCAAACCCTCAGCAACAAAGGTGTCCCCCTGAAACCAAATAGTCGAGCTCTGATACCACATCTACGTTTTAAACATGTGCAGAGAAGCGAAGCATACATATTCTTTTAAGAAAACAAAGATTACACCAAAACATTCACACATAATACACAAAGATTTACCCTGGAAACCCTTAACCTGGAAAAGAAAAAAAATTAGAGTTGCACCTCTTATTTTCTCATACTCATTATGAATCATTCACAATACAATATAGGTATTCCGCAACATCCAATACCCTAATCCGTTAACCTGAATTAGAAAATAGACCACAATCCCTTAACCGGGATTAAATTACATATTTTTAACGAATTCCCAAAAATAGCAGAAGGTGCCAGAGGGGTCATCAAGTGCACCATTGGCAAATGCACCATCCCCCTCCACGCACATGCAAAGAATATAACACATACCGAACAAGATTTACATCCATTATAATCATAGCTCTCCCAATTTTTTTTTCTTTTGATCCCTTCCATTTTCATATGTTAACAACACCTGCAATAAAAAACACAACAATCGTCCAACCTCACGTTTGCTATGCCGCGACATTTTTTCCATCAATACACAATTCTGTATTATTTGCTTTCTAGCATGTAAACTCTGTGATCTACATGAGATGCTGCAATCCTCTAGATGGCAGCTATATGCTTCAAGGAAATATTTCCACAAACATGATTTGCCTCTAGTTCACTAAATGTTAAAAAAACCTACTACTTCTCTTCTATATTTCCTGTAACTAGGTCTAAGCACCAGCATCACTGGTAACAAATTCCCGTGGCAGCCACAATTTGAATTCCAGATAAATTCTATATTAATCCTCTATGCATAGGAAGTAAATACGCCTTTCTTGGATTGACTCTATTCAACCTTCTCATGACTGGAAGGAAAATCTGTCTCGTAACAAAACTAAAGTATCGATTTGCTCATATTTACATAGCATTGATTTGACAAGAAAAAACCATCTAGGAATTGCCCATAATAAATCTATGATAGATAAATCCCAAACAGTTGAAATGCCAAACCACAAAGTATGTGTGTAATAGTTTTTAAAAAACGAATACTACTTACAGGTGCGCTCTATTCTTATTCTCTCAAGACCTCGTTCAAAGATCACAGTAGATATTCGATGCTAACAACATCAACATCCCAATAGGATCTGAAACGTCGTTCTTTGGTGACTGAAATCATCCCTTCTGAAACATCCTTCTTCAAGATGCACCTATGATTTCTTTTCAAAGCGCCCATTTAAAGTCTTTGCCATTACTTTCACCAATGACCTGGTTCACTCATGTGGTAATTACTGCCACCATTTATGCAGCCATAGCCTGGCTTTCTTCTGCAGTCCATATATTCTTAATAAACTCATCCATACTCATGGACCCAAAAAATTTCCCTGCCTCACCAAGACTATTCTGAAACTCATATAATGTCAACGAATATATAGAAGCATGTCTAGCCAATGGAAACCCTTCCATCTTTGCAGGCGTCATTGTGCTATGGGATGATACCATTATACGAGACTCAGTTTGAGAACCCATTGATCAAAATTTATTCAATATAATCTTCCAACTCTTCCAAGTTCTGATACAGTTCCATATATGAAGTACCCCGATGCGTAGATCAGAGCCTAACTATCAAGATCTTGGGACTCAAACTCTTCACATCACCTGTCAAGGCTTTTTAACTCCAGCATCCCAACTACGAAATCACAGACATATATCTGCAAATATCCGTAATTCCATGGTCAGCTCCAGCTTAGAATTCACCACCACCACCATGAGCGAGTATTAATCCTTGGAAAAAACTATCTCACCACGAGTCACAAGAACAACTGCAATTTCCCCCTCTTGATAACTCCCCTGGATTCGATCATCGGATCTTTCAGTGTCAGCCTTCCCTGCATGAATATGCGAGAAAATTTTCTAGGGTCTGAGAAAAATTCGGATCCCTGTAGCTTCGGGCTGTAACAACGGACCTATAACTTTCTCAAGTACAAAACAGGGGCTCTCAATCAATATACATTGGCTACTTCACGATCCGTGGGACCGACTCTGCACTACCCACGACTCATTATCCAGGCGATGAGGACAGCGAGCATTGAAGGGGGTGTCAAGTTTCCTCCACTTTTTCAGATGATTGAGGATGACGATGTTGCTGTCGTTCTTGCTGCTCCGGGGGTGGTTGTGTGGGAGAGAGCTTCTCCAACACGGCCTTACATTCTTGGAAAAGCTTGGAATGCTTACGCCGTGAGGAATTATTTATGATCTTGTCCAGGGCAGGGCTTATTACGACCCCCAGACAGGAATCCGAAGATAGGGTGGTCTGAGATTCCGCCATTGATTTCTCCACCTATCGAAAAAATATCAAATCAAAGCAGATGTTTGTGTATGCTTCTTTGGATCTCAGTATTTCATTCATTGCAGTGCATTACATTGAGTTTCCCATTGAATTGTGGGGAGATCTACATGCCACAATATCCAAAAACTGCAAATTTGAAGGCTTACCTGATTAAGATTTTCCCTTAGCTTCATCCATGGTGGTGTCCTCCTCCTCCTTTGGACATTATGTCTGTATGTATTTGTGTATATCTGTGATTTTTCCTTCTTCTATTCAAGTATTAGGTTTTGATAGCCAATTGGTTGTGACGATCAGATACATATCTGGAGGATTGTTGGGGAAGAAGCACCCAGAATAATGCTGAAAATCACAAATCTGCACAGATCTGAGATACCTCTCCACAATAGAAGGAAAAGAACCAGCTAGGGAACTTCGGATCAATAGAATTCGATCTGGATCTAAAATGCTAAAAGCAGTGAGCAGACCACGTCCAAAAAATCACATTGATGTATAAACTTATTGTAAATGTAAAAAGATATTGAACAATAAAATTGATATATGAGATGGCATTAATGACCAACTTTTTTATACTTTATATTATATAAAAGTATGAACAGAGAAGTGTCCAAATGTAAACCAATACAATCCAGAAAATGACGACCAAGTCTACATATACAGGAAGGACACAAAGACCAAAATAATCCAGAGCCACAACAACTTGACAACAAATAAGATGAATCAACAGAGGGACAGATCTGGTCCCCGGTAAACCGGCCCTCCAATGGAAAAGATAAGACAACTGCCGATACACATGAGAAAAAAGGAGAACTGAAACAAAGAGATACAGACTAAAAGGAGAACCAATCCATACTCGAGCCGCAAGTATGAATTCATCGAAACTCCACAAAATGACAGAAAACAAATTAGTCGCCGCAAAAAGAGAGGACGAAACCATTACTTCAAGTAACTTTATGGTTAAGTTATACACTCAATGCTCCTTTACATTAAATTAGAATGTTGAAGAACTTTGGCCTTCACCATTGTTGTTGTGAGCAATGCTTGTACTCGCTAGCAAATGTGTTATATTTGATTGGAATTTTGGAATGCAAGCAGTTCCCAAAAAAGTCTCTCTGATGTTTTGCAGTTGGCCCACAATGTCGAGCATAGTCAACCGTTCTTTTGGAGATTCTTTTGTGCAAAGCAAACACACACTTATGAGGTGACTGAGACATTTGAGCACCTTATCATCTTCAATGATAGTACTAGTCCTCAATAGACTCTTATCCACCACTTCCAAAACATAATTTGGAAAATTGTTACCCACCCATTTCGACAAGTTCACTCCATCCACAAACATGTTATGGTTGGGCTTCTTTCTGGTGAGCATCTCCAATAGCACTATTCCATAACTATAAACATCACCTTTTGTTGTGGCACGTCCACCCAAACCATATTCTGCATTGAAATATCCTCATCAGAAAGTTTATAATTTACAAATTTTAATAACAATATAAAAGTCATGACACTGCCTAATATGCTATTTAGCTCAAATAATACCTGGAGGAATGTAGCCTGCGGATCCCTTGAGTGCCTGTGTGGAAGTGAGAGCTAAATCCTCTGAATTTGCAAAACATATGGTAGCGATGCCAAAGTCAATTAAATATGCTGTCATATCTTCACCCAAAAGTACATTGTTAGGTTTCAGATCGCAATGGATCACTTGCACGAAGCAATGGTGATGAAGATACACCATGCCATGAGCAATGTCTATGGCTATATTCAACCTTTGAATCAAACTCAAACCACTTTCTACTTCCCCATCTGGATATAACCACTTTTCTAAGCTTCCATTTTCCATTAACGGAAATATCAAAGCTTTGGTTTGGAGGTCTGAATAAGAGGTTATGATTCTAATCAAATTTCGATGCCTAACTCTACTCAAAACTTTGCACTCTTTATCAAAACTCTTGTAAGCCCCATCATTTTCCAAGTTGAGAAGCTTGACAGCAACCATAGTGCCATCGTTTAGAGCCCCTCTGTACACTTTCCCAAAACTACCCACTCCTAACAAGTTGGCATCACTAAAATCCTCTGTTGCAGTGACGAGCTCTCCATAGGAAATTCTTTGATGTCCCACATTTAAGGACGCTGCAACCCCCTTAGGAATATGCCTCTTCCAATTTCCTCTCCACAAGAATCCCAGAAGAAAACATGATACAATAATGACTACAACAATAGGAATGATAACTCTTTTCAGATGTGAAGCACTTTGATGTTTCTGTGGAGAGCATGGGGGCAAACTTACCCAAGGTCCACATAGACCAAGATTTCCCATAAACGTTGTGGCACCAAGCTTTCTGAAAACTCCGCCTTCTGGGACTTCTCCTGACAAGTTGTTGAAAGAGAAATTCAATTGGTTGAGCATTGAGAGATTTGCCAATGACTTGGGTACTCCACCTGACAAATTGTTGGATGAGAAATCCAAGTCTTGAAGACTTTGAAGTTCACCGAGTGACATTGGAATTGGACCTTCAAGTGCATTGCAAGAAAGATTAAGGTATTCTAGTTCTTTGCAACTTCTCAGCGCACTTGGAATGGAACCAATTAATTGATTTGTAGAAACATCTATAGCTTGAACCATAACCATCTTGCTAAGTCCCATAGGGATAGGGCCATGCAATAAATTGTTTGAAAGGTTGAAAAAGAAAGCTAAATTTACAAGACTTGCAACCTCTAAAGGTATGTCACCACTAAGCCTATTATATGATAGGTCTAGCAGTAGTAAGTTCACACATTTTCCTAGATTTGTAGGTATTTCACCAGATAATCGATTCATATGAAGATCTAGATATCTCAATTGTTGGAGATAGGCAATAGAATTAGGAATCCTTCCTACAAAATTATTTTCCTCCATAGACAAAAACCCTAATCTTTTGAGTAGCCCAACTTCCTCAAGGATATTTCCTTGTAAACTATTAGCTCCCATATATAACCTTTCCAAGTTTTGAAGCATAATAAAAGAAGATGGGAGTGTCCCTCTAAAATTATTATTGTCCAAGGCAAGGAATGTTAAACTAGTTAGATTTCCAATTTGCGAAGGTATTTCCCCATCTAATCCATTTTCGCGCAAGAGTAAGTCTTGCAATTCTGTGGAGAGGCGGCCTATAGAAAAAGACAAACATCCCTTGAGGTTATTACTGGACAAATCTATTAAATTTAGGACGGAACAGTTAGTAAGAGCAGTGAGAATAGGCAAGCTCGTGGTGCTGCCGCTAACCAGTTGATTCTCGGCTAAAGAGAGCACAAGGAGCTGCGTCAACTTACCCAACTCCATGGGAACTACTCCGCTGATCTGGTTACGCGTCAAGACGAGCTGTTGAAACTTCGTACAATTGGAGAGGGAAGCAGGAATGCTCCCACTCAACTGATTCCCATCTAAATAGAGTTTCCTCAACTGGGTGTTCTTGCTGCACAACTCCACTGGAATGTGACCAGTCAACTGGTTATAACCGATACCCAATACTTGAAGATTGGTGCAGTTAGACAAGGAAGATGGAATTTGTCCTGTCATATGGTTCTGGCCCAGATCTACAAAGGTCAACTGGCTTAGCATACCCAATTCGGAAGGAACACTCCCGTGAAAGTTGTTTTCAGACAAATAGATGAAGGCCAAAGAGGATATGTTTCCCAAGCAAGCCGGGATTATACCCGTCAGATTGTTCCTCCATAAGCTAAGCCATTGTAAGTTGGGGAGAACACATAGTTCTGCGGGAATGTTTCCCGTGAGATTGTTAAACGGCAGAGACAAGTTCAGTAAACTGCGGCACCCACCCAGAGTGTGGGGAATGGAACCTTCTAGTTGATTCATTTTTAAGCGAAGCATTTTTAAGCGAAAGAGATTTCCCAATTGATAGGGAATGTGACCGCTAAAACTGTTATTGAAAAGGTCGAGTTTTCTAAGAAAAGAGAGATTGCCGAGAAATGGAGAGATTGTACCTTGTAATGCCATGCTTGAAACATTGATAGAAACCACTCTCTGCCTCCACCGGCTGCATATGACACCTGTCCATTCGCAGAATGAAACATTTGGTTTCCAAGAAATGATGGATGGATGGGAAGAAGTGAGTGCAGACTTGAATCCAAGCAGAGCCTCTCGATCAGAAGCGTTGTTGAGATGAGATAATTGAAATGTGGAAACCAGAAATGGAATGTGAAAGAGAATGAGAATGAAAAACAACACTCTCGTAATACACCCATAACAGCTCTCCATCTTCTCGTCCTCCAACAGAACAGAATGAGAATGGAGTCGTTGGAGTTTATTTGTTTATTTATATATTTTCATTTCATTACGCGCCAATCACGAATCTTGTAAAATCCAAAAGAATAGACCGATAACAGCTCTCCATCAAACAAAACAAAATAGGAGAATGGAGTTGTTGGAGTTTATTTGTTTATTTATATATTTTCATTTCATTACGTGCCAATCACGAATCTTGTAAAATCCAAAAGAATAGACCGATAACAGCTCTCCATCTAACCAAACAAAATAGGAATGAAGTTGTTGGAGTTTATTTGTTTATTTATATATTTTCATTTCATTACGCGCCAACGAATCTTGTAAAATCCAAAAGAATAGACCTCCATTAAATCAATCAGACGAATATCACGGCTTCTATAAAAACCAATAACTTTTAGACTTGCCAAAACCGCATTCACATTAAATTAAATTAACGAAAATAATAGACCTCCATTCAATTTATCAAACGAATAGACCTCCATTAAAGTTATTGATTTGCCAAAATCAATAACTGTTAGACTTTTTTTTCAACCACCAATAACTTTTAGACTTACCAAAACCACCAATAAGAAGAATTTATTATTATTTTTATATAATGAAGTCAACATAAACTTTATGTAAAAACGCATCCTGTTCAGCTGGTTTCACACTTTGATTTGCTCGCTTTTACAAGGTTGTGGATCACACAATTTACCGAAAAGAAATCCATTTTAAAAAAAAGAGATCATTGCTAGAATATGGTTTAGAAATAAATACTTGGGAGTTTTCTCTTTTAAGAAAGAGATCATTGCTTTAAGTGGATATGTTATCTTAATAAAGACCCGTTCTATTAATAAAATATATTTATATTTAATTTAAGTTAGATTTTATAGTCGGTGGTGTTTTTATATCTTACTTGAGAGTTGTCAAAATGATATATTCAAGAACTGAATTTCATAACTTTTGTTTCATTTTGAGTAGATAGTAATATATTATTGTAATAAGTTAGTAAAAATTAAATGATTGATTTATGGTAAATCAAAGATGTTATTGTTTAAAAACAAGGATCTTTATTAAGAAAGTTGTGATAGTAAATGACATTGAACACATTTTTAATGGGTGGTTCTTCTAAAAAAATGTCATTTAAGAATAATTTAAAAAAATTATTAATAGCTTATTAGTAATTTTCACTAAATTACTAATAAGAAATAAATGAAGCTATTTTTTTAATATAATGGAATTGTTTTAAAGAACACTATGCAACAATCATTTATTTGCATAAAATAATGACGACTTCAAACTTTAATAAGTTGGTCATACTTTTACCAAAGTTGCATCACACTTTCATTAAATTAAAGCATACTTTTATTGTTGTCATAATATTCTTCTAATGGGTTATTTTAGAAACAAAGTATTAATGTTTTAATGAAATTGGGAACAAAACATACAATTATTCAATAGCATTTCATAAGGCTTAATGATATTCTACACTGCCCCATCCTTACATTTTGGTGTTAATGTATACAACAAATCTCTATTAGCTAAGGGTGTTGAAGTTATGGTTGAAAGATTGTCAAAGTGATATATTTTATTGTAAATGTAAAAAGATATTGAACAATAAAATTGATATGTTTATAGTTTTCATAAAAGATAGAATTCAGATAAGATGGTATAAATGATCATTATTTTTGCACTCTGAATGTCAAGCAACATTATTTCATTTCAATTCAAATAAGATGGTATAAATGATCATTATTTTTCCACTCTTAATGTCAAGCAACATTGTTTCCTTCGCTAGTGTCTCCCATTGAATTTAGTTTTGAGTGTACTTGGGTTTGTTTATTTATAAAGTGATAATGTTGAAACTCCATGGATGATGTGTGAAAGTGATATTGTTGGATCTTTGGGTCTTCTTGTTTATATTTCTCAAACTCCATTGATAATATGTGCATCATGTTGCATAACCATTCCGCAATGACTTCTAAATCTCCATATACTTTCAAAACATTTACTGCATTTTTAATGTTATATATTCAAAATAACACTTGCTTCTATGTTATGTTGTCAGTAATTTTTTCCCTGCTATAATTTAAAGTGAATTTTGGTAGTTTATAAATATTTTTATAATTAATTAGAAAATAAAGAAACATTGATATAAATAAATTATTGTTTTTATTGCAATTCACAAAATATGGTAAGATATATTGAATAAAGTGCACTCTCTTATTATTCCTTACCAAAGAAGGGATATATACTAAAATTTTTTTGACTTGCAATAATTTGCATTTTTCCAATTTTTTTTACAAAGTTTTCCAAATTTTGTTATTAAACTTAATATTCTTGAAAATTAAAATAATTTCAACAATTTTTAAAATTCAATAATCTGATTTGTTGATTGGCGTAGTACATTTCCGATGGGACATAAATCCCTAGAGGAGTGGTCTCAATTATCATAATTAAAAAATAAATAAAATTAATTTATAAAACAAAAAAATGTGGCAGTTGTTCTGTCGTTTACCAATACAATACACTAGTGTTGACACAGATTTCTCGGGGAAGCAAAGGAGAACGGAAAAAACACTATTTGTAATGTCCCCATTTTGACCCTTAGGATATATTGGCTTTTAATGTAAATATTGTGTACATGCGATGTATGTTTTCCTAGCATGGAGCTCAAGGCCAAGGGCCCGCTAGTGGATGCGCGGATTTTATGTAAAAGGCAAGCATTTGATATTTTGTTAGCCATTTGCTATTAAGCCATGGAACATTGTAAAATGATGTAAATATTAAATATTGCAATAAAATACCAAGAAAACTGGTTATGGAGGAAACCAATAAGAGGGGGACATGTATATCCACTAGGGAGAGGTGAGGGGGTCGTGGGATTTAAACCCATGCTGCCACATGTCATCTTGTGAACCCATTTGACTCCCTTGCTGACATTTAATTCTATTGTAGGAGGTGGTTGAGAAAGCCTGTTCATGAGGTCGATGGAGTATGGAGTAGCCCTGAAATCTGTATGGCAGGGTATGGATCTGTTTTTCGTGTCCCATAAGCCACTCTACCTCTTGGGAATTTTCCCTCCCTAATCCTGATTCCGTTGTTGACCAATGGAGAGAGTTCTCATGCATTACATAACCCAACAATGAAGAAGGAAGAAAAGAGTGATTCTAAGAAAGCCATGATTTGCAAAGCCAAGAATGCACAAAAACCCTGCGTGGGAAGTAAGATCCGTTGGGAATCCATGAAACTAAAACCTGAGGTAAATTCCCGAGTGGGTGTAATGTCCCCATTCAAATAAATTCATAATAAGGAAAATTCATCAATCCTACTAGTTCCGTAGGTTGGATGGAAACATGAGGATTTGCAATAAGGGAGCTAATACATGGTGTTTGGACAATGGAATGGAATAAATATTTAATAAAAGAGATAATAAATAAATACAAGAGAAAATCAATGTGGCAATGGTTCATGAAGACACATGGAGGTTGTGGGGCCCACATAAGCTAGAAATTTTGTGCCACATGGCATCCTCCTCTTGTGAATTCGAATTCATGGGAAGCCTAAGGTTCTTGGGAGGAGTTAGAATGCGCATACACTTGTCAATATGTATCATAGGTCGAATTGGGATGGAAATGTAACTCCCATAGAAGAGGAAGAGTCAAATGAGGAGTTATTGAACACTTGGACTAGATTCCCTAACTTATGTGACAACAATGATGAAGATGCTATGACACCTAAGACAAATTGCAGACCTGATTGCTGACATCTAACCATTATGAAATGTCAAGCCTAAATATAGCAGCCAAGAGGGTGCTCATGGGAGTCAGAGAAGCTCAAAGGATTCCTACTCAAATTGGTGGAAGGGGAGGAAGGGGAGGACACATGGAAAATCATGAACCACTCCCTAATTATTCAAATTGGCTTGGAGTCTTTGGATGGATTTGGAACCTTAGAAGGATAAGGATGTTTATAAAATACAGGGATCAACCAAGAGAAGGGATTTTGATCATTTTGAGAATTTGCATTTGTGAAGAGAGCTAGTGGAATACTAGTCTACTTGCCTTAGCCAATTTCGAGGGTGAAAGATTCCCATCCTAGTTGGTGTATGGAAATGCCACTCGGACCTTTCATGGGAGCTTTAATGGAGTCTTTATTTGTAGGTGTAAGCTACAAGGCAGCTCGTGGTTTCTTATAGTGCAGCTCACTCCTTCAACCATTTCCAGTTTTCATTGCATATTCTTGATCCTTGAGGAGAGGCGCTTTTGATGAGATATTGTACTCTTTGGGGGAGATTATAATGCCCCATTTATTTTGTAATAAGATTCATATACTCTTTTCTTCACACTCAGAAATGTACCAGGTCGAAAATCCACTTGGAATGATGTAAATCTGATTTATAATGAACAAATGATGCCATTTCCCCACTATCTTGATGTATAGCAATGAAATATTGATGAATTCGAATGGAAGAGAATTTCTCTGATGTATTTATGATTAATGGACTGTAATTAATTATCTACACAAGTTTCATGTTCAGTACTTAAGCATTTGGAGTCATCTTGCTCGGTTCTATACCATTTGAAGAAGATTTAATGCCATTTCCCCCAAGGTCGAAACTAGTGATTTTGTAGCTGTTGGGAGAGGGTTATAACAGACTTCACAAATTGAATAATGATGCACATGAGACATTAATATTGTCCCTTAGACATCCTCTTCCTCTGTTCAGAAATTAGAGTGGGTTTGGAAGCTTTTGGAGAGCCATATTCAGCATTTACCCTGGGGGGATTTGAACCCCAAATTGCTAGTAAAAACTCCTACTTTGGCCAAAATATTAAAGGGTTTTGAAAAAGTATTTTGATGGTCCTAAATCATCCTTGAACATCATAATCAATTATTAATATCATTCATACACCTTATCTGAATATTTGGGAGCATTTGGAGCAATTTGGAGAACTAGACATCAAAACTAGTCAAAGGTCGAACTAGGGAAAAAAGTTGAAAATTTCACTATTTTAATAATAAAAAAAGGGACATTACAGTGGGAGTGTTGGAATATTCTCACCATAATTTTGTATATTTGCATGCATCCATGCATGTTGCATGCATCCAGACATCAGTATGGTAGTCTCCCCAACACCTGGAGCCTATTTTCAACCCCCTAGAGCCTATTTTTAGCCCTCAGCAGCCCTCTTGCCTACCTAGTGCACCTTTTTTTCCTCACCTGGATGAAATATGCGCCCTTCTTCACCTACTTGGAGTTCAACAGTCAGTTGCAGCATTTATTGCCTATTTCTTGCATTTATTGCTCAATTTAAGCTGCCTGTAGCTTCCAGTTATCTGTTTTGGAGTGCCACTTGACCTACTAACAGCCTCATGCGCCCTCCTTGGAGTCTCCTTCCCTACATTTTTGCTCACATAGCTCAGTTAGACCCAGTTATACTCATTTGACTGACTTTTGACTGTTTGTGACTACTACCACTGATTGGGTGATGTCTCCAATGCTATCCAAGCCACACATTGAGGAGAATTCGAATCACCTTTGGCTAATTCGAATTCACTTGACAGTTATTGTATTGTATTCAATTTTCACAGTGCCAGCTTACAGCTAATGTGTGATTATACTACAGATTATCCATTTCTGATCCGTATTTTTGTGAGAACGAAATGAAAGAGCATATATATATTCACATACACAGATATATGGCAAGAAACACATCGATACATCAAGCTCAGATTCTATTAAATGAATGCAATAAAACAAACTATAAAATAAAATCAACTAGAATGGTGGTAGTTATATCTCTGAGAACAGATGTGGAGGCTATGCTCATTCGTGACAAGCTAAATACAAAAGGAGGCTGAAAGGGCCTATTCATCATAAGCATGAGGGAAAGAATCCCAAACATCCAAAAACCTAACCCTAGAAGATGAACCGTCATAAATTTTGTGGCCTCAAGGTGGTTAGTTGAACAGTCAACTTCTTAGGGTCATAACTTTTGCATATGATCTTTGTTTGGGCCGCTCAGTAGCCCGTTGGAAAGGTCTATCCGATATTTACAACTTTTGACTGGGGCCAGATGTATGTTGTTGGAAACCATTTAGTCCCTCAAATCGCCGAGTGGATTAGAGACACCTTGAAAGAAGCAAAGTTATATGTGGATGGATTGTTCATTAAAAGTGAGGAGAGGCTCATTACAACATGCAAAATAGATCTTGCTTTAGAGTATGAGATGGCTGACATTGGGTTGATGCATTATTTTCTGGGATTGGAGGTTTGGCATGAGCCTGCACATATTTTCCTGGGGAAAGGGAAGTATGCAGTTGATATTATGAGGATATTTCGGATGGAGGATTGTAGGTCGATGGCCACGCTGATGATCACCAACTGGAAGAAGATTTATGATTCTAAGGGAGAGTTGGTGGATCTGACCTTATATCGTCAACTCATTGGTTCTTTGATGCATCTAAACAATATTAGGTCGAATCTGTGTTTGGTAGTGAACACTCTCATTCAGTTAATGGTGGAGCCTAGGAGAGTGCATGGGTAGCCGTGAAACATGTGTTGAGGTATCTTGGTGGGACAGTGGATTATGGTCTAGACTATAGGAGGACAGATGTTGTTAGTTTGGTAGGCTTCACGGATTCAGATTATGCAGGTAGTGTGACGGACCAGAAGAGCACTTTTGGTTGTGACGAACCGGAAGAGCACTTTTGGTTGTTGTTGTGGTTCAATCGGAAGCAAAAGTCCATTGTTTTGAGTCCTGCAGAGGCCGAGTACATGGAAACAAGTCAATCTAGTTGTGAATCCTTGTGGCTTCACAAGTTTTTGGTGTATTTATTTGGTTAGGAGCATAGGCGTACGATTATTAACTGTGACAATCAAAGTTGCATCCAACTCTCTAAGAATCCAATATTCTATGACAAGTCAAAGCACATAGAGATCATGTACCACTTCATCCATGACTATGTTCAAAGAGGAGTTGTGGATTTGTAGTACATTTCCACCTATTAGCAAGCGGCATACATTCTAACGAAATCCTTGGTGAGAGCCAAGTTTTTTCTCTTCAGGGACAAGTTGGGAGTGGTGCGGAACACCTTTCTCGGTAAGAGGGAGTGTTGATTTTGTACCTAGGAAAGTGTTCCCCTAGTGACTTTGTGCCTAAATCACTAAAAGGGGGGAAAGTGACATGACCCTTGCATTAATTGCTTGATATGAGCATTTAAATCACTTTAGAGATTAAAGTGACTTTTTGATAAATTTAGGTGGTGGTTGAGAGAAAATATTTTTATGGAGAGAAAAAATGCATTTATTCTCATCCATTGATCTTCGATCACCAAATCCAATGTGGGCCCTTGGATTTGGTGACCTTCCGACTACCCCCACTTGGCTCATTGACAATGTATTTGAGGTATTGGACCATGTTCATGTCGAATGAACATTTCTCTAAGTTAGCATATAACTTGTGTTGCCGCAGAGTATGGAGGACCTGCTAAATTTGCTACAAGTGTTCTGCCCAACTCTTGTTGAATATGAGGATGTCATCCACATATACAACCAAAAAGGAATTGATGAAAGGCTGTAATATGTCATACATTGTCCTCATGAAATTTGTTGGGTAATTTTTCAAGTCAAAGGGCATTACCAACCACTCAAAAAGACCTTATTTAGACTTGAAAGCAGTATTCCATACATCAATCGATTCTATTGGGACCTGGTGGTATATGTACTCGATATCAATCTTGCTAAAGTACTTGAATCCCTTGAGTTGGTCGATAAGGTCATAAATCCAAGGAATTGGGGACCAATTCCTCACTGTGATTTTGTTTAGAGCTCTGTAATCAATGCAGAATTGCCAAGAATAGTTTTTCTCATTTACAATCATGATTGGGCTTCTGTAGGGTGAGGAGTTGGGTCAAATGTGCCTCTTTTGGATCAGCTCTTGAATTTGGCACTTGCTTTTCTCATTCTCTAGTAGTGAGTGCTGATATATGGGCCCATTAGGTAAAGGCGCATTGGGGATCAAATCAATTGAATGCTTGACCTAGCAATGCAAAGGCACCCCAATAAGTGAGGTGAAGATGTCTCAGTATTCTTACACAACTTTTCCCACTTGCTTATGTTATGTAGAGGCCATGTATGTGACTGCTAACTTATGTTCACTATGAGAATGAATCATGAAGAAGAAGAAAAAAATTAGTATGGGAGATGACCTTCTTGCACTACTTAACGAAGATCAAAGAGATTGTAGTAGGTGGAGCTACCTCTGGTATCTTGTACAGTTTTTTGTACAAAGTAACAATGACACTACAAGGTCTAGCCTCTTATACAACATTATGTTTCCACATATATGGATGGCCTAAAAGAACATCACAAACTTCAAGAGGGGAAACGTCACACAATAACTCATCCTCGAGGGGATTAATTCCATAGGGAAGACGACTTTGTTGGATGATGTGGAGATCTCATCCATGGTTGAGCCACTCAATGTTGTATGGATGTGGGTGTGGTGTCGTCGACAGCTCCAACCACTTGACGACCTCTCATGAGAAGAGATTCTTTTGGCTTCTTCTATCAACATTGAAATGCAGCAGATTACCCTTTACCCACATCTATGAGTGAAAAGGCACTCACCTTCCTCTAACTCCTCTGGTTCGTTGGGATAGACCTTGGCAGTAGAAACTATGGCACTAGGTTCTGCATCAATGATATTCTTACCCTTGTCTGGATCTGAATCATAGACGGAGCATGGATCTGACTCTGAGGATTTTAGCTCGGCCACCAAAGATTGCTCCAAGCAACATTAATCATTGTTATGCCAGGAGATTTTATGGAACTTGCACCACTTCCATGTGTCTTTCTTTATCTTCCCATTACCCTTCTTTGCTTGTGGCTTAGACTATTTTTCATGAGGTTTCCCATCCTTGCTTTTCCCTTTTTTTGTGGACTAGGGTTGCTTTTTCCCTTCTTCTACTGTGTTGCATTTGTAGATCCAAACTCCTGCTTAAATTTTTGCTCAATTTGGACAACATAACAATAAGCGGCTCTAAGTGACGAGATGTCTAGAAACTCCATTTCTATTTGGATGTGCCTATGTAAACCCCTACAGTATTTTGGAACCAATGTCGCTCGGAGTCTCTATTACCTATATTGGTCTGGAAGTTGTGTAAGGTATTTGTGAACTACAACGTCGTTTGGTCCCTCTCCTGATGCAATGCAATCCATCTCGTGTACCAGTCATCATGGTTTCCCACAGGGTAATATTTTTCCTTGATGGAATCAATAAAAGAGGACCAAGTGGGATCGACCCCAAACAATTCAGACTCCTCTGTAGATTTTTGCTCACGGTATGTCTCCCACTAATTTTTGACATGGGAGACATCCTTAAGGAGTGCAAAGGCGATATTTTCCTTATTGAAAAAATTATGGACTGAGAAATACCCATTTAGCATATTTAACCATTTTTCCAAAGCATATGCATCTATTTGACCTTCAAATACAGGAATATCAAAATTTACTCGTACCTTGAATGGGGCGGTGCCTTCAAAGTGGTCGCTTGACGAAGATGAGTCTGTTCTTGCTTGCAGTCGTCAAAGGATTTGGGAAAAATTACTATCAACTCACCCCTCTGTCACATGATGGCTTCCTTGAGCAACAACTTAATAGAATATCCTTCTCCCTCATCTCTCTTTTATTCCTCCATGGGTGTCTATCGATGTTGGCAAGGAGGGTCTTTCAGAGGCTCAAGTAGCTTAAGTCCCAATTCCTTATACCGCAAACTTGTCTGGGACATGCATAGAGAAATAAATAAAAATTAGACCACTCTAATACCACTGATCCGGATTCATGAGGGAACAAAATGAAGCATATAAATATGATATAAACATAGAGATATAGTAATACTCAATTTATATTAATAAAGGAAATATGCAAGAATTGTAAACAAATGTAGAGTGAAATGAGCTCGCTAGAATGGTGGCAACTTATCTCTAGGAAGAGATGTGATGGCTACATGCATTCACAATAACTAAGTTACAATGAGGCCAAAAGGGCCTTTTAACATAAAACATCGATGATAAAACCCTAAACATCCAAAACCCTAACCCCATAAGATGAAACACCAAAATTTTTGTGGGCCCCATTATGGTTAGTTGATATGTCAACTTCTCGGGGGTGTTACTTTTTCATACATTATATGTATCGAGCACTTGGTATCCCATTGGAAAGTTCTAGCCAATAAATACACATCTCAAACAGCCCAATACATAGCCAAAACCTATCTATTGGGAATAGCTTAAAAAAACTGCCAAGATGGAAAACTGTGTTTTGAGCCAGTGGACTAGGTGGATGGTCGTCGATGTCCATCTGGATCATTTTAAGTCTCCAAGTATTTTCTTTATCATCCATTGTTTTCCTTCTCTTGTGCTCTAAATCTTCAACTTGAGATTTAACAATGCCATTGAAAGATCTAGCTACATCCTAAAAGAGTTGAGCCTCCAACTTGGTCTCAATATCCACCAATTCCTACACATCCCTAACTTTATTCTTATGAACCCAATCTAAAGACACTTGTTTCATCTTCTTTAATTTTTTGTTGAACTAAATACAAACTGACTCATTCAAATCTCCATTACAATGGACCCAATTAGATTTTATGAGATTTAAATATCCTCCTCCATTAATCAGACTGGTTGAAATTTAAATGGGTTGGGTGGCTTCCTAGCATCAATTCCAATTTCCAAAAATATTGGATCATAGTCAGATTCCCACCAACGGACACCCATTATTTTATCCTAACCTAAGCAAAAAAAATAACTTTTTTGTCCAATAGAAACATGTCCAATATTTTGGTTATTCTAACTTCACACACTCTCAGATTTCACCAATTTGGAGACAATTTAATTATCTCTACACCTAATAAACCTACTTCTTCCAACCCCTGCAAGAAGAAACATGATAGTCAATTTGAGTGTGCAACATAATCCCAAATTTCATATATCCCCAGTACAAAATTTAGATCTCTACCCACAATGACATTCTTCTACCTCATCAAATCCATAACATATATTATCTCCCAAGAGGATAAATGATCACGATACAACCCATAAATATTGAGGGAAAAAATTCATGCCCCATCTCCTAAGAAAATAAAACAACACCTAAATCTGAAGCAAAGGACAAGGTGTTAGAATATAAAAAGGACCTTCTCTTCCATCCCAGGATAAATCCCCTAGACCAACTCTTAGATTCAATAGCAATAAATTCAGAATCCCCTGTAACCTTCAACTTATCCCCATAAATTGTGGAGCTTTAATCCATTGTATCCCAGATATTCTAATGATGGATAATTGGGGATTGTGCAACAAAAAAAGTTAAAACATTTTTGATAAGCTAAATACTAACAAATTTGAGTAACTTTGATGTATTTTAAGTGGCATAGTTATAAATTACTAATATAAACTACTAATATAGATAGACATAAACATGTATGGCTAGCCAACAATTATGTAAATATAAATTAGTGGTATGTATTACTTATATGTAATGGGATTCTAGCAATGTAGTCATTTTATTTTGCTTTATTGTGTTCATTAGTATTTTTTATGTTTAATTAATGGATGTGTTAGTCATGCATGATGACACCAAACCCAATAACATATATAATATATCTATTTACATCATGAATTGCAACTCCTAGCATTAGATAATATTGAATTAGCCCCAAAAATATAAGTTCAAAAAGCTCCAATAATAACAAGGGGATTCTTGTTCAAATCAAGGAATTGATAGAATAGAGCACATTGGAGTGTTTAGAAGGAAAGTTCAAAACGCTCATTTGAAAGGCCTTAATGAACTATGGGTAATTCAAAGGGAGGCGAGTCACAAGGTTGTTGGGTTAGAGAACAATGATAAACTTTGAAGGAACTCAGACTTGCAACCTGGTAGACCATGATCATGAATGTGAAGCCCACTCTTGACATCAAGGCATCAAAGAGATATAAGTGCAATTCAAAATCAAGGAAAAACATTGTTTGAAAGTGAAAACTAATCCTACTCCCTCTTTGTCAAATAGTCGAGAGGAAAGAATTATGTGTTGTCCGTAGTGAGCTTACAATGCAAATTCGAAATGTTCCAGTGAGAAGTGAATATGGCACAACGAATCAAAAGGAAAATTGTGATCCCCACCCCTAGCGAACATGTTTTAAGAAATTAATGAAATTTCAAGACAAATTCGAAAGACAGCATTCAAGATTAATGGAGAAAATTCTAAGGTTCATAATTTTCCCTCACTTGAGGCATCAAAGAGAGCGATTATCGACCCCAATAGATTTCATAGTTAGACTTCTTTATATTTTCAAAGGCACTAGTGGTTGAATGCTTGTCAAGCTAAAACCTTCAAACTCTAAGTACTTCTTTCTCGAGCCAAGGCATTCGAAAATAGAGATGACGCTAAGAAAACTAGAACTTCGGATCCTGAAAAAGGAATAAATATTTGAGGAAGCATCTTGTACATGGGCTTGTTAAGGGTTCAAGACAACACTAATACCCCACGCAATTAAAGGGTACAATCAATTTTGACAACATAGGGTGACCATTGCATTAGTTGAAGCAAAGAAGTTTAGGAACTACCCATCACTAAATTAAACAACACCCATAAATATCTACTAAAGTAAATAATATAAATAATTTTAAATTTAAGCCACAGGGGTTATCTCAATAGTGCACCATTCATCCAAGGCATGTTGGCGAAGAGGCATCGAGTCATAGGATCAAATCCAAATGAGTCCTCAGTGCACATGTTATAATATATACAACAACAACAAAAAATAAAAAATGTTTACTAACAGTAACAACTACCACTACCAGCGAACTACTCCTAAATGAACAATGAAATTGTTTACTTATTCATCGACCTTCCCCACTCCAGATCATTGATGTCTAAAATGGTCAATCTCGTCACCCTTCATGTCTCAAGACTCAAACTCGTCACTCCTCGATGATGTCTCAAACCAGTAGGTCGACTCAAGCTAAATGTCAAATGAAAATGCAATGGTAAGAATGAGGCCCGAGGGTAACCTTTAGAGTGTCGGTGGGGCCCGATCATCAAGAAATATGTTCCCTTTCCCTTTCCCCCCACTGTTTTTTCCTTTATTTTTGTTTTTCTTGTTTGAGAGGAATCGGTTCCCATTGGAGGAAGCGTATCCCGATCTTTCGGAATCGGTTCCTCTAATGGGAATCAAATCCCTAACTTACAAATACGAGTCTTGAAACAAAAAATGAATCCCTTAACACAGGAAACGGATCCTCAACTAGGAATCGTATCCCCTAAAAAATTACTTGAATCCACTAGAATCCGAAATAATTCTCAGAATCCTTGTTTCCTCTACTATTCAGATACAAATTCGGAGCCTCCTTGGCCGAATCCGGTAACATTGGTCCTAATTTAAGAGCTACTCTTTGCCAAATTATAGCACACCCATAATTTTAATTATTTGAAACAAATACAAAACTAATGATAAAATTAGGTCTCAAAGCTCAATTAGTCTAACAATCAGCTCAAACCATGTTGTCACATCATGTCGATTATTATGTTTGTTGGTTAAATCGCTCTCTGACGCAAGGCGCCTTATAGAATAAGGTTCTTGCTTAACAACTACACACAACACACATGTTCACATGAACAAGATGTAAACAAGATGCTAGAAGCTGGCTTATATTGCTTCTACCGAAACGGTTACAATGCAAACTGCAAGGAATGAAATAACTAACTATTGTCGACCTCAGCCAATTACAATACAGAAGTAACTGTGTACTCTCTCATTGTGTCAACCGTCACCCTCTCCTGGTCCACTGCGGAACTCTGAGCTATGGCTCGATCTTCTCTGCATTTGGAAGATGTGTGACTGTTCTCTCCAATCTACCAATCTTCTCCCCAAAATCCACTCTGCCAAGTGACCCAACTGATCCAAACCTCTTGGCCTCCTACTCCGTTGTTATTGTTCCCAAGATCACTCTGATCCCAGAGACACGCTTCCTTTGTCTGTCGATCTCCTCATATCCTGCAGACCTGCAACTATCAGCGCCCCTGCCGTGCTGCACAATCTCTGCCTATGACAATATCTGTCACATCTTCACCCACCTGCAAAAACTGCCAATAACTTCCTTAGCAACCCTGAACTGTTGCTAAGTACTCTCCTTGACTTTCTGCGCGTCCTTCTGACATTGCTACAGTAGTTAATCTTATCACCTCGACCTTACTGTCGACTTACTTTCGCACTTCTAGGCTTCTCCAGTCTGCCCCTTCCTCCTTGCTTGGCTCATGCCCAAACTTATCAGAGTCGCGGCTCGACAACATGTCGACCCTCGACGTCCCTGCTGCTACCCCCGTCGTCTGTTGACCATCCTATCGACACTCAACCTTCGCTGCTTCTGTTGGTCGCATATCGACTACTCCTGCTCAACTCATTGACTTAGACATCCAATCTTCTCTTCCGCACCAGTGGTCGTTGGCAATCCCTCTGGTCGGCCTTCTTTCTGTCAACTAACTTCGACTGATCTGCCTAGGCCCCGATGCTCCTACATCAGACTCCCCAAGTGAAAAAGAACTCGACTGCTCCATCAGTCTCCTGAACTCTTCTTCAGAAATCCATGCCACCTCCTACAACTCATCATTCTTCCATCGCACTAAGTATTCCTTCCTTTAAGAACTGCGCGTACTTCCGATTTCACGTTCCTCTATTACTTCTGCGATTTCTTCTTTTCTGTGAACCTGGAATCTGCACTGCCCAGTCGATATTCGACACTTCCACGCTTCTGCTGCTTGAACCTTCTTCAAACTTGTACAGATCTGAGACATTGAACATTGGTGAAATGTTCAAGTCATTCGACAGCTCAACACATAAGCGTTGTCCGAAATTTTCTTCAGAATCTTACATGGTCCAATCTTCTTCAGCTTTAGTTTGTTATATGTTCATGTCAGAAATCTTTCCTTCCGCAAATGTGCATAGACTATGTCTCCTTCGCGTCGCAATCGACCTGGAAAACTTTGTCAAAATTTGGGAGCGCTAACACTAGGCTCTCAATGACCTTTTCTTCAACTTGTCAAAAGCTCACTGGGTTGCTTCTGTCCACTTGAATTCCCCTTTTTTCATGCACTTTGTCAAAGGTGCACAAATCTGACTGAATCCCCGAATGAACTTCCTGTAGAAACTGGAAAGTCCATGGAAACTCCTTACTCCAGTCGTACTTGTCAGTTCCGGCCAATCCAATATTGCCTTCACCTTTTCTGGTTCCATCACCAACCCTTTACCCAATATTACAAATCCCAAGTAAACCAATTCTTCTTTCATGAAGAAACACTTTTGCAAGTTCACCATCAGCTTCTCTTCCTGCAACTTTTGCAATACATGTCGAATGTGCCCCAAGTGCTTTGCCTTGGTTCGACTAAATATCAGGATGTCATCTAGGTACACTACGACGAACTTACACAAGAATGGTTTCATTACCTCATTCATCAACCGCATGAATGTATTGGGTGCATTATTCAATCTGAATGGCATGACTAACCACTCATGTAGCCCTTCCTTCGTCTTGAATGTTGTCCTTCATTCATCTACTTTTCTAACCCGAATCTGATGATAACCGCTTTTCAGGTCTATCTTCGTGAAGTACTTCACTCCACTCAAGCAATCCATCAAGTCGTCCACCCTCGGCAATGGAAACCGGTACTTGATCGTGATCTTGTTGATAGCTCTGGAGTCTGTACACATTCTCCACTCTCCACCTTTATTCGGCGCTAATACTGTTGGTACCGCGCACAGACTCAGACTTTATCTGAGCAATCCCCTATCCAACAACTCCTGGACTTGTCGATTGAGTTCCTGACCTTCTGTCATACTCATCTTATGGCTTATGTGTCAGACTCGACCCTGGAATCAAGTTTATCTGATGGGATATGTTTCTCGTCGGTGGCAATCCCGTCGGCGTCTCATCGACTACTATGCTTCGAAACTCTTCAAGCATCTTTCTAACTTCCACCGGAATCTTCTCCATTATCGTCCTCTCGACACATGGTCCCTTCGGAATGATAGCAAAACACCCCGACTGCTTTTCCTCTTCCGCGAGGAATTCTTTTGTTGACTACATTAGCACTCGCTTCTCCCAAAAGTTTCTCTCGCCCTGCTTACCATAGGTTGGCTCCTCCGTCTTCGGCTTAAAAGTCCTTTGCATGCCATTTTCCACACTGTGACTTTTTTGGCTCGACCATCATAGATCATTTTCCAATCATATTTCCATGGTCTTCCTAACAACAGATGGCACACGTCCATTGGGATTACGTCACACAGTACACTGTCTTCAAATCCTTCGACTTTGAAATTAATCAGGCACTTTTTGGTCACCTTCACATGATGTCCTTTCTGCAACCATGAGATCTTGTAAGGGTGTGGATGTTCTCGACATTTCAATCCGATCATGTCGATGACCTCCGTCGACACAAGATTCTCAGTGCTTCCACCATCAACTATGGTCTTGCAACGCCATTCTCTGATTAGCACCTTGGTTCGAAAGATAGCCTTCCACTGTGTCAGCTATTGCTCGCTGCGTCGGTCTTCCTGGACCAATGTTCTCCTAACCGTCAAGTTCCAATTCTTCTTCTTCTCGTCCTCATTGCTGTCGGATGTCGATTATGTCCTCTTGTCAACTTGCTCATGTCTTCAACGTCTGGGCTCTTCTGCACCATGTAGGATCTCTGGGCATTCATATGCCTTGTGTCCCGCTCCACGACACTTGTAATAGATTATGGCTAGCCTGTCAGCTCCTTTTCTATTGGATGGACCGCTTCGACCATATGCACCTCGACCGTGTGTTTCTCGACCATCATGTCGGTTTTCTTGTGCTTTCTCCCTTGTCCATGTCCCTTTCGTCTATTAGTTCTCTTCGACAGATTACCTCCTGTAACCGCTACTTTGACCTTTCGCGGAAACAATCTTCGCACCTTGACCAGTCATCCTACCTCTGGTCGCTACAGATTTCCTCAACAATTTCTCTTCTGCCTTCAGAGCTAACTGGTAGGCTTCACCGTCCACTCTGACTCTTGACATGCTCAATTCATCCTGAATGGCATATTTCAAGCCGTTCACATATCTAGCGACAGTTTCTTTGCCTTCGTCGGTATGTCCCAACCTTATCGATAATCTGTAGAACTCTTTTGTGTATTCCTTCACGGTCATCTCTTTTTGTCGAAAGTTCTGCAACTTCCGGAACAAGAAAATCCCATAGTCATTTGGAAAGAATTTCTCTTTCAGCTTGGCGACCATCCTATCCCAAGACTTGATTTTCTCCTTGCCCTTCTTGACTCTGTTAGCCTGCACATTGTCCCACCACAATGAGGCATGATCCTTCAACCTCAGACATGCAGTCTTAACCCGTATAGGATCCTCGATATGCTCTATGTCAAAGTATTTCTCCATCTCTCTGAACCAGTCGATCAAGTCTTCTGGATCCAGACTTCCTGAGTAAGTATTTTCCATCTATCTTTTTCCAACCTCTCATATCCGTCAAAAGTTTGATCAGTTTGTCTTCTGGTTCTTCTCCTGCTGCTTCTTGTGCTTCCACTTCTTCGACCTCCTCGTCATTGTGGTATAATCCATCAGGAATACAACCACACCTTTGGCTTTCTTTGATCGATGCAACTTCATTTGTCAAAGTTCGCATTGTTCGGATGCACTCATTGAACATCTCATGATCAACTGTGAATGTTGCACCACGCGCTCTTTGTCCAACACCTCGAACGTTAACGCCTCTATGAGCCATTTTCAACCTCGACTGAAACTCTCACTCGTCCAATCGCAACCAGACTACAACAAGTCGTGCACAACTCTACCCAACCGCAACTGGAGTTGTAAACACACTCGCAGTCTCTCCTATCCACATGATACTGCTTCAACTCGACCGGACTCGCTTCTGGGCTCCGATACCAACTGACGCAAGTCAGGCCAGTATCACTACCTCTCAGACAACTTCGGCTCTGAATTTCACCGATTCTTTTCGGCTCGTGGGATTCGCTTCCCGCTTGTATACCACTTAACACAAGGCAAGTTGGTATCACCGGCTTTCTCCTCGACATGATACTCTTCCCGCTCTGATACCACTTGACGCAAGGTGCCTTATACAATAAGGTTCTTGCTTAACAATTACACACAACACACACGTTCACATAAACAAGATGTAAACAGGATGTCAAAAGCTAGCTTATATTACTTCTACCGAAACGATTACAATGCAAACCGCAAGGAATGAAATAGCTAACTATTGTCGGCCTCAGCCAATAACTATGTACTCTCTCAGTGTGTCGACCGTCACCCTCTCCCGGTTCACTGCGGAACTCTGAGCTATGGCTCGACCTTCTCTGCGTTTGGAAGACGTGTGACTATTCTCTCTAATCTACCAATCTTCTCCCCGAACTCCACTCTGCCAAGGGACCCAACTGATCCAAACCTCCTGGACTTCTACTGCGCTATTGTTGTTCCTGAGATCACTGCAATCCCCGATACACGCTTCCTCTGTCTGTCGATCTCCTCAGATCCTGCAGACCTGTAACTATCAACGCCCCTACCATGTTGCACAATCTCTGCCTATGACGATATTTGTCACATCTTCACCCACCTGCAATAACTTCCAATAACTTCCTTAGAAACCCCGAACTGTTGCTAAGTACTCTTCTTGACTTTTTGCGCGTCTTTCTGACATTGCTATAGTATTCAGGCTTATCACCTCGACCCTATTGTCGACTTCTTTTCGCACTTCTAGGCTTCGCCATTCCACCCCTTCCTCCTCGCTTGGCTCATGCCCAAACTTGTCGGAGTCGTGGCTCGACAACATGTCGACCCTCAACGTCCTTGCTACTACCCCATCAACTGTCGACCATCCTGTCGACTCTCGACCTTCGCTACTTCTGTCGGTCGCATACCGACTGCTCCTGCTCGATTCATTGACTTAGACAGCCAATCTGCTCTTCCACACCAGTGGTCGTCGACAATCCCTCTGGTCGACCTTCTTTCTGTCGACTAACTTCGACTAATTTGCCTAGGCCCCAATGCTCCTGCATCACTCTCTATCATGGAATTCCGATGAAAAGGGAATCCCACAAGATCTTCCTTTAGAAAAAATTGCTAAAATTAGGTGTTCAGTTCACTTTAACTTTTCACCACAAATTTCATAAATTAAAACAATAATTTAACCTATTAGAACATCAAAGAATACATCGATTGAGACAGTCTCAATGTACAAGCTTCAATACATGTCACCTCAACCTTACTAAGAATGTTCCTTAGTACTCTATGTTCATGTAGTCTGTAAAAGTTATGGATACAAAGTAATATTCTATTTCCGAGAACTACCAACTTTGGATTGGCTTTTAAAACAAGTTATATTTTATAACCCCTTTCTAATACTTGCAACCTATGCAATTTGTCAAAAATTATAACAATGGATATGCTTTCTATTTATATGATATAACTTCATATAATTTGATATACGAAACAGGATATAACTTTATATAACTTTGATACAAATGACATTATCATTCTTGTTGGTTGACAAAGATATAACATCAACATACAATTTATTTAAAATGATTGATTATGATGTTGTCGTTTGCAATTTTCCAAGTTACAAACCATTTAAATATGAAACAACTAAAGAATAAAAAATGGTGACAATTTTTATCACCGAATCAACATCCATGGGCGGCTTTTAACACTGTCGACCTTCTTTCTGTCGACTAACTTCGACTAATTTGCCTAGGCCCCGATGCTCCTGCATCACTCTCTATCATGGAATTCCGATGAAAAGGGAATCCCACAAGATCTTCCTTTAGAAAAAATTGCTAAAATTAGGTGTTCAGTTCACTTTACCTTTTCGCCACAAATTTCATAAATTAAAACAATAATTTAACCTATTAGAACATCAAAGAATACATCGATTGAGACAGTCTCAATGTACAAGCTTCAATACATGTCACCTCAACCTTACTAAGCATGTTCCTTAGTACTCTATGTTCATGTAGTCTGTAAAAGTTATGGATACAAAGTAATATTCTATTTCTGAGAACTACCAACTTTGGATTGGCTTTTAAAACAAGTTATATTTTATAACCCCTTTCTAATATTTGCAACCTATGCAATTTGTCAAAAATTATAACAATGGATATGCTTTCTATTTATATGATATAACTTCATATAATTTGATATACGAAACAGGATATAACTTTATATAACTTTGATACAAATGACATTATCATTCTTGTTGGTTGACAAAGATATAACATCAACATACAATTTATTTAAAATGATTGATTATGATGTTGTCGTTTGCAATTTTCCAAGTTACAAACCATTTAAATATGAAACAACTAAAGAATAAAAAATGGTGACAATTTTTATCACCGAATCAACATCCATGGGCGGCTTTTAACACTGTTGACCTTCTTTCTGTCGACTAACTTCGACTAATTTGCCTAGGCCCCGATGCTCCTGCATCACTCTCTATCATGGAATTCCGATGAAAAGGGAATCCCACAAGATCTTCCTTTAGAAAAAATTGCTAAAATTAGGTGTTCAGTTCACTTTACCTTTTCGCCACAAATTTCATAAATTAAAACAATAATTTAACCTATTAGAACATCAAAGAATACATCGATTGAGACAGTCTCAATGTACAAGCTTCAATACATGTCACCTCAACCTTACTAAGCATGTTCCTTAGTACTCTATGTTCATGTAGTCTGTAAAAGTTATGGATACAAAGTAATATTCTATTTCTGAGAACTACCAACTTTGGATTGGCTTTTAAAACAAGTTATATTTTATAACCCCTTTCTAATATTTGCAACCTATGCAATTTGTCAAAAATTATAACAATGGATATGCTTTCTATTTATATGATATAACTTCATATAATTTGATATACGAAACAGGATATAACTTTATATAACTTTGATACAAATGACATTATCATTCTTGTTGGTTGACAAAGATATAACATCAACATACAATTTATTTAAAATGATTGATTATGATGTTGTCGTTTGCAATTTTCCAAGTTACAAACCATTTAAATATGAAACAACTAAAGAATAAAAAATGGTGACATTTTTTATCACCGAATCAACATCCATGGGCGGCTTTTAACACTGCCTGCATTAACTTTTAAAATGCAAAATTAAGATCTAGCAATCCACTTCATAATTAGTATCATCTTTAAGATATATTTCACATGGCAACAAGTTGTGGCTAACAACAATTCTGATTCTTCTTAAAGATTTTATGTGCCAAAATATAATTCCTACTTCTATTGAAAGTCGCATCATCCTTTACTTCAAATACATCTAACAGTGGATTCTTATAACTTGGTCTTCTTCTCTTGAAAGTCTTCATCATCCTTGAGTTGAAATACATTTATCATTCATATTCTATTCAACCATCATATATAGTGGAATGACTCCTGTCATGTACAAATCTTGCACAATTACATTTTGCAACTTTGGTCTTGGCCTCAATCGACAATTCTTAGCTTCCTTGTATTCATTATGATTTATGTTCAAAGTTAGTATAATGTTCTCATGAGGAAGAAATTCCATCATTCAACCATAAGATGTAGTGAGATGACTCCTATGGTCAACAATTCTTAGCTAATATGATTAATGATTTATGTTCAAATTTAATATAATGTTATCATGGGGAAGAAATTCCATCATTCAAATTCTATTGAACCATCATATATAGTGAGATAACAATTATGGTCATCAACTATGGCTCAATTTCTTCGTGCAGCTTTGGTCTTGGTCAACAATTCCTAGCTACCATGTATTCATTATGATTTATGTCCAAAGATAATATGATGTTATCATGAGGATTAAACTCCTTATGATTTATATTCAAAGTTATCATTCAAATTCTATTGAGCTATCATATATAGTGAGATGACTCCTATGGTCATCAACTTTTGCTCTTGCAACTTTGGTCTTGATCTTGGTCTTGGTCTCATTTTCATGAGGATTAAACCGGTTCACAGAATTGACTAGGTTTTGATGTAAAGTCCAAATTGCAAACAAATCCAAATATGACATTACTACCACCACAAAAAATAAGACTCACAAAACGAAGATCTTAGATGTTCTCCTTTAGTGAATAGACTCCCCTTGGTCGGTGGAAGACATGCATACCTAAACATTGAATCACTAAATTGATTCTAAATCAAATTAGACGTTGTGACGAGTCAAATGTAGTTTGAGCATATCCCCAAGTAGAAGCATACGTTTCGATCAATAGGTAGGCTAACCCGGCTTACTGCTTAACAGATAGGCGTGAAGTCTTCGAGTCATGGGCCAGTGGGAAATTACTAACATAGTGTCTTTATTGATTGCAGGAGGAAAGCGAACCTATTACTAGAGCAACAAGTTGGGTAGGCGGTTCACTAAATTATAGGTCATGTGCAAAGAGTGAGGGGGGAGTGTTGCTTACTTGTGTAAACCAGGACATGTGAACCTTCCCTTCGCTACCAGTCTTACTTGAGCATAGTGAAGGCCTTTAAATCTTTCTTAGGTGCCTCCACACCTTTACTTACCCGCATGGAAGGGCCTTACTTGAGCGAGTTAGCTCGGGAAGTAGGGTCGGGAGTGCTACCATTAGAATTCTCCCCTATTGCTCATATGCTTGGTGAAGGAGGGGTCCCCAAAATTAATAATTTTGGAAAGGTTGTTGAGGGCTCAACAAATGGCGACACGTGGAGCAAATTCATGAATCTCTTCAAGGTGGTTGCTAAGATGATAAGGAACTTTTGGATAATAAATGACCATTTTCATCAAAAACACCTCTATGTCAATAGTGGGTCCCAACATATGAACCAGATCGAGAGCCATCAGTATTAGAGAGAGATGGGGTGAAAGTCTTGGTCATTGGTTCATGTCAATGTGCCTTCTTCCAATTGGTTTTTTGCTACTAAAGTACGTACTTACACACCTCGGAGTCTAGGTTTCGTCTCCTACAAAATTTTAACCAACAACTTGGTTAAATATCAGGGTATTTCTTGTAGCATTCACAAGCTTGAGCGAAAGTAGTCAAATGCTCATTAGGATCACCTTTGTCGAAGGCGGCTGCATCCTCAATCTTTTGTACTATGATGTCCCCCCATAAAAGGAAGGTAATCACATTGGACCAACTTACATATTTCAACCCGGCCCTCCCTCTATATAAAATGAACTACCATTGGACTTAGTATCTACATTTATTCTCGCCAATGAACCACCCAAGCCGAAAGGGAAGGATCATCTTCGTATGATTACACTTCACCTTATGTACCGGCCTCGACAATTAATGAAATACCAATCATCAAAGCAAATAATTTAATTAATGAACAAACGACTTTTTTACCTAAAGACATAGCAACTTCATTTATATGTTTAAAGTCGAGAATAAAAAGACACAACAGCTTAAATCAATGAATCGAACCATCTTTAGGTAATAATAAGTAAATTGTGAGTGAGCATACCCTTTTCCAAGTAAGACACCTCGAAAGAGGAAGTATTTTATGTATTTTGATTGTATGTTCAGATCTCGTAATTGTGTAACTAATGGATTAGTTTGTTTCTTTACGTGATAGTTAAGCATACGTCTGTGCCACCGATATTCAAATTCCTTTTCCCACATCCTTCTAGTAGTAGGACTAAGGCAAGGCAAGTCATGAGGCAAGATGTCCTTCAAATAAAACTATCCTTACCAAAGATACAATAGCCAAAGCAAAGTAAGTTTACAGCCAAGTCTCATCGGCAGGGGTAGCGGAAGCAATTAGTGTTGCGAGGAAATGAAATATATCAGTGATAAAATGAAGTTTTGTTGTCAGTAAATAGAAGAGAGTAGTTGCAGTTCATTATTTTTAAAAAGTCTCTCCTCTTCGGGCAATAGGATAGTTCATACATGTAGGGCAATAGGGCATAGAATAGAAGATAGAAGGGAAGGACCCCAAGGAACCAGGACCTCTCTTGAGTCAATAGTGAAACAAAATCAACAGAATTTGGTCCACGCTAATGCGCTTCATCAGACCTTAACTTTACGAGGGACATCCCTCTTGGTATAGCCTTCCTCCAAGCATGACTATTTTATTTATGCATCCTAGATTTCAACTTACTATTGTTGGTATCCTGCATGTTCTTTCAGTTGTTTGACTATCCATCGAAGACACACCTACCCCCAAGTACCATTGCATGCAGCGAAGTGAATGAGCCAAACATGATCTCGGCAAATAAGCTTGAAGATAGAGCCAGAACATAAATACTTAGCTTAGGGCACTTAAGCTAAACATTTTGTATTAGTTTGTCCTTAATTTGAGCCACTAATTGAATGAAGGAAATCTTCTATTATTCTTCAAATTCATTAATACTCATTCGAGAAGAAGGTTTGGGTAAAAGCTATAGCATGCTCACTAGAATAAAAATCCCACATCAAGTTGGAGTTTAATCCATTTATCCATAAGCATCTAAGCCATATTCATATTCAGTGTCCACGGTATCCCTTCTGAAATATTTATTCCAAGGGAACTAAACATGGTCCATATTCCTCTCAAAATAGAGGGGCCACCTTCATTAGAGACCCCTTCCAAGAAACCCTGGATGATCATCCCTAATCTGTTCGGCACCATGAATAAAGGGCGCCTTCACCACCAGCACATTAAGCACTTCAAATCGTCAAAATGGTGTCGAGAAATTATCGGGTAAGTACTTTGGAATCCCCCTTGTGTCATTTTTTTCTTCTTCTGTGGCCACCTCCCCGACATTGAATAGATCAACTGATAAAAATATTTGTCCATTGGTAATGGAAATTACATTAGTGGGAATATAAGTTGAAACATCTCCAGCTTGACTCTCAACTATTGGACGAGCAGTAACACTCCCCTCACCTAATAGGGAACTTAATTTAGCTACTCAATGTGCTCGGAACATACGATTGAAAAGGTACCTCTTCCTACCGTGAAATATTTGTTGTCTCAAACCTACCTGCAGGGAAAGCTATCCAATTGGCTAACCAAAATTCAGGAGTTCGAGGTAGCACAGCTAACAGTAGCAGAGGTGGAGATAATAGAAGCTACGGTGGAGGCATCGTTGTTGCATTTACAAGTGGTTGACCTGAAATAAGAAGCAAAGGGAGCAAAGAAAGCATTCCTTCCATTTCCAAATCCCTAGAGACAAAGGCAGCTCCAAAACCAGTCAAGGGTTTTTTCATTCCTCTCAATCGAAGTGCCAAAGGAATAGTTTCCCTTCAGTAAGTGACCCAATCCCCTCACTCATAAGGTAATAGATCCCTTATTAGTTATGACAATTGGAGTATTGCCGAAAAATATATTCTCTCTTCCCTCGAATAAATGGAAACATCCATCATAATACAACCTCCCACTAGTGCGACTTATCACCCGACCAAGTTCTTCTCTATTTCCAAATGCATCACCCTATAAGGGCTTAGCGGAGAAGCGCACCACCGGATAAGCACCAAACCCGAGCATGAATAAACACAGGTTTTGGAGCAGATCAAGGTCCTCAGCATAATTATTTGGGGTTTTAAGAAGGTTTAGGTGAGGATCTGTTACATCTTCTTGGATCCGTTACAAGAGTTCATATGGAAGAAGTGGAGACAGCAAAGATTGGAGCAGTTTATCCTCCCAAATAAATTCCAAGAAGAGTATAGAGAGTGGTCTAGTCTTTAATATCAATGAATATATGTTTCTTTGGTTGATTGAAAAGATTGATGAGGTCTCTCAAAAAACACGTATTTTTATCCCAAAATACAAAAGGAAAGAGTAAGTAAAATAAAGGATTTGTGAAATCAAGAAAGAAATGGAAGAAGGCGACCATGTCAAAAGTTGCAACACTATTGAGGGAATACAAGGATCCATTTCCCCATAGTTTTCTAGAGATGGAATGATCCTTACTTACACAAATCAATCCTTTAGATTTCCTTATGGTGACTAGCGCTACACTCGGCCCCTAGAGGGTGTTGATTTTGTATCTAGGAAAGTGTTCCCCTAGAGACTTTGTGCCTAAGTCATAAAAAGAGGGAAAAGTGACATGACCCTGGCATTAATTGCTTGAGATGAGCATTTAATTACTTTAGAGATTAAAGTGAATTTTTGATAAAATTAAGTGGTGGTTGAGAGAAAAAAAAATTAACGAGAGAAAAAGTGCATTTATTTGGTGGCCTTTCAACTGCCCCCAGAAACCAAACAAAAAGGCAAGGAGAGGCATTCATTTCTCATTCCATGAGCATTAGGAAGAGAGCAAGTCGACTTCTTGAGAGGAGAAGAGCACATATTAGAGAGGGAGAAGACTGGCACGAATTTCAAAACAATCTTAAGCATTCTACAACGACATGAAAATCAAGGTACCAGTCACACTAACCGAGAAGGTGGATTGGGCACACATTCGAAGTGGCTGGCACGATTTTCGAGGGAACAATTTCAGCATTTTTATGCAGTCAATACAGCGTGTTTCTATGATGACTGGGCGTGATTTTTGAGATAGTGAGGGCACAAAAATCAAGGGACTCTTCTTCTATTATAATGAGGACAAATTCCAAGAAGTAAACACTGATTCTGGGCATGAAAATAGAAGAGGGTACAAACTGAAAGTTGACAATCTGTACAAGGCTAAGAAGGCACAATTTTCAAGACTATTTACTTAGAATTTGAGGCAGCTTCAACGCAGTTTTTGAGGCAGCATGTTTCTATGATGACTGGGCATGATTTTTGAGATAGTGAGGGCACAAAAATCAAGGGACTCTCTTCTATTACAATGAGCACAAATTCCAAGAAGTAAACACTGATTCTAGGCATGAAAATAGAGGAAGGTACAAACTGAAAGTTGACAATCTATACAAGGCTAAGAAGGCACGATTTTCGAGACTATTTACTCGGAATTTGAGGCAGCTTCAGCGCAGTTTTTGAGGCAGCATGTTAATCCATTGGTTGAGATAAGTTGTGCTAGAAACTATCAAAATTATGGTGTACATTTTATTGAAGAAAAGAAATAAAAATAATATCTCTCACAAGTTTGACCTTCAGGGTTTTTCCTCGACCATTGGCCAAAAATTCTCGAGTCTGAAATATTTTTTGTGTGAATTTTATTCTGCTCATTATTTTTATAAAAATTTCCTCAGTGTTTCAGTTCTGTTTAGTTTATGAGTTAAAGTCCATTTGCAGTTGTTGACTTGAATGGGTCGGCATTAAACTATGAGAAATGAAACTTGAAACCGGGTTGGAGAAAACATAGTAAAAATTTACATGGTATTAGAGCTTGGTCAAAAAAGAGGGGCAGAATTACAGGGCAGTTATTTTCAGACTTGAGAGAGACACTTTTGTTCATCAAGCATATTTCTTTTTGGACTTTCCATTTTCAGTGAGATGGCCACTAGATTGAGGATAGAGGACCAGTTGGATGGGGCAGCCAAATTCACTCCTTGGAAAGCAAGTATAGTGTTGAATCTATAGGAGAATGAGTTGTGAGATGTAGTGAATAGCACGCAAGCTAATCCGGTGTAGGTACCCGCTTCTACAGATGTAGCAGTGTTGGCAGCCTTTAACAAAAAAGATATCAAGGCTAAGAGGATAATACTTGATGTGGTGAAAGACCATGTCATTCCTCATGTATCTGGTAAGGATCATGCATATGAGATGTGGGGTGTCTTAACCAAGTTGTACCAAAGTTCCAACGAAAATCGGAAAATGGTACCGAGAGAGAAGTTGAAAAACACATGGATAGCCAAATATGAAGATGTGACTTCCTACCTCACTAGGATTACACAGGTAAGAGATGAGCTTGGCGTTGTTGGAGAGAAGATTGAGGGCAGTGAGCTAGTGAGGACAGCCTTGAATGGTGCGAATAAGCCATGCGTTGTATTTGTGGAGGCCATTGTTGTTAGAGAAAACATACCTTCTTGGGATCGTCTTTGGGATGACTTTGTTCGGGAGCAGACCTGGAGAGGATATGTACAAGGTAGCTCATCGCATAGCAGGGATGATAAGGATAATGTTGCTTTGACAACAAAGGGGAAGAAGAAGAAGTCCAAGAAGGGTCCCAAGTAAGGTGGGACTAAGCAGCGAGGTGGACAGAAGAAAGATTTGAGCAAAGTCGAATGTTTTGATTGCTAGTGGTTGGGGCACTAGGTTGGACAGTGCCCAAAGAAGAAGAAGAAGAAGCAGACAACAGCATCAACAGAGATTGATGCGTATGCAGCTAGATTTGAGAGAGAGTTTTCTCTGTGTGCTGGTCATTTCAGAGAGAGCATCTATTACCAGCACAGATATGGAGGATGAGAGAGAGTACTCACTATTGGTTGGTCATTCCTTGAGTACATCCACCACCACATGCACCTAGTACATTGATAGTGGAGCTTCGAGCCATATGACAGGTGTGCGATATATGTTCTCTGAGTTTACACAGACGCGATTGGATCTGGAGGTGGTGTTGGGAGATGACATTGTTATCAGAGCAGTTAGGCAAGGGACCATCACCTTTTAGAGGAAGTGCATGGAGCCCATGACTTTGCGAGATGTCTTGTATGTCCCTGGGATGAAGAAGAACTTGCTTTCAGTTTCCACGATCGAGGATAAGGGACTTGGGGTGTACTTCCTTGATGGGCATGTGCACGTTTTTCCCAAGGCATCGGGACCATCTGCTTCTTTTGCTATTGGAGTCAAATGTGGGAAACTGTGCAAGCTCTTGTTTCAGCATTTACATGCTTTGGCACACAGAAGAAGCAATGATCTATGCGAGTTATGGCATAGGAGGATGGCTCACTTGCATCATCCAGCTTTGCGAATGTTGAGAGATATGGTTACTGGTTTGCCTAAGTTCAGCACAGAGTGCAGTGATGGATGCAGGGGGTGTGCTTTGGGAAAGTACACCAAGACTATTTTTCCAAGCAATGACAACAGATCAACAGGAGTACTTGACTTGATACATTATGACTTATGTGGTCCTATGTCTTTTATTTCATTGACTGGTTTTGAGTAGTATGTTTCATTTATTGATGACTACTCCAGGAAGACCTGGATCTACTTTCTGAAGAGCAAGAAGTTAGAAGAAGTCTTGCAGAGGTTCCAAGAGTTCAAATCTCTTGTGAAGAACCAAACAGGAAGGACGATTCGGGTGTTGAGATCAAATAATGGGGGTGAGTATACCTCCAATGCATTCAATGAGTTTTGTGCACAGGAGGGCATCAAGAGAGTTGACAGTTCCATACACTCCAGAGCATAATGGAGTAGCGAAGAGAAAGAAGAGGGCCATTGTGGGAGCAGCGAGAGGTATACTTCATGATCAGAGTCTTTCACTCCTTTGGGATGAGGCATGCAACACAATTGTTTACATTCAGAACGTGAGTCCTCACTGACCCTTGGGGCGTAAGACCCCTAAGGAGATGTTCACAGGTAGGAGGCCTGAGGTTGGCCATTTCAAGATTTTTGGTTGTCTGACTTATTCCAGCTTCACAAAGGGTAGGCTCATTGGTATCAGCGATGACTGGTCCATAGGTTACAGGTGTTTCAGGTTTAGGGACAATTCACGGGTTCACTTGGTATAGGTTCAAGCTCTTGAGTTACAGGCTCTCCAGTTTCAGCTTCTGATTCACATGAGTCACCAGCTTCTAGTTCACAAGTTCATGGGTCACCAACTACAGGTGGTTCTACTCCCGGGTCTCAGTCTTCAAACGATGATACACCAGTTTGGGAGGATTTTTCAAAGAAGAGGAAGCCTGAGTGGATTAGAGACACCTTGAAAGAAGCAAATTTATATGTGGATGACTTGTTCATTATAGGTGAGGAGAGGCTCATTACAGCATGCAAAAGAGATCTTGCTTCAAAGTATGAGATCACTGACATTGAGTTGATGCATTATTTTCTGGGATTGGATGTTTGGCATGAGCCAAGACATATTTTCTTGGGATAGGGGAAGTATTTAGTTGATATTCTGAGGAGATTTCGGATGGAGGATTGCAGGCCGATGGCCACACCAATGATCACCAACTGGAAGAAGTTTCATGCTTCTAAGAGAGAGTTCATGGATCTGACCATATATCATCAGCTCATTGGTTCTTTGATGTATCTAGTCAACACCAAGCCAGATCTTTGTTTGGCGGTGAACACTCTCAATCAATTAATGGTGGAACCTGCATTGGGTAGCCATGAAACATATGTTGAGTTATCTTGTTGGGATAGATAGTGGATTATGGTCTAGACTATAGGAGGACAAATGGTGTTAGTTTGGTTGGCTTCACGGATTCAAATTGCGTAGGTAGTGTGACAAACCGGAAGAGCAATTCCGATTGTTGTTTCAATTTGGGCTCGACAACAGTATCGTGGTTCAATCGGAAGCAAAAGTCCATTGCTTTGAGTTTTGTGGAGGCCGAATACATGGCAGCCAGCCAGGCTACTTGTGAGGCCTTGTGACTTTGCAAGCTGTTGGTGAATTTATTTGGACAAGAATTGAGGCCTACGATTATTTACTGTGGCAATCAGTGTTGCATCCAACTCTCTGAGAATCTAATTCCATGACAGGTCAAAGCACATAGAGATCAAGTATCACTTTATCCGTGACTATGTTCAAAGAGGAGTTGTGGAGTTGCAATACATTTCCATTGATGAGCAATTGGCAGACATTCTGACGAAATCCTTGGGAAGGGGCAAGTTTGTCTTCTTCATGGACAAGTTGGAATTGGTGCGAAACACCTTCCTCAGTAAGAGGGAGTGTTGATTTTGTACCTGGGAAAGTGTTCCCCTAGTGACTTTGTGCCTAAATCACTAAAAGGGAGAAAAGTGACATGACCCTTACATTAATTGTTTGAGATGAGCATTTAAATCACTTTAGAGATTAAAATGACTTTTAGATAAATTTAAGTGGTGGTTGAGAGAATATTTTTATGGAAAGAAAAAATGCATTTATTCTCATCCATTGATATTAGATCACCAAAGCCAATGTGGGCCCTTGGATTTGGTGACCTTTTGGCTGTCCCCATAAACCAAACAAAAAGGCAAGGAGAGACATTCATTTGTCATTCCATGACCATTGGGAAGAGAGCAAGTCTACTTCTTGAGGATAAGAGCACGAGTTGGAGAGAGATAAGATTGGCACAAATTTCAAGACAATCTTCAGCATTCTACAGCAACACAAAAATCAAGGTACCAGGAACATTAACCAGGGTGGATTGGACACACATTCCAATTGATTAGCACGATTTTCGAGGGAACAGTTTCAGCATTTTTATGCAGTCCATACAGGCAGTCTATACAGCATGTTTCTGTGATGACTGGGCGCAATTTTTGAGACATTGAGGGCACAAAAATTGAGTGACTCTTCTACTATTACAATGAGCACAAATTTCGAGAAGGAAAGACTGATTCTAGGCACAAAAATCAAGGAAGGTATGGATTGAAAGTTGACAGTCCATACAAAGCTGAGAAGGCATGATTTTTGAGACTGTTTACTCAGAATTTGAGGCAGCTTCAGCACAGTTTTTGTGGCAGCCTGTTAGTCTATCTAATGGTTGAGACAAGTTGTGCTAGAAATTATCAAAATTGTTTTGTACATTTTATTGAAGAAAATAAATAAAAAAAATCTCTCACAAGTTTTCCCTTCGAGGTTTTTCCTGGGCCATTGGCCAAAAATTCCCGAGTCCGAAAATATTTTGTGTCTGAATTTTATTCTACTCATTATTTTTGTAAAAATTTCCAAGTGTTTCAGTTCTATTTAGTTTATGAGTTAAAGTCCATTTGCAGCTGTTGACTTGAATGGGTGGGCATTAAACTATGAGAAATGAAACTTGAAACCGGGTTGGGGAAAACACAGTAAAAATTTACAGAGGGCACTCGTGACCCTTCCTGAAAATACTTGTCGATATCACTATAGACCAATTGGCTTATTGTATGCCTGATTCAAGTGCAACTAGGGTTTCAATAGTCCACTCTACATTCTTATTTTGCCTTTCTCTATACTCAGGATCTAATGTAATGATTCCCCCCTCCCCCATGAGTGGACGAAAAGCAAGCCATCGCTAATTGATTGGTTGGCTTAAACACCGGACCCCTACCCTAAGCACGCAACCGCGACTAAATAATGAAATAAGGTAGGGTGCGACAAACAAAGAGACGGGAGCCCCAGGGAAAGAGAGCAGAAGGTTTCACATCCTTCCTAAAGCTCTCTCTATCATCCCATCCTTGCCCACTCAAATGATTGATCGAACATCCTTCCTGCACCCACTCAATTGATTGAATGGCTTTACGCACCCGGTAAATTCTCCAAACGTACATATAGCTACCCAAACCAAATGCAGGATCAGTGAGCCAATCGTGCTGATCAAAATGACAAAAAATATGCGATTAGAGATAGGCTGCTGCCTATACCCATCATGACATAGGTACAATCTAATATCCATCTTGATTCTACGGTATAACAACTTAAATTCGAGTAGAAACGCATTTTTTCCCTCTCCCTCTGGTCAAGCGTGCAATAAGACAGCTACTTCAAATCTCATCACACAGGTATCCAAGAGCAACATCAAAATTATCAAACAATGAGAAAAATGCACCAACCAACTTGGAATCCATGTTTACTTACCAAGAGCAACATCAAAATTATCAAACAATGAGAAAAATATGCCAACCAACTTGGAATCCATGTTTCCTTACTAGATTTTAATTTCCAAAGGACTTCATGTGGTTTATCATAAGGAATATACAAGACCGTTTGCCGATGGTCAATTTCAGATTTTGAATCCAGGTAAACAAACCCCGACTTAAATATAGCAAGCATCTTATGCAAACAGCTCTTTTTCCTGCACAATTTTAACTTCAATCTTCCCATTGACATTGCCAGTATGTATAATAGATATTCAACAACCTTAGAAATTTGACAAATGAAAGTGTCTCAATGAACTTGCATTCAACCCATTGACCTGAAGTCTGGATTTTGCTTTGACTTCGATGTCTCAAAATTGCTGTCCTCTACAATTACCACAGAATGTAGTTTTAATTGTGCAGTAATGAACATGTTTCCAAATAGATGTACCTGGTTTTCATGCACAAATTAATCCCCAGCTTTTCACCCCCTATACATGTAATATGTAAACCACGCACTAAAATTTACAAAACAGCACTCATGAACTACTATGAATTTCTTCAATTTATGTCTAAAAATCCACAAAATGTAGTTCATCTCTTTACTCAATATTCAACTTATTCAAGAACTACTTAATTGGCATGTTACCGTTTCAAAGCCAGTATAAAGCATCAACAACTAGCAAACCAAGGAATCCAAAAAATCATCAACAGCCATAAGAATAAACACAACTATTCTTGGAAAAGCAACATCAGCAGACTCAGTTCAACCCACATATAAGGTAGTAGTCCATAATATCAATTTTCGTAGAACACTAGTATGGCAAAGTCAAAATTTGATCTGCCACAGCTCATGCTGCTTTCATAGGAATAAATACAGGAAATGCTATTTATAATTCAGATATGTTTTTATCACGATTGAATCTTCTTTTCCCACACCAAAGAAATATTCTAAACATCAATTATACTCAAATAGCAACGAGTAGAGGCACAGTATGCCTGTCTATCAGAAAATCTATAATAGCATTATGCTCAAAAATTATGCATCAAAGTTGTATTTGGAGTACTTGAAAAAATCTCCAGCCAGCCAATGGATGCAGTTACCAAATGGCTTAGAAGAAAATTGTTCGAAACATTTTCCATCCCTTCATTTCGAGTCAAATATCCTCCCTACAGAAGACAAATTACTCAAAGATCAAAACAGATGTAACTATTTGATTGAACAGCAATCAGTTCTCCATCATGTTTCCTCTTACAAAAGCACAAAAATATATTGACTAAAACTAAACTGATACTGGCACTGAACATATTTTTCCCTAGGCAACTCTAAACTAGTGTTAAATTTGAGCTATTAACAAAATTTGGTTAAGAAAAGGATCACTTACCTTCTGGAATCGTGGCCATAAGCGTAGCCAAGCTTAATATCACAAATTGTGCATAGGCCACCTATACATTTCACATCTTGCTTCTCCCCACCCAACCCCGCTCTCTCTTTCATCCCTCCCAAACAAAAGGTCCGAAAATCCTCAGATTCGTGAGGCAAATCAGCAACACTCAGACCATCCTAAGTTTAACTCGTAAACATCATCAAGCATACTCTAGTGGGATCTCCAATTCCATGTTTAGCAGTAACTTATCTGATATAGTCTCAATGGATTCTCCAAATTTCACTTCAATTGTAGAAATATTGGTTGAAGAACTTGCAGTCTCAGCAAATTTGCTGCCAATTTTGACTGAAGTATCTGGAAGCACAATATGCTGAGTACAACGACAAAAAAATGTTTGCTCTTAACATTCTATTGAATAAGAAAAGCATAGAATAGCAATGATGAATTTTTTGTGTGAAGCTTCTATGTTTGACTACTTTCAAAAACAAAGCAAGATGGAAAAGAGACTCACTGGAAATCTAGGCCTTTGACAAACTTAAAAGCTTTTGACAAATGGAGTGCGAATTATACCTATATGTCAGCATCTAGTAAGTGGATTGTCAATCCCAGTGATGTCTTCTATGTATGGAATTGAATTGTGGCTGACAAGACGATTTTGTGTGTGTGCTGGTGTTATATCGATGCACCTTCCTTTCAGGATGCAAATGGGCCTCCCATGTGATACTGCCTATACCATTCTTGCTGTTTCTGTTGCAATAGAAGTAACTGTTGTTGAGACTGAGATTGCTGCTGGGCCTCATAAAGCGATTGCAAACTTCCCAACTGTCCTGGCTTTAACTCCATGCCATAATCAAACCACTTAGTCTGATGTTCCTGTAACAGTTGCTCGCATAGCTGACTGCCTAGGTTTTGTTTTAGTTGCTGGTCATCACCGTGGTTATATTCAGAGAAGCCCATTCCCGGAAATGGAAAACCTGTATCACTTGAGACAGCTAGTTTGTCCGGATTGGACCATATTCCATTATCTGATGAATACATTGGAAGGCCCCAGTCCCTATATTTTTGGTTATTTATTTCAGGCAATGAAGAGGTATAACCGTCCAGCCATGCATAATCATCAACTTGAAGTGGTCCCTCTACATCCTCTTCGCTCTGTGCAGACTTGAATGGAGGGCCAAACCCAGGAGGTGGACCAATAGCAGAAGGCCCCATCCAACTTATGCCAGTGTTCTTTTTTACGAGTGTAATACTAGGAATAGATGGCTTTATAAAATTTGGTGTATCTTTCAACTGTGTACTGACAATTCCTGTTTGATTTAAATATCGGTTACTGGAGATGCCATCCCCAGACATATAAACATTATCATCATCTGGAAGCAAAGGTGCCGAGGGATATGGCTTCAAAGCTGAAAAAGGATAATCTGCAAGAAAACTAGAAGGGATACCATTGTACTCCATTCTTTCCCCATGTGAAGAAAGACCCGTGAAATCTGATGCCATAACCAAATTATCATGTGCAACCTGAGTCGATGTTGTCTCACTAACAGAGACACTTGACAACCCAGAAAGGGAAGGAGCATCTACCCCTGTATCCCAATAAGAGAGACTCGCATCTGCCTGTTTCTGTTGTCCAATAACACCTGGAGAATTAGACTTTCCAGAACCACCAATAAACATCATATCATCGTTTTGAATGCCCCAGCTAGTTAAGGTAGGACTGGGCAAGGCAGATAATGGTTCTCCAACACTGCTTTGCCTGTTCAGTTGCAATTCTTGATGAACTGAACTAGCCAGTCCAACACCAGGTGCACACAAAGAAACTGGCATGCTAACCACGGAAGTTAAGCTGTTGGAAGCTGCAGAAGAAAACCCTGTCGCCATTTGACTTTGAGGGGCAGCAACATCTGAAGCTGTGAAATCACTTTGAAACCCTGTCTTGGGAATAAAATCAGCAAAGGTGCATGTTGGAAATGTAAGCGGCCCATGAGATAGAGAAACAGGTGGATACTGTTTGGTTATGCCAGATATTTCTAAATTTTCAAATCCTCTTATACACTGGGAAACATTAGATGCGTCAGATAGAGCAATATTTGAGGCAATAAAGGATACTTCACCACATTCCCTACTGGCAGAAATATGAGTGGCATGCACAGCAGGTATACCCTTCGGGACCGGCTTGAAAACAATATATTCTTCATCATCTTCATCGCCATTTGCTGTTTTCGAACAAACATCCTTAACAGATACATTGTTTTCTTCGAATCCAGTTACAGACCCATCATTAAGTCCACCAAAATTGTATTGATGATGTCTAACAACCTGCCCAGTTGCAGATGCCATTTCATTCTTATTCCTCCCTTTAAGCTCTCCAGCCATGAAAAACCTCTGAGTCTCTTCATCATAGACAATTCCATTCCCAGTACCATCAAATGCTATTCCAATGGTCTTTCCTGCTGCCAAGAGACGCTCAACACGCACCTGCAGTTCCTTTCTTTCTTTCAGACTAAGAGGAGATATAGAATAATTTAATCCTGACTGAGCATGAATAAGAGGAACAAATCCCTGTAGTTCATAATCTTCCCACAATGTAGTACCACCTTCAATCGGCATCCCAAGGCTATCGATATTGGCATCCAAATCCTTACTTTCATACAGTGTGTTCATAAGTGAAACAAATTGCCTCCAAAAGGAGGACCTTGCATTGGCCTGCTTTTCATCAACTTCACTACCTACAGCAACCTCTGGCCTGCTAGCCAACCACTCTGTAAACACTAGCATGGCAGGCAAGAAAGGGCTGCTGGAGACATCATCTGAAGCCGCACATCTGCGCATAAGGCGACCTGCAAGCTCAAATGCCATAGTAAGTGCATTCCGTAATAAGGCAGAGCGCTGCAAAACTTCAGCATATGTTGGCTGTGGCGAAGAGTTGCTTCCATTTGCATTATGTACAGTAAAGATAAGTATACAGACAAGTTGCAATATGCCAGCAGCCCCACTACTGCCAGTGCCTATTCCACTTCGATGTTCTGAGCCTAAGCCTGCTTCAAGGCACATATCATCTAAAGCAAGCAATTGCTCCAACTCACATATTGTAGCAGCATACACCTCTGGAATTGTCTCCAAGCTGAAATGCAACACACACTACGAGTCAAGCACAAGTAGTTGATCAATAATGCTGTAAAGAACTAATGTGCAACTATTTAATAAATATTGCAAGGAATTAGTAACAACTAAATTGCAAGAGAAACAATTTTCAGTATGGAATTTGAACAATCAAAAGAACCAAATAGAATATTTTATGTAAAAATAAAAAAGAGATGACATCCGGCAGGGAAAAGAAACAGACTGAGGACTTAGAAGCATTCAATGACATTGCTTGTATGAAATCTCACACTAAGCTGCTTGCAAATCGATACAGATCCACATATGGATCCACTGGAAGTTTAGCTTTCAAGAGGAGGTAGATTGGTCCTTGTAAAATCAGTACTTGAGGCTATTCCTGTTCACTGGTTGTCTTTGTCCTGGATTCCAAAGTGAGTTTTGGAAGTAATTAGAAGAGTTAGCTTCAGATTCATCTGGTTTGGATGTAATGAAAAGAAGGGCATTGCCTTAGTAAAGTGGAAAAGGTCAGCAGTCCCAAAGGTTATGAGGGGCTGGGGCCTAAAGAATATATTTTACCTTTTAAAAGCCGTGGCAGCCAAAAGTGCTTGGAGGCTGGTACAAGGGAAAGGTTTATGGTGCTGTGGGGTAAAAGAAAAATATATTTCACCAACTTCTGTTGAAGAATGGATTCGAAATACTAGGATAAGTCCTTATAAGATCTCAGTGATTTCGAAAGCTGTTTTATTGGCAGTTCGCTTGATTACGAATTGGCTTGCTTGGAGTGTTGGTAGAGGAATAAAAATCCAGGTAGGTATGGACCCCCGGATAAGAAGTGGGGAAGATTTTAGGCTTCCTGCACACATTATCCATCATCTGAGAAACAGGGGTATCTTAACTACAATTTGGCATCAGGAATGGTGTTCTACTAGGGCATTAGGATTAAGAGGACGATGAATATAGCTGGGATGCCTTAACTGCAAAGCTGAAGGCTAGTCATGTTAGAATTAAAGATGTTCAAAATACCTTGGTTTGGACATTGAACCCTTCTGGGCACTATACACCAAAAGGTTATAAAGCACTTGCTTTTCAAGGATTCCAGGAGCCTTAGTGTTGGTAGTGGAAGAAAGTTTGGCACATCAAATGCCCTACAAAATCTTGCATATTTATGTGGTTACTCTTGAACAAGAAGGTATTAACTTGGGATAATATACAAAACCGAAACACAAATGGACCTGGCTGGTGTTGTTTATGCATGTCAAGTGGTGAAACAAACTATCATCTAATTATGTCCTGTGAATATTCTAGACAGGCTTGGAGGGCCTTCAAAAGAATGACAGTTTTTAAGGGAAGCTTGGGCAGGAGATACAATTGAAGAAGGGCTCAAAATGTGTAGTGGGAATTCTGATACCAAGTCCTTTAGGGATTTACATTTGATTGTAGCTTAGGGCATTTAATTCGCCATAAATGCCAGGAATTTTGAATAGTTATTGCTCCAATTCAGTGTGCAGTTTAAGGTTGGAATATATTATCTTTTTATAAACAAAGGAAAGCTGCTCCAAAGCTTCCCAGACAGGTTAGTGAGGAATCAATTGACAGGGTGACGCCGTGTGCTCACTTTAATGGAGCATCTCAAGGAAAGCCTCCTTTGGAAGGAGCAGGAGCTATAACCTACTTCTCTGGCTCTCATTCTAATAGTTCTAAAGCAGGGATTGGGCCTGGATCCAACAACTTGGCTGAGATGTGGGCTTTGAAGTTGGCACCTATTCTTGCAGCTGAACAAGAACTAACAAGAATACAAATATTTGGTGATTCAATGCTGGTTATAAATTGGTTTAACAAAAAATTCACCCGACAGCCGCTCTTTGATGAGATATGCAGTCTTCTGGAGGGCTTCACTCAGGTTACTTTCTCTCATATATTTCAAGAAAGAAATCAAAAGGCAGACTCCTTATCTAAAAAAAGATTTACAGCTTGCTCCTGGGATGTGGCTGGTTCAAGAGTTCTTAAATGGCCAAAGCACTAGAAATATTCTCAACTCCTTTTTGTGGTTTTCTCTCAGTTATGTTTTTAGACTTGTCTGGATGGTGGAAGGTTCTATTTATGCTTTTTGAATAGCTACTTTTGAATATGGATTACTATATAAGAGGACATTTATGTAAAATTTTGAGGTAGATAGATCCCTCTTGGCCTGGAAACGACTCAAGTCTGTGGTATACGGATAGGAGATATGCATATTGGTACTTTTCGATGTTGACTGAGGAACATGGACATTTCTATGTCACTTTTTTGCACTATAAAAGGCTAAAAGAATGCTCTTTATGCAGCTGTTCTACGTAATTTTGCTCTCATATGAATAAAATTACGATTTTTTGATGCGGACGCCGGAAACCATATATATATATATATATATATATATATATTCCATCAAAAATAAACAGGCACCAAAAACATAAAAATATTGATCCACAAATACCAAACAGACACAAAAATGTAGTCTGCTATAAAGACTCAGATTTGTGTGTCTACATGCTGATAAGCATAGGAACATATGTGTTGAAACATTCATATGTGTCAGCATCTCTCTCCCCAAAGACATAGATATATATTATCATGTACATGTTTGTGTACCAATAAATACATACATTCCGATATAGTCTTAATACCATGGTTACTAGGATAACTTTGGTAGCTGAAGAATAACAACAATAATCATTATCATTATCAATTTACTCGTATTCAAAACAAATAGCCCATAGGACAACTTAATTTGCACCACTGACTCACAGAAAAAACATAGCTACAAAGGTTTCTTGACACTTCAATTTTTCATGGACTTCAAGAAAGGCCTTTGAAAGTTTAAATTGCCAGGAATAAAATGCAGAAACGAGAGGAAGATCTCAAATTATATATATTCACTAAATATGAAGCAAGAGAGAACGAAAATAATAAATGGCTGCCAGAAGAGTTCATGAATGGAATTGAGGTGAAACAAATTTGTCTCAAGCATTGTTTGCACTGTACATTAATCATTTGGAGGAATGGAAAGGGTCAAGACTCTACAATATAATCATATCACAGAATCATCTGAATCATCATCCTCTACATCCTTTGAATGAGTAGAAACGGGATCGCAAGTGTGACTCAATTCCCCTGTCCATGAGGTTCAAACACCAATATTTAGAACATTTGGCCGTGGAAGTGAGTCCAAATCCTTCCAAGATAGGTATTCATTGCCTGAGTCTGCACAACCCACTCTGAGTCTAGATAAATATTGTTCAAGACTTTCCTTTCTCAATAATTGAATTTGACTATCTCTTCTGCCTTTTTCCAAAAGGCTTTTTCGAAAACCTTATCCACAATTTATTTTCCTTCAGGCTTTTCTCTCCATTGAAATGCATTCCATTCATCACAAGAAAACATCTTCCACAAGATCGTTGTTTGGTCCAACATGGATTACAACATAAGAAAGTTCGTTGCAAATCATGTAATGATTGACTAAACAAGCTCTTTGGCCCCAATGTTTTTGTTAAATTAATGTAACTTCAAAGAATATTCTACTTGTACTTTATTATTGTAACTCCATTCAGGAATGTCATTATTATATTTGGTCATGTAAAAGTCATGAGGTAAAACCTCCATTGTAATTCGGGTCGTTAGTACCCTAAAGAATGTAATATACTATTATTTGAGTCGTTCTAGGCGAGGTCGGCCCAGTCAGTTAAGTGAGGCCGACCTAGCTGGGTTAAGAGTCAAGTGAAAAGTAAAGTATAAATAGAGAGCGACTTCCTTCAGGCTTTTCTCTCCATTGAAATGCATTCCATTCATCACAAGAAAACATCTTCCACAAGATCGTTGTTTGGTCCAACATGGATTACAACATAAGAAAGTTCGTTGCAAATCATGTAATGATTGACTAAACAAGCTCTTTGGCCCCAATGTTTTTGTTAAATTAATGTAACTTCAAAGAATATTCTACTTGTACTTTATTATTGTAACTCCGTCAGGGATGTTTTACCTCCGTTCGGGAATGTCATTATTATATTAGGTCATGTAAAAGCCATGAGGTAAAACCTCCATTGTAAGTCGAGTCGTTAGTACCCTAAAGAATGTAATATATTATTATTTGAGTCGTTCTAGGAGAGGTCGGCCCAGTCAGTTAAGTGAGGCCGGCCTAGCTGGGTTAAGAGTCAAGTGAAAAGTAAAGTATAAATAGAGAGTGACTTCCTCTCATTTGTACCATTCACTCATTCATGCATTGCGCATTAGAGAAGAGAGAGAAGTTTGCGGAGGAGGAGGATTGGCTTGGCTCTAGAGTTTGGGTTTGTCTCTCTTATTTGTGAGACCTATTTTTGGGCATTGTACTTTGGTTATCTATATTGAGGAAGTTATTGTTGGGTTTTCTTCCCCTTGAGGGTTTCCCATGATATATTGTTGTGTACCTTGTCATTGTGTATCTTCCAGAAGTCCTAGTTATGCTGCTATTGTGAAAATGTATTAAATGCTCATGAAGTTAGAATTTAGTCTTTAGTAGCATATAATCTTAACAGTTTTACCCCATAAGGTTAAAGACCCACGTGTGGTTGTAGATGTATCTAATTATGCCTTTTGCTTGTTCCACAACTATTCACCCACTCAATTTTATCAATGTCCTCAAGCATGAGGTCCAAAAAGTGTGCTAAACATGGAGTCCACCAACACATAGTCAGAGGCATTGTCCATGATGATCTATACAACATTCTCCACCCACCTTGTCGACTACTTCATCAAAAAAATGAAATAATAATTGTGCATCCTCCACCAGATTGGATGCATCCAACAATTTAAGAAACATAATTCCTCGTGAGCAAGAAATGTGGAAATTAAAAATGGTGCAGGACCTTCAATTAGTCCATCCATCAAACATGATAGTGCAACATGTTTTACTCCATGATTGTTTGAATTTCAAAAGGTATTGCATCTATTCTTTGAAACTCACTTAAAAGTGGCCCCTTGATATCATGAAAACCAAGGACTTTGAAGCCCAAACCATATGAAGCTATAACATCTATTATAGTTCAATAATAGAGGGAGTTAGTAGCAATGAAAGGTATGTCTAGATCATACCACCATCATGCATTCCCAAGAAGCATCATTTTCCATCCTCTTCCATTTACTATCAATGGTGCAAGGTAAAAAGAACGGGACAAGCCTAGTCCTCATAGAATTGCATGTACCACAGGCTCGATAAGTGGAAATCTAAAGGTATCAGAAATACGGAAAAGGACTTTTTCAAAACTAAGGTTTTGAGTATCATGTTAAACAAACACTGAACTTGTCCATATCTCTTTTTGAATCTGCTTCATCTTGGCTTTATGTGCCTGAAAGGCCTCAAAATAACCTCGTATATCAACTAATATTTCGAGAATCTGACAAAAATTTCAGGCATAAACAAAGTTCTACCATTATCCAACGACCGTAAATGGTGGTGCAATGCCCATAGGGGTATTGCCCAATTCTGAATCGACTCAGATTGTCAAAAATTCAATTAGAGTTCTGGATCAATAGGACTTCTAACTTTCCATACTGTCATATTCTGCAACTAGAGGGAAGTTTGGTGCAAGACTAGACAGTTCATTTTCTCTCTAACCAAATTCGAAATGGTCCCATGCCAAGTCCTTTTTCTCTTTAGGAGCCATGGAATTTTTTTCTCAACAAAAACAAATCTGCAAAACCCTAGCATTTCTTATTTCTAGAAAAAACAATAGCATTTTTTTGTAAAGAAAATGAGGTGACAGAAAGAGTTTTACATCCAGTTAGAGGTTTCCGAAAAAAAAGACTCCAAATTAGTATAACAACAGCTCCCTATCAACAATCCAAATCTGCTCGCATAAAAGATCTAAAAACCGACCTTTGAATCAGCAAAAAAGCAGCTCCAAAACAGCAAAATAACAGTTCTAAGTTCTAACTCATCCCAAGAAACCCTCTGATTCTGCACTTGAATCAGCCCAAGAAACTTTCTGATTCAATACTCCTAATCAGCCCAAGAAACTCTCTGATTCAATACTCCAAATCAGCCCAAGAAGCAATCTAAATCAGCAGACAAGAATGATGTCAAATGAAGCTAAACAATTGCCAAATAATTCACAACCTCAAAATTCAAAATCAATAAACTTATGAAGTGAAGGGTTTAAGACAAATGTAGGGGAACATCATTAAAAAGATAGGGGAGGAGTTTAAAGTTAGGTTTAGAGTTTTGGGTCTTAGTTTTTTTTACGATTTTTTATTCATTGTAGAGGACCCACTGTGTGGTCGCACCACACTTGCCATATCAAACAGGAAGGATAGGTCTTAGTTTTTTTTACGGTTTTTGAGTCATTGTAGAGGACCCACTGTGTGGCCGTACCACACTTGCCATATCAAACAGGAAGGATTGGTTTTGTACAGAACAGACCAATTCAGTCATGGAATCAAACAATTCTGCAAAGAAACGATCATTTCTGGTCTATGGGACTAGTTCTGCCTGGAAAATCCCCAGAACTAGTCCAACCAATCGATTTCCAATTTAGGCCTGATCACGTTGTATGTAAGAGTTGGGCAGTCACGAAGATTACCAGAAGACATGAATTATGTAACACACTTAATAATTAATAGTGATAATTAGTAGTTAGGTTCCATAACGAGTCACACTCTCTTGAGATACTGTCCTAGAAGCAAGTGGGGAGATGACATGAAAAGATTGTCAAGGCTCGAAATAGTATCGGTGCATCCATCAATCCAACCAAGGTGACCCTTGATGGAGGAATTTGTTGATAAGAACTTCAAACAGAACCTTTTTGTTTGGTTCAAAACATTATGGATAATTGCCAGATTTGATTGACACTTCAATAAGAGGCTTCTTCATTTATGCAAATCACATTAAATGCATCTTGGCAAATTGGAGTAAGTCAAATCTGAAAATAGAAGATTGTAGTAGTAAATATTTGATCTAAAAACAAGTGTGAATTAGAATGCAAAACCAAAACTTGATAAAACTGTAAATTTTTCCTGAGTTTTCAGCTTGCTGGTATATGTCATTGTTTCAGTGGTTTTCATTCCCAGCCGGTTTTGCATAGGCTGGAAATTACTTATGAAAATTGCAAACAATTAAACACGCAGAAAAATTCACTTTAACAGACAGAAATTAAATTTAACATGCACACCATTAAAAAATCAGACTCAGGAATTTCGGCCAATAGCCCTGGAAAAAGCCCCACGGGGAAAACCAGTCACAGAGAGAGATATTTATTTCATCAGCAAAAATATCATCACAGCACTACAATGAAAATATTACTTATCTCCACCACCCAGAATCTTTCTCGAAATATGTGCAACAACTGAATCTCGATTTCTGTGCTAGCAGCCTCGAAATGTGTGCCAACAGGACCTCGATTTCTGTGCTGGAAAAACACAGTCCATACCAGCTGTACGGTTCTCGGTTTGTGTGCAGTGAACCACCTCGAAAAACGTGCTGAAATAAATCAGAAATCAGTACCTCGATTTCTGTGCTGATTTACTCCTTGAAATCCGTGCTGTACCTTCATGAAAAATTGTTCAGACTGTATCGGGAATATTGCCCAGTAATACCCCTCGAAATCTGTGCAGCAAACTCTGTTTGTGTGCCCAGTCTACCTTGAAAACCGTGCCTGGAAAAACTCGGGTTTTGTGCCCAGAATTTATCCTTGGAAACCATGCTGCAACTCGGGATGAGTGCCCAGAAATGTCCCTCGATATGTGTGCCCAGTCTGTGCTGTACGGCAGCCTTGGGAAATGTGCCCTGAAATAAATGCTAGAGAAATCTCCTCGATTTCTGTGCAAACTTTCTCCTTGGAAATCGTGCTGGTCTCCTCTCTCTCTTTTTCTCTTCACTTCACTCTCTTCACAAAAAAAAGTGAAAGTGAAATGCCTCCCTCATGCTTTTTGTTCAAACCCTAGGGTTTTCTAAATCCAATGGGTGAGATTGACTTAGATCAATGGTTGAAATTAAATGCTCCATTTATTTCTCATAAATATTAATTTCACTCACCCACTTAAATTTATCAAAAAGTGACTTTGAGTTTATAAAGTCTCATTAAGTACTTTTAATGTGAGGGTCACTTTTCCCCCCCTTCTAAGTGACTTAGGCATAAAATCAATAGGGGAACACTTCCCTAGGTACAAAAACTAACACTCCCTCTTACCGAGGAAGGTGTTCTGCACCACTCCCAACTTGTCTCTGAAGAAGACAAACTTGCCCCTCCCCAAAGATTTCATCAGGATATCTGCAACCTGCTCATCAGTGGAAATATACTGCAACTCAACTGCTCCTCTCTGGACGTAGTCGCGGATGAAATGGTACCTGATCTCAATGTGCTTTGACTTGTCATGGAACACCGGATTCTCAGAGAGCTGAATGCAACTCTGATTGTCACAATAGACCACCGTGGGTCTAAGCTCCTGATCAAATAAATCTACCAACAACTTACGAAGCCACAGTGCTTCGCAAGTAGCCTGACTGGCAGCCATATACTCAGCCTTGGCGGAACTCAATGCAATGGACTTCTGTTTCCGACTGAACCACGACACCGCTGCCGAGCCCAAGCTGAAACAACAACCGGAAGTGCTCTTTCGATCCCTCGCACTTCCTGCCCAGTCTGAATCTGTGAAACCAACCAAGCTGACTCCACCCGAACCCCTGTAGTCCAAACCATAGTCCACTGTACCTGCTAGGTATCTCAGCACATGTTTTGCGGCAGTCCAATGTACACTCCTAGGCTCCACCATGAACTGGCTAAGAGTGTTCACCGCAAAACAGAAGTCTGGCCTGGTGTTGACCAGATACATCAACGATCTAATGAGCTGACGGTAAAGTGTAGGATCCACCAACTTACCCTCAGAAGCATGAAGTTGCTTCCAGTTGGTGATCATAGGTGTAGACATCGGCCTGCAATCCTCCATCCGAAATCTCCTCAAAATATCAACTGCATACTTCCCCTGTACTCTAACTCTCTGGACTTCCTAAAGGCTCTCTCCTCATCAAACTTCACTTCCTGCCTCACTACAACTCTCTTCTGGCCAGGAATGTAAAGCCGATAGGCCTTCGAAGTCTCATCATATCCCACAAAGATGCCTCTCTCTGCAGTGGGCTCAAAATTCGTCCTCTTCTTAGAAGGGACGTGAGAGTAAGTCAAAGAACCAAATATGCGGAAGTGGCTCACCTCAGGCTTCTTGCCTGTGTACATCTCCTCAGGAGTCTTCCTCCCCAAAGCTCGATGAGGACTCCTGTTCTGCAGATAAACTGCAGTGCTGCATGCCTCTGCCCATAGAAAGAACGGTAACCCCTGATCATGGAGCATCGCTCTCGCTGCTCCCACAATCGACCTGTTCTTCCTCTCTGCTACTCCATTCTGCTCAAGAGTGTAGGGAACTGTCAGCTGTCTCTGTATACCCTCTTGTCTACAAAAAGCATCGAACTCCTTGGAGGTATACTCACCCCCATTGTCCGATCTCAACATCTGAATCTTCCTCCTTGCCTGCTTCTCCACAAGGGCTTTGAACCCTTGGAAGACACTCAAAACTAAGGGTGACTTCTTGCTCCTCAAGAAGTAGATCCAGGTCTTCCTGGAGTAGTCATCAATGAATATGATATAGTACTCAAAACCAGTCAATGAGACTGATGACATAGGACCACAAATGTCAGAATGGATCAAGTCAAGCACTCCTGTTGCTCTGGTGTCACTGCTTGGAAAAGCAATCTTGGTGTACTTTCCCAAAGCACACTCTCTGCACACATCACTCTGCTCAGTACTGAACTCGGGTAAACCTGTAACCATGCTCCTCAACAATCTCAAAGCTGGGTGATGTAAGTGGGCCATCCTCCGATGCCATAGCTCACATAACTCACTGCTGCTGCTGTGTGCTAGAGCGTGCTGCGGCTGAAACAAGAGCGTGTACAACTTTCCACATCTAACCCCAATGTCCATGGAGGTAGATACTCCTGTAGTCCTAGGGAATAAATGTACTCTCCCATCTGAGAAACATACCCCAAGACCCCTGTCCTCAATGGTGGAAACTGATACAAGGTTCTTCTTCAGCCCAGGGACATATAAGACAGCCCTCAAAGTCATAGGACTCATAGACTCCCTCTGAAATGTAATAGTCCCCCGACCAACTACTCTAACAATGGTGTCATCACCTAGTATAACCTCCACATCTGTACCTGATTGTGATAGCTCGGAGAACATCTCTCGAGCTCCTGTCATGTGGCTCGAAGCTCCGCTGTCAATGTACCAAGTACTAGTGGTGGATGGACTCGTCTGATGGCCTGCCAACAATGAATGCTCCATCTCCATATCCACATCTGTGCTGGTGACTAAAGAGGCTCTCTCTCTCTCTCAATTTGTCCAGCACATAGGGAAAACTCCCTCTAAAACCTATCTCCAAAGTCATCAACCTCCTCTAAAGCTGCAGTCTGTTGTCCCTTCTTCTTCTTCTTGTTTGGACACTGTGAAGCATAGTGCCCAAATGTCTGACAACCATAACACTTGATTTTACTCGAGTCCTTCTTCTGCCCACCCTACTGCTGCTGCTGCTTGGCCCCACCCTTCTTGGGACCTTCTTCTTCTTCCCCTTTGCTGTCAAAGCCACGTTCTCCTCATCTACCCCACCCTGTGATGAACTGCCCTGTACGAGACCTCTCCTGGTCTCCTCCTGCACAAAGTCATCCCACAGTCTCTCCCAAGAAGGTAGGTTCTCTCTGCCCACCATAGCCTGCACAAATGCACCCCAGGGCTTTGAATCCCCATTCACTGCTGTACGCACAAGCTCAGTAGCAGTGACCACCTCCCCAACTGCTGCTAGCTCATCTCTAACTGCAGATATCCTGGTAAGGTAAGCTGTCACTCCCTCTCCTCCATTCATCTTTACACTCTTGAGTTTCTCCTTGAGAACCATCTTCCGGTTCTCATTGGTACTCTCATACAAACTGGTCAAAGTTGTCCACATCAAATGTGTTCTTGCCTTGCCTGAAATGTGAGGGATGATATGATCTTTAACTACATCAAGGATTATTCTTCTAGCCTTACAGTCCTTCTTGTTGAAGGCTGATAATGCTGCTGCATCTGTAGCAACGGGAATCTGAACGAGGTTTGCTGTAGTATTCCTAACCACCTCCTCCCATAGTTCATTCTCCTCTAATATCAGCAAAATCCTAGCCTTCCATGGCACAAAGTTACATGTCCCGTCTAGCCTATCCTCCAACCTGTCCTGTAGCCATCTTTTAGCCAACCCAACAAAGTGTTGTTCACTAACAGAAGAAGATTACTGAAATTACTGAGTTTTGGAAATTTCTGTGTCTGCAAAATACCACTGTTTTCTGCCCCCAAGCTCTGATACCAAGTAAATTTTTCCTGAGTTTTCAGCTTGCTGGTTTATGTCATTGTTTCAGTGGTTTTCATTCCCAGCCGGTTTTGCATAGGATGGAAATTACTTATGAAAATTGCAAACAATTAAACACACTGAAAAATTCACTTTAACAGACATAAATTAAATTTAACATGCACACCATTAAAAAATTAGACTCAGGAATTTCGGCCAATAGCCCTGGAAAAACCCCCACGGGGAAAATCAGTCACACAAAGAGAGATTTATTTCATCAGCAAAAATATCATCACAGCACTACAATGAAAATATTACTTATCTCCACCACCCATAATCTTTCTCGAAATATGTGCAACAACTGAATCTCGATTTTTGTGCTAGCAACCTTGAAATGTGTGCCAACAGGACCTCGATTTCTGTGCTGGAAAAACACAGTCTGTACCAGCTATATGGTTATCGGTTTGTGCAGTGAACCACCTCGAAAAACATGCTGAAATAAATCAAGATCAGTACCTCGATTTCTGTGCTGATTTACTCCTCGAAATCCGTGTTGTACCTTCATGAAAAATTGTGCAGACTGTATCGGGAATAGTGCCCAGTAATACACCTCGAAATCTATGCAGCAAACTCGATTTGTGTGCCCAGTCAATACCTCGAAAACTATGCCTGGAAAAACTCGGGTTTTGTGCCCAGAATTTATCCTTGTAAACCATGTTGCAACTCGAGATGAGTGCCCAGAAATGTCCCTCGATATGTGTGCCCAGTCTATGCTGTACGGCAGCCTTGGGAAATGTGCCCTAAAATAAATGTTGGGGAAATCTCCTCGATTTCTGTGCAAACTTTCTCCTTGGAAATCGTGTTGGTCTCCTCTCTCTCTTATTTCTCTTCACTTCACTCTCTTCACAAAAAAAAGTGAAAGTGAAATGCCTCCCTCGTGCTTTTTGTTCAAACCCTAGGGTTTTCTAAATCCAATGGGTGAGATTGACTTAGATCAACGGCTGAAATTAAATGCTCCATTTATTTCTCATAAATATTAACTTCACTCACCCACTTAAATTTATCAAAAAGTGACTTTGAGTCTATAAAGTCTCATTAAGTGCTTTTAATGTGAGGGTCACTTTTTCCCCCCTTCTAAGTGACTTAGGCATAAAGTCACTAGGGGAACACTTCCCTAGGTACAAAAACTGGTTAGCAAGATGAAATGCCCGGAAAACATACATCTACAAAACCCACTTAGAGCAATTATTTAGATAAAAACAAATTTGGCGAATCGTATTCTTCATTTCATTCAAAATTCTTTTTCTTGAATTATAAAACCTAGAATTATCATAACCTATTCGGATGGAAACATTGAAATCTAAAATAACTAACCCCAAAAACATACAAGAGGAGATGAGAACCCAACAGTTACAGCTCAATTTGGAGAAATTCTTGGGTGCAAGTTCGAAAGAAAGCAATGCCCCCACTATTTGTCAAACTTGCAGAGGTCCTTCATGCCAAAATCACAAAGGAACACCTTATGTAGGGCAAGGAGGTTAATCTGAGGCTGCATAAACTCTCCCCCCACTTCTTCAAACCCTCTGCTCATGGGCACCTTTTTCCTTCACGATACCCTTGATCTAAAGGATATAAACCTTGAAGTGCTTGGGTTGGGCCAACTCAATTCACTTCAATAGGTTTGGGATTACAAGGGATTGTCTTAGAGCCCTTCCAAATAAGAGATGACTCTGCTTCCTCCCTCATAGGAATCTCTCCAGGATGTTGACCTCGTGAGATCCCCATTGGTTGAGCTCAAGCAATCTAGGGAAGAGGATATGGCAGCTAAGAATGAATGTAAGTGGGTTGTCATTCAAGACCCCAAACCATTTGTTTGAGACTCCCCTCCTCCTCGATGGTTTTGTGCTTGGTCATCCAAATGACAGGCTAGTTGTGGGAGCAAGGGAAGGGTGTCATCAACCATTTCAACTGCTTGTCAAAATTGTAATGGCACAATTTATTCCTCTTCGAATACGTTATATGGCGTGCTTAGGAGCCATGACCTCCTTTTTCTCACTAAGATCCACACAAGCCTCAAACAAATACTACCTACAATACATGCCTATCATTGGCTATTAGCATGCAGACAAGAGACTCCCTATTTTGACAATGTGAGAGAATTATGAGAAGTTGCATGACTTATCTATGATTCTCTTCAAAACAAAGTTTCTACGGTTGCCTGTAACATGCATGCCGCATTCTTGTGGGTCTTGAGTCCACGAGAACACCACCTATCTCAAGACAATTGCATCACATTGTGCAACCTCCACCCAATCTCTTCACACTTCTTACTTCCCAAAGAGCTTAATGGGGACCATTTCCTTGACTTATGTGATAACATCGATCATAATTATACTGTTGGCAATGTCATTCTTTTGAGCGACTTCAACACTCAAACTAGGGCTCTACAAATACCACTTCATGACAATCTATGGCTACAATTTGCCCTCAGGAGATTGACCCGAGGGCATTGTGTGCCTTGAAAGAACTTCGAATGATGGCCTTAGACCCCTCATAGCCTATGGTAGGCACCTTCTAAAATTTGGAAACTCTCATGAGCTATAGCTCCTTAATGGTCTTTCAGGCTACCTAACTCGAGGGGCTTCATATCTTTCCATCACAAAAGAGGGACCAACATGATCGATTATGTCTTGGCCAACTAGGATCTTCTCCCTCACATCTAGCATTTTTTTACCTCCCCACTTCCCCTTACAAACCACATCCTCCTTATCCATTTCCCTCTTTGCCTCTACCCGCCCCTCACTTGCCCCCCCCCACCCTCCATTTCATGCACCCCATGCACTATTATCTTTTTTGATAGGGTATGTCAACTCCTATAGCAACCACCTTATGTCAACTCCTATACCACCCACTTCCAACAAATGCTTCCTCCCCTCCTCCATTTCTCACCCCTTTAGACGATGTTAGCCAAAGATAAGTTCTCTCAACAGCTATCTGGGATGTTGCTCTCAACTCATACTCTCATTCCACCAGAAAGACCACCAACACCACCACGCGTAACTTTTTCCCCATGAACCATCGAGTCAACAAGGAATGCAAACTCCATCATAAGCATCTTTGTTTTGCCCTTCACGTGAACCCCCTCTTTCCCCCCACCATCTTCGAAAATCATACTAATACATCATCTACCATAAAAGTGAGTTTTTCTCATCTACCATAAAAATGAGCTATGTGAAGCCCTTTGCCACTCTGCCAAAGCATTTTGGCACACCCTTCTCCCATAGCAGACCGCTATCCTAAATAGCTTAACCCCAATACATATTCATTGATACAAAACATCCCTTTATGATGTTCCCGCGCAAGTCACCTCCTAGCGCTCGAGCAAGCCCTAAACTAGGCTATCTAAGGGGGTATTTACAATCAGTATATAACCCAAAAATGGCCTTATTGTCTAACCTCCATATGCACACAAACATTGGATACATGCCCTTGGAAGCCCACTCTGTAAGTTTCATGTGAGCTTCCACAGACTCTGAATTGAGACAAATCACCACCTTCGACAGACGGAGAAAGTTTTCTAGCAATGACATTATGGGAACCAGAGATAGAGCAGCCCCATCTCATTTTCCGATGCCCCATCTACTACAAGATCAAAGGGAAATACTACTAGCTATTTTGAGAATCAAGGAACTCCCTTTCCACTTTTTTCTGCTACCTCGACGAACAAACCTCACTATCTATATGTCCCATCCTAGTTGTCTCACACTTCCTAGGTGTCACTATTAGTCAAGGCAACAAAAGACAAGTAAAGATTCATGAGACTTTAAATTCCAAATTGCTACTACAGAAAAGGGGCAGGGCACATACATATATATATGTATGTCTATATAGCTTTAACATATCCATGAAAGGTTTAGTCCATGGTTTAGGGAAACCATAGTTGACTGCCAAATTGATGAGCTTGTGAATATGAGAGATAAGGACAGGTGGCACTCTTAGGATAGCTTAATCTTAACAGATTCATGTAACAGATCACTTGGCAACACAGCCATACAATGGATCATAGAAGACTAGCAACTTCCACATAATAAACTAAAGACAACTGATTTCTCAGAAATATTGTTAAATCATCAATGATAAACATTTATCGAGATTCTAATGAAACAACAGCTGGCAGTCCTTAAACACAAATCTTTCCTGGGCATTGCTAATGCTTAGGAACATACGGTTACCTCGTCTTTGTAAAAAGTATTCCATTCAATCGAACAAAGCGAACACGAAAACTCTTCCTCATTTCTGAAATTGATCCTGGATTCTGTTGCTTGTGGTCTTTTAGAGCCAATTTCATGCCATCGCCTATTGGAAGTGTCTTCTCACCTTTTGTCTTTGCACTCTCAAAAAATTTTGAGACTTGAGAATTTGCTTCATTGGCAGAAGCAGAAAGTTGAAAGTAATGTTGTCGATTCTACAAAAGGAACATGTAAACTATTAGTGCATCTTTACGAATAAAACTGTTCATTATATTAGCAAACAAATCATAATTTACTGGCAGGAACTTTTCAATCATATCTTAACATTTAACAGAAGCGTCAACGTCACTCGTAATTTACAGTCTCATTATCTTCATATTTGACAAGAGTGTCAACATTATTCCTAAATTACTGTCACATTCCTATTATTCAGCATGTCATGATTGTCCACAAATCAAAAACAACAAATGGATCTCCTTATTCTCAAAATCATTCTAGTTACAATGTATAAATTCCATCCAATGACAAGCCACAAATTAACCTTCGCATTATAAAAAGATATGATATATGCTTAACTTTAGTGCTATCTTGACTTAAGTTAGAGCCAGCCAAATCACATTTAAGGTGCTTTTACGGACAGAATAAACATACTTAATTACTCACTGTAGGTGAAATATTATCATCCTTGCAACCATAGCTACCATAAAAATTTATGGATATGCATGCAGATTCGATGGGATACAGAAAAAAACTGTATTTGAAATTTTTTGACTAAACTAACTATGGCAGAAGGGAGTAAACATCCAAAATATGGCCGAATTACTGCTGAAATATGGTCAACAATCTGTTGACTGTATTTTTATATATATGGCCAGATACGACCATATCTTATTTCATCAGTATATCTGTACATAAAGGCCAGATACGCCCATATATGGTCACTATGCTTGCAACCCCTTGGAGACGTGTACAAAACACATCAGGTTGGAACAATCTAAACTAGAAAGTAGAAGAAGCTTTCCAATTCTGTTATTCACCTTTAAGAGACCATTCATCTTTCAGACATTGAATCTGTCACGATGTCTATTGGTCACAGGAGTCAGGACCCCATGTAATATTAGAGACCTTTGCAAGCACCACCTCTTTCAGGAACAATAAAGAATCTGAATATTATTCATTGATTGTACATATTTTAAGTGGAAAGAGAGCAAAGTAACATAAAATCAGATGAGGCATAAGGTCATGTTAGTCATTTAGGTTTAATGCTTGAAGACAAAAAAAAATGGATTTGTCCACTTTTGTCAGAAAAATCACTCTAGCTAAAATAAAGCGATATTGAATTCCCTAGCAGAAAATACTTTGGCTGAGACCAAAAAGAGACATTATTATTAATTCATAAAGACATCATATTTCGGTAACCCCATGTCACCTTGTCACCAACCCACAAAGAATAATAATACATGGACAGAACACATAAACATCAGAAGGAAAAAGAGAAGTACAATGGCACACTCACTAAGAAATATTATCAAAGATATGTATTAATTTCAATGTATCTTGATGAATAGTACAAAAAGGGGCTACTATAGATATTGCTATGGTGTTGTTTAGAATGACCTGTCATTTCTCATGTTAAACCTAAGTTGCACGAAACTTGAAAATGTTTCCAAGTTTTTGAACCAGGAACGTCTGGATACGCGACCCCCCCAAAATGGGTACGTCTGGGGGAATGCAGTATATAAAAAATACAAAAAATATAGATATATAGCTTTTTTAAATAACACATCATCTTGAAAGAAAATAAGCAACAAAAATAAGAATGATACAAATAAATGACACTTTAGAAGGAAACCCATGTCTATATTAACTCTTATAGATGATTACATGATGCAAAATCCTATAGCTTGATGATCTTGACCAATGCCAATCACGTACCCTCATACATGATAGAATCCAATGGAAATGATATAATCCCGGAGATCTACTGAACTTTGAATGGGATATGAAATTTTACTTTCTCCATATGAAGTCTGATGAGGTTGGAACTTGAAACCACTCTCAAACATCCTAAAACAATCAATGGTAATGTTTAACATTTAAGTAAAAGGATGGAAAAGGTAATATAAAGGAGAATGCCACTTTTACTTCAAAATTTAAGTAAAAGGATGGAAATGGTAATATAAAGGAAAATGTCACTTTTACTTACCATTAATTACAGGGTAAGATAAGATAAGATAAAGGAGAATGTAATTTAATATTAGCATAATTACAAGGTGACAAACTCTTCAGAGTCCAATCCCCTATCTCTATTTTGTCTAACGATACATTAGGATGAACAAGGCAATATATTACTACGAGTCCACATCCCTCATGGATACTTCTACAACCCCGGAAACTTCCAAAAACATGCATGAAACGTCACTGAAATGGCTGAAACGCCTTGGAAACGTCCTTGGTCGTATCGTACGACGTTTCTAGATTTGTAAATCTCGTACGGTACGGCCAAGGACGTTTCCAAGGCGTTCCGTACCCGTTCCCACGTTTCCTGGCATTTCCGGGACTGGTACTGGTACGCCACCATTCCAGGCGTTTTTTGCAACATAGTGTTAAACAATTAAATACTTTCAATATTCTTAATCTAGTTCCCGACAATCCCCCATATTAAAAAGCTTTTCACTCAAAGCAACAATTTTCAAGCATTGAAATTATTCAACAATGATAGCAGTTTTCTCATGTGTGCAGAATGTTGTTTTCAGAGTGCTCTGCTGAAGCTGTGTTCATCTCGCAACCAAACAACTCTTATACATATGACTTGAATTAGGTAAATAGGGATTTGTGAACGATGCATCAAGAGAGGTAAAAGAATTGATCCTGGGACCTGATGTGCAATATAAGTTTTGCAAAAAAAGTGTTGACATTTTTCCTAAATTCTATTCAAATTTTAAATGATGCAAACTCAACTTTCAATGATAGATTCGACACATATTGGCACGTCTTCATCTTTATAATTTCACATTTATATCTTCCTTGGGCGATAAGTTATAATTATAGCATGTTGGATGTCTTCCTCTGTCGCCTTACATTCATTGATAACTTCTGTATTTTCATCTTTATCTTCACAGATGTCAATCTTATCTTGATTTCTACATTTATTTTTAATTACCCAATATTCTTCTTCATTAGACCTCTTATACTCATCTTTCATCGATTCATCTCCAAATACTGTAAAACCAAATTCCTCATATTCATCATTACCAACCTCTACATCTTTCTTTTTTGTTTGTAATCAGTAGTATGCTGGACATTTTCTATTCCGACCTCTTTATGGTGTTGACTGCTGAAGGATGGCCCCATTGTCCAACCTCTGTACAGAAGAAAACTGCCCCCTTCGTGAGTTTCAGGCATCTCCGACAACAAAGTTTGGATTGAGATAGATCGCCATATCCCACTGACAGACAGGGTCTACCAGTTATGCCACTTACAAGAACCAGAGACGGAGGAACACTTCATTTTTCCACGTGCTATCTTCTATGAGAAGAGAGGGAGGTACTGTTACTTATTTCAGGAGTCAGGGAGCTCCCTTTCCACTCTTTTTGCTATTCTAACCAGAGATGACTTGCTCTCTTCATGAGGAAAGTATTCGAACTCAAATCCTAGTCTCTACCTATCTCGTCTCATATAGAGGCCTTTAGGAGGATCACCTCATACTTCTTGTTTATCTCATCCGAATGGGGTAGTAAGTGGCAAGCAAAGATCCATGATACTTCACATTCTAAATCGGTGCAACCTCATGTTTTCTCTCTGTTACGTGGTACTAGTACCAGTGCACCTTCATATGTTTTCCCAAGGAGAGGGGTCGTATTTTTCTTCAGGACCATGATGGGGTGTTATCAGTACTTTATGAGAGGTGGTTATAGCCAAACCCTTTGGACCTTCCCTTAGGAGTACTATGGCTTAGTGGTATTGCTGATTGCCTCATTCTAGGGCTTGTAGCCCTAAGGTTGGTGTCGGGGGCTCCTAGGGATGGTCACTGGGTCACATGACCCCCTACTTGTTTTCTACACTGGTGACAGTATTCCATCTCTGTGGCTCTTGCCTCCTCTTCCAGTCACTCGATGCACCCATCTTGGTCCCTTTCTAGCAGAGCACCCTCTCTCCTTGATGTGGTTCCTTGATGACGTCATCCTTGGTCAACAGGCCCACAGGCTTTTAGAGGGGGGACGTTGAGGGTTTTCCAGCATTATTGGGGTTAGATGGGGCATGACGATCCCCCTTGCTCACTCCACCTTCCGGAGAGAAGCCTTTGTTCAATTTTAATCATTTTTAGTAGTTTTTAGGCACCTAGGGGGAAATACCCCAGGTAGCCATCTTTTAGCCATATTTTGGCCATCTTTAGACTATTTTATATTAGTTCATGTTATATTTTTATATTGACATTTATTTGGCTTGTCGACCTGGTTATTTTGTAAAGGTAAGTTGACAATCATATAAATACAACTCCTTACCTCATTTGTAAATCATAACTCAAGGGATAAATTACATTATGTTGCTCTTTTACCCAAGATAGGCTTGTTGGAAGTGATGCGCACCTCTTGGATGGTTCTCTTCATTGGCTTGTGGATCAATTTTGGATGTTTCTCTATGGTCTTGTTCATGCATGGTGGATACTAGGAATTGTTGGAATAACACAAATCTCAAGTAAGTCTTGTTTTAGCCTTGCTTGGTGAAGGTAGGTAAGTCTCTTGCTTCTTGATGATTGAAGTTGCCTTTTACTTCTGTAGTAAGTACTGCATATGACCCAATATCATTCTGACAAATGTATTCATTTTTTGGTTCTTCGGGATCCTCCACGTGGTGTTTCTACATGGTCTCCCTTGGTAGAGTAATGTAACCGCCTTCAGGAGTGGGCACCGTGGCATATGATAAATCCAACTACAAACTTCCTCCCAAATCTGAGCCAAATTCCCTGGATAGTAGCATACCACATGACTTTGGTAGATCAATTACTACTATATCCATCTTTATCATTGTGGTGGGATGTACTGCCAAACGAATTGAGACATCTACCACCACCCCACAGACCTTCACTTCTTGAGAATCCATAGTACAGATGTTCCTGTATGGCCTTGATATCTTCAAACCTAACCTTTTCATTACAACTAATGGCATAACATTAGTGGAAGCACCAGAATCAAACATACAATTATGTAAAACGAAATCACCAATGCATAAGGAAATAAAGAAGGGTTTATGTCCAGGGTTCTTATTCTCAATTGGTAGTATATTGGACAATATGATCGGAGTATCCTCTTCTTTAGCCTAGTTGACCACTGGTTGCTTATCCCGGACTTGATCTTGAAGGTGGAAGTGTTCTGCGATTTGCTCTCTGATTGATGGAATCTTTGCTAGCTCAGAGATCGACACTGGTATCCTCGTAGAGTTAAGGGCCCTTGTAACATCAATCCTCAAAGGCTCATCAGTAACTAAATCAATAGGTGGCCTACCTGCACCTACCTGTGGCAGGGAAGGAGCCTTTGCCCTTTTTGTGTTTACTAGAGGGAATGTTCTTCTTTGATAAGTATCACCTGCAGTCCGGATTTCATACCATTTTCTAATCTGTTCTCGAGGAAGCATTTCTCCAAGAAGCTTATTTACTTTGTCTGCGTCAACTAAACTAAACTGCTTTCTTTCAAATAAATTACATACCTCGGAGTCATCTTCTTCGAAAGGAATGTTGTTCCTAATGTACTCCATATAGTAGGCGCAAGTCTTTTCGTCATGGAAGCTACGGCACACCCTGCAATAATATGGAAAATCACTTACTGCATTGGTCGGCTCCAAGGATGAACGAGGCATTTGTTGTTGTGAAGGGGCTTTATTGAAATTCTTTCTCAGAAATCTAGGTTGACTACATTGTTGATTTCTTTCCAACTACACAATTCGGTTATGCATAGTAGTAGTTTGTTGAGTCATGTCAGCCCTCAACTGTCTCGTCTCTTCTATCAATATGTTCATCGGATCGGGGCCTTCACTGGAAGAAGAGGCCTTGTTCGTTGGCTATGGTTTAGCTCTTAAGTGGCCAGAAGTGTCGGGCCTTCCAATTGCCTTCCAACTGTCGTCTAAAACCCTTAACTTCTTCTTAGCAGCTGCAAGATCCCCTGGTCTATCCAAACTGAGATGAAACATGAAATCACCTGAAAATGCCTTTAAGTAGTATGATAAGATCCTTGGGTCTTGAGGCTTGCAATCTACAGGGAATTCTTTCATAATCCTGTCAAATCGGCGATCAAACTCTTCAATAGTCTCATTTTCACTCCTTTTAATAGTCTTCAAAGCGTTATTCAACATCATAGGATCTTTCTTTTCTTGCCATCTCTCAAAGAATTTAGTTTTTAAGTCAGCATAATTAGCAATACTTTGAGCAGGCAAAGATTTGAACCATTATGAAGCTTCATCAATTAAACAAGAAGCAAAACCCTTAAACTTAACATCCAGATGAGTAGTGTCAATGAGCATAAAACAACATTCAATAGCATCCCAATGTTGGGCAGCGGTAATAGCATTTGAGCCAGAAAACACGGGAAATTCTATGATGTCTTTGCACTTTAATGCTTGGTTAGGATATCCAGGAATCGCTGTGAAATCAAAAGCAGCAAATGCCATGTTAACTTGAATGTAAGGAGCAACAAAAAGCTTATGTATATCAAGTAGAGTATCAAAGGTTTGTTGACTACTTACCAACCTCTCTTGCACACAATCCTTTTTTTTTAACAATATATGACTGAGATCGGGGAGAAGCGTACCTTTAAAATTAGCCCTTGTCGAATATCTCTTTGAATTTTGTCTAGGTGGAGTCGCCTACAGAGACTTGCAAAGTCAAGCTAAGCAAATCTCACCGAGATATGGAACAAGGGGCGTACTTGTGTTCTTGGTGGAGTCGCCAGATAAACCTGTCGGCTGCCAAGTTAGTCCTTAGAAAAATATAGGTTTCAAGTATGAGGGCGTACCTTGAAGCTTACCAAGATGTCGTTCATGCACAGGTTAGTCACCCCAATTTGATTTTGAGGTCCCCGGCAACGGCGCCAAAAATGTTACCGGATGAACTAGCGGGGCTAGTCTCCGATGACAAATATGAGAGAAATGGCCACTATCACCTTAGCCAATTCCATAACTTCTTCAGAGAGTCAGAACCACCATGGGGAAGAGCCCTTATGTGGCCTGCAAGATACCTTAGCACAAGAATAGCCATGTCTTCTATGACAAAAATATAAATGACCAGTGCCTTAAACAAACAGATTTAGGAGAATGAAGAGAACATACTAATTCATCAACCAATATTATCAATCTTAGGAGAATCGATCAATATCAAGTTCAATAGGAGGTTGCTTATACAATTGCCAAATATGCTTAGTAGCCCATGAGATACTCAATCCCAATGTGAGGCAAACAATCTCAGTATCCAAATACTTTGTGGTAGTGGCATAATACCATGCATCAGATTTTTGTCTGAAGATATATCTGTGGTAGGTTTGTTATTGTCAATTTCCTAAAGATAACAATCAAGATCCTAGCCTATCATAAAATAAGATGTTTATTGAACTATAAGAGCACACATCAATGGTTTATCATTCAATATAGCAATATGAACCACCAATCAAATACAGTGTCAATAATAGGTAAGTGTAATCATTAATGATGAACATGCATATATAATTACCATGCAAACCTTAAAGAACACCAGAAGTATTTATTTCAGATCAGTAACAAAGATACAGCAGCAGTATGCTCATTATGTTAATAAAAATATTACATTACCCTTTCTATGGTGCCAAATTTATGTGCACAAATAACTCAATTAAACCATGCTTCAGACCTCATGGAAGAGATATAACAGCAGTAAGATGTCCAATATATAACAACAGAAACTATGAAAAAAAGGTAGACAATGTAACCTCAGACTTTGACCACTTTATTTTGTACAAGAATATAGATTTTCAGACTGTAAAAATCAGTAATATGACAGCTAGTTAAAGTGATTTTTTTTACCTCCCTACCAGTGATATAGCAGCACCATTAACAAGTAATCATACACAACTTCTAACCTTATTTGTTGCTTTGTGTTTGTAGGTGAAAGTGCTGATGGATAGGGTATGCAAAGGAAGCACAGTCTGCTGCCCTAGCAAACTTATGGCAGCAGGGGTGAAGTCTGAGAAGTGGCTGCCCAAGCCTTGGAATAGATGCCCAGATGGTAGACCAAAGGCAGCTGGGAAAGGTCGTGACAAGGGGCTGTAAATGGAAAGGACCGACGCCCTGTTTGAAGAGGCCGAGGGCTTGGAAGAGCAAGTGGAAGATGGATGTGGAGGAGAGGAGATAAGGAAGAGAGGAAGGGATGGAGGAGGAAGGAGTAGAGAAGAGAGGACAAGAAGAAAGGAGAAGGTGGAGAAGGATAGGGGGATGAAGAGAAAAAGAAAGAGAATGGAGAGAAGAGGCAGCGAAAGGGGGAAGGAAAAAGGAAGAAGGGAAAGGTAGCGAAGGGAAGGAGGAGAAGAAGAGGGAGGAGCGAAGGTTGGAGGAGAAAGATATGAGGAGAGCGAGCTATATAGAGAGGTGAGCGAAGGTAGGAGACAGGAGAAAAGGAGGACACTAGGGCAAAGAAGGTCTGCAATTTAGGGTTTAGCTTAACTTTTTTTAGGACTTTTTTAGGGTTTTATTTATGAAAAACAAAAAATCAGACCTAGCTGAAACAACTAATTAACTCACTAATCTAATAATTACCAATGTTATCGGAATCAGACCGGTCATCGAACCGGCGAAGCCCAAAATGTGAACCGGACCGGAACCGGAAAAAAACCGGGTAAAAAACCGGTCAACTAAAAAATACATAAAATATTCATATTTTGTAAAAAAACATATACATTCATGTGCATACATATGAATCCAAAGTTCCAAACCATTAATACACAAATATGCAAAGTTTCTCATATATATAGCAAGTATGGGTGCAAATAACCAAAATAGCACCTGGTGCAAATGCAATACCTCTCTGAGGTTAGAAGCATCAATGATAAATACATTTTCTCCAATACAAAGGATGGCCATTTCTTAATGAGGATAAAATTATAAATGCACTGCAACATAATGAACTGATAGAACTATTTTTGTTCACATATAATCTGGAGAGTTAGCATTCCCACTTATAGGAACAAATAAATAGGTACAAAACAGCTTCATCTGTTTTGCCCCTTCACATTATATATTAAACTGTGTCAAAAATAGTAGAACAAGCAAATTTAAGCCCACAATTCAGCTTCAAATAACCTATTTTAACTATGATATTGTGGACTAATGAAATAAAGCCCATGTGGAATCAGATACCAATGTTCCTTCCAAGCTTGCTAACACCACTCTGAAGACAGATGGAATATTTTGAATTAGCAAACATCAATGATGATGTGAATATGTCCATAAAAGTGGACAATGCAACTGATGCAAAAAATGGTACCCAGCACTTCAACTCAGGAAACTGAGGAAAGAGGAGGAGGCCTCTGAAACACAAGTTGTATAATTTATCATTATCAATAAACAAAAGAAAACACTAACTTAATCATAAAATTGTTAAAATTATGGTGGTGATCATATTGCAAATATGGCAATCATGATTCAGAGCATGCGAGCACATCTAGAATTATACTAGCAGCTTACCTCAGAGATGTATTGACCGGTTAGGTTAGGTTAGAAGCATAGGATAGTTCTTTTTCTGTGTTTAAAAAAAAAAAATGAGTTCTGTGGGCACACAATACGAACCGGTACGGAACCGGCCGGTTCCTTGCCCGGTTTGGAAAAAAATCCGGCCCAACCGGTTTTTTGCTCTGACCGGACCGGCCACCCCTGTAAACCGGTCGGACCAACCGGTTTTGCCGGTTCCAGTCCGGTTCCGATAACATTGATAATTACAAAATACACAATCTAGGGTTAAAAAAAGGTATAGAAGGGAGAATCCAACCTAGGGTTTGAATGTTTCACCCTAACCCTAGGGCATCAAGGAAAGAGGCTCTCCCTCTTGAGATGATACTTGGCAAGTTTGGCAACTAGGGCCTTACTTAACAACCTCAAAAGTTAGTTAAGGGAGACCTAGTTAGGGCAAAACTTGAAGGCCTAAAGCTTAACCCTAAGGAGGATTCCTTTGGAGGAGGTCCCTTACAATGCTATGGTAACTAAGGCAGAAAATGACCTAGTTAAGACAAAATGCAGCATTAATGGCTACCATTCAACCATAAACAAGCATCATTCTCCAACAATTAACAAAGAGACATCAAGAAGAAAACATAGATAACTCCTTGTGCATGTGTTAGGCTAACAATTCTAGCATCACCTAAGTAAGAAGCATGAACAAAAGACACTTCAAAGAAATTGCTCCAAACCACAAGAATCTCCTTCCTCAAGAGGTGTGCATCAATCCAAGAGCCCTAGTAAGGGTAAAAATATAGCAAAATGTTTTATCCCATGAGTTGTTATCTAAAAATGAAGTGAGAAGAGGTTTATTTATACCTTCTCACACTCACTTTATAAAAGTATCAAGGCCGACATGCCTTTTAAAATGTCAATTCAAAATTATAAAATGTCAACTTAAAATTAAAACAAAAATAATATAAAATAGTCAAATTTGTGGGTAATTTGGGACATTTTCCCCAGAATTTACCCACACATGACTAAACAGCTAAAAATGAGCATATCACACTGATCTGAAGGCTAGAGTACGGAGGGGGGGGGTCGCCATACCCCATCTAACCCCAATAGTAGTGAAAATCCCTCAACGCCCCCCCTATTCAAATAATGTTGGCCTGGAGGAAGGATGACATCATCATCATGAGCAGGCCAAGGAGAGAGGGCATTGCTGAGCTAGCGGACCAGGAGGGTGTGGATGGTGGCCTAGAGTAGAGGCATGAACCTCGGTGCTAAAAGAAAGTGCCACTAGTGTGATAAAGTAAGGTGGAGTTCATGTGACCGAATGACCCACCCCTAGGGGGCCCGGACAACAACCTCAAGGCTCCAAGCCCTTCTATGAGGCAGTCAGCAATGCCACTAAGCCATAGTACCCCCAGGGGGGAACCAAAGGGTCTGGCCATAACCCTCACTCAGGAAAAAGCCTGGAACACATCCCTCCAAGTCGAAAAAAATGTTCCTCTCTCCCTGGGGCATATCTAAAGGTGCGTTGGTACTGGTACCACGTAACAGTCCCCAAACCTCCAAACCGTAGAGAACTATAGGTCTAGTAGCGTTGTCTATGAGCTCCATCTTGGAAAAGATGTCCTAGAAGTGGTTCTAAAAGCAAATGCTCAAAGAGAGCAAGAGAGCCATATCATTTGTTGATCTGAGGCTAGAGGGCTTTCCTCACACTGAACTTGGGCTTGCTACACTAAACCCTTAAGTATGTGTGCTTAGTGGTGATCTCGAACTCCACCCCAAAGAAGTAAAAATGGTACTGAAAAGGAATATTCTTTGTCCCATTGAAAATCATTACCTTGGTTTTACCAAGCTTGACCGTCAACTAACAAATATTGCAAAAACTAGCTAAGGCATCAAGTTGTCTCTAACATTGTAACCCTTGCCAAGTGGAGGGCAATAGGATCACATCGTGGCAAAAGGTAGAATGGGGATCAAAACATGACGAAGACGGCAACCATCTCCTAGTTGTATATGCTCCGAAAGAAAAGACTCCAACTCATCAATGTAAATCGCAAACAGTGGGGAAAGAGAGCATCCCTACATCACACCAAAGGTAATCTTGATGAAGTCTAAAACTCAATGAGCTATGCGAAACCTACCAACACAAACTCGTAGAGGTGATAAGGAACCAAATATGCCAATGTCTCTAAGTCTCTAGAATAACACCTCCTTCAAGACCAAGTTGGATGCCTTTCAAAGTCAATGAAGCAATAGAAGACTTTTGAAGATCTATGCCTTGCCTCCTTAATGATGGCCTGGAGTATGAGGATATGATCAATGGTCTAATGCTCTAGTCTGAATACAGCCTACCCTCTAGCTCGAAGGTGCCTCCTCTAAAGCTCCTCGGATAATTTAAGACCAACATAGATCCATCTTAAACCCAAATCTATTAAGCACCGATACGAGAGAGATCCAATTTCTTGAGGTGTAAATTTATTTTTATCTTAATTTTTTAACGCATCAAGAAAATGTAAATTGGATCCCTCTCAGTAGTTAATAGATCCAGGTTTAAGATGGATCTATGTTGGTTTTAATTTTTTTATGAGTCGACATGAATTTTTTAATTACTTTTTATTTTTGATAAGCTACGAGCCGATATAGTAACATTACGTTACATAACGTGACAAAAGTGACAACATCTCCCCCATATTGGGTTGTAAGCACCTCGCTACTCTCGGTGTAATGAAGGGTCATAGCACAAAGCTAAAAAGAGAATATTCTTGCAACATTGAATAGTAAAATATAAAGATTGTAATGGAAATAAACTAGACTAAATATAGTATATCATTAATCTAACCTGACTATTAAAATTTAGAGTGTGTACCTAGACACTTCAATTGGTTAAATACGTCACAACAATTCCAACTCCCCATAATTTCAACAACTTGAGAACCAACAACCCATGTTCATGCAAAACCCCAAGCCACTGCTAAATTAAATCAAACATAAATGCTTGTCTCATGGGAATTTCTTTTAGAGATTACATAAAGTTCTATACACATTTATATGCTGAAAAACAGCACCATTTATTCCCTCTTCTATGTCAATGTTTAAAAACAGTGAAAAATTGAAGGCACTACTAACTGACAAGCCTCAAACGGGAAATTAACGCATAGCTATATCCCTTTATTAATTGGCTGAAAAGCAACAGACATAAAATAGAGTTAAAATACTTTATAAGGTTAGCAGATTTTCTGTTTTATTGCTCATGGCCAATCATGATGGCAACAATATAGTGATTGGCAGAAAAGAATGTTTATTAAAACAGCAGCAAATCTAATACCAAGACTGTTTTCTGTAGATCACATGATCCACAACATTACTGGATTTGGCCAAGGAGGCTCCAAATCTGTATCCGACTCGCAGAGGAATCAGGTATCCGAGGAATCGTTTCGGATTATAGCAGATTCGAGTCATTTTTTAGGGGATACGATTCCTAGTTGAGGATCTGTTTCCTGTGTTAAGGGATTCAGTTTTTGTTTCAGGATTCGTATATGTAAGATAGGGAATCGGTTCCCATTAGAGGAACCGATTCTGAAAGGTTGGTATACGGTTCCTCCAATGGGAACCAATTCCTCACAAACCAAAAAAAAACACATATAAAGGAAAAAACAGTGGAGGGAAAGGGTGCAGGAACATATTTCTTGATGATCAGGCCCCACAGGGACCCTAAAGGTTACCCTCAGGCCTCATTCTTACCATTGCATTTTCACTTGACATTTAGCTTGAGTCGGCCGACTGGTTTGAGACATCATCGAGGAGCGACGAATTTGAGTCTTGAGACATCAAGGATGACGGGTTTGACCATTTGAGACATCAGCGAGCTGGAGCAGGGAAGGCTGATGGATAAGTGAACAATGTCATTGCTCGTTCAAGGGTAGTCTGCTGGTAGTAATAGTTGTGACTGTTAGTAAACATTTTTAATTTTTTTTTGTTGTATATATTATAACCTGTGCAGTGTGTCATGAATCACTGCATATGCTTGTTACTTAGCAAACACATCAAAAAAAATTGTTGTGTATGCTGACAAGCATACACAACCAATATTTTTGCTACGTATGCTTGTTCACATACACAGCAATTATTTTTGCTCTGTATTTTACTAAACACCACACCAGGTTTACTAAACATTATATGATTATAACATTTGTTATTATGTTATGAATTTGATATCAAATCTGAAAATTAAATGTATGAATCTATGATGTATGTGTTGAAATTTGTACTGAGAAAGGTCCATTTCCATGTTTTTTGTGTTTATCATGGCGGGGACATAAGTTGTCTTTCCTAGGAAATGTACTTTTGAAATATAAAAGTGACTATATGTTTTAAAAGTGAAGTGACTCTATTAAATGTATTTGTGCATTAAATGATTAAAAAATGACATTTAATGTAAACCATTGGATCAAAAGTGATCTTAGCCATTCAAAAGTTGGTTTGAATTAATTAGAGTTTCAAGGAGGTAAAGTCACCTATTTAATGCACCTTGGGAAGAGAGCCAAAACACGCACAGAGACAAAAGAGAGAAAAAGAGAGAGAGAGATATAGGGTTTCAAAGGAGAGCAAACCCATTTGTGAGAGAGAGAGCGCACTAATTGCAGCATGAAGGAGACTGAGTTTTGTTTGGGCACAAATACCGAAGAGAAGGAAATTGTACCACTGCACAGAAACCGAGAAAATCCATACTGTACAGATCCATACAGCAACGTTCATTGGCACAGAAATCGAGGAACAGAACTTTGGCACAGATTTCGAGGTGTTCTCTGCAGTTTGCTGAAGAACATTGGCACAGAAATCAAGGGCAGCCATTGGTACAGATTTCGAGGCAGTTTGTTGTGGAAGAAGGCCGTACAGCAGGGTCGTACAGCTGCATTTATTGCTGGTATTTTATTTCTGTTTGCTGGCACAATTTCCAATGTATTTCAGATTGCTTAAGCATTAATGTCTCTGCTGTAAATTGTAATTAAGTTGTTGCTTTTTAATAAATTTCTCTCTGGGTTTTCCCTCATGAAGTGTGAGGGTTTTGAATTTCTCTCTGGGTTTTCCCTCATGAAGTGTGAGGGTTTTGAATTTCTCTCTGGGTTTTCCCTCATGAAGTGTGAGGGTTTTGCCCTGGGCTTGGCCCTAAATTTCTGAGTTTTCAATGTGTATACATTTGTCTTCATTAGAATCATTGGAAGAATGTATAAGTGTTTGTGTTTCAGTTATCGGTAGATTTATTGTACAAGGGATACATAAATCATAACTCAGATAAATGATAAACCAAGTTATGCATTCAAAGTGTTTGATAAAATTTCATAAAGAGAATTTGTTGTTTTATCAAATTTCTACATGGTATCAGAGCTTGGCTCTGTAAAGTTGCTGAAGATAATTTGTATTTCTTTGTGAACTTAGAACATAAGAGTCTTTTAGGTGGTTATTAGTTTAAGAGTCATGGCATCAGCAGGATTAAGGTATGAGGATAGGCTGGATGGAGCTAGCAACTTCAGTCCATGGAAGGAGCGTATCACGATATTGTTCAAAGAGCAAGGTTTGTGGGATGTTGTTGGAGCTTCTGCTACAATAACAGTTCCCACATATGCCACACAGAAAGATGGCTTTGATAAGAAAAATATCAAAGCTCAAAGGATCTTTTTGGACTCTATCAAGGATCATGTGATACCTCATGTCTCTGATTAGACTTATGCATTTGAAATGTGGACTGCTTTATGTACCTTATATCAAAGTAAGAACCAAAACAGGAAGATGGTTCTCAAAAGAACGTTGAGGAACACCAAGATGACAGATACTGATACTGTATTTGCTTATCTCACGAAGATTACTCAAGTCAGAGATGAGTTGGGTGTGGCAGGTGATAAAGTAGATGATGAAGAGCTAGTGAGATATGCTCTTAATGGATTCACTGCAAATTGGCACACTTTTGTGCGAGGAGTAGTTGCCAAAGAAAAGCTTCCAGATTGGACAAGGTTATGGGATGACTTTGTTCAAGAAGAGTCTCGGGAGGGGACATTCCAGAATGGCACTCAGAACAATAACGACAATGTTTCTCTTGCAACTAAAGATAAGGGCAAATGGAAGAAGAAAGAAAAAGACCTCAGTAAAGTACATTGTTTCTGTTGCAATAAAAATTGTCATTCTGCTAGTTAGTGTCCGAAAAGAAAAGGGAATAAATAAAAAGAGGGAGTACCATCAGCAGAGATGGGAGATTTCGCTTCCCAGTTTGAAAATGAATTCTCTTTAGTTTCAGTACAAATTAGTGTTGGTAGCACCATAGATTTCCATGACATGTGGGTAGTAGATAGTGGATCAACAAGCCACATGACGGGGAAATATGGAAGTTTTCAGAAGATAGAAGAAATAGCCAGAGGACATTTTGTTGGAACAAGTATTGGAAGTACTCAGGCAGAAATCAGAGGAGTTGGATCTGTGAAATTCCAACTTAGATTTGGAGAAGTTCTTGAAGTAGACAGAGTATTGTTTGTTCTAGGCATGAAAGTCGGCGGACTTTCTATATCATCATTGGAGGATGATGGGTATGGAGTTTTCATCAAAAGAGGAAATGTGTTCCTCTACCGGACAGAAAACTCAAATAATACTATTCTACTTGGGAATAGAAAAGACAAACTTTGCTTTTTGCATGGAGAGGTGATGCTTCCAGGTTTAGGTGGATGGCTATCTGAATCAGAGTCTAAAAATGATGTAGATGCGCCGATGGTACCTTCAGATGGGGAGAGTTGCACTGGCGGAAGACTCAGCCAGCACAAAGAAGATGAGCAGGATCCAGAATTTCAAGTTGTGTTCCGACATCAGCTTCCAGAGTTAGTGGAAGTTCTTGACAGTGGTCAGGACGATTGTGTTGGGACCTCCCTCATTAAGAGGGAGTGTTGAAATTTGTAATGAGAAAGGTTCCTTTCCATGTTTTTTGTGTTTACCATGGTGACGACATAAGTGGTCTTTCCTAGGAAATGTACTTTTGAAATATAAAAGTGACTTTATGTTTTAAAAGTGAAGTGACTTTATTAAATATATTTGTGCATTAAATGATTAAAAAAGGTCATTTAAAGTGCATTTAATGTAAACCATTAGATCAAAAGTGATCTTAGCCATTCAAAAGTTAGTTTGAATTAGTTAAGGTTTCAAGGAGGTAAAGTCACTTATTTAATGCACCTTGGGAAGAGAGCCAAAACACACACTGAGACAAAAGAGAGAAAAAGAGAGAGATCTAAGGTTTCAAAGGAGAGCAAACCCATTTGTGAGAGAGAGCACTAATTGCAGCAAGAAGGACACTAAGTTTTGTTTGGGCACAAATACCGAGGAGAAGGGAATTGTACCACTGCACAGAAATCGAGAAAATCCATACCTAAGTTACCAGAAACGGCTACCTCGGCCTGCTGAAATGGCATTCCACGAATCGGATTTTGATACGGGTACGAAACGATACGGATACGGCTCTGGTACGGATCCGAGGTTGTAGATACGGATCTCGCTGTACGGATACGTTTCAAGGTTAAATGGATACGGATCCAGATATTCTGAAATGCATTTGTGCCGGATCCGACATGTAAAATACAGTAGAAAAATTTGACAGCGGTTTCCCTAAAGTCGTCCCAGTTAACACACCCACGACTCGCCGTCATTTACTCACCCAAATCTCGTCGTCATTTACTCAGCACCCCGGTCCCCAATCTGTGACTCGTCACTCCGCTGGTGGTATACACTCCAAACAATCCACGGTCTGTGGCAGTAGTCCGAACTCAGCAAGCAGCGGTCTCGACAGTCAAGTTTCAATAGTGGTTCGAGCATTAACCCTGAGGTCGAGGTCGCATTCACGATTCAACACTCAGCAGCTATGTTCAAGCCTTCGAGGTCGAGTTCGAAACTTGTAGCTTGTATTAGTCCGTGGGAGATCCATTTGGCGGTTACATCCAGGCAGCCAATACTCACACATTTACGTTTAAATTTAACTTGTTTTTGTAAGTAATATGGTTTATATAAATGCCTTTTTAAGTAAGTCCCACTTTCTTAGTTAAAAGCCCATCATTACTTTTAGGAAGAATTATCCATGGGATAATCTGCAAGTTCCCCATCCCATACTGTTTTTATTTCTTACATTACCAAAACAGACTTGCGCCCCTCTCCTCTGCTTGGGAAGTGCGCCCCACCTTTTTTTAAACATTTAGTTAGCATCCTTTCAGTTAGATTTTAGTTAGCAAATTTTAATTTTCAGTTAAATTGCCTTTCAAAATTTAACTAAACCTAACTAAAATTTAACATTTTTTAGTAGCCTTGTCTCAAAAATTTCCTTTCAATGTTAATATGTAGTTTTATTTTTAATTTGAAATTTAATTGATAAATATTAAAATATATATATAAGCCGTTTCCCTGCCGTATCGTATCCAGATTTTTTGAAAATTTGTCGTATCCGTGTCCCTCCGCGTATCCGTATCCGTTTCAGTGCAACTTAGATCCGTACAGCAGGCCGTACAGTACGTACAGCAGCATTCATTGGCACAGAAATCGAGGAGCAGAACTTTGGCACAGATTTCGAGGTGTTCTCTGCAGTTTGCTGAAAAACAATTTGTTGTGGAAGGCGGCCATACAGCAGGGTCGTACAGCTACATTTATTTCTGGTATTTTATTTCTGTTTTCTGGCACATTTTTCAATGTATTTCAGATTGCTTAAGCATTAATGTCTCTGCTGTAATTCAGTTGCTGCTCGTTAATAAATTTCTCTCTGGGTTTTCCCTCATGAAGTGTGAGGGTTTTGCCCTGGGCTTGGCCCTAAATTTCTGAGTTTTCAATGTGTATACATTTGTCTTCATCAGAATCACTGGAAGAATGTATAAGTGTTTATGTTTCAGTTATCAGTAGATTTATTGTAAATCATAACTCAGATAAATGATAAACCATGTTATGTATTCAAAGTGTTTGATAAAATTTCATAAAGAGAATTTGTTGTTTTATCAAATTTCTACAGTATGATGTTACTGTTACTGTATTGAATTCAATTTGATTTCAAATCTGAAAATTACATGTATGATTCTATGATATTGTATGATGTTACAACTTACTGTTACAGTATGAAATTCAATTTGATTTCAAATCTGAAAATTACATGTATGAAATTGAATCTATGATGTTAAATGTATCAGTATGACAGTACAATGAATGTATGATGTAAATGTTACATGTATGATCAATATCATTGATCATTGATGATGATTCATGAATCTATAATGTATAGTTATACAATTACAGTATGATTTTAAATTTGTAAATTTTTATAAAATTATAATCATATATATATATTAGGGTTAGGATTCCGAATCCCCGATTCCTAATTTTGAGATGAGTGCCGAATCCGTATCAAATTCTTCAGCCGATTCTGATTGCACCCACGGTTCGTGTAACCTTGATGATCCATCTTTTTTTTGTCATCATATACTTAGAAAATAGGAATTCAAAGACAGATACTATCTGATCAATTATATAGGGTAGTTTAATCTCAGGCTGTCGTCCATGTCCAATGTTTTGTAAGAAACCATGAATAACATCTACAGCTCAGCTTTTCCAACAGAAAACATCATCCAACTAAATTACAATCATATCATAGTGAAACTGTGAAAGGTTCCACAGCTGTCAGTTTTCTCCCAACTACCAGTAATTTGTTACTCAAAAGTTGTCGGATGTTCTCCCATATAACATATTTCTAGCTTCTTCTGCAAAACAAATGTTTTCTGAAATTAAATTTTCTGTACTTAGTCAAAATCTACGTACCATTCAAGCCTTTTTACACAACATTGCAGCCTGTTATTATTGTTCTTAATGGGCTTTCTCATGCTTAGATTTGCTTGAAAAATAGTAGAAGCGGAACATGACAACAGTTTGACCATCTAAAATTTCCCGGTTCTAAAATTTTATCATTATTACCTATGCCAGCAGAAAAGGTTAAATCAAAACCAGTAGCAATCAGTAGTGAATATAATAATAATAATCTAATTTTAAGGTCAATGCCAAGCCAGACACCAAATTAGTGTATGAGACCCCCTTGTTTGTGGGACAGGGGACCCCCTCTGTGCAGAGATTTGATTACTAAAGTCTGGAGATGTACATACCCTACCCCCCTCCGAATTTGAACCTGTGACCTCCTGGGAGGAAACACATGTTCTTAACTGTTAGGCCCACCCAAGCTGTACTATAATCTATTCACTAATTTTTTGAAAGGAAAAATGTGTTGGAAGAGATCCTCTATTTCTTATGAGAAGCTGAAGGTCAATAAGTGACAAAATTGTAACAGAGAATCCTCAAAGAACTCACAGCACGCATTGATACATGTCACCATAGAGAGTAAAGCAACATTACAAATATGCAATTTATTGTTTTAAGACACACTAATCTAAAGTTTAAAGTTTAAACATGATTGAAAGTTGAAGCCCATGCTTGTTTCTGTCTCTGTTAACCAAGCAATCCAAATGATGATTAAAAGGCTATCAGAATGTAGAGAATAGAACATGAACTAATACACCAAAGACTAGTGGAAATGACTAAATTAGAGAACCAGCGCAGATACCACTGATATAACTTCAAGGCAATTGCATGAAGCTTCTATGTGTATAGCATATCAGCAACTAGATGAACAACACCACCCAAAAGAAGAAAGCTCAAACAGACAAATTTATTAGAACAATGAAGTTCAAGAATTAAAGCAAAGAACATCACGACTATTTATAGAGTTTTTAAAAGCCTTGAGCATTAAAATTTAAAATGCTTACGGCCTGCCTTTCTATTCTACTGCCAACACTTTAATAACTTTATAACAAAAAACAAAATTTATGACCCCTGTACCTGGTCATAAACATTTTATGACTACCATATTCCAAACAAATTGTGTAATTAACCACGTACCTGGTCCTACACCATTTAGCCCCTATAAAAACTCAAAAAAGATGGTACTAAAAGTGTTTTGATGGTGAAAAGTTGGCTACTGGCAATTTCCGAAGATGACATGTGTGTTCAACGTAATATTAGTGTAACGTAATATTAGTGTTGACTTCAGAATGGCTTACTTTACTTCCCCATAATTCGGCCTTAGTGGTGATATCTGTTTCTCTTGGTTGGGCATCGTTTGCTTCCAATCCTCAGTTTCCTATTACTTGTGGGATTAAATGCAAGGATTATCATCTTTATCGATCTAGCATGAATTGGATATGTATATGATTATCTTAAATGCCACAGCTTGAAATTTCTTCTTCTCTGATTTTTAAAGTGGTCTGTAAAATGATCCAATGTGTTGACATGAGGACCTTTATCATCCATGTTCGTGTGGGGAAACTATTCAAGTTAATGGTGGTGGTGCCTTTGTAGGTAATTATCAACAAAAGTGCAATGTCCTTTATCAAAATTGGGCTTTGAGTGTCATTTCCAGAGATCTGGTCATGAATAGTAATGCAGGTTCCAATGCCACCATTAACAGATAAAACTTGGTATATCAAACTGGACCAAGTAAAGGCAGACAGATTCTCTCGTTGTGTTATCTATGGGAGCTTTGAGAAATTGTGGCTCACATGAAGCTTTTATCACCCCTATGTGTACCTTTATGTATATATATTCATCATATTGAATAATATGAACTTTGAAGTACAATCTGTGTCACTTTCTCTTTTCTCTGTGCAATATTCTGCTACTGTGTATGTGCATTATCTGACATGGTATTAGAGCTTGGAATGGCAGCGTCTAGGTCACATGGTGAAGGTTGAAGAAGACACCAAAGGACTGTATTGTGGCACATAAACACAAGCGACAAAACCAAAGGACATTGGAACCTGTTGCATCAGATTTGAAAGGCAGAAAATAACAAAGACAAATGTACCGGTACCCAGCATGGAATGGCAGAAAAGCACAGCAAATTCATAATTAACAGAGATAAGTTGGAAATTGATATATTAACAAGTATTTTTGATAAATTAAATGTTTTCCTAAGTTTTATAACTTGGAGATGAAAAGATTTTATTAAGTTTAATGAAATTTCTTAGAGGGAGAGAGACACTGGCGGATGAGAGAGGAATTGACGGTTGCATATTTTGAACAGCACCACTGTGTATACACAGCTTTGACAGATACAAAGACTAGGCCACTTCTCAATAAGACACAGAATAAGAGATGCAGGTGCAGGAAAAAGACCCAACTTTCCCAACAGACACATATCAAGCATGAACTCACTGGCTGACAAATTGCATGCACAGAAGCACGCAGCAGACCTCGACAACATGGCAAAAGGACAACTCTAGCCAGACAGACAGCAGCACTGGAAGAGGCATAACATCAGAAAGCTGACAATAAAAAAATAAAAATTCCAAGGTTCAGAAACTTAGGAAGAGAACAAAGATGATTAACTTCAAATTAAATAAACATGAAAGGCAAAATTTTGGAAATAATTGAAATAAGGACAATTAGGTTTTATGGACTTGATGGCTACGCACAGGGAGATATTTTAATTTGTTTTGTCTGGCAGAGAAGCACATGATGAGTCTGATGTATTGTAACAGCAACAGAGACTTGCCTTTTGACATGATTCAATTGCCACAGATAGAGGCATCGGCTAACCAGGAGTCAATGGCATAGATAACAAGGGATAGTCGACCTAAAGGACAGACAACATTGATCTAAAGTGAGAACGGATCTAGCAAATGCAGAGCACAATCAGTTCTAAGATACATTTGAATGCAGAAACAAACACAGCAGGCAAAGGAGGGCACAGATAAAAGGCTCAGGTGGGCACAGATCACAGGCACATGTGTGCAAAAGTTCTTGGCATAAAGAACGAGGTAGAGAGTCTACAGATACATATGTTTGTCTTTAAAATTTATTTGTGCTGGAAAGAATGGAATTTTTTGGGCGCAGTATATGTTTGCCAAGCAAAGCCAAAAAATACTCTGCAAAATGTCAGTAGTTGGTTGGCAGATTGTTGCATGCTGGGTTAGTGTATAAGTGTTGTTTTCGACTGCTAGGTTGTATTAGTAGACAACAAGTAGCCCCAAGGGATGGTTTGGTTGGGTCAACTCTTTCTGCTAAGGTGTAATGCTTAGGGAGGTCATGGGATACATTCCCACCAAGTCCTGCAGGGTTACCTGCCGCTATTGTGACTGATATTTAATACCACCCTCCATCTAGAAAACCAGAGAGGAGGGGGTACTCAGAATGGCGCTGGCAAGGTACCAGGGTCATCACTCTGAATGCTTTAAGTCCAGGAAAGTGAGGGGAGCTAATTTCTCCAGAAAAAAAAAAATAGTAGACAGTAGGTGCACACAGAATCTGGAGGTACCTGGTTTTTTTATTTAAAAATTCTGATATTGACAAGTTTTATTAAAATTTTATCGATGCTTGATGATTCTGGAGTTAAAGGGTCGTGTGTAACAAGTTGCAGCTACATGCAGGTATCCAAGAGAAGCATTAAAGAAGGAAAGCATAAGTTAGTGATTTCCAGGCAGCAACGAAGACAGAAGGGGTGTTGTGTGCGGTGAGAGGTGTGCAATGTGTCACGCCAGAAAGAGACTGGATGGTTGGAGAAGGGAATATGTAAGATCTTTAACTTCAAGAATTTCTCTTTGGGTGAGACTTTTTAAAAATGAAAAATTCAGATATGGAATTGTGTTGGAGACGTGGTTGTAAAATTTTATCAATGCTTAAGGATTCCAGAGTAAGGGTATTGTGTGGTGAGTGGTATGCAATATGTCACAGAAGGAAGAGGCTGGGCGGTTGGAGAAGGGAATATGTAAGATCTTTGACTTCAAGAATTTCTCTGTGTGAGAATTTTTAAATTTGAAAAATTCAGATATGGAGTTGTGAAGGTCATGTGTAGTCTTATTGATATGGAGTTGTGAGTAGTCTTATTGATGCTTGATGATTCTGGACTGAAGGTCATGTGTAGTTGCAGCTACACACAGGTATCCAAGAGGAGCATTAAAGAAGGAAAGAATATGTTAGTGATTTCCAGGTAGGATAGAAGACAGGAAGGTGTGTTGTGTGCAGTCACGCAATGAGAGGTTTGCAATACGTCACAGCAGGAAGAAGCTGGATAGTATGGCTGCATAGATCTGTAAAATTATTTTGGATATACTCTTGGATAGTATGGCTGCATAGAGGTATGACAAAGAGTAATTTATACATTCTCTCCTTTGAAGACTGTTTACTGAATGCTGGAGCGCCTTTACCAAATGTAATTTTGTTTTGGCTCCAGAAAGTTAAAACATTCCAATAAAGCTATAAAGTTGCATTTCTTATGGGGATGCCAAAACCTTTTTCTGAACACAATCTTTTTTAAGTAATCTTGAAATATTTTTTATGTTTTTCCAATATTTTTAACAATTTGTTTGTTCACCTTACAGATTGTCAAAGCGTTGTTTTCTCATTGGCTATGTCATAAGGTGGAAACCCAAAGGGGTAGGGTGGGAGCATCCTCATAAGTGGGGTCTCATGCACAAAAATATGTGTGTTGACAAGGAATGATGACCTATAAAAATGCCTTTAACCTACCTTTCATGTTTGGGGCCCACCATCCCGGCTGTAACATATGAAATCCATTATAATAGGAGTTAAAATAATAGAGATTCATAAACAGACCATGCTAACATGTTTAAAGGTCTCGGAAATTTCTTGCTAACACAATGTAACATACTGTGCCCATTGAGTTGTTGTGAACAAAAGATGAAATAAGGTGCCCTCATTACCTTCTCAAACAATAAAATCAGATTGTCCCGTGCTGTCAGAAAAGGCATCTCAACGGCCAAACTTCGAAAGTAACGGTATACAGCTAGCAGTTCATCCCCCACATAAGTTGCCAAAACAGCCAGCTGCAAATTACAACTAGAAAACAATGAGAGAGTTTTTAAAATATATATCAGGAAATAATATCATGAGACAAACTTGCAAGCAACTATGAAGTCACAATTAGATGATAAAAGTGGTAGCAAGAAAGCTAATGGCTTTAGAAATTAAAAATGTAGTCACAGTTGAGAACTAAACCACAATCATTATAAGAACTAAAACAGCTATCCATCTAAAATGGCACTTTAAAATTTTCAGTGAGAGCTAGAATTAATTTTTAATTCTACAAATGCACCAGGATTTAGACCCGCCTGGTTATGAGGGTTCCCGCTTGCTGGCCAGAAAGAGACTGCTTTCAGGTAATAATTAGCAGCAACTGACCAATCATGGTTTTGCCCATCTGCATCTCCATGTAATTCTTTGTAACGAGCAAGATCACCTAAATAAATCAAGCAGCGATGGCATGATAACTGGCATCTTTTCAAATCTGCAGCACTCTTTTGATTGTTAGTACATTTAATCTCTTCAGTGGAGAAGAAATCCTGGGGAAGCCCATGCTTTGCCCTGAGCTTCAAAATCAACTCATGGTAAAACCCCTTTGCTTCAGACAAGAAACTCTTAAAACTTGCCAAAACCTTGTGAACAGGCTCACTTCTTGTGATATTTTTAGCTCCAGGCATGGGAATAGTTGGCCCTGAAGAGGTAGCTGTGGTTGCAGCCATACTCTTGCGAATTCTAGTTCGAAACTCTTCAATTTGCTTGTAATGAAGCCTCCAAAGAGCTTGTTCAACATCATGACTTTCTGCAAAATCATGGTCCTCTAAAATGATAGCTTCATAACTATCACGTATCTTGCAGCGAAGGTCTCGAACATTGACACCCAAGGGACCTTTGGATTCAATCAGAGCACGCAGTTGTTTTTCTAGCTCTATGGCCTACAAGACCAAAAAATTGAAGTCATTCACTATCCTTGGATTGGTAAAATCAGGATTCACACAGCTGGTTATAGTCAATAGACTATCAGTTATTGTTCGCCAAAAGACTCATCTGTGAAACTGCAACTGATGTCTATTATTTACCCATGATCAGCTGAGGGAATCAACCATGACTGAAACAGCAATGATTTCTGGCACTCTGCTGAGTGAATAAACAACACTGTAACCAGAAAATAAAACCATGCAAACAGGAAAGAAAAGACATGCCAACAAAACATAAGAACAGGAACACTAATTTTAAACTTGACCTGGTTAAAACGCTGTTGTATAATGACTTGAGAGCCAGGCACTGCCTCAGTTTCATTCGACATGGTTTCCATCCATCCACCTTAATAAAAAATTTAAAATATATAGCTGCGAAACACATCAACACATAGCTTGTGAGTACTATGCCCTTGAGATATCTGCAAAATTTCCATCAATCTTCAGAATGCATGTAATTGTTGGCATTGTTAGATATAAACTTCTTTGAAATTTCTATTAGGACTCGCACTTTGGGTTTGTTTAACTCTTAAACCTCAGTGCTAGAAGGAACATATTCTCATCAAATGGACAAATTGGTATTTCTTCACAATTGGACATGAATGGCAGAAACAATGTTCCCTAGAACCCATATCACAATGCACAACCCACATAATTCTTTAATACATGATTGCCACACGAAATGCAAGAACACAACTCCAATCCAAATGTGCAGACTGATTCTTTCTGTGGCTAAAAACAGAACAGTCTGCAATGTCCCCATCCAAATGCAGAGAAATAGCATGCAGGTGATATCGTTAATTCTCTTCATATCCCACAGTAGTTGCTAGAAACATTGAACACCGCCACTGGAAGAATGCCTTCCAGAGTATAAATACATCCAGATCCCTGCCACTCAATTAGGTAGCGAGCGGAAGATAGAGCTTAAGGACACTTTCGATAAGCATATTAGGTTAGTGCATTGCAGCGATAGCATGCCAAGGGAGACTTTTTTCAGTCTATCACTTCAAAGACGACTTGTTACAAATTTTCTGAGTGTTAAAACCTTCAAAAAATTATCCAACTTTGTCATGTCACTGTCCCTAAAAACATTAAGGTATTTGATCATGATAAAGTAGCAGCAGCAAGAATCCTGAATACTGAATTTGAATTAAAGATGCATGATCTTAAGTTTTTCAAACATATACTTTTCCAAGCTTAAAGAAAAAGACTTCAAACTAATCACCCTCTTTCAGATAATGTTTTTCAACAAGTAACATATTCTCCAAGCTGTCATGTAAAACACAGCCTCTGTAATAGTGCACTGAATATCTTATCTGTCTCGCCATTAATGAAATTTTAACTTACACATGCTGTAGGAATCTTCAAAGATTCAATGTGATTAGGGAAATAGTGCTATCAAGTTTCTTGAGTGAGAAAGAATCGAACTATATTCAACAGAGTCAGTTAAGACTGAATATTGAAGAGTCATCAATTTAATCCTTTTAATTCAAGCATTGCACTGATCCTCTTCTCGGTCTCAACGATTCTATGTATCATTCACAACAATAGAATTACTAAAAATAACTTTATAGAAATCAGATGTAGAAGTTACAAATTACATGACAATGAACAACACAAATCGAGTTTCAGACAATTACTTCAATATGTACAATATGGAATCAACTGTAGAAAGTTACAAATTACATGACAAGCAACAACACAAACCTAATTTCAGACTATTACTTAAATATGTACAATATACAAGCCGAGTTTCAGGCAATTGCTTAAATCTGTACAAGGATGATAATCGATGGCACGGCTCTGCAACTACCTGGAGACGAGTAAAAACAGGAAAAGCCAAAAAATTGAACACAGCCCGACACAGATGGATCAGAATATTGAATGCGACACAACATAAAAAGAATCAAAATCAATAACTTACTTAAAATATGTACAGGAACGAAAATCAAGGGCATAGGTCTGCAAATATAAGAACAATTATCTAGGAAGCAATCAAAGAGGGGGAGAAATCCAAAAAATAAATGCGACCAACATGAAAGGATAGAAATTAATGGCTTCTGGAAACATGAAAGTCAGAGAACATATGTAACAAGCTAACAGCAACCAATATCGTGGGGTCAACATATGCCCAAGAAAAACAAAACTGCAGGTTAAAAACCGAAACCCTTCAGGAAAAAATTGGAACCCTCACTGGATCTGTGAAAGCAAGAAGAACCCAGAGCCACAGAATGAGGAAGTGGGTTTAGTCCAGGTGTAAAAGGGCCCCGGTTTCCACAAGGTGATCACCTGTTCAAATCGCAAGCGATCATTCTATTTCGACAAAATCAACATAGATCATGATTTCGAATCCCATGGAGCTATTTCAAGTGCAATTGAAGAACATCCGTCCCAATGCCAGGCAGTTCCAATACACGGAATCAATTTCCTTGCCCGGACAGCAGTGGGTGGAAAAGAAGGACTAAAATCTTTAAATATGCAATATATGTTACTGGATTTGAAGCAAAAGACTTACCTGTTATCTTCTGCGATCAAACCCTTGATACCCTGGTTTTACCTGTTCAAGCCCTTGAAGCTCTGGCTTCTCATGTCAAATAGTGTCACCTTCAAGTAGAGATACTGATATCCAATCAGCCATAATACGCCTCGCTAACAGTTAAAAAGGCAAATTTTGAGCATAATAATAAAAATGGTGATGTGGGTATGGTATAGGATTTTGCCATTGAATGCTTCTCCCTGACCTAAGCGGACTTCAAACTTATTGAAATACGTAGCAGAGGGGACAATAAAAAAGCAGATTGGAATATATAAATATATATATATATATGTATGGTCTTTTGCTTTGTGTTCAATTAGTAGTTGAAAAATCGGAAGTCCTGTGTTCATATTTCGATGAAATTTAAAAATTATTATTATTATTATTTTTATTATTTATTAAATATATAGGAGAGAAGATAATAAAAATGTAAATCTAAATATATATAGTTTTTTTGTTTTTTTATTCATAATTGAGAAATTGAAGTGTTTATGATAATAATCTATGTTAAAATGTTAAATTAGATAAAATTTGAGTGGATTGAATTTCACAATTACAATATTAAACTGAATAGGAGTAGGACAATAATGTATTTATATTTATTAATATAAATTTTTAATTAGTATAAATTTGAGTTTTAAATTTTTTTATTAAAAAAATTATGTCCAAATTTTTTTTCTTAATTTAATGTTGAATTTTAAATTTAATTTGATGTTGAATTTTAAATTGTTCTTTTATATTTAAGTTTGATTTTTAATTTTTATTTTATTTTTAATAAATTTTTAAAGAAAAATGTATTGTTTATAATGAATGGAATTACATTATTTTATGTACATACCATACTTACAACAACTTACTATATATATTTCCAGAGAATTCATAAAATTCAAATGTAATAAGCATGCAAGTACATATTTACTTATTTTATACAAACCAAAAACATCAAAGAAAGAGAGTCAAGAGTTAATATGTAAAATAATATTTGATCCTACATTTTTTCATTTTTATTGTTTTGTCCTCAATCCACCATCACGAGAAGGTTCCATGGGGACTAATTGTAGACTAGAATTGGATGTTCATGATTTAGATAGTGTGCCAACTCCTTATTGGAATTGAAGTTGTCAGGTTCATAAAGTCACTTCATTCCCCTTGATCGGGTTTCATTTGCAGCTACCACCCTCGAGGGGATAATCTTCGTATTCGTGTTGTTTGCTCTATCCATCGAATATGGCATTAATTCATCATCACATACTACTGGTCATCCATTGGCATCCTTCTCTAAGACTATTGTGTATGTATTATGCATTTTGTTTATCTTCATCGTCTGATAGTGGTTGCTCGAATGATTGTCATCCTTTGTTTTTTGTTTATATCATTTTTTCATTTTAGAATAAACATGTGCTTGAGGACATGAATCCTACAAATGTCCTACTTGTTGACAAACCTGACACTGGAAAGTTGTATTTTCATAATCCAATACTTGAGTCCATCTAGAACATTTTCTTTCAAGTATCAACTTATCATGTAATCTCTTGCTAATGTCAATATCCACACATATAAACGCATATATGTAAAAATACCAAGCTTAATCCAATATATATATGTTTTAAAATATATGTGCAATTTAATCCCAATGTCTTCAAAAATTGTTAATTCCAAAGGTGTATTGGCAAATTTGGGAGATGGGCCTAAACAAGAATTTTAGTATCGGGCATATTGGGCATATTGGACAGATTAAAGTCTAAATACCAAAAAGACCCACTTTTTTCTAAAAGGAATGAACCTCTCTACAACGCTACTTGTAATTGTGATAAAAAAAAACCTTGTTATCATATTTGTGTCATGTTTTCCTTGATTTATTTTAATTAGTGTTCAAACTTATTCTAATAATTGACTCTCAAAATATCTATCAACGTTATTTATTTCTCTACCTAAGGGAATCATATCGTTTTCCTTATATGCAAAATTTGATTCATATTTAACTTTCAATTTCAAAGGAACTTGTATATACATGAACCATGAACCGGTGAGAAGAAAGTTGCATCTTTAAATATAGCAATTGCAATGGTGTTCTCATTACTCTAAAACATTGAAGTCATTACAATGATATTTGATCATATGGGACTGGGAGGGTCTACCTTGTCCAACAATCAACTAATATGTGAAGGTCAAACATTAGTGGAGCCTATTAGGATTGAATGCGAATAATATTGTGTTTTTGGTGGAACAATGCTTAAGAGTGGTGAATCATGAAATGCAAGTATATTTGTCATGTTAAGGTTTAGTAATAGGATACCCTTTGAAATAAATTAGATAATAATCACTTTGATAAGGTATTTATTCTTATCTTACTTATTAAGTTGTTTTGTTCCATATGGATTTAAGCTAAGTGATTGTGTAGCAATCTATATTAATTATGAAAAGTCTTTTGATACACACTTTACAATGTTTATTTGAAGAAATTATTTAAGATGGTTGTTATCGTTTGGAGACATGCAATTTACAATTTTGATAAATGAGATGTATAATGTAACATTAATTAGTGTTTATTAATTTAAAAATGAATAGCAAAAATGAAATATTAAAACTAGTTAGAGTAAAAATGAAATATTAAAACTAGTTAGATAAAGTATTATATATATGTAATTTAGTTTTGTGATTAATTGTATAACTAAATAACACATAATTATTATGTTTTTAAATTCAAAGGAAAGAAGAGTCTTCTTAGATTGGAAATGAAGCCTAAGAGGTTAGAAGATAGCTTTCTTTGGATTCTGAGACATTTTAGTTTTATATGGAGAAGTCCTTCAAGATTGATATATGTATATTCTATTAATGAATATTTTCCTTGGGAAATAAAATTCAAAGGAGAGTTAAGAAAGCATAAAAATAATAAAGTTTGACTTGTATTTTTAAAAGTGATTTTATTATTTTGAAAAAAAAATGTGCTATATAAGTTTAGATTTTTAATAATTCTTTTTTTTCAATCAGAAAAATAGCTATACTTTATTGACAAGTATAAGATAGAAAGTACAAAAACAACCCACCGCAAGAGGAAGAACAACATGGAACCGTCTCACTGGACTAGAGATTATGCCCAAACCCATGAGCAAAGACCCAACACACCACATTAAATAGCTGCCCCTAGCCACAGAGAGGAGATCCCACCCAGCCAAATGAGCCCAAAACACAAACCAAGAAAAAATGGTAGCCTCCAATCAAGAGAAGAAGGAGCGCCATCCAAGAAGGTAGGACCAAAAGAACAGGGCACTACGCATACCCGAGCAATCCGGAAGATAACCCAGTATCAATACATGAAGAAGTTGCCTGCTTCCCGAAGAATATCAACCTCCCAAAATTCTAAAAAATAGAGTACCTTCCACCGAATGCAAAGCTCGCTTCGAGAGAGAGTCTGCAAGTTCATTCGCAACACGAGGGACATGCACAAACTGGATACCTTGAAAATGTTGATGCAGAGACTTGATCTTGACAAGCCAAGGAGAAAGCGCGATGACATTGATTCTCCCGATACCTTTAATCCAATTGATTACAACTTGAGAATCACCCGCAATTTGTCGCAGCTCCAGGTTATGCAATAATGCAAATTCTATACTTGTGATTTACTAGATGTGAAATATTTCAAATTCACATCTTTGCTCCGACACTAACCTTTCTAACCTTCTAGATCCCCAAAACTATAGTGAGTTAGGGACACTCCTCTGTAAGCTTTTTGAGCATAGAAATAGTATTTTAAAGAAAACCAAATAATCTCTTTCTTCTTAAGGTCCGTTAGACCAAGAAACATTGTTTTTTTTCTCAAAACAATTTGAGAGGGAAAACGCTCCAAGAAGACGCGGGACAGAATTTCAAACGCCCTAAACTTCAACGCAGAAGCCTAGAGCCATTAACGCAGGCATTGATCGGATCTGAGTTTTACAGGAAGAGAGCTGATCTACTAAATGGCTGATGGAGGGGGCCCCGAGGCCCTCCCCCCCCTACCCGAAATTGCGGCTTTCAGGAAGCTCGTGGCCACCTGTGGGAAGCGAACCCAGAGCGAGCAACAACAAAAAAATTGTGAAAAGAATGGCAAGCATCCCTACTGTCGACCTACCAGTTGAAGACCCATGCAGATCAACACTAAATCTAGCAAAAAGAGGGCTCATTGGGCAGTTCACTGGGCTCTGGCCTTCACCTAAAGCTGTGGAAAACTGGGTGCAAAGAAATTGGCGAACATTGACCCAAGACGGCATCAGCAGTCATCTAGTGGGTAAGGGCTTCTTTGTGTTTGTTTTTGCCAGTATAGAGGATAGAAACTTAATCTTCAGAAACGGACCTTATTTTATGGGCCCTCAAGGTCTATATCTGAACAAATAGACACCGGAATTTGATCCAACGCAAGACGTGCCCTCGACTGTCCCAGTCTGGGTTCGTTTGCCTCATCTACCACTGCACTGCTGGAATCCCAAATCAATGGAAGCAATAGGGAATAAGCTGGGAAAATACATCGACCGGGCAGAAAGAAAGGATCAGTATACTTGTGCCAGAATTTGTGTGGAGGTGGACTTGGAAATAAGGTTGCCCGAAGCTATAAAACTCACAGTGGCGGATTGGTCATACATCCAAGAGTTAGACTACGAGCAATTACCATTTAAATGTCGATTTTGCCATGAATACGGACATTTTGCTAGGCACTGCAAAAAGAAGGGAGAGGAAGAGGTAGATAATGCTAAAGGTAATCATTGGATCCCAGCTCAGAAGCAATCACAGCAAAACAAATCAGCAAATCAAAAGGCAAAGGAAAAAATGAAGGCCCATCCCCAGGCCAGCCACAAGGTGAAGAGAGCTCAAAGCCAATAAGAATGGAGGCCTCGAAAAATTCGTTTGATAATCTCAGAATACACGAGGAATCTTTAAACTCAACTGCAGAAGAGGATGAACAACAACCCATATCAATTGCTGAAAACAAATCCCTTGAAGAATCTGTACCTTTACAGGATGGATCCACAATAGGAGCCACGAGTCCCCTCTCATACGCTGAAATGATAAGGAAGAAGTCTCCAGAGATCTCAGGCTCTTCGGAAGATGAGACCTTCGAGAGGCCATCGAAAAGAGTAGGGAGAAAATCTCATCCGGAGACAAGGGTAGAAGAAGCGGAGCGGCAAAAAATGAAAGGTAGCCAATCAACAATTGAGATGTCTATTGGTAGAAATACCAGAAACAAACCTCCCCAGGGGAGGAGCTGTAACCCCATCAGCCAGTAAGTAATGCGTTTAGTCTCTTGGAATTGTCGAGGATTGGGAAATACATTAAAAATTGAAGCAGTAAAAAATCTGGTGAAAACCGAGTTTCCTGAGATCCTCATGCTCCAAGAGACTAAAATTGATGGGGAATCTCTTCTTCTCCTCAACAAATCGAAGTGGAACAAGAATGCCGGGAGAGATGTCAGTGCTAGGGGCTCCTCCGGAGGGTTGGCTACTATGTGGGAAGAGGATAAATTCCATCTTGAAAGTTCTTATGAGACTCAGCACTGGATCTTCACCGACCTCAAGCATAAAGTGAGTAACACGTCCTATGCCCTTGTCAATTTATATGTCCCTGTTCTTTATGCTGAAAAGAGAGAGTGCTGGTAATATTTGTCTCTCTTCCTTGAATCTAGATCCCCCAAGAATTTAATTCTCGCAGGAGATCTCAATCTTGTATTCGAACCTAAGGAAAAACGGGGAGGAAATATAAGTAGAGATCAAATCCTTCCTTATGTTGAAGACCTTCTTCAGTATTGGGACTTATTAGATATCAAACCAAAAAAAGGATTATATACCTGGACCAACAATCGGGTGGGGATCAACACATCTCTGCTCGGCTGGATAGATATTTAATACAGAGCTCTTTTTTGCTTGGGAAAAAGATCATCTCATCTAAAATTCTGCAAAAATTAACATCGGACCACAAGCCCATTTTGCTACAATTTGAAGATGAAAAAAAATTGGGACCAATTCCCTTCCAGTTCAATCCTTTATGGGCTGACAAAGATGGCTTTGAGGAAACTGTACATAAAGCATGGACAATTCTTGTTATTGGATCACCCAGCTATGTATGGGAGCAAAAAATGAAGGCTACCAAAGTAGCTCTAAAAGCCTAGATATAAAAGCCCACTGCTTCATCTACGAGCTGCAATCAATATACCAAACAGTTGACAGAATTGCAAATGAATATGGAAGTCAAAGATATAACACATTCTACCATTCAAAAGGAACAAGAAGCCCAACGCATCACTCTGCAAGTTTTCAGGCAGGAGGAGGAATTTTGGAGACTCAAATCGAGAAGTCTCTGGCTGAAATCGGGAGATAGAAACACACCATTTTTTCATAAACAATTTCATGCTAGACTCTCTCGTAATCATTTGGAAGAAACTACTGCTGCTGATGGCTCTGTCCATAATGAAATAGATCAATTAAAAGAGGCAGCAACCTCTCACTATCAGGAACTTTTCACTGAAAAAGGAGTGGACACGGAGGGGGAGTTTACAGAATTTCTTGACAACATTCCAAGACTGATTGGACAGAACGAGAATGCAGTATTATTGAAACCCTTCACCGAAACTTAAATAAGTAATGTTATTTGGAATATGGAGCCGGAAAAAGTCTCGGGTCCGGATGGCTTTTCCATACACTTTTACAAAATTTGCTGGGATTTAATTAAGTTGGACTTAATCTAAATGGTCAGGGGCTTCCTCCAAAAAGCCAAGGTCGGAGGCAGCATAAATTCAACTTTTTTGGCCTTAATCCCGAAAGAAACTAATCCTGGAACCTCCAATAGGTTTAGGCCTATCTCTTTGTGTAACGCATCCTATAAAATTCTGTCGAAACTAATCGCCAATAGAATCAAGCCATTGCTGGGCAATCTCATCTCCTCCAATCAGGGTGGGTTTGTGAAAAGCAGGAATATCATGGACAATGTGACTATAGTGCAGGAAACCATTCACTCCAGCCACCAACGTAATGAACAAGGAATGAATCAAGCTGGATATGGCTAATGCCTTCGACCGGGTAAGACATTCCTTCTTGTTTCAAGTTCTTCTATCTTTTGGATTTAGTGTTGAATTTGTAAGCCTTATCAAAGCCTGCATAGGCAGGCCTTGGATAACGCCTCTTGTGAATGGTAGGCCTGCCAAATACTTCCAAATCTCCTGGGGGTTAAGGCAAGGTTGTCCTCTGTCCCCTTTCTTATACATTTTGATGGTCGTTTCTCTTAGCAGAAAATTGAATCTTGAGAAGGTTGCAGGCAAAGTTCCAGGCATAAGAGCAACGCCCAATCTTGAGCCCATAAATCATTCATTATTCGCCGATGATTCTCTTCTATTGGGAGGAGCCTCGGTCAGAATAGCAAGGGCATTTGATGATGTTATTCAAAGTTTTTGTAGAGCATCTGGAGCACTTCTTAATAAAAGGAAATGTGCAGTGTATGGCTGGAATGTGAACCATGCAACCATCCAGTGTATAGCTCGTCATTTAGGCTTTACAGGCTTTGCAAATTGGGACAACATCAAATATCTGGGCCTGCCATTAACTCTAGGCATTACCAAGGCCACACATTGGATGGAGGTCATTAGCAAAATTAAATCGAGAATAACAGCCTGGGGAGGGAAGTGGCTCACCAAAGTAGGAAAGTTAATCCTAATTAAGTCGGTCATCTCCTCTTTGCCTCTGTACCAAGCTGCGTTTTTATTGGCACCCAAATGGATCGCTGAACAGATTGCAAAGCTCATGCGAACCTTCTTGTGGCAAGGAGGAAGTGGGAACCAAAGAAAATTTCACTTAGTGGGCTGGGATGTCATGAAAAAGCCTTTTAATGAAGGAGGTCTGCAAGTAAGAGACCCAAGACTTACGAACCTGTCTATTGGAGGAAAGCTGTTGTGGAACATTTTTTCCAACTCTAATCATCCGGTTAGCAGAATTCTCATCAATAAATATATGAATGATGTAACAGAAATCAGCATGGAGGAAGCTACTGTTAAAAAAGGAACCACGACTTGGAAACTGTGCAGCCAGAGTTGGAAATTTTTTAAAAAACAGCTATATCGTATTCCAGGTAATGGAAACCGAATATCTTTATGGAATGATAAAATAATGGGACGTCTTCCTCTCTGTCAGCATGAGGAGTTTAAAGAGCTGCGTTGCTGGCTCATCCAGTGTGACATCTATAAGTTAGCAGACATTATAACTTGGGATCATAATGGGAATTCGCTCGATTGGAATATACCCAGGTCGCCTGACAGGATGAGTGAGCAATCGAATTTGCTGTTGGCAGCTCTCTCTGGATTAGCTCCGGTGCACAAAAGAATAAGAGATCATTGGGGCTGGGGAACGACAGGTGAATACAAAGTATCTTATGGATTTGCTGCTCTGCAGATGCAACACCCTCAGACACAAGCTAATGCTATCTGGAAGCAGATATGGGATTCTTTTTGTATTCCCAAAATAAAAAAATTTCAGTTGGGTACTAGTGCACAGAAGAATATTGACAGGTGAGAACCTTGCAAAGCGAGGTATTATAGGACCGCACAGATGCTCCCTTTGTTAGAATGCCGAGGAAACAATTGACCATGTGTTTATAGAATGCCCATTCATGCAAGAAGTGCGGCAGCTAGCTCTACTAGGACTCAGGGTTCAAGCTCCAGCTCAATGCAATGTGGTATGTCTTTTTTCCACATGGAATGATCGCAATCCTCGGAGCAATAAGAGTAAATCTTTATGGACGAAGATTTGGAATGCAGTTCCAAAATACCTCTGCTGGGAAGTGTGGCTTGCTAGAAATGACAAAATCTTCCAAAACAATATGAGCACCCCTGTTGTGGTAGTAGCAAAAGCTAAGGCGTTGCTTAAGGAAATGGTGGAAAATCACCCATTCAATAAAAACCATAACCTTCTTCCCGCTGAAATCAGTTGGATTGGAAATACTATGCAATGTACAAGGATAAAGACCCCTGCTCGTCCAAATAGTCAGCCGGAATGGCGGCTTCGGTACAATGAAATCGAATTCTGTTAGTGGTGGAAGAATCAAAGAAAACATACTATTTTTTTTTATGGGGCAGCTAAAGGAAATCCAGGGAGAGCTAGAGCCGGAGGGGTTTTCTATGCTCATGATGGTCATTTTAAGGGCAGTTTCACCTGGGGGTTAGGGTAGTGTTCAAACAACCAGGCTTAATTACTAGGTCTTCTCAAGGCCAGTCAGTTAGCTCAAGGAAATAGAGAGCATGATATCCAGATTTTTGGAGATTCAGAAATCTTAATCAAACTCTTAAACACTGATGGGCAATTCAATAATGCGGTGTTAAACAAGACTTTGCAACGTCTCAGAAAAATGCTGCAAAATTTCAACTCAGCTTCCTATTTCCACATCCTTCGGAGACTAAATCAGGAAGCGGATTATAGGGCTAATGTGGGCTGTCGGTTAGCCCCTGCTGAATTGATTCAGAATGAAGAAACTCCTGTCTGGGTTCCCATTCCGTAAGCCGGAAGTTCCATGTACATTGTAATTGTTGGAATCAGAAAGCATATGAAATTCAAGCTTTTTGGCTTTGTAAGATGGGTTGATTAGGCGTAAGCCCAACCGTGTTCTACTCTTAATAAAAATTACCCGTTCTTGTTAAAAAAAAAGGTCCGATAGACCAAGATTGGTCTCAATGGACGTTAAAACCATCATCATCATTAATGTTTTGGAAATTTTCTTATAGTCTCATTTTTTAGAGATTCAATATTAGAAAGTTATTTTTATCATATTTATCTTCGTTGTATTATATACAAATGAATGATGTTGCATATGCATTATCAAACGCTAGCTTGCAATTGAATCTTAATATTTAAGACGCCCAAAGGGGTTGGATCCATTGGTGAAGAGCGAGGGGTTTTTCACCAGTGGACAAGATTTAATTCCAATGAGGGTAGAACCTAGAGCCATGGGGGCACCTTGAGGTATTGGTCGAACGTGTGGTTCTACCCAGAGAGATTATATTAAATGATCTCATGACCTGTGGACACATAAGTGGATCAAATCCCACCCCCGTATCCTCCTAACATTTCATCCCAAAGGGATTGGATCCATTTGTGAAGAGCGAGGAGTTTTTTACTAGTGGGCAAGGTTCAATTCCAATGAGGGTGGAACCTAGAGCCATGGGGGCACCTTGAGGTAGTGGTCGAACGTGTGGTTCCACCCAAAGATATTGTATTAAATGATCTCGTGACTCATGGAGACATAAGTGGATCTAATCCCACCCGCATGTCCTCCTAACATTTTAAGTCAATTCTTGCTAGCTCACTCGGTTAAGGTGTGGGTCTTGTCAGTAAGGCTACCCTAGTTCAATTCCCCTTAGGGGTGACTTAGTTGGGAGGTGACACCCAAAAACCCATTCAAGTTTAGGCTGGTACGATGCCCGGGTGATTTTGACGGCTTAGATGCCACTGGGTCGTGGTTTCTCAGACCACTCTCGCAAGTCAAGGAGATTCGATCAAACAAACAAAAAACTTAATATTTAAAACATTCAGGAGTTGTTGAAGGGTAAATTCTCTAAATATATATATAACTATTTTTTATGAGGCATTTCCAAATCTATGAGGGGAGTTCCCTTTTGTAGTAGGATTATTAATAACTTTTTATTTTGTTTGTATTTATTTTCTTAATATCAACCAATGTAATGTATAATTCTATAGTTGAGAATGTAGATGAATATATCCGTGGCAGAAATGATCCTTTTATGACATGTAACGAAACATACTTATGAGAATATCAATTGAGATTGTGTTTTTTTACAATGCTATTTGCATATTTGATTTTAATTAATGGAATTATAAATTTTTGGAAATAAATTAAATTTATTAAATATGAATATTTTCGTATTGCTTACAAAATATATTTAAGTAATATTTTTATTATTTTTATAAATATAGTAAGTAAATTTAATTGTGTCATGGTATTTTACTAATCAATGTGCCTTCATGGTTTTGTCACCTTGTAAATATAAAAGGTAAAATAAAATAAATAAATTGATTTATTTTTTTCCATGTGGTTCACTTTAATCGGCTTAGCCGACCGCTACATCCACGAAATAATTTCCGACGGACCCGCCCCGAAGGGGTTTCCGCCCTGCGGCCGCTGCGTGCCTAACCCCAAGAGGGTCTATGAGGATGGATCCCGTGACCTCGCATGCTGGGAGGCCTAACTTCCGAGAACTCAACCGATCGAGCTAACTCTTGGGGCTTAAATAAATTGAAATATTTATGTAAAGCATTTTGTAAATTAAGAGAGTATTGAAACATCTCACTCACCTCGTGAATACAAAAGGTAGAACATTAAAATAAAATAAATAAATTGAAATATTTATGTGAAGCATTTTGTAAATTACGAGAAGTCTTGAAACATCTTACTCACTTGAAACATCTCACTCACTTGATGGTCATTTCTTTGTTTTATTGATCCATTCAAATTTATCTATTTAAATATAGATTTTAAAGTACGAACATATATCTTAAATGGGTGGATGGGAATGTCAAAGTGATATGCATGTCAAAGTAAGAAAAAACTCCCATCTTGTTTGCTTGTTTTAGACCTATCTCCCTCTGCAACCCTTTCTACAAAATCTTGGCAAACCGGTTAAACCCCTCCCCAAATTAATATCTGAAAATCAGGGTGGCTTCTTACATAACTGAAATATCATTGACAATATTCTTATGGTTCAGGAAGCTATACATTCAAGCCAAAGCAGGAAAGAAAAAGGCTTTGTTATAAAAATGGACATGGCCAACACTTTTGACTAGGTACAATAGTCCTTTATCTGTGTTGTTCTCAAATAATTTGGTTTTTCTAATGAGTTTGTCTCCTTGATATAAACTTGTATTAGTAATCCTTGGATCACTCCTCTAATCAATGGGATCCCAGGGTCCTTCTTTCAAAGCGGCAGAGGTATCTGACATGGATTCCCTCTCTCCCCCTTTCTGCACATCCTAATGGTAGATTCATTAATCACAAAGTTAGAAGAAGCCATGCAATGGGAGCTCATCAAAGGAATAACAATAGTTCATGGGGTCAAAGGACTCAATCATTCACAGTTCGTCGATGACACCATTCTCTTGGGGAAGACTCTACAATAAAAGCTACACGTTTCAAAAGAAACTTGGACTACTTCTTTTTAGCTTCCGAAGGATCAGTAAACAAAGGAAAGCGTTTCCTATACGACTAACACATAGTGCTTAGGCTACTCAAATTAATGGTTGACATCCTTATTCACCTTGAAACTAAACTGGCCCTTTCAAGTACTAGGGAATCCCCATTGTCCTAAATAGCACGTATCCAACATATTGGACAGGAGTCTTGGATAAAATAAATCTAGAAGTGAATCAATGGGGCTCTCTTTGGTTGAATTCTGCAGGGAGACTAGTCCTCTTAAAATTTGTTTTATCTTCTCTTCTTATTTATCTTTTCTCAACGCTCTCTGCCACCGTAGGAGTTATTCAACAGAAGTTGTCTCTTTGATCCAAATTTTTTTATGGCAAGGGAGAAAGTCTTCTACAAAAAAGCTTCATCTTTTAAATTGGGAAACTGTGATCTCACCATATAGCCGGGGTGGATTAGAAATCAAGAATCCTGTAGCATTGAAAAAAGTGTTGGGGGCTAAAATTCTATGGCAATTAGTCTTAGGAGACCAAGACCAAGCTTGGTGGAAGTCAATTATCATGTGAAAATATATTTGTCCTCCAAGGCAACATGCTCTCATCTTCCCTCCTTTGGGTAGACCGTGTTCCCAAATCTGGAAAGCTTGCAAAGCGACCTTTTCTTTGATACAATCTTATCTCTCATGGATTCCAGGAAGAGGAGAGAAAGTTCAAATATGGAAGGACAATATCATGACCCAGTAGCCCTTTGGCCTACATAACGAGCTAAGAAACCTTCAAAATTGGATGAAGCAGGTAGGCTTTATTACCCTTGCAAACATTTTGGAGCGAGGAGGGCCTAGTAATGAAATATGGAAAGGATGGCAGATTAGAAACCTCCCACCTTACCTGGAAGAAAAGTGGAAATCATTTCGCTCTCTTTTAAATGGGGTGTCTCCTATAGGACTTAATGACTTGGATAAGTTGGGATGGGGTACCAAAGTTGGGCCTTACATTGTCAAACAAGGATATACTATGCAAAACGAACAACAATGTACAAGACCCTAATCGGCTTTATGGAATATCATATGGAGAAGCGAGGCCCTTCCAAAAATTAAATTCTTGATTTGGAAATTATGCCACAAGAAAATTTTCATGTCATAATTTTTTAAATAACAATTCAAGGACCTCCCATCTGCATTCAATGTCAAAATTCAGAGGAAAGCATTCACCATCTCTTCTTGGAATGTTCCTTCACTGTAGAAGTTTGGAACTATGCAGTCCATCTCCTTCTCCCAAAAATTTCTCCTTTCAACAGTTGAAAAGACTTATTCTTAATTTGGCATAAGCTCTACCCGGGGACTTTAACAGATAAGCCTCTATTAAAAAGGTTGTGGCAAGTAGTCCCTTACTATATAATATGGAAAGTGTGGCTAGCTAGAAACAAAAATATATTTTCCAACTAAAATCATCCCCTCACGGACGCGTCTCTGCTAAAGCAATGAGATTACTTACTAAAAAACATTCTTATGAGAATATCAATTGAGATTGTGTTTTTTTACAATGCTATTTGCATATTTGATTTTAATTAATGGAATTATAAATTTTTGGAAATAAATTAAATTTATTAAATATGAATATTTTCGTATTGCTTACAAAATATATTTAAGTAATATTTTTATTATTTTTATAAATATAGTAAGTAAATTTAATTGTGTCATGGTATTTTACTAATCAATGTGCCTTCATGGTTTTGTCACCTTGTAAATATAAAACGTAAAATAAAATAAATAAATTGAAATATTTATGTAAAGCATTTTGTAAATTAAGAGAGTATTGAAACATCTCACTCACCTCGTGAATACAAAAGGTAGAACATTAAAATAAAACAAATAAATTGAAATATTTATGTGAAGCATTTTGTAAATTACGAGAAGTCTTGAAACATCTTACTCACTTGAAACATCTCACTCACTTGATGGTCATTTCTTTGTTTTATTGATCCATTCAAATTTATATATTTAAATATAGATTTTAAAGCACGAACATATCTCTTAAATAGGTGGATGGGAATGTCAAAGTGATATGCATGTCAAAGTAAGAAAAAACTCCCATCTTGTTTGCTTGTTTTAGACCTATCTCCCTCTGCAACCCTTTCTACAAAATCTTGGCAAACCGGTTAAACCCCTCCCCAAATTAATATCTGAAAATCAGGGTGGCTTCTTACATAACTGAAATATCATTGACAATATTCTTATGGTTCAGGAAGCTATACATTCAAGCCAAAGCAGGAAAGAAAAAGGCTTTGTTATAAAAATGGACATGGCCAACACTTTTGACTAGGTACAATAGTCCTTTATCTGTGTTGTTCTCAAATAATTTGGTTTTTCTAATGAGTTTGTCTCCTTGATATAAACTTGTATTAGTAATCCTTGGATCGCTCCTCTAATCAATGGGATCCCAGGGTCCTCTTTCAAAGCGGCAGAGGTATCTGACATGGATTCCCTCTCTCCCCCTTTCTGCACATCCTAATGGTAGATTCATCAATCACAAAGTTAGAAGAAGCCATGCAATGGGAGCTCATTTAAGGAATAACAATAGTTCATGGGGTCAAAGGACTCAATCATTCACAGTTCGTCGATGACACCATTATTTTGGGGAAGACTCTACAATAAAAGCTACACGTTTCAAAAGAAACTTGGACTACTTCTTTTTAGCTTCCGAAGGATCAATAAACAAAGGAAAGAGTTTCCTATACGACTAACACATAGTGCTTAGGCTACTCAAATTAATGGTTGACATTCTTATTCACCTTGAAACTAAACTGGCCCTTTCAAGTACTAGGGAATCCCCATTGTCCTAAATAGCACGTATCCAACATATTGGACAGGAGTCTTGGATAAAATAAATCTAGAAGTGAATCAATGGGGCTCTCTTTGGTTGAATTCTGCAGGGAGACTAGTCCTCTTAAAATCTATTTTATCTTCTCTTCTTATTTATCTTTTCTCAACGCTCTCTGCCACCGTAGGAGTTATTCAACAGAATTTGTCTCTTTGATCCAAATTTTTTTATGTCAAGGGAGAAAGTCTTCTACAAAAAAGCTTCATCTTTTAAATTGGGAAACTGTGATCTCACCATATAGCCGGGGTGGATTAGAAATCAAGAATCCTGTAGCATTGAAAAAAGCGTTGGGGGCTAAAATTCTATGGCAATTAGTCTTAGGAGACCAAGACCAAGCTTGGTGGAAGTCACTTATCATGTGAAAATATATTTGTCCTCCAAGGCAACATGCTCTCATCTTCCCTCCTTTGGGTAGACCGTGTTCCCAAATCTGGAAAGCTTGCAAAGCGACCTTTTCTTTGATACAACCTTATCTCTCATGGATTCCAGGAAGAGGAGAGAAAGTTCAAATATGGAAGGACAATATCATGACCCAGTAGCCCTTTGGCCTACATAACGAGCTAAGAAACCTTCAAAATTGGATGAAGCAGGTAGGCTTTATTACCCTTGCAAACATTTTGGAGCGAGGAGGGCCTAGTAATGAAATATGGAAAGGATGGCAGATTAGAAACCTCCCAGCTTATCTGGAAGAAAAGTGGAAATCATTCCGCTCTCTTTTAAATGGGGTGTCTCCTATAGGACCTAATGACTTGGATAAGTTGGGATGGGGTACCAAAGTTGGGCCTTACACTGTCAAACAAGGATATACTATGCAAAACGAACAACAATGTACAAGACCCTAATCGGCTTTATGGAATATCATATGGAGAAGCGAGGCCCTTCCAAAAATTAAATTCTTCATTTGGAAATTATGCCACAAGAAAATTCTCATGTCATAATTTTTTAAATAGCAATTCAAGGACCTTCCATCTGCATTCAATGTCAAAATTCAGAGGAAAGCATTCACCATCTCTTCTTGGAATGTTCCTTCACTGTAGAAGTTTGGAACTATGCAGTCCATCTCCTTCTCCCAAAAATTTCTCCTTTCAACAGTTGGAAAGACTTATTCTTAATTTGGCATAAGCTCTATCCGGGGACTTTAACAGATAAGCCTCTATTAAAAAGGTTGTGGCAAGTAGTCCCTTACTATATAATATGGAAAGTGTGGCTAGCTAGAAACAAAAATATATTTTCCAACTAAAATCATCCCCTCAGACGCGTCTCTGCTAAAGCAATGAGATTACTTACTAAAAAACATTCTTATGAGAGGGTGTGGGAAATAGGACTTCAATGTTTTGGAGGTTGAAGAACGTATTTGGCTATCCCCGCTCAACTCTAGACAACCTCCAACCTCCACCTTAAGAATTCACAGGCCATCTCTTAAGCTTCCCTAGAGACTTAGGATTGATCTAGAGCAGTTGCTAAACTGGACAAAGGAGTAGAAATACGTGTTCTCTTTTTCGACTAAACTTCAAAGGGAAATCTAGGGGAAGCGTGTCCGAGGGGGGGTGCTCTTTGACCTCGAAGGAAACACCAAACCAAAGATTGCTTGGAGCCTCAAGGAAGCGACAAATAATCAAGCTGAGTCCCATGCTCTACTGTTCAACATATACCTTCTCCACTCCCACAACATTCAAAGTGTTGTTATTGTTGGTGATTCAGTCGTGGTCATTAGAAATATGGTTAACATTTTTTTTCCTCGGGGCACCTATCTTCAAATATTGAGTATTCGAGCCAGGAAAATGATAAAGAGCTCCTTGGATATTAGTTTTCTTCATGTCATAATACATCTTAACGCACGGGCAAACACATAAGCAAAAGAGGCATGTCATCACTGTCAAGGAAGATTAGCAATTATTTGAAAAGGTTGTGGGATTAGTGAAGGGGTGTCGGGTCGACCGCAGCCAACTCAACCCTCACCCTTTCAGGATCTGGGGAGATTCGCTAGAATCAGTCCCTGACTCGGCTTCAAACCAGCCTAGTCCTTCTTCCACGTAGGCCTGACCTTCAATACAGGATCTCCGCAACGTACTGGGGTCTCTTTCTCTCGGGAATGACCTTCCGCAATTTTCTTGCGGGATTACCCGCTTTCCGCAACTACGACGTCTTCCGCAATTGCCTTCTCCGCAACAATCTTCCCGCAATTGCGGGTTGCGGGGTGTTATTCTTGTGTTCTCCGTAAAGTATTTTCGCAATGCTCTTCCGCAATACCTTTTCCACAACTTGTGGGTTGCGGGGTGCTCACCTGACCCCCCCGAAAAGTCCTTCTACAACTTTGCCTCTGCAACGCCTCGTCGCTAAGCCTTGTGCTTCTTTTCTTCTGTGGGCACTATCTTCACCGTTGATCCTTGCGGATCCGATCTCAGCCGTTGATTTATGATCAAGGTGGAATCCTTCACTTAGGCTTGCGGGAATGTATTTTCCGTGCAACTTGACTTCGAACAGCGCTTCCCTGTCGACGATCTTATGTTCGGCTTAGATCTGAGTCGTTGAACTCGATAAGCTAGATTTACTTAGCTTCTTTACGATTTCTTGGCTGATTGACCATGGAACGATCAACCCAGCTCGACCCTCATTTGAATACTTAGAAAACTTCCACACAAACAAGAATCCTACTTAACAATTTACTGGTGATTGGTCTGCAACCACATTGGGGTTCTACTCTACACACAGAAATCAAATGAATGTAACGCAGAGATTCATTCACACAGAAATCAGATCAAAAATGCACACAGCTCAACCTGACAGAAACTCAAAGCACTCTTGATTCAAATGCACAGCAAGATTTCTTAAACATGCAATTTTTTACATTCATTTAAAGAAAACATGAAAACTGCATTCCCTACAGAATGACCAAAAAACCCATGCTGACCAACCAACCCTTAACTCATTCTATTCTGCCCTACTTATGCATTCGGCTCCCTAACAACATTTCGAGCTACTCAACAACCTAACAACCTAACAGATTCCACAACGGTGGGTCTGCATCATCACTTAGCCGACTTCCTTAACTAGCTTGATCTCCACGCAAGGAGTATCAACTCGCCGCTAGTCCTATCTTACAAAAAATAGACAACGCAACAAATTGTTAATGCATGCGTGAATCAGAACGATAACAGAAAAATGGATCATCCTGTCCACATCAGAGCTGCTGGTCCTTATGCTGGTCACAACATGTGACCACGTAATCACATTGTTGACTCAACATCGATGCTCCTGCATCAATTAGTCACTTGTCCCTCCCATAGCGGTCCATGTACACATATGTTTTATGGATTGGTATTTCATCATATCGTACCACCCCATGAATGTAGTAAGTGGGATCATAGATTGTGGTTCCCCGTGTGAAGTTCATCAAGCAGCTCCTATGGAGTAGGACCTTTTCTTTTGTCAATTTTTGTAAATATGTATAAAATGCAAATGGCTTCTAAACTCTTATGTGAAGTAGTATACCAACAGTTTTAGGATTTTTGGAATAGATATTCAAAGGAATGTAAGACTAGCCTGGTGAGAAGTCTTGTTATCAGTTGGAAGGCATACTATACTGTATTTTTTTCATGGCAACTGATCGGTTAGCTCGAATCTAGCCACTTTTTTCCTTAATACAACTAACCATTCTTGTAAAAAAAAAAGCAAAACATATAGAATTCGTAAATGTAAGAGAGAGAGAGAGCACAATTGGGCCAAAAACGAACTCCCTGATTAGTTTCCATTATTTTTATATTAAAACGACTTCAATCAAAGTTGGCAGTGTCAAACACATTAAGACCCCTTTAAACAATTTTTGAGATCTCTTCTAGTTGCCAATGGCTACAATACTAAATGTTGGAAATAACAATAATAACAATAATAAAGATAGCTACATTACATGGAATAAAAACGTGTGCCGCTCCAAGAAACGATTCAAGAATCTTAACTTCTGCTAAGCTTCCATGGAAAGAGCTCGTGAGGATCATCCGCCACCTGCCCTTGATGAAGTAGCCTTCACATCATTTATCGAGACCTCGAAGAGGCTGAGCTCCAAGCCGTAGGTTTCACGATTTCTCAAAAAACCAACATTCCTAAAGTGACTATATCAGCTTCTGCAGCAAGACAAAAATCCCTAGACATGTCCGAGAGGGGTTTAATTGGTCAATTCACAAGAATATGTCCCTCTCCAAGATATATGGAGATCTGGATACATAAAATTTGGATGACCTTAATCAGTGGAAGAATGACCCATTATTTATGTGGGCGAGGTTACTATGCTTTCTTGTTTGAGCCAAAAGAGGACAAATATTTAATATTCAGAAGTGGCCCTTACTTCTTAGTAACAGGGGCATGTACTTAAACAGATGGACACCTGGGCTTGACCTAGAGTCTAATATCCCATCATCAGTTCTAGTATGGGTAAGAATGCCCCATTTACCTCAACATTGTTGGGGAGAGAACACTTTGAAAGCTATTGGTAATACGCTGGGAAAGTATATAGACAAGGCATAACCAAAACAAGGCATGTTTCAGTGTGCAAGGATATGTATTGAATTAAATATGGAGAAAGGTTTGCATGAAGCTATTCACCTTCTGCTTGACAACTGGAGTCATTATCAACAATTAGATTATGAGCAAATCCCATTTAAGTGCAAAACCAGTCACACTTATGGGAATTTGGCTAAAGATTGCAGGAAAGCATGGCCTACATATATAATTCCACAAAGACAAGAAGAAAATTGGCAAGTTGTCGGCAAGAAGTCCAAGGTTGTAACTAAAATCAAGCATGGAGGCAACCCTTCATCATCTTCTTTGGTAGAATCCTCTAGGAAGCAAGCAAGCTCTAAAAATCGATTTCAAATCCTAAGTCAGGATGTTCCTCGAAGTATAAGTGAAGAAGGAGCTCCATCAATCCAAGAGTTAAATCCTTCTTTCCCCCCTCAGAAGGAGAAACAAATAAATAATGAAGATTCCCTTGAAATATTGAGACGTGAGAGCCCCAAAAGCTTTAGCGAAGTTGTATCTCCATCGATCAAATAACCAGGATCAACCTTCCCTCCTAGGCTATCTTCAATCATGTATGAAATAGATACTCCTGTTTTAGAAGGTGAGAAAATAGATCTTATAGAATAAATAATTTCCCAATATTTGCTAACAACAAATGCAGGGGTTGTTACCAAAAAACAAGCCAAACAAGTAGTAACAGAATAAGATCGAGATTTGATCGATGGAAAATAAAAATCCAATCAAAAGAGGAGAAATCCAGACAAGGAGGCCCGTGATGAAATTACAAATAGTGAAAAAGTGTTGGGGATCTAGTCCACCCTATATTACAATCTGATCTCTGTGTTGAAAGTCAGGGGAGGAGGAAATTTGGCAACTACGAGTGCCCAAAAGGGAGGTTCTACAAAACCAATAGTAAAGTAGTGAAGTTAGTCTCCTGGAATTGTAGAGGGTCAGGAAGTAGAGGCAAGGAAGAAGATGTCGAGCATATTTTAAAGATGGAAAAGATTTTAATTATACTTATCCAAGAGAATAAACTTCAAGACAAAGAAATGCAGGGAATGGGGCAGATGTAATGTCCCAAATTTGGATTTTTTCCCAATTTGGTCAATTTTCGAAACTTGGACTAGTGAAGCCCCAAACTGTCCCAAATGATCCCAAATGATTTCGAACTGTGTCTAGAGTGGATTGAGATGTAATACGACACATTGATGTATCTATTATAGGCTTGGACACTTTCTAGATACTTCAGTCACTTGCATTTACAATTAGAGAATGAAAGGCAAAATTACTAGGAAAATCTATGTTGAAACCCCCAAGGGTAGATGGCTCCAAATGGCTCCAAATTGAGCCTGAAGGTATATGAATGGTATTAAGACATAAAAATTAACCTCATGGGTGATTATACACTATCAGGAGACTTATGCAACATTCATTTAACTTCAGGAGAAGTTGGGGAATTTTACCAGTAAATTCGAGGTTCAAACCCCCAAGGGTAGGGGACAAAGATGGCCTTCCAAATGCTGTAATACTTCTCCAAATTTAAGAACTGAGACATTTTACTAATAAAGGAATTCAATTATCTCCCCAATGCATCATCAATTAGTTCCTATAGGCTTCTTCAACTCCCATAAATCAGGTGTTTGTATACATATCTTCACATAGGGGGAAATGCTAGTAAACTTCACCACTAGTTATGAAATTTGAGGTTTAGGTTCCAAGGACTTGTGCAATGTTAAGGAAACTTATTCAGAACATTAATGACACTCCATAAATAAACAAAATCACAGAGATTGACTGATGCAATTTGAAATCAATCCTCTTCAAGCTCTAACAATAAGATATGGGGAAAATGGCACCATTTATGCATTGTTTGGTATTTTTACATAGTTTCACTTGGTATTTCGACCTGAGAGTCTTATGAGCATCAAATACATAGTATATATATCAGAATACAAATGAATGGAGATTCTTGGAATCTCACAAAGAGAACAGCATCTCACCAAAGGTGCAATTCCTCCAAGAGCCAAAATATGCAAGGAAAGGTGTCATAGAGACGAGAACAAGTTGAAGAAGAAAGAACCACGAGCTGCCCTGTAGCTTCAACCCACAACTCATAAATCCATTGTAGATCCAAATGAAAGGTCTGAATGGCCTCTCCAATTGCCAATTACGATGGGAATCTTTCACCCTTGGAATTGGTACTAAGGCAAGTAGAGTAAACACTCCATTAGCATGGACAAGCTAGAAGCTCTCCAAATTGCAAAGATGCAAATAAAAAATGATCAAAAGCTACTCTCCTTCTTTGTTCTTGTCTTTTATAAACTTCTCAAGTCCTCCATGGGTCGAATTCCTTCCAAAAGGTTAATTCCAACTCAAGTTGGGAAGAGATTCCAATGTATGCCACTTGTCCAACAATTCCTAGTCTCCATCTTCCCTCATTTCGAATGCGTGTCTCTTTGGCTGCCCTGACTCCCTTGTGCGCCTTCTTGGAGGCTATTTTTATCCCTGACATGTCATATATGTCAGATGTCAACATTCAAGTCTGATTTGTGTCATAGGTGTCATAGCATCTTCATCATTGTTGTCGTAGAAGTTAGGGAATCTAGCCCAAGTGTCACAATTCTTCTAAGATGCCTCTTCCTCTTCCATGGGAGTTATTCTTCCACTCCAATTCGACATTACATGACTCGTGCCATGAATAATACCTCTTAAAATCCCCCAAGTATGTTACCCTTCATCTTGAACTCGAATTGGTGATAGAATCATGCCAAGTGTAGTGGGGAATCTTGCCACAAATGGGTCCCACAACCTCTTATGTGCCCTCATGGTACAATGCCACATTATTTTCTTTGTATTATTATTTAATTGACCCATTTAATGTGTATTTGTAAGTCTAAGGTCATTTTGGGTCTTGTAGCTCCTTTACTCCAACTTTTAATGCTTCCACCCCCAACCTTGGAAACTAGTAATTTTCCTCCATGATAGTTCATTTGGATGGGAATATTACATACATTGAATTGGGAATTTTCTCTTAATGTGACCCACCTTGTCCACTTGGATCTAATTTAACATTATTACTAACTTAGACATCATGCTTGGTAATTATTTGATCCTTATCATAAATTTGACAAACTATCATGAATATGGCCAAGTGGTTTAGGCCATTGTGACCCAATGCAAAGTTTTGGGACATGACAACAGAGGATATGGAAATCAAGTAAAAGTGTTGTAGTAAGCTTGAGAGGCACGTATGGAGGCATTTGCACTACGTGGGATAGCAGTAAAATGAATCTAATACAGACAAAGCAAACTCAACACTCGATTTATATGGAACTAGTAAATATTGAATCTAGAATGCAATTTAAAGTATTCAATTTATATGTTCTAGTGTATTATAAAGAAAAGGAAGAATGTTTGTCATGTTCCCCATGCTCAAACGTGACCTTTCCTTGTCTTAACCAACGTTCGGCCTTGTAATTTTTTTTTTGCTATCTTTAAATATATTATGTGTATACACAGGTGCAATTGCCCCTATCCGCAACGCGTTCTCTCGATCCGCAATCCGCATTTGATCTTCCCGCAACCCGCATTCCGCATTGCAGGATTGTGGGATTGAGGGTCCTCTATATCGCGACCTCATTCAAAATCCTCGCTCGCACCCGCATTGCAGGTTGTGGGAATGCGGGTTCCTACTCCTGCGAGTTTCCCTCCCCGCAATTTGCAAAAACACTCCCGCCTGCAACCTTGTTCCTCCGCGGTACCCCTTGTGGGTTGCGGAAAGGCGGGCACAACTCTGCCGAAATTCTCCTCCCGCATCACGCATTCCGCATTGCGTATTGTGGGCATGCAGGTTGCCACTGCAACAAGCATCCACGCCCCTGCAACCAACTTCCAAGGGCCCTAACTTCCTCGTCCCTTAACCAAATTGAGCAAATGAGGTACCGTTGGAAATCTCTTGGAGAGATCTATCCACTGGAGCCACCCCCTAATCACAGCTGGGATTCCCAACCTAGCCATATTTCCATCTGAAGTTTAACCATGACCTCTTCCCCTCTTTTCCCCTATTCTGCAAGGAGTCATGAAATTCCATCCAAAGGTGAATGCAATACAATGCTAATACATTCAAGAACTAACTCCAACATCGTGCAATAGCTTGCAAGGTCAGTGTACATGAAACTATGCATGTAATAAACCATTATATATACAATAATTTAGCCTCGTACACAGGCTCATACCCAACCATTCATGTAAGCATTCATTCATTCAATTAACAGGAATTATAACAACAACATAGCACATGAGATAACTTCAATAAACAACTTAAGGAAAACCCTCCCATTGATCCGACCAATGGAGGAGACCGTGAACTGCCCAATTAGCTGAATTATAAAGTTTCCTTAACAGAGAATGTGTAAATTAAGTTACATCCATTTAATTACAGTGGAATAATCAATCTCCATTCACACACCCAGATTGTAGCTACTCATCACAGGCATGATAATGATCCAAGCAGATACACCACGCAATCGCATTTGTTCATGAGCATTCAGATTCCACAATTCAACTCACCCATTGCATCCATACTAGAGCAAACAACATCCATTCATTGCACCAGAAATGGAGAGAGTTAACAATGGAAATTAACACTTACCTTTAATGAATATTGTCCAACTGATTGGCTAAGTGAGAGCAACGTTCCACCCAACCATAGATCTTTGCCCAACCTATATTCTTTCAGCACTCAGAGATCACCCCCAAGCTAGACCATGTATCCACTAAGGAGATCTCACACCAAAGGCACAATCGCACCACATTCAACCCAAGAATGGTCCCTTCACTATTACCCAGTCCCTCAAGCATCCATTCCTTCCAGGGCTATTTAGGACTGGCATACAAGGGTAGAGCTGCTAATCATCAGAGATATCACTCTTGCTGGTTTTCAACAAATCCAACCTCTTTCCCCATACCCCCAATCCAATTTACTATTGGATTTTCTTCAATTCTGGTCATGTGACAGTCAATCCCATCACTTGAATTTGGGGCTTCCAAAACTGGGCTTCCCTATGGATTTCTGGTACATTCCTGCTTCCAATTTTGCCCCAAGGGTTATGCCTATGGATCCCCCACTAAAATTCGTGATTCACCTCAAATTCGGGCGTGTCCATCACTCCAAAAACGCGGGTCATTCTACAGCCGTGATTTTCTGAAGTTTTCCATGGCTGTGCCCCCTTAGAACGGTATGGGAATGGTCTTCTACTATTTCCTAATGGAATGGGGATGAGGGAGGACGAATTTCCATGGAGATGGCTTGCTTCTGCACCAAGCAAACTCAGCCCATACTCTGCATACGAATTCTGAGTTCGCCCATTCCTCATTTAATTTTTGAGTTGACAATTCAACAATTTTGTTACATCAAGTAATTGGGTGGCAGGAACAAGTCAAAGGGTTCATCATTCGACACTTGGCATCCAAGGGTGTAATCCCACCCCCCTCACCTCTCACCTAGTGGATACATGTGGCCCCTCATTTAGTTGCTCCCTCATAGCCAACCTTTGGACCATTTAATTTATGTGAGCATATACATTTACACACTATGGGTTAGCCATACAACCAACCATAAAGTTTAACTTCGTGCCGATAGCGATTCATTAGTCGTGCCTTGGCCTTGAGCCCGCACTAAGAATTATACATGGAATTTATAATAATTATATGCAGTAGCAAAATATGTCCAGGGGTCTAAAATGGGGTATTGCATTCCCCTCCCCCTTGGAATAACAACGTCCTCGATGTTCCAAGATTTAAGAATATTACACAACATTTACAAGCTTCCAAATTTTTTGAAATGTAGCAGGTTGTTCCTGCATTCATTAATTTGGAGATGTCAAGGTGAGGTTCTTTAACCTCTGCACATTGCTCCTGCTGGCTGTCACTTTTCTTGCTGCCCCTTGCTGGACATTCATGGAGGAGGTGATTTCCTCCACATTCCCAACATTCTATTGGAGATAGCTACCTTTGTTTTCCTTTGTCAACATTCTTGCTCTCTTCCATCCTTGGGTGTTTCTTACTTGGCAAAGAGACAAATGCTTCTTGCCACGAATGACTGCCTTCAAGATATCCTTTACCTCATTTTGCAGGCCTATGGAGTATTGCAGAACCTTCTTGTTCATCTCATTTTGCTGCCTAATATTTTCTTGGGTCTTCATCATGACTTGTAGCAGCCTCTCAACCAACTGAGAAAGCTTTTCATCTACTGCCATTTTCATGTATGTGGCTGTCCAAACCTGCTTTTTAATAGCTGCACCCAATTCCTCTTGGTGCTCACCTATGAAATTCATCAGCCATGAATCTCATTAGGTCATAACATGACATAAATATTTAAAAACCAACCATTTGTTTTTTTTTCAATGGCTAAGGTAATCTCATGCTTATCCAAAGCACCTATCACATTTCACATTAAATTCAATAATGCATGAATTCATTCATTCTCATTCCTTTCAGGAATTAAATTAATTCAACATGCACAATTTAATTCAAAACATAATTAAACATAAAACTTTCAGCTGCAACGTGCATTCAATGACCATCATGCAATATCAAAAGGGAAAGAGGAAGGAGTAAGAGGTTCTCCCTCTCAGCCTTGTTCCCTCCTGGAACTCCACAACCGTAGTTCTTTGCATTTTAGCCCCTTTCGCTTCATGCTGCATGTTCAGCCTGCCTTTTACCCGAGCTCTTCACCCTTAAGGTCTGCTCAAAATCAAAGGAATTACATCCTCCATATACTTAGCCAAAGGAAACCCATCCTTAGCATTGCCCATACCGAGCATCCATCTAGGACAACCACATGTCCAATCTTATAAACACCCAAAGGAAAATCCATCCTTGGCACCGCTCCTACCGAGCATTTTCCTTTCCATGGTTGCTTGCTTTCCAAGCTTAGGTGCCAAATAATTTCCTGCCCAACAAGAATTGATCACTTATTAAAATCATTCTCATGAATTTATAAAATTTCAATTCATAGATTAATCGCATGTGTATATATATATTCATAGACAATTTCAAGAAATGCACTTTTAGATCAATACTTATCTTTGCCATTGCCTTCCGATTGTCCCACAGGTGTCCTCCTTGGTCTTAAGACAACTATGGCCCTCACAAGTCTCTACTCCACCCATGTGACTTTTAGGGTGTGCATCGAAAGGTAACCATGTTTCTGTAAGCCACAAACCACCTGTTCGTGCATACTAATGAATGTTTGGTAAGCACGCTGGCTCTACCACAACATCCAATGCTCCACTGGAGCATAGATGGTGCTATACCAGTCCCATACCTAGTTTACCAACTGCACCATCACCATGGCCTTACTAGGCACTTCAGAGTTCCAAACCAGTCCCATACCTGGTTACTCCTACTTTGCCATGCCAATGACCTCTCCAAGCCAATAATAAATAAGGGAATACTACCCCTTGGGACAATCCCTCCTCGGATTTCCCTGTGCTTCCGGCCTACCTAGCCTACGCATGCCCTACCAGCATAGTCCACCTCCTGTGGTATCACTTCTCAACTTTGGGATTCATCTCAACAACTTGGTCTTCACTTCACTTCTCTTCTCTTTGGCATATTTGGATACTTTCCAATGCAATGTCTAGGAATGTTCATCAGTATCATTCTGATATAATTGAGAACAAGCTTATAAAATTCTCTCCTCGACATTGAGACACCAGGGATGCGTCCATCCCATTGGGGTGTAATCAATCGTCGACAACCATAGCATAGCACAACACCGGAAAGGTGTGCACTCCTTTCCGATGTGTGCCATGTAGGTTGTAATATATCTTAGGCAACCTCAATATAATTATGAAATAAAATACAATTTGCATGCACTTAACTCTATGAGTATACACATGTATATTTTGACAAAGGTTATAGAGCACTTATCTTTATGGGAGTCTTCCCTTTGTTCTGCAGACAATTGCATCCTCAAATCACATGCTCATACATGCCATTTGGATACTCATCCATCACGGTGGCACAACCATTGTTATCCAACATCCCTTGTCGGATTTCACAACAATCAGGCATTTACTTGTCACACCAACACCCTTGTTGGATTCATTAGAGCATAACCGTCCTTTCCAAAGCCATCCCTCGGCCTTTGCTTGATGGATTCACTTTTAGCAGCCAACATAGGCCCTGCTATCACAAGCTCATTATTTCACTTGCATTATTAGTCACTATTGTAAGAACCTCACCAGGTCCTCAAATTAAATGAATGTAAATCTTTGCTCTTTGAAATATTATTTCAGTTTGAAAATCTTTTATTTGTTCAAGTTATTTTGTTTGAGACCTCTTGTTTGTTTTCAGTAGTTTTGTGAAGTCACTGGGTTTTGATACAGATAGCAACAATCTCTTATATATATGTAGACAACAATTCTAACAAGTAGAACTAAATATGAACATGTATAAGTAGCATTTCATACAATTATAGACAACAATTCTAACAAGTAGAACTAAATATGAACATGTATAAGTAGCATTTCATACAATTATAGACAACAATTCTAACAAGTAGAACTAAATATGAACATGTATAAGTAGCATTTCATACAATTATAGAATTTCCTAAATTTCCATAACTTTCATACAAGTAAAATACCTGTAGGACAACAGAAACTCAACCCGCCACAACAGGTTTACCACCCTGGCAACTAGGAAAGTCTCGCCGACTTCCTAGCTCCAAGAATTTCTTCTTGGACCCCCGAGCCCAAAACTTGAGTACAACCTGTCCAACTAGTTTAGTGTTTCCCAAAATATCAGAAACAGACTTCCTTTGTTGTTTCTCCATCATCCTCCATTTCCTCCAACCTCGAGTTGTCCCCCTCCTCGAAGCCTCCCTTCCCATAAATTTCTCATTCTTTCATAGTGTTCACCTCCTCTCAACAACCCCCTTCTTCCCCTCTTCACACTTTCCTAAATACCCCTCTCATCCTACTCATGCCTTTGGGCTTATTCCACCGCTCCCGTCAACTCAATCCAAAACCCCAAACATTTATTTCATCATAATAAAATCATATATCTTTAGGTACATATTTTCTCGAGCAGTTAAATGACATAAATGTCAATTAATTTAGTTGGGTGAGTGGGTTGCACATATATTAATAAATCTTTGATATGCTCACTTGGGATTTTCAAGAGACGGTGGGTTAATTACTATTCCCACTCACTATTTTGGCATTAATTACGTTTAAATAAAATAATAATTTAATAGTTATTAGTGTTGACTTTTCAAGTTGGTTTTTGGTGAGAGTCTTAATGTATTATCCATCCGAATATAATACTTTACTTGGCAATTAATAAATAACAATACTGTATGATCCAATCAATTATTCAAATAGTCATTTTTAACTTTTCTTAAATGCTTTGATATATCCCTTTTTTATAATTACTTTACTCATCAATACTTATAATAATTGAGTTGATCCACTATGCTTTATAATAATAAAGGACAATTTTGTTATTATTATTAACATTAATTGAAAATAACAACAACAACAACAACAACAATAATAATAATATTAATAATTAGTGTTTAATTATTAATAATGATATTTATTTGTTTATTCGACAAGTACCCTAATACCAGCACAATGTTCTTTCTTATAAACAAGCACCCCTTAAAACCCAAGGGTTTTGAACAATCATGATAACGATTAAACAATACAAGTCTTTTGACGTAGTACGAAACTGTATTTATGTTTTATTCACGATAATTTCCATACCACAATTCTAAATGACGATACTTAACCAATTGCTTATTACAATGTTCACATATACTTAACAACTTAAATGTTCACTATCTTTATTGGATCATCGTGCAATTAACTTAGTTATTAATATCAACTTATACAATTGTTTAACATGTCCAATATTCATATATCAATACTAGCGTACATAAGCAAAGTGTGCATGCGTGGCCAGTGTATGCACAGGTCGGATGTGTACTATGAGCAACATTATCTCGCATAAGCTCACTTGCTAACTAACCGTGCAAGTAGAACGAGCATACATATAACCTAATTACTTTCGCATTATTAGTTTTTCTAAGAGTTATCCATTTAAGGTTTCACTTCATTATCCTTATATTCACACTAGTTTAATCAATCAATTACAATGAAGGGTACCTACTACCACTAACTCAAATGATAATAATCTATGACACAAATGTATTATACTGAGTTACAACACAAGAATCAAACATAGGTTTCAACACACACACAGTTAGTTAAGTTCCCTCTAAAACATCCAAGATGTTCCTATCTACCCACCTCCTTCTACCTAATTCACATCTAACTTCCACATCCTATCCTTCCTTTGCTGGACTACCCTGAAGTGTCATGCCATGACCGGCTCCAGTTAGAACCCGTAAGCGGAAGTGTCGACTACATCGACCAAGCTTCCCTAACAAGCATCCACGAGTCATCATCACACACCTTGGGGAGTGTGCCGTAGCACAACCCTCCCATGACTCTGGGTTTCGGGGATAAACGGTGGGTAATGCCTCCACCCCCCTAATGAAACAAGGGACTATGTCTACATTGACATAGTGATTGTGTTGTGATTTTTGTACTCAAATTTTGTCATCGAATAACCAAGCTGGGCGGTTGAGTTTCCTGAAACCCCACACCCACCCAGACATCATGATAATAACAAAATACTCATGCTAAACAATAATGCATCACTTGCATACCATTTATCTGTCGGAATCCATGTCCCAGTGGTACTCCAACCTTGTAGGACTCAACTATCACTTAGCTCTTTTAACCTGTAGGTTAGTCTCCAATCACAAGATTGAGAATATTGTGCAATCATTGACATGTATATACATTTCATTAAAATGAACAATGATGAAAACTAATTTTCCTATATACCATGCACCTGGTATCATATCCATCCATGCAACATATAAATTTAATTTGGTATCCATGTACCCATCATTTATTAAATTGCATTTTAGAGACATAATCAAAACACAAGAATAATTCATCATATTAACATCACATTCATATATGTAAATGCCGAAAATAATAAATCCACATGTACACAGTGTAATCGAACTGACGAAGTTCCACACTAAGAAGGAAACAACATTGGGAAATGGTGGTTCAGGTGGTAAGTCAAAACGGGGCATTACAACTATGTAGTCCACATGAGATTTAAAATTTAATTTGCGGGAAAGTTCACAATTCATCTCATTTCATGAGATATTTATCATAATACAATTTCAAAATTGCAAATCTGCCTCCTGCAGAATCATTTTACCCATCCATGAGATCCTTCTCATGTTGTTTAGCTCTTGCAGGCCATAGCTCATGGTCACCCTGCAACATGTCCTCCTGACATAATTCGCAAGCAGCTAAACGATTAGTAGCATCAACTCTTAATTTTCAAATCTGAATAGAAACACCGTCTCATGCAAAAATCAGATTTATAAAATAATTAAATCATGAGATCACCCTCATGTTGTTTGGCTCTTGCAGGCCATCATCCATGGTCTCCTTGCAACATGTCCTCCTGACATAATTCAACTCAACCAAACTATTAGTAACATTTTTATTATTTTAAGCATAAATTCATATTCGTGTTCCTTATAGGAACCCATTCCACAATTGTGCGCCCCGAGCGCTAAGCTTTTTGTGCATGGTAGCTTCCAAGCCTCACCATAGGCTTATACTTGTTGCCATACCTAGCCAACACTACCTGCAAGCTACCTTTCCACTCAACCAACAAGCGGTTAGTATGGATGCACAGCATCACTTCATTGCCATGCCACATAAACATCTCATAAAATTTAAAATTATAATTCAAATACTTTTCAGCTATTAGCTCATTAATGGCAATGAATTTTCATGATTTTCATATGTAAACATCTCAACAAGGCTGTCGGACACCACCACGGTGTCTCATGTAACGTAATTAAGCTTTTAAACCATCACAATCATGTGATTTTACTCCCTATTTGCTGCTTATCAGCCCTCTCAGAAGTACAGGGAAGCCTTTCCCCATAATTAGCTTCAAAGCACATGCCTTCCTTGCATGCACAACTGCTCAGACAAATTATTAGCAGTCTTTCTTCTCTGTCGTCCATAATCAATATATATGGTTCAGCCATGCACTCACACAATGCATTTCAACATGTTCATTTACATGCTTCTTCACAAAGCATTACATCCACATCATGCATTCTCATGATGCATTTTATCACATACATTCACACATGGACATGCATAATCAAGGATTCACGAATCCTTCCATCACAAAACCATCCCATGCAGCCTTACATGAGTTCTTGATCAACATGATCATTATGCACACAAGCATAACACTCTTTGGCATGCATACAATCAACTATATCCCGTACCTTATCATACCCATTGGGTAGCATTCACATACATACCTAGGCATGCATAAACAAAGATTTATAAAATAATTCATGGTCACATAACCGTCTCATGCAATCATTGCATGGGTTCACAAGCATCATACTCCTTATGCCTACAAGCATAACATCCATTCTCAACCATGCCAACAATTCCAATTCATGCTTCATCATACCAATGGTAGCAATCACACACATGCATGTCTCCAAATTCACACGCAACTTAGCTATGATAATCAAACCGTGGCTGAAGGAATTCTTAACCAATTCCTCTTTTAGCACGTATGCAATCAACATAACAACCATTTACCTCTATGTGCAATCAACATAACAACCATTTACCTCTATGGTTGTCCTTTTTACTTCCAATGCTACCTGTTTGGCTGCTTTGTTACCAAGGGATATATAGCCCTTCTTGCCACTGTTTGATCATTTGCATGTTGTCTATTTATCTTCATGATGTTGCTAGCCACATGCGTCAGCATCATCAACATCTTCAACCGCTTCTGGTCACACAATCATCAATCACATGATTGTCATTAGTGCTTTATTGCACACATACAATATCAATGCGCTATCAACAACAACATCAACCCATGCATGTTATTATCTCTCATGCATCATGCATTGTCATTCATTATGTCTCATGCATATACTAGCGTCCTACATGCACTATGCATTATGAAGCATGCCAGTTAATACTCATGCATTTGATCTATTCAATCTTGTATTGATAGCATTCTCAGGCTATAAATTTAATATGCATTATGCAACATCTAGTAGCATGCTCCCTCGTGCACCTCATTCATGCCTTTAGCCTTTCATTACATCCTTTTTCAAGCTATAATTTTCATAAACATAAATATAATAGCGAGGGAAGAGTTTAGGAATCCTCCTTTTTTCGACTCTCCACCACATACACATAGAACATGGTCGATTTAAACGATTGACACAAGGATTTTCCTTTCATTTCGAATTCAACAATCCAACCAATGGATTCACAATCAATCTTCAAGCACCCAACAAGCATGGGAAAGGAAAAATCATGAGCATAAGGGCATAATTTGTAAGCTTTCCTCGCTTCCGAAAACCATCAATTGACCACATAAATGTTGTTTCTTTGTAATTAACAAACATCATTAAGATATGGGGCTATAACAACCAACTATCCAGGCTTTCAATTATGAAATTAAAACACAGAAACTCATACCAGCCATGCCTAACATTCAATTTCATGCATTCAAACCATCATGGACATCCAAGGGACAAGGATTCATAATTCATCAAGGCCTCAAGCACATGATGAGTTATCTTGTATGCACAGCAATTAGTAACAAACAACAACCAACACACAACAGCAGGCCTCATGCACAATACACAAAATCATATTTCCCTAATATGTTGTGTGGATGTCGACCCAACAGCCTCAGTGTTGTAACCATGGGCTTTGATACCACTCTGTCACGTTCCCCATGCTCAAACGTGACCTTTCCTTGTCTTAACCAACGTTCTGCCCTGTAATTTTTTTCTTTCTTTCTTTCTTTAAATGTATTCTCTGTATACACAGGCGCAATTGCCCCTATCCGCAACGCGTTCACCCGATCTGCAAGGGTGGGATCCACAATCTGCATTTGACCTTCCCATAACCTGCATTCCACATTGCGGGATTGCGGGTCCTCTATCTCGCGACCTCCTTCAAAATCCCCGCCGCCACACGCATTGCGGGTTGCGGGAATGCAGGTTCCTACTCCTGCGAGTTTCCCTCCCCGCAATCCATAAAAACACTCCCTCCCGCAACCTTGTTCCTCCGCAGTACCCCTTGCAGGTTGCGGAAAGGAGGGCACAACTCTGCCGAAATTCTCCTCCCGCATCCTGCATTCCGCATTGCGGATTGTGGGCATGCGGGTTGCCACCGCAACAAGCATCCACGCCCTTGCAACCAACTTCCAAGGGCCCTAACTTCCTCGTCCCTTAACCAAATTGAGAAAATGAGGTACCGTTGGAAAGCTCTATCCACTGGTGCCACTCCTAATCACAGTTGGGATTCCCGACCTAGCCATATTTCCATCTGAAGTTTAACCATGACCTCTTCCCCTCTTTTCCCCTATTCTGCAAGGAATCATGAACTTCCATCCAAAGGTGAATGCAATACAATGATAACACATTCAAGGACCAACTCCAACATCGTGCAACAGCCTGCAAGGTTAGTGTACATGAAACTATGCAAGTAATAAAGCATTCTATACAATAATTTAGCCTCGTACACAGGCTCATACCCAACCATTCATGTAAGCATTCATTCATTCAATTAATAGGAAATATAACAGTAACATAACACATGAGATAACTTCAATAAACAGCTTAAGGAACACCCTCCCATTGATCTGACCAATGGAGGAGACTGTTAACTACCCAATTAGCTGAATTATAAAGTTTCCTTAACAGAGAATGTGTAAGTGAAGTTACATCCATTTAATTACAGTGGAATAATCAATCTCCATTCACACACCTAGATTGTAGCTACTCATCACATGCATGATGATGATCCAAGCAGATAAACCACCCAATCGCATTTGTTCATAAGCATTCAAATTCCACAATTCAACTCTCCCATTACATCCAGACTAGAGCAAACAACATCCATTCATTACACCGAAAATGGACAGAGTTAACAATGGCAATTAACACTTATCTTTAATGAAGATTGTCCAACTGACTGGCTAAGTGAGAGAAACGTTCCACCCAACCATAGATCTCTGCCCAGCCTATATTCTTTCAGCACTCAGAGATCACCCCCGAGCTGGACCATGTATCCACTAAGGAGATCTCACACCAAAGGCACAAACACACCACATTCAACCCAAGAATGGTCCCTTCACTATTACCCAGTCCCTCAAGCATCCATTCCTTCCAGGGTTATTTAGGACGGGCATACAAGGGTAGAGCTGCTAATCATCAGAGATATCACTCTTGCTGGTTTTCAACAAATCCAACCTCTTTCCCCGTACCCCCAATCCAATTTACTCTTGGATTTTCTTCAATTCTGTTCATGTGACAGTCAATCCCGTCACTTGAATTCGGGGCTTCCGAAACTGGGCTTCCCTATGGATTTATGGTACATTCCTGCTTCCAATTTTGCCCCAAGGTTTATGCCTATGGATCCCCCACTCAAATTCGTGATTCACCTCAAATTCGGGTGTGTCCATCACTCCAAAAACGTGGGTCATTTTACAGTCGCGATTTTCTGTAGTTTTCCATGGTTGTGCCCCCTTAGAACGGTCTGGAAATGGTCTTCTACTATTGCCTAATGGAATGGGGATGAGGGAGGACGAATTTCCATGGAGATGGCTTGCTTCTGCACCAAGCAAACTCAACCCATACTCTGCATACGAATTATGAGTTCGCCCATTCCTCATTTAATTTATGAGCTGACAATTCAATAGTTTTGTTACATCAAGTAATTGGGTGGCAGGGACAAGTCAAAGGGTTCATCATTCGACACTTGGCATCCAAGGGTGTAATACCAACCCCCTCACCTCTCACCTAGTGGATACATGTGGCCCCTCATTTAGTTGCTCCCTCATAGCTAGCCTTTGGACCATTTAATTTATGTGAGCATATACATTTACACACTATGGGTTAGTCATACAACCAACCATAAAGTCCAAATTTGTGCCGATAGCGATTCACTGGTTGGGCCTTGGCCTTGATCCCACACTAAGAATTATACATGGGATTTATAATAATTATATGCAGTAGCAAAATATGTCCAGGGGTCTAAAATGGGGTATTACAATGTTGACAATCCATAATCGAAGAAAAAAACATAATAGGCAAGGAGAATATCATGTTAGCAGGTGATCTATATATAGTACTCTCCTCAAAAGAGAAAAGAGGGGGATCTTGTGTAAGGGATGCATCCAGAGAATATTTAGAAGATATCATATCAGATTGAGACTTAATGGATGTAAAGCCTAAAATAGGTAAATATACATGGTTTAGTAGAATATTAGGAGCAGGGAATATTTCAGCTAGACTTGACATATTTATAATAAGTGGTCAATTCCTTGAGCATGATTTATATATCTCTTCTTATATAATTTGATCGGCTACCTTAGACCACAAGCCATTGGTTTATATTTTCAACAAAAATAAAATTATGAACCGCTACCTTTCAGATTCAATATGCTATGGCTTAATCAAATTGAGGCTCATAAGGTTATAAAAAATAACCGAAGATTAAAAATGGTGGGATCACCAAGCTACATATGGGAATACAAAATCAGAGTAGTGAAGTTTGCTCTAAAGGATTGGGAAAAAAAAAAGTATCGATCCTTGGATGGAACAAAAGAAGCTTTATGATCAGTTGACTAAAATTCAGAATCAGATTGGAAATGAATAGTTAAATTTACAATTGAGACTAGAAAAAGAAGTTAATCTTAAAATTCATAATGCATACCGTCAAGAGGAAGAGCACTGGTGTTTGAAATCAAGAAGCTTGAGGTTAAAATCTAGAGATAGGAATACCACATTCTTCCATCGGAAAGACAAGGCAAGGCAAATTAAAAACAATCTCAAATAAATTACCAACTTACAGGGAAAAAGGTTAAATGAGTATAAGGAAATTAAGGAAGAAGCTTACAATCACTTTAAAAATCTGCTATCCAAATAGGAATAAACTCACGAATAAATAACAAAAGAATTGCTCGATTATATACTAGCGTTAGTTACTCAATTGGGCAATCTTGAATTAGAAAAAGAAATTGAAGAGAAGGAGGTTAGATCTGCAATTTGGGATCTAGAACCAAATAAAGCTTCGGGTCCAGATGGCTTTACAATTCCTTTCTACAAGAAATTTTGGGGACTATTAAAGTACGATTTATGCAATATGATCAAGTGGTCTTTAGAAAAAAGGTAAATTGGGAGGTAGCGCAAATTCATCTGTCTTAGCCCTCGTACCAAAAGAAAAGAACCCATAAAATTTCTCTAGATTTAGGCCAATATCATTATGCAATTCCTCCTACAAAATCATAATGAATATTCTTGCCAATAGAGTTAAACCTATACTGTCCAAGCTAATTTCTGATAATCAAGGGGGTTTGTTCCAAAAAGGCATATCTTGGATGACATTTTTTTTCAAGAAGCAATCCATTCAAGTATAGCCAGGAATGAGAGAGGGATGGTGTAGAAATTGGACATGGAAAGCGCTTTTGATAGGGTAATAAATTATTTTCTTCATTTTGTCCTTGCAAAATTTGGGTTTTCAGGTTTGTTTATAAAGTGGATAAAAGTCTGCATAACTACCCCATGGATAACACCTTTGGTAAATGGAAGACCCACATACTTCTTCCAGAGTGAAAGGGGATTGAGGCAAGGTTGTCCTCTCTCACCCATGGTGTATATTCTTTTGTCAAACTCACTAAGCAGAAAATTAGAAAAGGAAAGGAGCTTAGGTAATCTTCCCGGAATCAGAATAGCTCAGGGGGTAAAAGAATTAAAAAATTCACAATTTGTTGATAATACACTCCTTTTAGGAGGGGCTTCAGGAATCATAGCTGAAATATTCAAAATTGGTATGGATAATTACCTCAGTGTGTCAGGAGGTGATACAAATAAGCATAAAAGTAGCATCTATGATTGGAATTTGTCATACTCAACTCTAAAGTCAATTGCTAATAAATTAGGCTTTGTTGCAAAACGTGAGTGGAATTCCTTCATCTATTTAGGGATCCATATGTTTTTGGGAAGGCCTTTTCCATATGATTGGAAATTAGTAATAGACAAGCTCAAAAAGAAATTGGCTCAGTGGGGAACACAATGGTTAAACTTTGTGGGTAGGGTTGTCTTGATAAAATATATTTTATCCTCTCTAGCCATATACCAAAACTCAATTCTGCTTGCTCCTGTTAGCATTACAAATTATATTGATAGCATTCATGGAAAGTTTATGTGGCAAGGTGGTAAAGCTAATAATGGACACAAATTTCATTTGGTCAAATGGAATCAAGTTTTGGCACCCTTAAATAGAGGATGTCTTGCAATCCAAGATACAAGGTTATTAAATAAATCCCTTTGAGCTAAAATAGTTTGGAATATTGCAACTAGTGGTGAATCTTGGTGGAAGAGTCCAATGACAAAAAAATATTCTAATGGAGATAGAATCATATTTATAGACTAGGATTTCAAGAAGGTAAAGTGCACCTCTACCTGGAACCTATGTAAGAATGCTTGAAGTATAATCAAGCCTCATTATTCCTTGATGCCTGGAAATGGCAACATCATTAAAATCTGGGAAGATAGAATTATAGGAATGGAGAAATTAAATAATATAGGAAGATAGAATTATAGGAATGGAGAAATTATCGGAAGGGGATTTTATACCACTGCATAACTGGATGTTAGAAAATCAATTTCATACTCTATATGATATTTCCGAGTGGGATCCTAATGGAGCTTAGAGGAATTGGAAAAATATTAGTCTCCCATAGAGATTAAAATAGCAATGGATAATATTGCAAAGGTATTTCAGTGGTAAATCTCCCACAAATATCTTAGACAAGGACATGAGGGTTTGGGGGATTTTTTTGTTGGAATTATAGAATCGAGGTAGGTTATTCCCAACTGATCTTTGAAACCAATACCTCTCCTCGAAATTCACTTTGGAATATTATATGGAAAAGTGATGCACTTCCAAACGTAAAACTTTTACATGGGTCTTAAGCCATGGGAAAATCCTCATATTTGATAATTTGCGGAAGCGAGGAATAATAGGACCTTCCTAATGTCCTTTATGCAAGAAAGCAGAAGAATGTGCTTTACACTTATTTATTCAATGTGAATTTTTAGTTAAGGTTTGGAGGCATGTCTTTGTGGGATCAATTCCAGATCTTACCATGCCAAGCTCTTGGAGAGAGGTCTTCATCATGTGGCATAAGAATTATCCAAAAAAAAATGTCAACAAGCCTCTCCTAAAGCAGGTTTGGAAAGCATTACCATACTACATTCTTTGGAAAATATGGTTAACAAGGAGTTCTACCATCATTAAAGAAAAAATAAATAGTGTGAGCCAAGTATCCAAATCGATGTTGGCGATGATGCAAGAAGCAATAAGGGAAAAAGGCCAGGTTAAGCAAAGGATTACTGTACTAGACACATAAGAGATATTGTGTATTCAACACTTATTGAACAAATCAGACTGCAACAACCCTGTGGCAGGACCAAGAGAGATGGGAAAAGAAAACTGGGTTTTGAGAATTAAACCTTTGAATCTTGATGAATGGATCTCTAAATAGAAATATCATCGTTTCTCTTTTGATGGAGCATCAAAGAACAATCCAGTCTTGGCTAGTGCAGGGGGGTCTCTTTGACCCTAGATGAATAAGGAGATAGTCCTATTCATGGGGTCTTGGAGAGACTACAAACAACCAAGCAAAATCTTGTCCCTTTGGCAAGGGTTACAGTTAGCTATAAGGAGAAAAATAAGCCAATTGATAATACTAGGAGACTCTATGATAGTCTTGAGTTATCTTATGTCCAAACGAATACCAGAAGAGGGTCCTATATCTAGATCTATTTGGAGAATTTCTCAGTTATTAACATAATTCAAAGAGGTAAAGATCCTCCATTTCCTCAGATCTTTAAACACTCAAGTTTATTCTTATGCTAATGACGCTTGTAATCTTGATCAAGGAATATTGATTATAAATGGCGTGGAAGTATAACTCTGTAATATTCCTAAACTCTACAAGTTTCAAGAAAACAAAGATGCCTTTTGCAACAAGTTGGTGTGTTATTCAATTAACCAAGTGGTATATTTACCTTGTGACTCTGTACACAATAGATTTGAATTGTAAATAGTTGAATAGTATGCTTTGTAGCACAATGATGGATACAAAGGTTTGAAATTTAATGAGCAATAATTATAAAGAGGAGGATCAAATGCCCAAGAGTGAGAGCAGAAATCACAATATGTCTAGCTCTGTGATCAAGATGGAGAATTTTTTTAGTTAGAATCAAAACCTGGAAGATGAGGAAAGCAAAACTTGTTATCGGAATATTTGTGTTAAAAGTGGAATCCGGGGCAAAGTTGATGTTTTCCAAAATGGAGGACTTCTGATGGAGTGTTATGAATGTTAGATTTTTAGCTCAGGAGGCACTCCGCATAGTTTTCTCTTATATGCGGAAGTGACCTTGCATTTACATTACCGAGGCACTTGACTTTTATAAAGTTGTAATAAAGTGGCTCTTTAATAAAGTGAATTTTATGTAATGTTCCTAGTCTATTATAAAGGGACTTTTTATAAAGTGACTTTATGAAATAAAAGTGCACATATTTCATAAAGTGATATTACTTTTTATTAAAAAGTGTAACCGATTCATTTTTTGGAGGAAATGAATATTGTCCCTTGATGGCAAGATTAGATCTTGTCCGTCGGATTTAGGGATGGGGAAGGTGAAAAGTCATTTTACTGTTATAAGAGCAAGCGTAGGGTAATGTGCAAGACAATTTTCCAAGAGTGTGAGCATTTTGGCATTTTTGAGTTTTTGTGAGTGAGAGCAAGTTTCTCTTTTGGGTGGCTCGATTCCATAGGTGAGGGATTCATCCCAAAGGAAGTGGATCGAATCCCAAGGCAGCTTTGTTGCATTTATTGCTGGGTTGTACTTCTCAGTTGACACGCATTTCTAGTAATCTGCTGCTACACAGAAATCGAGGAGCTGCACAGAAATCGAGCATCTGCACAAAAATCAAGGTTGAAGGCCGTACAATACTGTTTGGCTGTACTGTTTTTCCTCAGCATAGAAATCGAGACCGTACCATCTGTTGGGCCGCACAGTTGTTCTGGGCACAAAAATCGAGGTGGGAACATAAATCGAGGTGTTGGTACAGTCCATTAAATGTTGATTTTATTGCTGTTGTAACTCTGTTTTATGCCTGAAAATGCTTAATGAAAAATTGCTCTTGGACTGGTTTTCCCCTTGTGGGTTTTTCCAAGGTCTATTTTGACCAAAAATCAATGTGTATACAATTTTCAGACTGCTGTTATAATTGTTTTTTCCACTACTAAATTATCTTAGCGTGAGTGTTTCAGCTTGTTGTTCATTATTTTGAGTGCCTGTAAATTGTCATTTAACTAGTGACTACCTAAGTCTGAAATCTGGAGTTTGCTGAGTGGTTGAATGGTTGTTCTAAGCCTACTTTTCATCAATGAAGACATTTGTGAATTAAGAAAGGGTCCTTCAGAGATGCATTCCTAGGGGTTTCAGTATCAATTGGAGAAAACTAAAGAAGAAATGAATGGTTCTCATCAAGTGTTGTGGATATATTGGGTAAGAAAGAACAACTCCAGACTTCAATGCTGTATTGCTGCTAGTGTTCAAATTGGTGAGTCGTGTTATATAGATGGAGGTAGTTATTTTAAAACTTATATAATTGGAGATTCGTTCAAGTGCAAGCAAAAAGTGACAGTCTAGAGCAAGCAGGAAACACTGATGACATTGATAGTCATTCAAAGATTGATCAAATTCATAATGGAAGTGGTTATGATAAAATAAATAAAGAAATGGAAGATCAATAGGATAACCCTCAAGACGGGGAAGAATCATGCCTGTACGGGTTTGGATCATTGGTTTCTTTGAAATTTGTAAATGCATTTTAAGTGTCTTTTTCTATTAGGCAAATTTTGTCAAATATATTATAGTAAAAAAGAATTGTCCTTCTGTAGTAGACTAGCAGTTCCTTGGGACACTTAAACTCAATAATTTGAGCAATGTAATTAAAATTTTACAAGTTTTTTTCCTATAAATCTTTCAGATGTAATTCAAGGATGTCCGGTTAGGCCGCATCCTCTCCTTTGATATAAATACAAACAACCATTTCTATTAAAAAAAACATAGCTACATTGCTATCAAACAACAACACTAACTTCTTAGATCATATCAATTTCCCCTATGTAAAGTTGAAAGTGTCCCTGCTTTCATCTTGATTTAGGAAAGGTTGCATTCTCAACACTCCAAGGGTATGCCTAGGGAAAAGGGAGTGAACTCTAGTTTCTCTAAGCAATGTGCCTAACTCATTAAATATGATATTAGTATAAAGCTTGCTTGCACTTAGAAGATTATGCTTAATCATAGCAAAATCTATAACACTTGAGTTGCTTGGTAGGAGTGTGTGGTTCACCCAAATATCATCTGATCCCTCAAGAAGAGAAGGAGCACCATCTCGCTTATCATCCCAATTCATATCTCCTAAAACAATGAAATTCGATAAAGTCTCAACAAACTCAAAGATTCCTTTGCTTGACATACACACTTCTGCACTATGTATTTGATGCCATTCTAGAGGAGTAAGACATTGACTTACTAAGTGAGTGGTAGGAACCATTATTTACTGGACTACGTTGGCATCCACATCTACAATACATAATTATCTTTATTTAATTGAAGTCCCATACAATTTGCGATGGATATCTTCAATAGGTAAATTGTTTCATTGCATGCAAAAGTATGCTTACCTCATAGGATGTCGTGGAGAAAATTAACACTTGTATGTAGGCCATAAGCTAGTAGACTGTTGAAACAACTCATATATATAGGGCATGAATTCTTGGAAACAAATAACATGGGGCTGATGTTGTTTAGATTTAAGATCCCCTAATGCTTTCATCCTTGCATGCACCTCCAAGTTTACTCGAAACCAAACATTGTATGTGTAAATGAGCAAAGTATTGTCATTTTTACTATTGGTTCAAAAATTTACAACTGAGTTTGCATGGGCATGGCATTGCAGTGTTGCTTCAACGTGCAATAGCTTGTCAATAGGTGCATTAGGTAGTGACCCCCTGGGAACCAGATAAGTAATGTGGTTAATCTTGTGTTGTGGGGACAAACCTTGAGCTTCATCAAACATGTCTTTATAATCATGTACTATTTAATGGGATGTGGGGACCTATTGCACTGCATTATCTGGTTTTACAGGATGCACCACACATAAATAGAGGCATTGTTTATGTTGTGTTTGATTGATTGTTGCATGACTAGTACAAAGCTACAAGAATATATCAACAATAGATTTAAACTTGAAGCCCTTTGTACCCTGGAACAAAGTATATTGATTCAAAACTACATCATAAATGCCTTTGAGATTTGATTGGTATGGATGATCCAATATGAGATCCACATAATCTAGTGGGGCAACATTGCATTCCGTCATATCTTGCAAGGAAACATAGCAAATGTGACCAAGCTCTATTTTTAAGTCTCCAAGTATTTTCCTTGTCATCCATTGTTTTTCTTCTCCTATGCTCCAAATATTTAACTTGAGATTTAACAATGCCACTAATAAATATAGCTACATCCTGAAAAAGTTGAGCCTCCAACTTATTCTCAATATCCACCAAATCCTTCTCATCCCTAACTTCTTTTTATGAGCCCAATTTGAGACACTTGTTTCAACTTCTTTAAATTGTTGTTGAACTAAATACAAGTTGACTCATTCAAATCTCCATTATAGTGGACCCAATTAGATTTTATGAGATTTAAATAATCCCCATCCTTTAATGAGGCTGGATTAAATTTAAATGGGTTAGGTGGCTTCCTACCATCGATTCCAATTTACAAAAAGATTGGATCATGGTCATGATCCCCACCAACCACCACCCATTATTTTATCCTAACCTAAGCCGGAAACAATAACTTCGTTCATTAGAAACATATCGAGTATTTTGGTTATTCTAGCTTCACCCACTCTCAAGTTTTACCAAGTTTGAGACAACTGAACTGGCTCTACACCTAATAAGCCTACTTCATCCAACCCTTGCAAGAAGAAATATGATAGTGGATTTGAGTGTGCAGTAGAATCCCAAATTTCATATATCCCTGGTACAAAATTTAGATCTCGCCCACAATAACATTCTTTCTACCTCATCAAGAGGTAAATTATCAGCATAGAAAGACTCCTCATTTGTAGAGCCAGCTTCGGGGAGAAGATAATCGTGAAGGTAAAAGGAAAATGACTCCCTACCAGATAGTAACAATAGTGTGGATTGATGGCCAGACCATGGAATACAATGACTCTCATCATAATTTATTGTGCTCAAGCACAAAGTCACCATACTGAAGAATCATCTGCGTACTTTTGAGCGGCACTATGAAGAAAGGATTTGGCAATTAGAACAGGAGGTGGAGATGGAAAGACAAGATCGCCAAGCTCAGGAACGTCTCTCCTCTAGTTTAGTCGACACCCAAGGGAATATTAACTAGGAGCTTATGCGTCGTATTGCACTGATTGAACATCATATGACCAATACTACTAGAACTACTTCTTTGATCAAGCATGAGCCAAAACACCTAGGGATGTTCCTTGGAGAATGATCTTTCTCCAATTAACCCGTGTATTTGGAACCATTAACCCAAAACCAAGGTGATCCATAAATAAAGCAATGTTTTCTTATGGAAATGTAAAGAACAACTTGTGGAACAATTAAGTGTTGAAGATGTATGATCAAATGCAATATGTAGGTATAAACCCCGACAAGTTGATATTTATTTGTGTCATAAATGCATGCGACATGCTATCGGATTTGCAAGCATGCAAAATTATTTATGAAGATACCATTACAGGGGATTTGAATTTTATGTTTTTATGGGTACCATGGTCACATCGATGTACGCCAAGTGTAGGAGTTTAGAGAATGCATGCCAAGTGTTTGACAAATTGCCTTAATGAGCAAGGTAAGCAAATTAATTTAAGAGTTATTATTGTTCTTACCAATGGTTATAGGTTTCTCTAGATTGCTTGATGAAATTATTAGGGAAAAAAACTACTATGATATATAGACATACAACCGGTAAAGAGATGCCATGGTCTTTTGGGTTTGGAGTAATGTTTTTTTCATGGTATATATAGATCTTTTGATAAATGGTTACTTGTATTTCCTATATTTCTCGATTGTCTAACCAGGTGGCCCATTGTTTTATTTTATTTGCTATATATTTTTAGGTTAAGAATGGCATGGATATTGAAATTTTTGTGAAATGTTTCGATAGTTATATGTTTGAACACAAATATAAATGTCGCAATTATATTATTTAGTGGTAATCTCTCATTATTGTTTTTTTTAAGACATAAACACAAAACTTTAATTATAATATGAAACAAATCATCTAATTATATAAGGAATTAATACAATCTAAGGAACCAAATGCCCAAAAAATCCAAAGAGCCTTTGCAACGACTTTAGCGAAACTTGGATCTAATAAAAACATTTGCATTTCGCTAGAGTTAGGTGAATTATCATAATAGGGCAAGGACTTCATAAATTATGGAATGAGCTGCCACAATGAAAGTCCTAGAAGGATCCCATCTTTTTAGAATCTCTATATGGTTACTTCGCATTTTCAAAATCTCAACAGAGATCAAAACCAAATCCCTAAAATACTAATGGAATTCCTTCTTCTCTATATGGATACACTAAGCTTGTGTTATAAAAGAAATGTCCATATGCACATATCATGCTAAAATAAATATAAACATCCACAAAATAGATCATCCTAGTCATCAATTTGTGTTATTGGTTGCTTATAGTTATTGATAATAGAAATTGCCATCATTCGTGGAAACATACATATGTGAATATGGAAACAACATATCATTACAATGGGGATGTGTTAATAAGTGGAAATGGGGTGGGTTGGGTGCATTATTTTCAAGCTTTTTGGCCAACCTTTAAGCAACTTTCCCGTGACAGTGCATGCCAAAAATCTTTTGGGTCGACATTGGGCAAGACTTGGAAGTTATTGGACACTTGAAGGAAAGATGATTTGGATTGTCCAATGAAGGATCCTCATTGTTTGACATTTTATAATTACAATAAAAACTATGATTGAGAGAGTAAATCTCATAAACTAACATTATTGGCATGAATATTGACCTAGCCAATATGGATTGAAATGCATTTCCTCTTTGTTTGTGGAAAACCCTTGTATCTCTACCAAAATATTTGTAATGTACAATCATAAACTCAACCACCATGACCATCATAACTCATTCGTTAGGTGATGAACACTCGGTTTTAAATATGAAAGAAAAATGGAAAGGAAAAATATTCAATTACATTATCCATTACCTAACACCAATTTCTTGTTAAACTGCCCCAATAGTTATAAGCAACATCTTGAAAACTTTTTATATAAGGGAAAGGAAAGTTAAAAGATTGGAAAAATTGCACCCACTAGTGAGCATACAAGGAATCGATTGAAGGGCATACAAAGGGATACACCATTAACACAATAAACTTCCAAAAAAAAAGTGAAGGCTAGAATTAAATCAAATAAAAGAATAAATGAAACATGTTAACATGTTTAATATTTAAGGGCGCATATGGTCCACATTCGAAGGCATCATTCTATCTCGATTTGTAACCAATTAGGACTTGCACAAAGTTTTAAGATAACATCCAAATAATAAGACAAATGCCCAATTACTCATTACCTAAATGCCATAGAGAAAACAAAACTATATCAGGATTGGCCTCAACTATGACCTTTCAAGAAGAGAAAATTCTATAAACTACGAATTAGACAAGACAGATGACATTGTTTTCTATGAAGATTATATCCTCTAGGTTCATCATCACCTTCCAAAGAGACAATATCGAGTGTAGTTATTTCCATTGTGGTGGTCCAAATACTCATTGAGTAGATTGGATACGAGTCATAAAAAATGGGAATCCAATAAATTAATGCAAGAAGTGTTATGCAAGAATCACAACTAGATTATCTCACACTCAATAAATTTAACAGACATGTTGTACAACTGATATGCCACATCTGATCCATCTTATTATTTACTAGTTTCACATTGATTGCTTGAATTATCCAAAATTACACATCATCATTTGTAACATGTGCACATCATAATAACATCATAATGAAACTTGAAAACAAATGTGGTAGCAACATAATCAACAAGAGTTTACAAAGTATAGCACCATAATGCATTTAGAGATCAAAGTTAATTGCATATTACTCACAATCACTACAACAAAACCTTGTGAGAGCGCCCTTTTTAACTTCCTTTTTTGTATCCATTAACCTTTTTAGTGTTTTTTTTTGTAGTTTTAAAGAAAATTGGCGTTATTTCATAGGTTAGCGTTAACATCAATGTTAATGTCATCGCATTTAGCACAAAGAATAACTTCCTTTTTGGCACCAACTTTAGATTCATTTTTATCGTCGAATTTAGTTTCCTTGTTAGCACTTACTTTAACTAAAATTGGGGCTAATAATCTCGACTTTAGTACCAATAATAACTTCATTTTTAGTGCCAGGTCTAACTTCCTTTTTAGCGCCAAATTTAGCTTCCTTTTTAGTGTTGGGTTTAGCTTCCTTTTCACAACCAAATTTAGCTTCCTTTTTAGTGCCAGGCTTAGCTTCCTTTTAAGTGTTGACTATAGCTTCCTTATTAGTGCCGACTTTAGCACTGAGTTTCCCTAGTAATCAAATAAAAGTAGGGTAAATTCTCAATGCCTAACATAAAGAAAAACTCTAAATGCCTACTCTTTCATTCTTTTCTCAATTCCTCTCTTTCTCTCCTCCATTCTCCTCCCTTTTCCTTTCTCCCTTACAGTTTCATCCTCATGGAGCCTTGAGTTTTAGTTTCATGGAGGAACCTCCATGAGGAATGTAATGGATTCTCCCATCTATTCTCTTCCTTCATTCCTCTTTTACTTTTATTTTCCTTTATTGATTTGGTATTTTTTATTGCGTTTTGTTTTTGTAGGTTTAGGTATTTCATACATGTAGGCTAAGGTTTCAGGGAAGAATCTCCATAATGAAGGTAATTACTTCTCCCTTCCTTCATCCTCCTTCCTTCCTTCCTCTTTTATTACACTTTTGTTTTATTGATTTGCTAATGTTTATTGTTCTTTTATTGTTACAAGTTTAGGGTTTCATGCATGGAAGTTAGGGTTTGATGGAGGAAACTCCTTGAGGAAGTTAATGGATTCTTCTTTCCCTTCTTCTCATTCTTTCCTCTCTCTTTTTTTTTCCTTTATTGATTTGCTAATGTTTATTGTTGTTTTTTCGTCGTGGGTTTAATGGAGAAATAAGAAAAAAATTACATTTTTGGGGTTCTACTTAATGCACAGATCTAGTTCATGGGTGTGGCCTAAGGAAGACCATTGCGTTACTGTAAGGGGATCTAGGTTCAAATCCTATCACCCCTATATATTGTATCACTTAGTTTTATGTTTCTATTAAATGGTGATATTTACTTAAGATCTTCATTATCCACTTGTTTGTGTGCATAAGTTAGGCTAGTTTCAATTCAAATCTACATTTTAAATGGAAAATTTATTTGGGAATGTACTTCATGTAGGGTTATTTCCTTCTGGCAAGTGATTTGGGTTCAAATACCAACATTCCCTTACCATTTCCCATGCCTATTTTTATTTTTTCACCATTTTCCATTTATGGTTTTGTAAATTCTAATTTGCACTAGGTTAGTCTAGTTCCAATTCAAATTTGCACTTATAATGGTAGATTTTTGTGGGAAAGTAGGTCAGGTCAAATAGATATCTTGTCTTTTCCACTACAAGGAAAATGCCCTTAAGTGGAGGTTATAGCAGATGCTCCTCTCAAAAGAGCTAAAATATCCGTTTATAGTGGAGGTCACTAATGGAGGCACACGCCCAGAGGTTGTAGCAAATTTTTTTCTTTGGTGTATTTCCAAACAAAATGCACTGGTGCGTCACCCAACAACATGCATTGGGTCCACAAAAAAACCATGTCACACCGCGAAAAGACATCAATGAAAAAAAATAAAATTGTTGAGATGTGTGGCAATTTTCTACAACCGTCGCGGTGCTTTTTCAGAAACTTAACTCCCCAGTGTGTTTATTTCAAAGAACACACCGTACTATATTTTATTAAAATTTAGCCGCTGCGGTGCGTCTTGTAATACATAATGCACCAGATCGTTACATTTTGAAGAACACACCGTATTATATTTTATTAAAAAAATTATGGGCTACCTAAAAAACCATGACCCGATGCGTTACATAATAACCTACGTCTCGATGCGTCCAATATAAATGAACACATTGGGATATTTGATTAAACAACATGTTATATTTTACTTAAAACCCCAAATGCGGGCCGTTAATTACTCTTAAACACACTAGTGCGTGTCATATCACCTACTGCATTAGTTCATATTTGTTGAAAAATAAAAAATTAAAGAACGATAAATTTGATTTAAAAACCTAAAAACGGTGTAGGTTACGTATGTCGCACTGGTGCATCCCACTATTGAGCGCACTAGAACATGGTTTTATAAAAAATGTTGCCACGCTGTAAAACTCATTTTTACCCCTCTATAGTGTGTTTGAGCCATCTACACCGGTGCCTTTCATAACTCACCTAGACGCCCTAACACCTGTGTTCATCCCACCTGCTGCTGACACATTGCACGTTCTTATTGGATGTTGAATTGAGTTTGAATTTTTCCAAATGGTGGGGAAAAATTCAAATTCTCCCATACGTATCATGGGTGCCTCCCCGATGCGTGGTTCATCAGGTAAATTAATCCTTACTTGATAATCTAAATTCTTAGCAGATTAATTTTTTAAATTAAGCCATAATTTTCCATTTTTATAAAAAAAATTTAAAAATTTGCGCGGCGCGTTCGAGTCGTTTGGCTCACACCGACTCTAGGTGCACTCTGTAAATTTTTACATGATACATCATTTGCGGGGCGAGTCGAACTTCTCGAATGCACTACATCACCTGTGCGCTACCCTTTCGTAGCGCACCGCCATAACATAAACTTAATTTTTAAAATTATAAACTAATAAGCAGTGCGTTAATTACACTTAAGCACACCGACATTACAATGCCTTTACATGTACCGAACACATCAGTAAAGATTGTCAAGAAAAATTCAAAAACCAAAGTATATCGTGCGTCTACTACACATCATGGCACCAATTAATGGTGCTATGACATTCAATATGAGCACCGTGAACACATTCCCCATCATCGATAAATTAAATAAAACATAGTGCTTTTATATCATGTCAATGCACATAAAACGATGAATTTATAAGGTATAAACGCATCGATAACTGCAATGCTAAAATTTGTTGGAACTAAAAAATCATAATTCAATGGTGCTCCTATTTCACGTCAACACTCCAGTATTTGGTGCTCTGACGTGTTGTAGGCACACCGTGGCATTAACCCATTTATGGGTCGTACAACAACAACTCTGATAAGATGAAAAAAATGTGAATTAATCATAGCTCCTTTTCCTATTGGTCCAGAGGGAACGCATGCTTGGATTGAAAATATTTGTCCTGTATTTGGTATTGAGACCTAGAGTCTGGAGGAAAGAGAGGAACAGATATGGGAGAGTTTAAAATTGACACATTACTTATCAATTATACAATGAAATAAATTGCGATGCTTTTAGATAAAGTAAGCACACTGTGTATGGTGCGCTTACGTGTTAGAGAAGCATTGATACTTACACATTAAATTTGGTTGTATCATAAACAATCATAATTCAATGGTGCTCTTAGTGCACATCAATGCACTAGTTTCTGGTGCTATGATGTGCCATAGGCGCATCATGAGCGCAAATTTCAAAATGCTCTGGTGTCTGTGTATTGCAACACATTGGATTGATAATATAATTTTAAATTTATGAATTATATCAGCGATGCAGTGTGTTAAATTAGGGCACCGAAGATGGTGCTTAAAATGTAGAAGCACACCGCAGGAAGTGTGTATGTTTTATATTGGCGCATTGTAAGTCAATTTTTTGCAAAAAAAATAAATTTTGATTTTAGTACATATAATTCTTTTATATGTATTTTGATGAGACTAATTGATGTTATATGTGAAACAGAGACGTGAGCGCCATGAGGCTAGGCAACAACATGAAGCACAAGTTGACCAGTATAAATTTCGGAGAGAGTGGGATACTAGGGAGAGGGAGAGAGATTTATACCCTCATCCCATTAATCCACAGACAAGACACCTATTAAGAGTTGTCGGCTTCTTCAAGTTCTATGAGGAGGCGACATCATTCAAGGGGAACAATACATTCCTCACCCAGTTGATCACATGTTGGGATCATCATAGGCGAGCGTTTTGAGTTGGTCCCTATCAATGGATTTGACCCACTGAGTAGGACATATATTTTATCAGTGGGCTCTCTAGGAGAGGTGAGGTCTTTCCTCAGTTCCTTGAGGTCCCAACTGGAGGTGTGGCAGGGAATCAACTAGTCTACGTTCAGAGATACGTTTATCCCAACGTCATCCACCCTGCTCAGTTTTAGGTTAACGGTGGGAAGCTTTCCATTGCTGCTTTTGGTAGAGAGGATGTGAGGTGCCTCTCTTTGTTGGCGACGACCATCGCACATATCACCGATGATGGGGAGTGCATTAGTTTCCCTCTATTATATTATGTTGATTCTTTAGTGTAGGCACCTTGATGCATGAGGTGGTTTGCTATTTTTTTACAATAGTTTTGTTATGCTCTTAGTCGATGTTGTGTGTGTATTGGCGGGAGGGCGAACTTCCCTTTCGGTTCATTGTTGTTTTATATATATTTTTAAGATATTTTTGGCCACCATGCCATCTTTTGACCGACACCCTCCTAGGTTGATGACAAATGTGTGTATGCGCATGTCGGTGGAGATGATGCCCAAGAGGGGGTAGCCAGACTTTCCATCCATGATCACTGTGGAGGTGCTTGAGATGCTAGGCAGCGAGGATCCACCTCGATTAGACATGGATGCATGTCCATACGTGGGCTTGGATTGGAGAGGGTGTCCCAACATCTTATTCACTCAGGACGAGCCAACATATGATAGAGGTAAATTTAGTATTATGTTTGAATTAATCTAGTTGCATTTTATTCTTTTTATACTTAATAAATTTTAAATTGTTATATTAAATTCATGTTTACTGAAATTGTCTAATTATTATTGTGTAATTTATATTTTTCAGATTGTCATGTCCCCTCCCATCCATCCGGCTCGAGGAAGGGAACATGACCAAAAATCTGGGCCATTTATACTTTTCAAGCCCCATCATCATCAAATTCATAAAACAAGTAAAATGCAATCAAATTTAAATGTGTGCAAATGCATCATACAAATAACACAATGGAAATAAAACCTGCTACACACATATCTAGCATGCATTGATCATATTCATAATAGTCTTTAATTAAAAACATTGCAGAATTAAATCACATAGAGAATACTTATCTTGAAATGATGCCTTCTCGAGCAACTGGCTATGCAACTGCAACATTCCACCCAACCATAGGCCAATTGTGTTCATCCATCTCTCAACACAACTGCCACCCTTGAGTCAGGCATGATTTCCACAAGGAATGGGAACACTCAAGCTCAAGCCAAAACAATGGATACACATAACCAGAACCACAACATTATCTCCCACACACAACAAGCACATATATTGGGCATAGCAAAACGTTTTTAACTATGGGATTCACAAAACACGGTGTCCATGAGTGTTTTTACCAAATCGTGGCCAATCAAAACAAATTTTGAGAGGGGAAAATGACCACATGGAACAAAATGATTTTTCTATGGGTTTTCCCAAATTGTGGCACAAAAAAAACGGATTGTGGGATGGTAAAATAACCACGGGGAAGAAAATGATTTCTCCCATAGGTATATGAGCATTCGAATGGACAAAACGACCTCTATGGACCCCCAAACTGGATTCCTTTTCTTCCCCACTGTTCTACAACACAAAAACGCCCTTCTCCCATCTAAGAATGAAGCAAACACAGGGAAAAACATGGAGAAAAACACCCAACATGTCAAGAACTCGTGAGACAATGATGGATGAATAATGGCTTGGGGAGAAATTTCATGGGTGTTTTCTTGCCCAAAAAGACAAACACGATTTTCCAAAATGGTGGCTTTCCCATACACGAAATTGGACAGCCATACCTCTTCATTTCCCCAAAAAAATAACTACTTCAACCAACTCTTGGAAGAAATAAATGATTGGGCACAAAAGTCAACATGAGTAGTTGGAGGTTCATGGGTTCTCTCATTGACACTTGGATTGATTTTATTGGCTTCAAGAGTTTGAATATTTCCCTCCCTATTCCTTGTAAAAATCATGCTCCCATACTCTTGTTGCATTGCATAGCTAGTTGTGGGTATTTTTAGTAAAATACATATTTACATCACATTTATAATTTCTATCATGCCATGCTAGCACGTGATCCACATGCATCGATATTTTAATTTCCGATATATAAACGAAAAATCAATGGCAGGGCCTTGGCCTTGAGCTCCTCACCACAATTTTTATAACAATATTACATTATTTACATGTTTAATGCAATGGGGTCAAAATCAGGATATTAAATAGATGTTGGGACATTTGATGGCGATGTGCCACCTCCTCTGGCTCATGATGAGGAGGAGATGGAGCTGGATAATCGACCTGAAGCACCCCATTTAGCCAGATCCGACCTTCGACGCAGATCAAGGGGTTCGGCCTGTACCAATGAGGTACATTGTGAGGGACCCTCACCGCTAAAATTTGTGGAGAATGATTCCTCGTGATATGAGGCGCTTAGCGTAGCATGTTCTTGGTGCTTGCGATATTTTAGATGGTATCCCATCTATTAGTTCATCGTCAGATGAGGGCGGAGATCCTCATCCTTCTTGTCCACCTCCTTCTCCATCAGCTGCTTTGACTGGTGACGTAGCCTCCACATCCTGTGCACCTCCTGATCTTCGACCTCCACCTCCTCTTCCTCCACCTTCGACATCTCATCCACCTCCTCCTCCACCATGTACTCCTCCTTCACCTTCATCAACTCCTTCATCACCTCCTCTAGTCCTATTCAACCTTCCTCTCGATCCTACTTCATCATCTCCTCTACTCGTACTTGACCAACCTGTCGATCCTACTGATCGGCTCGACCATCCACCATTTCCTACTCCAACCGACTCTATTACAAAGATGCTTAGAGGGGCTCATACGATTAATCTTGATGGATCTATCCATGCTTCTTTTTTTTTTTCCTTGGAAAAAGTCGTAATTTTATTTCAAAAGGATGAACAAAATTACATTCTGCACATGTAATAGGATCACAAAGATCCCTACATTGTAACATATTTACATTCCCATTATTATCATATCTATAGTTTACTATATGAAAAAACATAGTACAATGAATGACTGTTCATACAGCCCGCATAAGAACAGTATCAGATATGAGGAAGTGTAGCCTCAAAATCTGCATGGAATAATAGCTGTATAAACAAAAATAGAAAACTGTAGACAGTACATTTACGTCAAGACGGCAGACCCCTATCTCCAGAGAAAGGGTGCCCCAGAACCACCAGCCGATCCGCATCTCCCAGGATCCGCCTCCACTAATGGCACCGCTCCATCATGCAGCCGTCGACCTCCCCAGCAGCAAAGGTAGTCTTTAAGACAGAGCTCCCTGTAGCTTGAAAGGAGAGGTGGCGACGAGAAAGGGAGCAGCGCCAATAATAGGCTGCAAACCCTGAAAACCAAGAGTAGAGCTAGCCCTCCATAGAAAATCCATCCCAGTCGAAACCTTCATCGAAGTATGCAGGAGATCTACGTCTGTGGACAAGCAGCAGGCTCGATAGACCTCCCAAACCAACGAAAAACGACCAGCATGCAGACCCTAGATGAAGAAAAACTAGAGCAGACCACCGTTGGAGCCTCCATCGGATGAAAGAGCACCGCCCTTCAGGAAACCAAAAAGAGCACCCATGAGGAACTGATAAAGAAGGAGAAAATAGGGCCACCAGATCCGCCACCATCTCAACCACCGTCGAAGGAGCCGCAACCGCGGAGAATCTGCTCATCGCGCCTGGAGCAGCCACCATCTCAACCCGTCGAAGGAGCCGCCACCCAACCATCGTCGAAGGAGCCGCCAAAGAAGAGCCGCCACCACGTCGGAAGGAGCTGCCGCCGTCTCTGCTCATCGCGCCCTGGAGCAGCCCCGCCCACAGTCACGCCGACGCGAAGGAGCCGCTAAAGAAAGGAGCCGCCACCACGCCGGAAGGAGTTGCCGCCGTCTCTGCTCATCGCGCCCAGGAGCAGCCCCGCCTACAGTCACGCCGACGCTACCAATCCCCCACAGCTGCCAACCATCGCCGCCGACCTGCCTCCCGGAAACCGCCGCCGCCGCCACTGGATCTGGAGCTCACAGACCCAATGGGTCGCCGCGCAAAGGCCCGCCCTCTCTCCAAACTCTGAAAAACCCTCACGCTCCATAAATGAAGCATACACATGAAAGTGGAAGGGCGACCATGGAAGAATCCATGGCCACCAAGGTTCTGCCCCAAACCCTCGATCTATCCATGCTTCTCTAGTCTGGGATCATTTATTTCGACCTGATAGAGGTATTGATTCCTTTGGCTCGATTGGTGGAGGTTTTGATGCCTCTAGCTCTAGTCGGAGAGACAGTGATGATGCCTCTGGCGAAGGTGGATCATATATGTCATAGCAGTTATTGAATTGGAGATATATTATATTTGACATATTGTGTCGACACTTTGATGTTATATATGTTAACTATATCTATATATATACTGCATTTTTCATGTTTATGTTGATGTTTATTTTATATGTTGATTGTACTCATGTGTTTTGTGTTTGTTAGATGGTGAAAATGATCATTATGATGGCATGTTTATGTTTATGTGGTGTCGAAAATGATGATCATGGAACGTTTATATTTATCTATATGATGATATGATCATGATGTTTATGTTTGTTAGGTGTTGGAATTCATGATGATGATCGTATGCTTATGTAAAATAACTTTGTACTATTCAAAATGTGGGTGTTTAAATCACTAACTATTTAAGTCGACAAAAACATCACAATTTACATTGTAAATTATGTTATAAAACAAGTTGTTGTATGACATAACAAGTTTTCAAAACATTAGAAAGTTTTCAACGTTTTCAAAATATTAGCATCCCAATTTGGACCATTTTTCATATTAAATAATCCTTGATTTGAGAATAACTTACCATATATAGTTAACACTCATAAACATAACATATCAATTATCACTACAACACAAGTCAATATTTTAGAGCTTTGTAAAGAAAAGTTAATGGGTTTTTAATTTTAGCCAAAAGTTTAGCATCCTTTGGACCATTTTTCAAATTAAATAATTCCAACCTAAATTTTGTAGACGATTTGAAGAATGGTTTCATATATAGGTTGATATATATTTGGTTAGAAAATGAATTTGAAAGTATGGTTGGTTGTTAGGTCACCATAAATGTGAAAATATGGATTGGAGTAATGGTCATTGAAAATGTGGAAAAATGTTTCAAGTAATTTAATATAACTTAAAACTTTTATTTTTACGTACATAATATAATTCATGAATTAAAAATATCATATTTGAATTAAATTATTTTTTTGAATTTTGCATTGTTAATAGATGAAGTTGTGGCAACTCTATGATTTATGATTGTTGTATAATTTGTCAAAGTATCATGTTTATAATTTTTGTATAGTTTGTCATAGTATTATGTTTATGTAATAATATTTCTTTTATTTGGTTTTCATATTGTTCTCGTATAATTTGTATGTATATTATATTTTATTGTGATTTTCTAATGCAGTAAAATTTGTCATAATATTATACTTATATAATACTATTATTTTTTTGCAACTTTATGTTGAGCATTACAAAATAATATATAATGATTTTTAATAAGGAAATTAAGTCTTCATCGTTTAATGTTCTATATAGCTTAATTATTCAAATGATAAACATAAATGAATCATTTTTTATAAGTGTAACCAAACATCATAACAAAAAGTCAAGTATTACCATGTAATATTATTATTATTATTATAATATATGAATATAAACATCGCAAAAAATGTAAGTATGAACATCATTATGACCTATCAATGTATTGTTCAGGATTTTATTTTTATTTTTTTGACTATAACTCACTTTACAATGACAAATATAAAAGCTCGAATAGGAAGGAAAACAAATGAATTCACATCACCGCTAATTTCAAAATAGGCGGCATGGCGTACAATATAGCAATTCAAAAGTCTGTGCGAACTAGATAATGAAAGTGGTGTTTGAAAATTCCTTGAGGTCATGGGAAACTATCTAGTTGAAACCGTAGCTAGGGTTTTCTGAAAATTTGCAGAATTTGGAGTTCAACCATCTAATCGGTACCAACCAGGGAAAAAAAGTGGGAACCTATTAATTACTATCTACAGATTTTCTTTAAACCCTAGTCTAGAAATTTCTCTATTTTCTAATAAGTTTTTTTTTGTTTTTTTCACAATTTTTTGTCTTTTTCGTTTAGCAAATGATATCAATGCAGTTGGTTGTTTAATAATTTTTTTGTGGATGTATGATCAGTACTCGTTTCTCTCCGGTGATGTGACTTTTTAAGGTTTATTTTTACCGGTTTTAACGCATGAATCTGGTCGTTGTTCCAAAGTCTTTAGGGTTTTTATCCCCTACTTTTCATAGTATAGAAACAACTGTCACAAAGTCACCATCGGGTCGGGATAAATAGGATGTTGGCTCTATTTCAAAAAACCTTATTTTATCTATTGAAAGTGGTTATGGTGTTGAAAGGAATTTTCAGGATTGGAAGAAATTTTTCTCCTCATATGCTTGTCCTCCTAGTGGGAAGCTTACAGGTAATGCTACGCAAAATAGGTGTCGCCTAAAGACTTATAAAGTTCAGAGAGATCTAGGACAATTTGTCTTAGGGAAAGATGTGAACATGGACAAAGTAAGTTCCTTATCAAATCAGGCCCTAGCGGGGAAGATTGAAGGTACTCGTATTAATAGATTGGAACTCATTGAATGGGTAAATCAACACTGGACTCTACTGACGGGTCTAGCTCCCAGAACTAATATGTTGTCTAATGGGTCGGTTTGCTTCATCTTTCCCTCTGAGGAAATTGTTCCATCCATCCTGAATAATTTATGGCTGATCAAATAGGGTTCAATCGTTTTCAAGAGATGGCATTCCAATTTCAACCCACCGAAGGAGAAATTAACAAAGTGGCATTTATGGGTTCTACTTCCAGAGTTTCCCCTGGAACTATGGACTAGCAATGTTTTTGAAGCCCTAGCAAATTTTATGGGAAAATTTGTCCAATTGGACAAACAAATCATTTATGGAGTGGACAAAAAGATAGCCTCAATGATGGTGGAATTCAACATTACAAAGGGATTACCCGAAGAAGTAGATATTGTTTGGGGCAAAAAGATCATCAAGCAAAAACTAGATTACATAAATGTGCCTTTCTAGTATTTTTTCTATAGAAATACTGGACATGTCAAAGCGCGATGCCTGACACTTCTTCATAGACTTAACCCTTCAATGGGGGACGCTTCTATATCAGATTCATAGGAACAATCTCATAAGTATGATAAATCTCCACAGACACCATGTCCTCCTTCTACGGGTAAGTCGAAATCTGACTCTCCTACTGTTTATGAGGGTGTCTCAAAAAAAGAATTAGATTTTTATTTCTCTATAGAAAGATCCTTGGATGGAAGGAAATACTATAAGGCGGGGGTTTCAAACCCAAATAAGATTGTTCGATTTCTCTGGCTCCTAAATATTTATTTGTTGAAAAAACCAATGTTTGTAACTCTAATGGGATGGGGGATGAGATTAAATCTCACCAATTGACACCCTCTCCCCCAACCTATACATTTATGGGGTCTAGTGTCCATGATGTCGTCCAATTCAAACCTATCTCAAATATCCCTCCCAAGACTTCCCCCCGTGCAATACAAGCAAAGACTCCACCCTTAGCTGATAATTTTCACAAATCCCCAATAGGGGTCTTTTCCAAAAATCATTGCAGTGAAGATGTTTTTCCTTCTTCCTCTATCAGATGTCAAAATGTAACAATTAGGAAGAAAAAAAAATACTAAAGAAAAGAATGATATTTCTTCTTTAGATGAAGATGTGGGTACGACTTTCATTCCTCTTTCTGAGCGTCTGGACAATACTTCCTCCTTACAGGTCCTTAGAGCGGATATGCCCGATCAGAGTTTGGTTTAATGGATTACCTCTCTTTTAAATTCACGGGATTGGAGGGGTTTGTAAGGGTAGGGCCCTTTCCAATATGTTCAAGGCTACTAACCTTGATCTTATTTTAATTAAAGAAACCCTATGCACTGCTGAAGTAACTGTTGAATACTTTTCAAAATTTTACCTAGTTGGAATTTCTGTGCTTTAAATTCTGTTGGGAACTCGGGCGGCTTATTATCTAGGTGGAATCCTATTTCGGCCTCTTTAAGGTTTACAAAATATGTGGAGGTATTCTTCTAGAAGGAATGTTTTTGGGATTCAAACAAAAGATCAATGTGCTAAATATATATGGCCCTTATAGAGATAGATAGTTATTCTGGAATAATTTGGATTCCTGTGGTATTATACGATTGTCAAATTTGATTGTTGCAGGTGATATGAATTTCACCATCTCAGCTTCACAATTTTGGGGTGAATCAACACAACAAGATGTATTAGGAGATTTTTTTGTTGATTTGATACAAGAATAAGGTTTGAATGATATTGCTCCTATAAAGTTGGTTGCTACTTAGAGCAATAAAAGATCTGGTCGGATGGGGGTCAATAAAATAATTGATAGGTTCTTAATTTTTGATGATTTATGTGGATCTCTCCAAAATTTTAGATCATGGATTGAATTCTCAACTATTTTAGATCACCAGGCTATAATGCTACAGATTGACGGGACTAGAGCGAAAATATTTTATACTTTCAAGCTTAATAAATCTTGGATGGATCATGAGGATTTTCAAAACTTAGTTAAAAGATGCTGGCAGACGATACAAGTACCATTGGATTCCAATCCGATGGATTCTCTTGTTTACAAGCTTAAGGTCTTGAAAAAGGAAATGATCGGTTGGGAGAAAGTTAGAAAATCAAGAGAAGAACTCTAGACAATTGAGAATAGTATTAGTCTTGTTTTTTAGCTTAATCCGGAGGGTATATTTACTGAGGAGGAAAGGAAAGATTTGCAACGACTAGAGCAAAATAAGAAGGCTCTTTTGGAAATGGAAGAAAAACAATGGCGATTAAAAAGTAGGGATCTATGGGTTGCTTGTGGCGATGAAAATACTAAATTTTTCCATCGATACACCTCTTATCGTAGAAATTTAAATACAATTTGGGAACTAAAAGAAGATTCATGAACTATTTTGAAAAGCCAAAAGGAGTTGGAAATATTGTTGCACGAAATTGCAAGTAGTCAGCGCTCCCCGGTGTATCGTGACAAGGGACTAATCGCCTCTCGTGGATCCTTGAAATCTGGCGGTGGTGAGTTTACCAATCACCTGCAGGTTTTGGTGTAACGGCAGCCGTACTACCAACAATTGGTATCAGAGCTAGAGGTCATGAGTTCGATACACACTCGGCTTGCGCTGAGGGGGAGATTGTTGCACGAAATTGCAAGCAGTCAGCGCTCCCCGGTGTATCGTGACAAGGGACTAATCGCCTCTCGTGGATCCTTGAAATCTGGCGGTGGTGAGTTTACCAATCACCTGCAGGTTTTGGTGTAACGGCAGTCGTACTACCAACAATAGGAAAGGGTAGCCACACTTTTTTATTCAGATCTATTTTATGATCCTAGAACTGCTAAAATTGAAGAACAATTAAAGGTTATTAGATACTTCCTGACTTACTTCTCGGAAGCAGAAGGTTTGGAACTTTGTAGACCTGTTACTTTGGAGGAGATTCAGAGGGTGCTAAAAAAATCGCCAAGGATAAGAGCCCTAGTCCAGATGAGTACTGGACAGTGGAACTCTTCCTGGGATTTTTTGACATCATGGGATCATAATTATTGGCTATGGTGGATTTCTCCAGATTGGAAGGTTACATGACAACATGATTAAATTCAACTTACTTAACTCATATCCCTAAGAGTAGTAAGCCTAGTACTTTCAGTGATTTGAGGCCTATTGCCTTATGCAACTTGGCATACAAACTGATTACAAAAATCATAGCGGACAGGTTGAAACCCAAATTAGCATATGTTACATCTAAAAAGCAATTTGGCTTTTTGGAAAACAGACAAATCCTTGATGCAGTTGGTGTTTCACAAGAAACTTTACACTTAATAAAAACAAAAAATTGGAAGGCCATCATCCTTAAAATGGATCTGACCAAAGCTTACGATCATGTTAATTGGGTTTATATAAGGCTCCTTCTCTTACAAATTGGGGTCCCATTATTGGTTGTGGAATAGATCATGTCTTGTGCGACGAATCCTTCTTTTTATGTTCTCATAAATGGGACTCCATAGGTTTTTTTTAAGAGCTCGAGAGTATTGAGACAGTGTTGTCCCCTCTCTCCTCTCCTCTTCTTACTTGTGATTGAAGGTCTCAGTCTCGTGATTGGTGAAGCAAAAAGAAATGGGAGGCTGAAAGGAATTATGATTTCTGAGTCAGTTTTTTATGTCATCTGTTATTCATGGATGACGTGGTTTTGTTTGGTGAAGGCAGTGTTTTAAGGACTATTCTACAAATGCAGACATAAGCTGACCTCCCTAGTTTAATCACTAGACTAGAACAAAACAAGCAATCATACATACATTTCCCTAACTTGATCCAATCACAAATTGAAAGATAGAATACATACCTTTGGCTGTGAGTTGTCTTCAATGATCCAATACTCCAACAAGATTGCTCATCCACTTATAAGAAGTACCTACAAAACATGTAAGACAAGCAACGCAAGATGAAAACTAGATCTAGGATTATATTAAGTTATATATATATATATATATGACCAAGGAGATATACAATAAATGAATAGCATACCATTTATGGGAAATGAAATGCAATATTGTATTAACAAAAATGGTAAAGAGTACAACTAGTTAAGCCTTGGTGTCGTATCTCCTCTCCAATGGATTCCTCTTTGCTCCAAGATGTCACTTCAATGAAGGAAGGATAAAGATCTAAAGTCTATCACCCATAGTGTAATTTCTCCAACATAACTCTATTCTCAATTCCTCCTCCCCTTCACCCATGGACAAGACTTGAATCTCCAGGACAATATGGATAGAGGAGAGATGATATATTTAGCGATAATGGATGAGATATGATCCCAACAAGTGAGGAATTCGACTGAGATCCTAGCAAATAGGGAGGAAATCTCATCTAGATAAGATTTCATTCTATAGACTTCTCAAACCCCCCCTTTTTTTTGCCTGTACAGACATCGACGTGACTTGCACATAGAGCAACGTGTGCCAAATGAGCTCAACATGAGTTGACGTGAAGGAAAACTGAGTCATCGACGCGGGTTGACATTAGAGCAAAGCACGTCGATGGACTTCGACGCATGTTGCTAATGAAGCATAACACGTTGAAGTCACAAAAAAGTTATTTGCATGGCAAAAAGAGTTAAGGATCATTCATCATGGATGTGGCTTTAGGGATTGTGGTAACATGTGGTCACATGGTCTTGTAAAACTGATGAAAATTCTAGGTAACAGATTGCCCCCCAAAGTACGAAGCTAGAGAGAAAGGTGATAGGTTAAGTACTTTGATATGATTACAGGAGCGAGGAACCATTGACAATAATCAAGGACTTTGTAATACAACCTCTAACATTTTGGAGCTAAATGACTCAAAACACGGTTGCCGACCAATACACCGCAGATCCATGTTGATACTGACTGATTGAACATAACCATGGCTACTAAGATACAAGCATAGATACATTATGAGATAATTACACAACCATGACCAATACAAGAGTGGATATGTGTGACAACACATCAATGAGGCCACCGACATGATGTTCATGTGGGAACCCACTCAAAAAATCTCCATGCAACCTGGGTAACCACATAATGAGGATCCCCAGGGTCTTCTACCCAATATTGAATCGATACGAATCTAACCATGTGATTACAAGGTGTTGAAGCTGTCGAACATAGTAGAAACCACTTGATTACCGGCCAATGATGTGAGCCGTTAACCAGTGTGAGGGAAATCACCAATGATGATAATGATCCCCAAGATATCATAGTACATCCCAACGAATGCGAATGAATGAGTTGAAGTTGAACATTCATGGAATCATTCGATCAGAGGTCAATGATGTGAACCCATTGTTGAAAGCAAGAAGACCTGCCATTGAGGTATGCAGGCTTCAAGGCACTAGGTGGTCTCTAAATCTAATCCCTGGGTGATGTGTTGGTGTACACAGAGATAGATTCGTCGAAGGAGGGCCATGATGCATCCCACATCATTGACATGAAACTGATACAGGAGTAAGATTTCAATTGGTAAATCAAATGAGTGTGGACTGAAACAAGGTACCTGGACTTTAAGGATAACCGATGTAAAAGAGAACTTAATGATTGCAAAGTTTGACTCAAATGGAGGAATCCTATTGAACATTTTATGGCACGACAAATGATCCGGCATCATGGAATCGATGAGATGGATATCAAGACACAATGCAACATGAACGAAGCATTCTTCGAATGACCCAAATGAGTAAAGAGACTCATAGAATTGACACGATTCAAAGACAAGCTGGTTACCCAACTGTTCAGATGAAATACGAACAAGTGCCATATTCAAGGGCAACAACAGGCTACTATAGATGCGGATACAGATGCATTTCCCTTCCCTTATTCCCCACCATGATTGACGAGTACCTTATTGTTTATTAACGAGTTTGAGGAGGATAACAAATGCTCGATATAGCTCATCCTTCAGACGAGTCCAATCTCACATGTTTTATGAACCTAAAAAAGGAGGGGTTCTGTAATGTCCCCATTCCAATAATTTCATAGTAAGACAATCCCATCAATCCTACTAGTTTCCTAGGTTGGATGGGCACATGTGGAATGGTAATAAGGAAGCTAATAAATGATGTTTAGATATTAGAAGGGTTCAAGTATTTAATAAATAGAGTGAATAAAGAAATTCAAGAGAAATCCTAGGTGACAAATGGTTTTGGAGACATATGGAGGATATGGGACCCACACTAGCTTGATTTTTCATAATACATGGTATCTCTCTTTTGCAAATTTGAATTAATGGGAATGTGAACACTCTTGGGTGAGTTGGTAAGTTATAACACATGTAATTGAGCATCTTGGGTCGAATTGGGAAGGATTGGTAACCTCCATGGAAGATAAAGAGTCAAAGTGGAAGTTTGTGGACACTTGGGCTAGATTTCCTAGCCCCTATGACACCAATGATGGAGCATCTATGACAAATATGACAAATTGCAGACCTTACCTCTGACATTTGACCACTATGACATGTCAGCACCAAAAATAGGCTCAAGGAAGGCGAATTTGGGAGTTGGATAAGCCAAAGAGACTCAAAATCGAATTTGGGAGAAGATGGAAGGTTGGAACTAGGAGACAAGTGGCAAATGTGGAATATTTCCTAAATGGAAATCTATTGAATCTATTGAGAGGATTTCGACCCTTAGAAGGATAATTTTGGTTATAAAATGTAGAAATGAAGTATGAGAATGGCCTTTGATGATTTGAGAAAAATGGCATTTGTGAAGAGAGAGCTAGTGGATGACTAGTTTCTTGCCTTAGCCAATTTCGAGGGTGAAAGATTCCCATCCAAGTTGGTGTTTGGAGAGCCCACTCAGGTCTTTCATGGTGCTTTAATGGAGTTTGTATTTGCAGGTATCAGCTACAGGAAGTTTCATGGTTTGGTTTAGTGCAGCACTTTCTCTCCACCGTTTCCAGTTTTGAAGGCATATTCATGCTCCTTGAGGGAGGGCATTTTTGGTGAGCACTTGTGCTTCTTGAGAGAGCTTCTCATTATATATTTCTGATTGTAATAGATTCATATCATCTGTTATTAATATTCAGAAAGTATCACGTCGAAATACCCACTGGTTGTATGCAAAACTATTGATTAATGAGCAAACAATGTCCATTTCCCCAATGCATTGATGTATGACACTATAATGTTGATTATTTCGAATGGATGGATGATTCTATGATATATTTGTGATCATTATACTGCCATGGATGTCTTCTACAATTTTCATGTACTGTACTTGAGCATTTGAAGCATTTTTACTCAGTTTAGTTGTATTGGGAGGTGAAATAGTGCTATTTCCCCAAGGGTCGAATTGGGGGTTTTTGCTGTTGAATTTGAGAGAGTTAGAACAATAGTAAAAATCAATTCATGGTGCATATGAGACCTTAATCACATACTTAACACATTATATACCTTTGTTCATAAATTCGTGGGAGTTTGGAGGCATTTGGAAGGCCATTTGCAGTGTTACCCGGGGGGGATTTGATGCACAAATTACTAGTCAAAATTACATATATTGATCAGAATACAAATCAAGTTTGAAGCAGTATTTGGAGGGCCATAAAACATCCCTGAACCTGATATTCAAGTCTAATTACCATTCATACACTCCTACAAAAGATTTGGGAGCATTTGGGTTGATTTGGAGGTCAAAACAGTTAAACTAGTCAAAGGTTGAAATTGGGGAAAAAGTGGAAAAATTGGTATTTTAATAGAATTTTGAAAAAAGGTCATTACAGGTTCGTCCCTATAAGGGTCCTTCAATGTTAAATTTTAACGAGTTGAAAGAAGGTAAAATCGATGTCATTTCATGTTTAGAGAGTTTGAAAAGACTAAAGAAGACTCCAGACTCCAAGGTGTACTTTTCGTAAATTTAGTCCCCAGGCCTGAAAAAGTGCAAAACAATACCTAGAAGAACTCTCCTAGTCAAAGTTTGATTGAGGTATTCCTTTTTTGTAATTAGTACTAATCAACCCAAAAAAGAGGTAAACCAAAACTAAATAGATGCCCTTTTAAATCCTTTTATGAGCGTGAGAAAACTCATAAAATGGGCTTAAAGAAAACTCTAATAGTGTCTTCGAGCATGAAAGACAGTTTGGGCCATAACTTCTTTATTATGTTTGACCTATAACCTCAACAACAAGTTGTTAAAAAAACTATATAAATTAATCAATAAAGAGTTTCTTAGATTAAAAATGGTAAAAAGGTAATACAAAATTACAAAGTAAAATATTAAAATAGTCACCCTCAATCCAATAAAAGGGAGTGAAAGTGACTTATTTTACCATTCCATCTTTGTTCTTTTTACCAAGAAGGGTAAAACACTCCTTGTAGTAGCAAGCTTGTTGTCACATCCCCATCTTAACCCTATTGCATTAAAATGTAAATGATGCAATATTGTTATAAAATCATGGTGAGGAGCTCAAGGCCAAGGCCCCGCCATCAATTTAGTGATGCATACGGTTTGCGTGCTAGCCAGGCACATTGGAATTTCAACATCATGTAATATGCATTTTAATAAAAATACCCACAACTAGCTATTCAATGCAACAAAGAGATGGGGGCATGATTTTACAAAAAATTGGGAGGGAAAACATTCAAACCCTTGGAGCCAATCAAGTCAAGCCAATTGTCAATGAGAGAACCCATCAAACCTTCAACTACCCATGTTGACTTTTGTACCCAATCATTCATTTCTCCCAAGAGTTGGTTGAGGTAGTTAATGCATTGAGAATGGAGAGGTATGGTTGTCCAAATTCGAATATGGGCAAGCCACCCTTCCTAGAATTTCGTGTTGGGCTTCTTGGGAAAGAAGAGAGCCATGAAATTTCCCCAAGCCATTATCCATCACCTAGTTTCTCTCCCTCACGAGTTTGGAGCTACTTGAGCGTTTTCCTCCACTGATTTCCTGTGTGTTCCTTCCTTTTCCTAGCTGGGAAGGGTGTTTTTGTTGTGGCTAATAGTGGGGAAGAAGGGGAAACGATTTGGGGTTTTATTGAGTCCGTTTTGGCCCACTGAATGCTCATACATCTGTGGGGGAAATCGGTTTTCTTCCCTGGGGTTGATTCCCTCTCTCCACAATCTGTTTTTGGTGTGCCCACGTTTTGGGAAAAATCCATGTCCATCTAGTTTCTAAGCCCCATTGCTGAAAGTGTGTTCCTAAGCCCATATCTGAGTTTTGTGTACAAGAGAGTGCTGGGGTTGAGATGGGTATCCATTGCTTTGGTCTGTGCTGTGCTTGAGGGTTCCCTTTTCCTTGTATATATCATGCCCAGCTCAGGGGTGGTCTCTGAGTGCCGAAAGAATACAGGCTTGGCAGAGACCTATGGTTGGGTGGAACATTGCAACGACATAGCTAGTTGTTTGGGACAACATTACATCAAGATGAGTATTTTATTGTGTTTACTTCTGCAAATGTTTAATTTGATGGTTATTTTGATATGCTGGATGAGTATGAAATGTGTGTGGATGATGTTTTATTCCGCTGTGCATGTTCAATTGATTTACATCTGCACACCTATGCATTTTACTGTAATGCCATATCCTTTATTCATTATGAATTTGGATAAGTTGTTCTAAAAGCCCAGATTTTAGTACCATGTTCCCTTCCTTGCATTGGATAGATGGGTGGTTACGTGACACTTGTGTTGAAGATTGCGGGCACTTCAGGCTACGGATTCGAGCTCCGTCAACTCCAGGTAACCACATTCACCTTCTTATTTGATTTTCCAATCTAAAATGATGCAAAATTTATGGTTTTTTATGGATTTGGGGTCGTTTCTTAAGCATAAAATGCATGCCTTGGTTGACGCGACCTGCCTTTTCGGGAACCGTGTTGCGGCCGATCAACGCAGTCCACAATAAGGCCAGGCACGTCGATGTCGCATTGTGTGCAAAGTTGGGTCGCTTCGGCCATGAAATGCGGCCCCAAAGATGAAATGTATTACAATTTTTGGGATTTTCTTTTAAATGGAGGATTTTTAATCCTTATCTTAGCTTTTGCAGATCCTTAAGCAAGGAAAATGGTGATAGAATGGAAGGAACGAGACCACGAATTGGAGGATTTGGAAGGATTAATGATGCCAATACAATGTTGGCACTTCAAGAATGTGGCTTAAATAAATTATTCCTTACTCTGAATATGAGGGCCCAAGTGCATTTGTTGGGGTACTTGGTGTACATGTGGGACCCCAATGAACAATATTTCCAAGTAGGACCCACATCCTTACCCTTGAGATAGATGACATTTATTTTTTGACCGGGATTTCAAGAAGAGGGTATCAAGCCATGATTACTGGGAAAAGTGGAGGTGACGGAAATACGTACAAACTCATTATCCAGTATTGTGAGCCCAAGACTAGGAAGTCTACTAGGAAGATCCCAATTGCACAAGTCCGTTATCTATGATTGAGGACTGTGCTCTTCACAGTGGTCCGAGTAGTGAGGACTAAGTCCCACTACCAGGAAACCAGATCTCAGATGTTGTGTGCCCTAGAATGCATGGAACCTACTGTGTTTTTTTGGTGTGAGAGTCTCCCGAGCATCATGAAAGATCAACTAAACAAGTGCCAGACAGGTAGAACTAAACAGTTTGGTAATGGGTCTATCTTGGTATCCTTCTTTATGGAGCAGGTTCCTCACTTTCGCCCACAACATATAGAGATAGCTAGCCTCGATTTGCAGGATCCACGCATGAGGAGGTGGGATGACTTGTTTAGCCGTCATGGTGGTCCAATTCATAGCTATGGGCCGTCTTTCTTTCGATGGATGCGCAAGTAGATTCTGATTGGAGAAGATTATGCTTATGCTGGCATGTATTTCTGAGGAGATCCCGACTTGGCACTATCAAAAGGGTCTACGTGGTGCGATATAGGTAAAAAAGAATAATCATGCTCTTTCAAGTGTTTTTGTATTTTTCAAATATATGATTTTTTTTGGTGTACTGAGATTTCTTTTGTTTTACCAATACAAATGTGGGGCTAGAGAGGCCACCTGGAGTTTCCCCTATACAAGGACGAGGAGAGGGTAGGGCCGTTTCTTCCCGTGACCGAGAGGCAAGCGACATATTTGCAGAGACTGAGGAGAACTTAGAGTGGTTGACTGCTAATATCCTAGACATATCATTGGGTGATCTGCCCTATCGGTACTAGCGCCACACAGTGGGAGTTTCTGTGAGTATTGGACGTCTGCTCCGTTGGGTAGCTCAAGAGGTGATATGCTATCACGAGCGCCATGACTAGCCCTATTATATATATGTAGTGATTTACTGAAATCCACAAGCTTCAAAATTTTTCCATGATGATGTATTGAAAGTTATGAGCTTCAGATTTTTCCATGATGATGCACTGAAAGCTATGAGCTTCAAATTTTGCCATGATGATGTAATGAAAGCTATGAGCTTTAGATTTTGTCTTAGTACTTATTTGTGGAACTTTTACCACACTTAATATAAGAACTATTTTTAGTGGTTTATATACAAAGATTCTTATGGTGGATGTGGATTTATGTGGACTGCTTAATTATATATAAATTATTTACATGTTATGCGTTTATACAAAATGTTCAGGAATGTGAGATGTACCAATCTAACACGAAATTGACCAATGAATCAAAAATCGTATTTATATGTATCAGAATATGTAGGTATTGAACGAACTCAAAATACCTCTCCAAGAGTCGTACTCGTCGAAAAAGACGTAGTATTGTAGGGTTGCGAACAACATAGACTCGGTTTAGATGGGAGACCACAAGTTGGGAATCCAAATAGATGAAAATGTGGTCCACACTAAGGGAAGATGCACCAGTTAACAATCCAATCACTGTGAGATATTCATAGATATTATTAGTTGGAAGGCCTTGGCAAGTTCCTTCTAAGCTTATAAGTTCGTCGACAGGGGAATAGAGTACCCAAGCCGCCTAGGCGAGGTTTTGAGTATGCTTGCTAGCACTGTCTGCAAATATTGAATAAGTTGTCATCTTCACATTCAAGTAGAATATGGTATAAGCAATCACGATGGAGATGAGGCCTTAACCTATGAAATAAAAACTTCACACCATATTAAACATACATCATATACAAAGTGTACAAGGTACTTATGTGATATTTCCATAAACATAATACCTCTTGAGGTAGAGCCCATTTCTAGGCTCCCCCAAGGGTATCCCATCATAATCAACTAACTCGTAGGCCCCTTTTTCTAAAATATGTTTCATGATGTAGGTTCCATGCCACATGGACTCGAACTTACCTGCCCCCAATTTGTCATGCTTTTGTTCATATGTCAAAACCAAATCACCTTAATTGAAGATGCGAGGTTCAATAGATTTGTCGTATTGGGATTTGATGCGCTTCTTATGTGATTCAGTAGTGAGAGCAACATCATGACGAGTTTAATCCAGTTTGGCTAAATATAGGAAGTGTTCCTCTTTAGCCATGGTGTTTGGCAAGAGTTTGACAGCTAGTTTCAAAGACAAGATCTCGCACTCTATAGGCAATACTACTTCCAGTCCATATACCAATTGAAAAAGTGTGAATCCAATAGCAGTTTTGATGGAGGTTCTATATGCCCAAAGGGATGAAAAGAGCATTAAGTGCCAATTTGATCTATGGGTCCCTACCATGCATTGTATCATGGTTTTCAAGAGCTTATTGATGGCCTCTACTTGGCCATTCGCTTGGGGGTAGTAGGGGGTTGAGTGTTCATGGAAAAGTCCCAATTTAGCTCTCAATTCAGTTACCATCTGGTTTTGGAAATGTGATCCATGGTCTGTGACAATGGCTCGTGGAACCCCGGATTTGGCAATAACATGATTGAACATGAAGAGCGCGGTAGTTTTGTTGTCTTCTTTATATGTAGGCATCGCCTCAGCCCATTTTGTCAAGTAATCAACAACTACAATAGCATAGTCGTGCCCCTGGACGAGGTAGGCTTATAGTGAATGAAATCTACGCCCCATTTTGAAAAGGGGCCGACGACAATAATTGGGTGTAAAGGGGCAGGATGAGTGCGCTTTTTGGAATGAAAAAACTGGCAGGGAGGACACCTCTTAACAACTTCCATGCAATCTTTAAAAATGGATGGCTAGAATTATCCAACCCATAAGATCTTCTGGGTTGTAGCCATCCCACAGAGGTAACCGCCACATACCCTTGAGTGTCAGTCATTCAGAACATGCTCAACCTCCTCGTGAGTCAAACATCGTCGTAAGATTGAATCAATACCACGACGATATAGGGTGTCGTCGATGATTAGGTAATATTTGGCACAATGGCGGATACGACGACAATCATCGTGAGATAAGTGAGGCTCGAAGAGTTGTGTTTGGAGGTACAAGGTGATATCTCCATACCATGGATTGGAGGTACTGATTAGGAATAATGACTCATCCATAAGAGAGTCAATGGGCTCAGAGTCTTAATCAAAACGGGGAAGATTGCAAATTAGATCCACGAATACTAATGACTTTTTAGATTTTTCCTTTTCAAACTGTAAATCAAATTCTTGAAGAATCACGATCCAACGTGAATATTCCCCCCCAGTACTTGACGAGTTAAGACATGGTACATAGGGTTTGAATCGACGATGATAGTAGTTGTACGGAGCAAAATTTAATGACAAAACTTCTGGATGGCGATAAAATCTACTAGAGCCAACTTCTCGACATGTGAATAACGAGTTTCGGAGTTGATAAGACCCTTGCTAAGGTATTAAATCACATGTTCTTGCACGTTGGTATCTTCTTGCACTAGAACCATACCAATAGTCGAGGTAGAGGCAATAAGGCAAATGATATAATCCTTGGTATAATCAGGTGGTTGTAACACAGGTGCATGGGTAATGGCGTGATTGAGATTGTCAAAGGCACTTTGGGCGTAGTCATCCCAGACAAAAGGGGCATCCTTTTTTAATAACCGCATATAACCCTGTGTCTTTTTTGCATAATTACACACGAAACGAATCAAGTAGTTTGCCTTCCCTTGCAAACTTTGAAGTTCGGTGATGTCTGTGGGTGGGGGTAGGGCTAGAATAGCCTCTACCTTCAGGGGATTGATACGAATCCCAACTTTTGTGATGATGAAGCCAAGGAGATGTCTGGACTCCACACATAATATGCACTTGTGAGGATTTAGGCAGATGTTATAGCGTCGATATCCGAGGAAAAAAACCTTCAGATGATCGATATGAAACTCACGATGATTTGAATGAGTTGGAAAATCATCGAGGTAGTGATCCACGAAATCCTTAATATCATGAAAGGCATACGACATGGCCCGTTGGAATGTAGCACCAACATTTTTAAGGCCAAAAGGTAATCTGTGGTATGCAAATGTACCCCATGGGGAGATGAACGTAGTCTTGTGCTGGTATGCTGGGTGGATCTCAATCTGATTGTAGCCAGAAAATCCATCCATAAATGAGAATATGACACTACCGGCATAGTTGTTGATGATTTGGTCGATAAACCGGGTGGGGTAATTTCCCTTAGGACAAGCCTTATTTAGATCCCAGTAATCGACACAGATCCTGATGGTTCCTTGCTTTTTTGTAACATGAACGATATTGGAGACCCAATCTGTCAAGGGGACAGGATACATGAAACCAAATTTCAACAACTTTTCAATTTATGCTTTAATAGCTGCAATATTTCGAGGGTGCACTGGTTGGAGTTTTTGCTGGATGGGTTTTGCATCAGGATAAGTTTTGATCTCATGCACAACGATAGCAGGATCAATCCTGGGAATTTCTTCATAGCTCCATGCAAATACATCGCGGAATTGTTTAAACAAGGCCGCATAAGTTTTGATTTCTTCAGAAGAACAAGTTTGGCCAATATGGATATGTTCCACGAAACCAAGTTTCACCGAGATGTCAATGGTAGTGGTAGGCGTAATGTTTGCCAAATTCCCTTCGGTTACCATATCCTGAGTGAGAATAGGAGAATGAGGGTTGGAAATGACATCTAGTGAAATAATAGTTTGAATATCATTATCTACCGTGTCTAAAGGTGGGAGGAAGGACGATCGATGATGATGGTCTTCCCCACGTCTTCCCATGGGAGCTCATCCATGCTCATAATTTCCATGATGGATTCATTGGAGGGAAATGTTTGGAGGAGATGATCCAGTGATGGTGAGTAAGAGTTATACCAAGATGGTAGAGAACATGGGTCTGATGCCACTAGGTGATGGTCATCAGGTAAATCAAATTCCGATTGGATGGCATTATAAGTATCCTCAATTGGTCTGAGAGGCATGTGATCTCCAATCGAATCAATGTCAATAGAATCAGGAACAAGTCAAGGGTCCACTGAGTTGGAGGAAGATGGGGTCATGGAGGAGATCATGTTCACCGTGGTTATAGGTGATGGGGGATTAGGTGTTGGAAAGACTCCCATCAGGGATGATTCCTTAAGGATTTCTACCCCCACACTCTCATATATTTGCGAAGAGTTCCCTAGAAGAGGGGCATTATTTGCATGATGAGTTGTGGTGTTTGGTGTACAAAAATCTAATTGGTCGATAGTGACAATTTCCCCTTGATGGGGAATCTGCACAATGCGAAGACAAAATATGCAACCATAGTCATAGCGTAAAACCAATTTTGACCAAGCTACAAGTTATAATCCAACGGTGCTGCGGCTACTTCCAAATTAATGGAAACAATCTTGCCTCCTAATTCAACGACCAAGGATTGTAAAAGCCCGTGTGGTTGGAATCCATGTTCGTTAAATGCTTTCAGAGTGGTGGGAGAATAGTTCAGTTTAGGAGAGCCAATGGCTCTCCAACAGGACAAGGACATTCGGAAGTAGAGGCTCCTTCGTCTAAAACAGTACGATGGATATTTTTCCCAGTGACATTGGTAATGATTTGGAATGTCAGTTGGTGGGAAAGCATTGACTTAAAGTATTCCAGTCTAAACATGATGGTGTGAGATGATTCTGGATCCACTGCTCCAATAGAAGATAGTAGAGTCTTATGCTGATTAGGACAGTTTTGTAATACTTCAAGGGTCGACATAGCACATGGTACCTGGGCCAGGTCTTCCACACTATTGTATTTTTGAGCGGCCCGGGCGTTGGGGTTGAAAATCACTTTTCAGATTGTGCTTTTGGGTGGACGGAATGCTGCATCTGATATCGGTTTGTCTATAGTCAAAAGACCATGTGTAGGAGGGATAGTGTATGAGTATGCGGAGGATGTTTCAACATGACCTCCATTAGATTCTTTATCTGGAACAAAATTGTAAGTGCACGCCCTGGTAGATAAGTTAACCATTTCACTACACATCATGAGAACATGAGCGGTCATGGATGTGTCTCCTTGCGAAGGAGTTGGTTGTTGTGAAACCATCTGTGGTTGTTGTGTGGGGAAGGGGTCCTTTAAAACTGGGGGTTGAGGGTTTCCTTTTAGGAAGTTTTGGACTTCTTCATGATGTGGGCATTCTTTCGTGAAGTGGTCATCACTGCACAATAGACATAGATATTTAGCCTTCCATTTTGGTTTGGCATCAATAGAGTCTTGATTGGTTTTTTGTTCTTGTTGGTTAGAAGATTCTTGGATTTTCCTTTGTTTTTCTTCTTACCATCGGTTTTCTAAGATGAAGCAGATTGGACTGAATTCACCTCCATAGTGGGAGCAGTACTGGGTGAATGGTTGGTGTTATTACCAACCTGTGATAGAGTTGGATTTGAAACCATATGGCTTGGTGATCCAATCGATTGGGTGGCAGGATGGGTTTGAACAGAACCAATTATCCCATCAGCATGTGATCCCTATGATGGTTTCGTTGGGTCATGTTTGGGGCGAGGGGAATTGGGAATAATTTCATATAAAGTGCCAGATTGAGCGTAGACTAAGTCTAAGTATTGGGCACATGCAATGGCTTGTTCCTCTATGACCGCCCCGCCCATAGCGACATCTTTGGCTATGATAGGCAATAATGATTTGGTAAACCAATCAACCAATAATTGATCCATAATGGAACCCTTAATGAATCGATGTTTTCTCCTCCATTCGTGAATATGATCGAAAAATATGAGTGGAGGTAGATTGTCAAAGTTAAAAGATTCGTGTCGGTTTCATAGCGGATTGGTAATTGGAAATGCATAAGAAAATCCATAGACAAGGATCGAAAGTATACGAAAGAGTGTGGTGGTAATTCGATATACCATTTGGCGGCCGTGCCGGTGAGGGTTATTTGAAATAGCCTCAAACAGATAGAATCATCCATTAACGAGTTTGAGGAACACCACAAATGATATGTCATTATGTGGTTTTTTGGATCCTCGCCGGGTTTGCCGTCAAACTTGGGTATGTCCGATGGTGGCTTCACACGAATGGGTGGCCAATTCATGCCATGTTGAATGGGATCATCGGTCAAACGTGACAGATATGACAGATCTAGTGTAGCCATAAATGATAATTGTTGGTTTGGATACGGGTACTGGTAATATTGGTACGACATTTGAGTATCAGTAGGACCATAGATCGATTGATTTTAAGGTCCTCCCATAGAGGGCTGGGCATATGGTGGGGGTCCACCTACCGAAAGAGGGGGTTGTTTGGATGGTCAGGGTGGATGTGGGACAGGTGGTGGTGGGGTAGGGGGTGGGCCGCCGGCTAGGGGTCCAGTTGGTGGAAAATTATGATGCCCCCATGGGGTGTTTGTGTTTTCGGGGTAAGGTACTATGGGATAAAGGTTTCCTAGAGAAATTTGATATATTTGACCCATTTCCATATTGCGATTACTCGAATATATATAACCCAATGTGGGTTGGGCCCATACAGATGGTCCCCCTGTGTGATGTGCCCACAAAGGTTGTCCCGTGGTTAGGGGTGAACTCCCAGTCATATTATAAGTCATAAACAAAGGTTGTCCTCCACTTACATTTTGTCCACTAACTAGAGGTTTCCCCCTAGTTAGATTTTGTCCACTAATTAGAGGTTTCCCCCCAGTAAGGTTTTGAATACCAATTGAAGTTTTCCCTGTAATTAGACCACTGACCATAGGTTTCCCCGTGGTCATATTTTGACCACTAAGTAGAGGGTGGCATCCGATCATACTTTGTCTCAAAGGTTGTGTTCCAGTCACAAAGTTAACAGTGGCTGAAGGTTTCCCTCTAGTCATTGAGGTAAAAAAGGGTATAGAACCAACCAAATGTGAAATAGATGAAAAAGATGGTTGGCTTGGTTCGTAGGAGGTCATGTTGGGCATAAACATTCCTTGTGAAGGAAAAGTAAAATAATACATGGGAGAATGGTGTTCGTGGTTCACTACTTCCGAAGTGGACTGGAAAGGGAAACTTTGGTGCCTTACCCGTTCTCCAAGTATCCATAAGCGAGATACGATATCTTGAAGTGGTCTGAAAAAATCTCCGTTTGAGACGAAACTAGTAGGACGCGTAGGTGGAGGAGTATCCACAATCGATGGTGAACCAAAATCAGAAATAACATGCCCTAGGAAGGTTCCCCAAAATAAAGTGGTTGGACCGAAAGCAGTCGATAACGGATCATTTGGAGGTCGAGTGAATATCCAATGGACAGCACTGGGATGTCCTTCAAGTGAATGGTGAAAAGATGTGTCATGCGAAGAAGTTTTTTCCACCACCAATGGTCCCATAGGATTGGTGATAGGCGTATTTACATGAGGAGAAAAATTCCCTCCTGATTCAGTGACTGGAATTCCTTCTTCGTGTGAACCAGTTGTAGTGGGTTGGTCCATATCTACCCTTGTGCGTCCTTCCTCAATGAGAGGATATTCAGGTGGCAAGTTTTGTATTCTATGGGATCTCCTTAAGGGTTGCTCAGCCATAACAATTGATGAAAGTATCCCCTAAGAGTCTTCTAAAGAAAAGCACACTTCAAGTCCTACTCGAGACAAAGCCTCAAGTAAACTTATGTGATAGGTGGGATGAAGAGCTGGATCCTTACAGGAGTGTCAAGGCGTCACAACTCGCGATATACCATAGGGTCTGTAATATCCCGCTTTCTCCCTTAGGGTTTTTGCAACAAAAAGTATAACTATATACTCGCCAACGGCAAGGAGCTCATGGCAAGAGCTCCGCAAGTAAAACTTTGTAAGTATGATTATGTTTTTCCTAAGTGTTAAGCGAATTTGTAGACTTAGGATACTGAAGGCTTGACGCAACGAAACAGATGGGGCATGGAATCCACTAGGAGAATGACTTCATGGCCATGAGTTTTGATGACAGTGGTCATCCTAGTGTCATGAGCACTTGAAGTGAACTGTGACGTTCACTAAGGAAAACCTTAAGTTTAAAAGTATGTTAATAATTAGTCCTAGATAAGGATGTCAGAGAAACTTCTAATCGCCGGAAGGCAGTAATAATCTACCTTGGCCTAATTATTTGCATGGAGCTAACCCATATTGAGTACCATTAAGTAAAAATAAGAAGTTAGCTTAAACAACATTAGTACATTGGCCTGGACAAAATGTTTTTTTAAAGTTCCTAAGTGGAAAATGATTAATATTTTCTTGATTATAAATTAGGAATAAAAGATAAAATGATTTATCATTACTAAGAAAACATATCGGTATTTATGAGTAAATATTTAAATACTATTTCAAATAAGATAAATAAAGTAGTTAAGATTAAAGAAGGACTGATTGTCCTTGATTAAAAGTAAATACTTTAAAAGCTACAAAAGCTTACCTACAATAGAAGAAAATGTTAACTAGATAAAGCTAACTAAGTTGAAGTTAGTTCAGAGTTCTAGTCATGATTAAATAAGATAATTATCTAAGTAAATTAAAATCACTTGAATATAAATATTAAGTTCAATAAATTAATGGAGTTGTAATTAAGATAGATTATTTATCTTAAAGATAATTAGATAAAGCTAAAACTAAAGGTTAAATAAAGCTAAAATGAATTTAAAGTTAAAAGATCAAGTTCACTGATTAACTAAAGATTGTCTGAGTGAGTGGATCAGTTAAACTAAGTAAAGTTAAATAAGAACGCTGAAATCAAGCTTTGAGTCACCCACTCTAAATGCTAAGATAAGTGTCATTTTCCGTTTGTTTCAATTAAGAAATTTTATTTGATGTATGCTTAATAATTTCATCAATAACAATAAGTAAATTAGGTTTAATTGTTATTACTTCTTTGCATTCATCTTATATCATAGTTTAGTTGTACTTAGATTAAAGATATAATTTAGGAGGCATGAGTGCACAAAGCTCTATGGGTTTTATAATGATAATTTAGGTGGTTTGAGCCATGGTGGATATGTTCAGGTCCTAATCTTGTTTATTTAAAATATCCTACTTAGTTATATAAACGATTATAGTGTTGGTTTATTGTTGATGATATGCAGAGTCGTCACATTTATATAATAATTAATTGTTAAAGGAAACCTAGATCGTTATTAAACATTACGAATTGTGCTGTCCAGATTTGCTAAATTAATAAACTTACTATCTTGTAATTAAATAAAACTAAATAAACCTACTACTTCACATTAGGTTTTGAGGAATTAATGAAAACGCTTCATTGAGCTATCCCTCCCCCCGCAAATCTGCTTCTACTGTTGAAGGATATAACTGAAATCGTGTTAAATTAAGATCTCTGTATCCAGATCTCTTCTAGTATGACATAGAGGCCATTATTTTCTTCTCTACCTGTTATCCTCTGCAACTCCAGCTCAACATGTCATCTTCTATTAATTCCTTCGACTATTTGTTCAACGCTGAGTAATCGTGCTTCATAGACTACAAGTTATGCCAGTTAAACGATTGGATTTGTGGTTGAGGGCAGCGCGTCAATTTCCAGAACTGAAGACTGTATTGACAACGTGTTAAAGTCGTTTGTTAGGTCTTTACCTGTAGTGACTGCGCTACAGGTCTACTTGTGTTTATCAAGAATATAACTTGACATGAAATAAGGAGTATTGCCTCTATAAATAAGTGATTACGTATTTCCTGCGAGGTGTCTCATTAAACTCTGTCTACTTCCTGGAAATCGAATTGCAATCGAATTTCAGGTCTCTTGTGAGAGCATTTAGTCCACTGGTATTATCCTTTTTGTTATCCGATTGTTCCCTTCTCAAAAACTTCTTACTTACCAAGCTCTCCATGGTAGCTGTAAAAATCCCAGCGTTATTGTGATGGATGTTTTTGTATTATCAGCCTGCTATTTTTTGTTTTAAGTATTAAGTCTTTACAAACTTATGGTACCACATTTTATAATGGGTTATCGTTGTTCACATAACATTTGATCGTTGACTGCTTGATTTCCGTGGAGTAAAACAGGTCTATATGTTGAAATTCCAAATTAAGGAGTATTCATATATCGGATCTATATGTTTAAATGATGACCATTTTTTTATGGTACATTTGATTAAGATATAATATGAAGAGATTCAGGTTTATATTTATTTAAAAAGGAAACATTGGTACTTAATTATATATAACTTATTTCATGAAGAATGATGGTGCTTTTAGAAAATATATAAGAGTTTTTATATTGTCGATTAGAGGAGTAGTCATTGGTTGAAAGAAAATATATGTGGGTGTGTGTGAAATGGTCCAACTTATGGGGAGCTAGTTGATGTGATTGTATTAATATTATATGCTTGATTATTCAGTATGTTATGCAATTAATACGACCAAATAAAGATAATGGTAAAATACTTAGCTTAAAAGTACAATATATAATTATGTTCCTAGTAGTATGCTTTAAAGAAGGGAAAAGGAAATTATTGAAGTTATAGTTATCTTCTCTCTAAATGTGTTGAGAAAAGAAAGGAAAGATGTTATAGAGAAGGTAAAAAGCGGTTTTCTATTTGATGGGATTCCATAATGCATATAATGAAAAATCTAATTATACTCTTGAATTTTGGTTACAGAACACATGTATATTATAACTCCATAAGAAGTGTAAGGTGTCCTATTTCTCAATCTTAATATAATTATCATACTTAAAAATATAGAAAATGCATCCTTGATGTAGAATAAGAAATCAGAAGTTGGGAAATCCATTTCTTATATAATGATGAATATATGGGAGAGAATATATATGAAGGGAGTGCATTATTAAGTATGCTTGATGAACATATAGATTATCCTTAAAACTTGTTATATGAGATCACATATGATAAAAGTAAATCTAGCTATGTTTTGAAGTCATGGATTTTATATACCATATAGTTGATTACAACATTAACTCTTACAAGTTACGAGAATTAATGACTTAAAAGGTTATAGACGTTAACTGTAACATGCTTAAAGAATCGTAGGATCATGAATACATGTTGGACGAAAATATATAAGGTTCTAGCATTAAAAGTAATATGTTATAAGTAGTGCTAGAGAAGAACAACGAACACCTTCTCAGTGCTGAAGTTAATTTATGTACAACATGTAGGTTACGACGTTACAGAGACCCTTACGAATTTTTTTTAGGGTGTATTTTGAGGGACATTACAGGGTCCAACATTACTAATACTCAGCCCAATCTTTTAGGGCACTAACCAGGGAGTATTAGGACCGTACCCTTGACCGTATTATTTGACTATCTAACAGTACGTGCATAGTAACTCCCCAAGTGTTGTTCTCGGTGTATTATAACATCAATACGGCCAATGGTTGACTCGGATGGTTTCAGGATCCTAGTGGGGTCTTCCGATATACACAAGGTACGTGGGAGCTCCAATTCGTAGTAGTGTTTTCTAATGTACAACCATTCGACAAGACCCTTACTATATACCGTCGAGTACTTGAAGTACCTTTCTATATACCTTTAGGTACGTGAAAGGCCATTCGATATACCGACTAGTACATGGAATAATTGCAAGCCCCCGAGATGAAATGCAAGAAAAGAACGACAACTGCTATGCTTAAAGACACCGGAACACGTCTCTAACCTATCGCACAAGTTTCTAAAGATTTTAACTTAGACTAGCGCTTGATTTTATCTTGTACGGTTAAGTGGATGAATGAATAAGCTAAATGATATGCAAGTCTTTTATTTTTCGATGAAAAATATATAAGGAAAGGAGAGAGATATTTCTTCTTTTGTTGAAACAACTAAAATCTACCCCGAAATGCAATACTATCCTTTTACTTTTATCCTTAAGCAAAACCAAAATACATGAGTAAGTAACACTCTTTCAATAAAATCCAATGATACCAAAATAACACAGAAGCAAACATTTTCTTTTTGTTTTTTCAAAAAATATTTGTCGATGCAAATCGAAAATAAAAGAACAATGGAATCTTTTAATTTGCAAAACACCTCAATTTCAAACAAAGAAGCAAAGGAGTTAAAAGGACGATTTCATAGATCTTTGGAACATGCACTAATTGTCAAAAGTGCTTGAAAATACAAAACTTTATGATCAATCTAAGAATTTTTCTCTTTTTCAAAGACTTTTGAAAGATCGAAAGGAAGAAAACATGGAAAATTCTTAGCTCTTTCAAGTTTTTCAAACAATTATCCAAGGTCCAAAAGATGTATCTTCTCAACAAATCAAAGCACTGTACTTCAAAGATGAAGAGAATGAAAACCCAATTCCTTTTAACATTATGTTCAATCAAATTCAAATATGACTCTGCTCACTAGAGATAGTTCTGCAACTTTTGGAAACAAAAGTATCCACCCTAGCAATCAATTTCAAATCATACAACAATCCAAACCAAACTTACACTAGCAAGAGTTGGTACAACAACACACTTTCAGAGGTTTCAAGACTTAAAAACATAGCAGATTAAAGGCTTCTACAAGTCCACAAGACTAGTCATGCTTGCAAGAGAACAAACTCACTCAAAGCAAAGCAAGTAACAACTTGACTATAAAGACTCAACGAAAAAGCACACTACTGCAAATTCCAAGAATAAAAACAGAAACATAGATATGGGGAAAATACAAATATTGACATAAACTCAGAAGATGACTAGGTCCAAGTCTAAGTAGTGATAAAGGCCCCACTACAAAATTTTCCAGTACGACGTGGTTTGTCAGTACAAAAAGCTGCGTCTTTATGGGTCGACGTGGTCTAATACACTACCCAAGTGCGTCGATGGTGCACTGTGTATCAAAGGTAAAGCACGTCGAGCTTCCAAAAACAACTTTAAAAAAACATGAAAGCTACAAAACCCTCGAACTCAACAAATCTAAGTGGGCCTAGGGTGCCGAGAGCAATATTGATGACCCAATGACTTTATAAAAGCATATCCAAATAAAAAAGTGACACGACTTAAGAAAAATCCGAGCAAAGAAAAAGAAATAGATCTAGGGAGCAAAGTCCCCAGTGTGGTTTCCGATTTTGATTTCAGGACTAGTCTGCAAATGCGGACATAAGCTGACCTCCCTAGTTTAATCACTAGACTGGAACAAAACAAAGAATCACATATACATTTACCTAACTTGATCCAATCACAAATTGAAAGATAAAAGACATACCTTTGGCTGTGAGTTGTCTTCAATGATCCAATACTCCAGCAAGCTTGCTCATCCACTTATAAGAAGTACCTACAAAACATGTAAGGCAAGCAACACAAGAAGAAAAATAGATCTAGGATTAGTTTAAGTTATATATATGACCAAGTTGATATACAATAAATGAATAACAAACAATTTATGGGAAATGAAATGTAGTATTGTATTAACAAAAATGGTAAAGAGTACAACCACTTAAGCCTTGGCGTTGTTTATCCTCTCCAATGGATTTCTATTTGCTCCAAGATGTCACTTCAATGAAGGAAGGATAAGGATCTAAATTCTATTAGTCCTAGTGTAATTTCTATAGCATAAATCTATTCTCAATTCCTCCTCCCCTTCACCCATGGCTAAGACTTGAATTTGTAGGACAATATGGATAGAGGAGAGATCATATCTTTAGGGATAATGGATGAGATATGATCCCAACAAGTGAGGAATTCGAGTGAGATCTTATCAAATAGGGAGGAAATATCATCTAGATAAGATTTCATTATAGAGACTTCTAGAAAACCCCTTTTTTTATGCCCGTACAGACATCGACGCAACTTGCACATAGAGCAACGTGTGCCAAATGAACTCGACGCGAGTTGAAATGAAGGCAAACTGATTCATTGACACGGGTTGACAGTAGAGAAAATGGCGTCGATGGACTTCGATGCATGTTGCTAATGAAGCATAGCGCATCAAAGTCACAAAAAGGTTATTTGCAGGGCAAAACAAGTTAAGGATCATTCATCATGGATGTGGCTTTAGGGATTGTGGCAACATGTGGTCACATTGTCTTGTGAAACTGAAGAAAATTATGTGTAACAACAACGAATGGCATCATATGTCAGAGATCATAAATTTGTTCTGTTTAGCCTCGGGTATGGCCATTAGTCTACACAAATCACCCTTTCTCTTTAATAATGTGGATCCGAATACTGTGGACAATATTGTAGCATTTATTCCTTACATATTTCTTAGATGGTGGAGGGTTTTAAGTATCTTGGTTTTTTTATTAAACCAAATGGCTATAAGATTAGTGATTGGTTATGGCTGGTCAAAAGATATGAAAAACAAATTAATTTCTGGAGCCATAAACATTTATCTCTTGGAGGGAGACTCACTTTGTTAAAAGCAGTACTCATGAGCCTACCAGTTTACTAGTTCTCGTTGATTTTGGTCCCTAAATCTATTCTACAGATGATCAAAAGGTTAATGTTCAGGTTTCTTTGGTATGGAAACTCCATTGGCGGAAAATTACATCTTATAAAGTGGGAAGTATTGACTTTACCTAAAAACTATGGAGGGTGGAATATTAAAAACATTTTTTATTTCAATTCCGCCCTTTGTTTAAAAAGTCTTTGGCGTGGTATCTTTGGCTTAGGTCTCTGGACAGAGATTTTTCATAGCAAGTATATCAAACAAAATCTCTACTCTTAGGTGAGGCAACTTGTAAAATTCAACATAAATGCTTCGATTATCTAGAAGGGTTTTCTTAAGATCTATCCTTGGCTTAATAAGTATATTTCTTGGCACATTGGAAATGGTAAAAATGTGAATATAGGACTTGATCCTTTTATTGGAAATAATGAAAATTATCTTATCTCTGATCCTATCAGAAAATATCTGAATGAGAAAGGTTTCATAACTATGGATCATTTAAGGAGACTTGAATGGTTTCAAACCTCATACTCTTACTGGTTAAATGCTCAAGATCTTGGTTTAAATTCAAGGTGGGAAAGTGAATGGAATCATTACGTATATTTTCTTAATAAATCTGGGATTAGACTAAATCAGTCAGAGGATAAATTAGTTTGGTCTTTCAATTAACTCATGGGTAATATTACAGCCAAGACTGCATACTCAACTATTATCCAACATGAAGGTTATAGTAGAAAATTATGGTGGCATGAAATCATTTGGAAATGGAGCATTCCGCTGAAGATAAAATGCTTTCTTTGGCTTGCATCGGAGAACTGTATTCTCACCTGGAATAATTTAATTCGGAGGGGTTGGAATGGGCCGAACATATGCTATCTATGCCTTGATGATGAAGAATCGGTTGAACATTTATTGATACACTGTAATATTACAAAGCAAATCTGGAATTCAGTATGCTCATCCTACATCATAACAAATACATGGGGGAATGGGCATCTATCTTCCTCTTTACATCCGCGCATTCAGGAACACCGGAAGTACATAACTCTTCCAGCATTAGTGTCTTGGAATATTTGGAAAACTAGAAATGGTTTCATCTTCAAAAATAGGAAAATAATTCCTTCTCAAGTTGTTTCTGAAATTCTGGGTATGCATTTCTCTGTTCCACAACAGAACAAATCTGTATGCAGAAGAAGTCACCTTATGAACCTCCAGTCCTCTTCCATGTCTACCGAATTTTTTGTTGGAGTTGCAGTTAACGGTGTATGTGCTGTTGGAGCTTACTTAGTCATCAATTAGGAACATGTTTTCAAATTTAAGCTAAATTGCGGTGAAGGTACAAATTCCAAAGCAGAAATCCTTGCTCTTTGGTGTCTTCTTAAAATGGCTATCTTTTGGTATTGACAATTTGAGGATTATGGGAGACTCTTTGATGGTTGTTAACTGGATTACGAAGCTTCACAACTTAAACCATCTTTCCTTATGACATTGGGGTTACAGAATTGAGAAACTGTTGGCTTTTTTTATGATTGGAAAATTGATCATATTTATAGAGAACTAAATGACACAACATATGCTCTTTCAAAGGAAGTGCTCACAGAGGAAGAAGGTTTTTATCTTGGGAAGAGTGGATTGAAGGGACTCTTTACTTTAATGGCTCTATTCATTTCCTTGAAGACTAAGCCTCGATGCAGTTTGTCTTCTTATTTGCTTGTTATATTAAGTAGTTTGGCACGTTGTACTTGTTTTTTGTGGATCTTTGTTTTTCTGGAAGGTTGGGAATTTTATTAGTCTTCTTCAGATCTTTGGTATCTTTTTGGCCTTGAACAGACATTTTATGTAATTTGGAAATGTACTTTTTGATTTTATAATAGCAAAAGTACAGTTTTTTTCTCCTTAAAAAAAGGAAGGAAAACAAATACTTAATTAAAAGAACACCCTTTTGACTATTAAAATGGTTAACATGTATGATAATTTAATGTCAATAGTAAATTGATTATGGATATTTGGATGAAGGTTCAATTAGTTTGATAGAATCAATGAACATCTTAATTTTGCATTGTACTGTAAAGGGAACCATTTAAGATTGCAGTGATAAATATTAGTTGAATAGTTCAATGATCCTTTGTGGATGCTCAAAGCTAGTGTTGAAAGTTTTCCAATTATTTCCAATATTAACAATTATGTACTTTTCCATTAAATGCAATTGGAGACGATGATAAAAGGGAGTTCATATTGTCACCAATTGCTAATTGTTATGATGCACCTTATGATGATTTATTTGGACTTTATGTTTTGCATATGAATATGCATATTCCAAATATTGATACGAATATGAATATTCCAGATATAGGATTTACAAAAAATAATTTTTGTTATTTTTTATTTATTATATCATAATTTTAAAGGATATACATATTTCATTCTTGCCATAAGTTTTTTTTCCGCCTTAGCGATATATACGTGTCTAAGTATCTAAAATATAAAATATAAATGTCTAAGTATAATATATTCATTAAACTAACCTTGTTATTCAAATGAGAGTAGTTGAAATTACAACAAACAATAACTATGCTTGACATCAATGATAATTTACACTCTAATTCGTTGATTATGATCGAGTTGTAAGAATAGAATAAATTAAATGATAAAGTCACACTACAATGAACTAAATGTTAACAAACTCAAATTGTTTAAACAATGCATCCAATAATCTGTAACTTTCCATTTCCACTGTCATTACATAAAAAATGAACAATATAAGTTTGATATATTAACTTTGCAAATTCACAAGAATGGATAAATCATCTCTACCCTCCAACAATTGGACGGACCTTGGTGTGTATTTGGACAACTTTTCTCTCAATTCACACAATTTTTTGGATTTTCTAGTAGATATGTGTTGGGTGACATTCATATCATACTTTATATTGCTAGAACTTTTAGTTGATTGAACATAAGCAAAGGGGTTCTCCAATTTAGGACAAGACATAGTTGTTTTGGCTTCCAAGTTTTTCAAAAATAGGCATAGGGAAGTGTTCCTATGTGTCTTTTTCTATATCACCTATTCGATTTTTCACTATAGTATGGGGTATTAGACCATCAACATTGGGTAATCTATCATTGGTGTAATGGGTGAGTGTGACACGTCGAGTGTTCTCCTTCAACCCTTGACATTTTGAACAACCACAAACTACTGGGGTGTCATAAAAGAGATCCAGCTTATGCTGAATTACTATCGATGAACTAGGATTGCGGCTTGAAGATGGCATGGTACAATTGGCGGGGTAAAGCGGCTGCACATTTTCATCTACGAACTGCTTGTGGTATCTAGCTCCTGATAAGAGCTTATGACGTTTTGAAACGGTGGAATATCTTGTGCATCCGAACTGGAACCTGAATTGGAATCCTCCAATATAAAATAAATTGATATTCAGAGTCATGTGGATAAGTAACATAAATTCAAATAAATAGTCAAAATATAAATAAAACCTAAACTTGTTGGAGATGGAAAGGGAGAACTCGTCGAACTTTCAACAAGATGGAATGAGCTGGAATTTGAAGAATTGGCCATTTGATACTATAACCTTTTATCCTTGCATTTGAGCCAAATCAACAATCAATATATGTCTCTACAATCCTAAAATAGTTTTAAGAACTATATCACAATCTAATTTCCAATATAGTTTGGAAACATTTTGTAAGAACAATGTGAGTTTAAGCAACATATATATACTATGAAATATTGTAATTGGTGTGGTTGAATACTAAAAGAACATGTGAGACGAATATATAATTTTAAGTTGACACATCAAGCCACATGATTTTAAAAGTAAACCGGTGTGTCTAATTTATTCAACATGCACTGATGCTCCACCTTATGTGTAACGCATTGGTGCGTCATCGCAACAAGCACACCGTATATCAACATCCGTAAAAGCCCCCGGAGAATAAAATATCCGCTGCATTTGATAGTAGATATTTATCAATGAATTTTTAAGAAATTAATTCACACCGGTGCGTTATATAAATACAAGCGCACCGATGCATCTGAATTCAATAGGAACTGCTGCACGAGTTTTATTTTTTATTTTTTGTGTTTCTTGTTTATATAGTGCCATGTTCAAATTCAAACGCCTCGGTGTGGTTATTGTACATACGCACTGGTGCGTCCGATAAACAAACACACCAGAAATGCAGAAAATCAAAATTTTAAAAAATTATACAAGTTAATTTTTCCCTTAATAGAAAAAAGGGTTGCAATTTTAAAATTGAAGACTATTCCTAAAAGGTGTTTATAATAAAAAAACCTAAATATTATTTCATTCTTTCGCCGAAATTTTGAAGGGAGGGTTTTGGAAGAAAGACTTACATGAAAGGAGTTTGGAGCAACAGGATTATTTTGAGGATCAAAATTTGCTAGGTATGGTGAATCAAACAAATCCCCGCATAGTAGAAATTTAAAGTATGTAAAATATTACTATTGATCTTATTATCCTATTTAGATTTCGACTAGATTTAGAAAAAAAAAACTTCATAGTTACCTTCAATGTTGCAACCCTGATTTTATCCCTGCTTCTTTTCATTTTATGTGGCTACAAAATTTTACATTATTGTTTAAATCCCTCTATTGTTTTTTTTGACGATAACGGTTATAATTTTGTATTAAAGGCCGACAAAACATTTGTCGGGCACTTTACAACCATGAATTTTAACTACTTTCTTGAGTCTCTGCTCATAATTCATCAAAAAGGAGAAAACAACAAAAACCCAGGCTTTGTTAGTCTGGACTGCCCACGGGCCACGTGGGCCAGGCTTAGCTACCGCAAGTGGCAAAGGCATAATAAACAAAGTAGATATCAAAGGCAAATTAAACTAATTCAGACTTAATCTTCTTCCTTCTTCCCTGCAACAGTTAGGGCTTTAGGCCATTCACCGACCAGTTTTTCAACTTTGAGTTCGAGCTTGCTGAGGCGATATCCCATTCCACCTTGAACATTGGCCACGTCCTTGAATTTGACGTCTATGTCGTTTGTGAGTTTCTCCCGAAGATTGTTGAGGTCCTGGTTGAGAACATCCCATCTCCTTACGTTAACACTGTCCATGTTCAGCATGAGCTTTGTTTGCTCCTGGACTAAACCTTTTACTCTATCGAACTCCTTTTGCAGCTCCTCCATTCTATCTTGCATGGAAGGCACGGGATTGGAACTGGATGCCATTGAACTCATTCTGAGAGGGATCTAACTCACTCCTTTCTTCGAAATACTTGACGCAAGTTTGAGATGAGTGCTTCTGCTGAAATAAGTGCCGCCCTCTTTGAAATAGCCTTCAATATCCATTGGGTCACGTGAATCTTGGTTTTTCCAAGTGGTAATAATGCTCCACGAAATGATATTCGCTGACAACCAGAGGGGCTGCAGTTTCCAGGTGATGATGAGATTCGCCCAGGGAACCATCATTGGATTCACTTCAGAGTATGCAGGTGGCTGTACAAACAAAACGTGCTTTGACTCCTTGACCCGTTGTTTTGGCTGAGAGCCTTGGAATTTAGGGGATGTGGGAAACCGAGACGATCTCATCCACTCGTAGGTCACTCTTGGTCATGATCATTCCTTTGTTAGCTTCTGTATCCACCATCGAATTTAGCCCCTGGAGTATATGGAAGGACCGAATATTCTTGATTTTCTTCAGCATCAGCCTTATTTTCTTGAGGATTTGTCCTAAATGAACCTGATTGGGCTTCCTTTGCATTTGAAGGGCCTGAATAATTACCCTGGAGTCTCCGAAGATTGCTAAACTTTGGATATTCCGGTTGGAAACCATCTTTAGCCCCTGCCATAGAGTGAGTGCCTACTCCCTATTGTTGGTGTCCGAGCCAAGGCCCCAAGCATAGGTCAGTTCTATCTTGCTAGAGGGGTCCAGAAGGACCCCTCCCCCGCCAGCCATGCCTGGATTCCCTTTTTAGGTGCCATCGAAGAATAAGCAATGCTCTTCGAGAGTCGATCTCCACTTTATAAATTCTTGTTCTTCCAGTCGAATTTCCCAATTTGTTCTCAAGACTGGTTTGGGGGTATTCCTGTGCTGGTGATTTGGGATAAACTCCTTAAGCCAAAGGTCTTCACCAGGGTCCAAAGTGTCTGAGTTCCTGAGAGAAGTCTTGGAATCCAGGGCCTCGCCCAAGAGCGATTTGATGTTAATTGCAACTCGATCTGGGTTGTAGCTTTCCTCCCGAAAGAGCCGATTATTTCTTTCGAGCGAAATTTTCCACATGGTGAACTTGGGGAGCCACATCCAACAAGTTTTGAGAAGATTCTTTTGCCTTAAAGAGAATGGGGTTTGATTCTCCCAGTTACTTAAGAGCTCGGGGACATTTGTGGGCCGAGAGAATTGATCAAATCCTAACTTCAAGATTTGGTTCCAGACTTCTTTTGCGAAAGGGCATCCTAGCAACAAATGATCTGTGGTTTCTTCCTCTTCCATGCACAGCGGGCATCTAGAGGGGCCTTCCCAGCCTCTTCTTTTTAGGTTTTCACTTGTTAGGATACTTTTATGGGCTAGCGTCCAAGTGAACATATCGATTTTGGGGATCAAAACAAAGGACCAAATTGTCTTCCACAACGTTGGGTCGGGGGGGAACATGCGGGATTTCTTGTAAAGACTTGTACCCTGCAGCTGTTGTGTACTTTCCATAGGAAGTGCCCCAACCTCTTTTGTCTTTTGCTAAGGCTTTGATAGGTGATTTACCTTGAAGCACCTCGAGCAGAATTCTGGCTTCAATCTCCAGCCTTTCAGGATAGTTTCCCAGGTTCCACTCCTTCCAGCTACGGTTCTTATCTTCTTCCCATCAGGAGATGTCCCATAGCGTTCGAAGATTTCTGTTCTGGAGCCAAAGTTTTTGTCACATCCCCTTCCATCAATCCAAACCATAGAGGGAACATGACTGACATAGCAGTCTTATTGGCAATGTCAGCCCCACACATTACTAATAAATTCATAATAAATAAAAGCTTCTATGTGCAAATATATACTTAATATAAACACAGCGGAATTAAATCATATTTGCACACACACAATTGTAATGGATCAACATATCTATCACAAGCAGAGGATGATTCAATCATGTAGGGAATCAATCCCATTCCAATGCTATGCACAGATCTCATATCAACCATATTAAGATAATCAATTTGATCCATTAACATGAATAATTAACATCCAAAATTAACACATTTCAATACATCGAATGCATATAATTTAAACACAGAGAACACTTATCTTTGAGATGAAGTTGTCCAAACAACTGGCTATGTGAGAGAAACGTTCCACCCAACCATAGATCTCTGTCCATCCTATATTCTTTCAATTGAGAGATCACCCTCGAGTTGGGTTGTGCATCCACTAAGGATGAACTAGATGGGCTCACTCACAACCATGGTTTCACTCAACAACTATGCTAAGCTAACACATAGTTGGGTTTATCAAGCATACAAAAGACCAAAGAGGAGGATGCTATGCCAGTGAGCTCAACCACAGAGCTACAGGCATCTCAACTAAACTCAACAGTCATGGCACCCACAATACCTACCACACCTAACACAAGGAAGGTCCCCTTCTCTGCTGCACAGTCCCTTAGGCGTCCCTTCCCACCAGTGCTCTTCAGGGTGGGCATAGAAAGGTCCAGTTGCTAATTCCTTGAGATTATAGCCTTCACTGGGTTTATCAAGCAAACCCAACCTCTGGTCAGTCATTCACACTTGGATTTTTCACTACTCTGTCATCAAAATACTCAATCCCGTCACTAGACTTTTGGGCTATGAAAACTGGGTTTTTATATGGATTTCGGGGTATCTAATACTCTCAAATTTGCCCCAAGGTTTGTATCTATGGATTCCCCATTGGATTTTACTGTCAATACCAAATTCTGGGTGTTTATGGCTCTTCAAAACGTGGTTTCTTGCAAAGTTGCGATTTCTGGTTTTTTTCACTGCTGGGAATTCATAATGGATGAAAACTGATGTTGGGATGTTCAACCATGGAATGGGAATGAGGAAGGACCAATTCCCATGAGGTAGGGTGACTTGTGGTACAAGAAAACAGAGCCCATACTCTGCCATACGAATTTCTGGGCTGCCCATGCTCCATTGAAGCCTTGGACTGAATTCTTCAACAACTTCCTTGCAACTGAAATAAATGTTAGCAAGAAAATTCAAATGGGTTCTCAAGATCACATTTGGAAGCATATGGTTCAATCCCACAACCCCCTCACCACTCCCTAGTGGAATACACATGACCCCTTCTCATTCGTTGCTTCCATAGCCAGTTTTGGTATATTATTGCAATATTAAATATTTACATCATTTTACAATATTCCATGGCCTAATAACACATGGGTAACAAAATGTCAAATGCTTTCCCATTCTAAATAAAATACGAACATACACTAGTGGGGCCTTGGCCTTGAGCTCCACACTAGGGAAACATACATCGCATGTATACAATATTTACATTAAAAGCCAATATTTCATAAGGGTCAAAATTGGGGTATTACATTCCCCTCCCCTTTAGAACAACATCGTCCTCAGTGTCCTCAAAACTGAACAAAAATGGGAATGCCTCTCCCATGGCATCCTCCAGCTCCCATGTAGCCTCATCGGGACTAAGGTGCTCCCATTGGACCTTTACCTGCCCGATGGCTCTGTTTCAGAGCAAAGTGACCTTCTTATCGAGGATGCGCATAGGCTTTACTTGGAACTCTCCCTTGGGTTCCACTTGTATCACATTCCAATCAATCATATGATTAGGATCATGTACATACTTCTTAAGCAAAAATACATGGAAAACATTATGAGCTCTTATATTAGCAGGCAATGCAACTCTATATGCAATTGGCCCTATCCTGTCTAGGACTTCAAATGGTCCACAATATCTTGGTGACAACTTGGCACAACTCCCCAACTTGAGAGAACTTTTCCTTGGTTTCACTCTCAAATAAATATGATCCCCAATCTGAAATTTCTTATGCACTCTCTTCAAATCTGCATAACTCTTTAGACTGTCCTGAGCTGCCTTTAAATTCATCCTGATCTCAACAACTTCCTATTCCATTTCCTTAATCATCTCTGGTTCAAGTACTACCCTGTTCACCGGGCTGTCCCAATTCACTGGAGTCCTGCATCCCTTGCCATACAATGCCTCAAATGGACTCATTCCAATGATGCATGATGTCCATTATTGTATGCAAATTCTACCAAGTGTAGGTAATCTTCCCACTTGGATGGTTTATCCATCACATACATTCTTCGCATGTCTTCAAGAACCTGATTCACCCTCTCAGTTTGACCATCTGTTTGAGGATGATATGTTGTACTGAAATTCAATCTAGTCCTCAATTCCTGAAATAATCCTTTCTAGAAATTGGAAGTGAACTTTGTATCACAATCAGAAATTATTGCGTTGGGAAATCCATGCAACTTGAATATCTCTCTCATGAAAATATTTGCAATGTCATTAGCCTTGTGAGTGGACTTGAATGGAATAAAGTGAGCTACCTTTGATAGCTTGTCCACCACAACCATGATTGAATCATGCTTCTTCACTATCATGGGAAGACCTGTTATAAAATCCATAGAGATCACTTCCCACTTCCACTCTGGTATGGGTAAGGGCTGCAACAATCCTGCTGGATGTTAGTGCTCTACCTTGACTTGTTGGCACTTATGACACCTAGCAATGTAATAAGCTATGTCCTTCTTCATACCATGCCAAAAATATTGCTTTCTTGCTGCTGTTATAGTCTTCTGATATCTTGGGTGTCCAGAGTATGGCATTTGATGTATTTCATCCATCACTAGCTTCTTCAAATCTGCACTATTTGGAATGTACAGTCTATCTTTGTAGATGAGGATATCATCTTCACCAAGCTGATATCCCACACACTTTTCATCCACATTACCCTGCTGCAACTTTTCTTTAATTTGAAGACAAGTTTCATCACTGTTTTGGGCTTCAAGAACTCTTGTCTTCAAATCTGATTTACATACACTTAATGCTGCAACATGAAACGTTTTGCTAAGAGCATCTGCAACCTTATTCTCTTTCCCTTTTACATGCTTAATTTCGAAATCAAATTCACAAAGAAACTCCATCCATCTAGCTTGCTTAGAATTCAAGTTTGGCTGGTCAAACAAATACTTCAAGCTCATGTGGTCTGTTCTAAGCTCGAATCTCCTTCCCAACAAATAATGTCTCGACATCTTGAGAGCATGTACTATGGCTGCTAATTCTAAATCATGTGTGGCATAATTTTTTTCATGCTCTTTTAATTTCCTTAACTCATAGCAAATCACAACTCCTTCTTGCATGAGCACTCCACCTAGCCCTTCAATGCAAGCATCTGTGCACACTACAAAATCCTTCTTTGGATCTGCTATCTTCAAAACAGGAGCGCTGGTAAGTAACTCCTTTTACTGCTGAAAACTTTTCTCACATTTTTTAGACCATACAAACTTGATATTCTTCCTTTGCAATGAAGTGATTGGATGATCTATCTTGGAGAAGCCTTCAATAAACCTTCTCTAGTAGCCAGTAAGACCCATAAAAGATCTAACATCTGAAACATTCTTTGGAGTAGACCAATCCATGATGGCATTAATATTCTCTAGATCAACTGCAATTCCTTCTTCAGAAATTATATGGCTCAAATATTGCATCTTCTTTTGGTAAAACTCACACTTGATTAACTTGGAATACAACTGATGTTCTCTAAGGACTTGCAACACCATCCTTAGATGCTCCTCATGTTCTTCTTCATTCCTTGAATAGACAAGAATGTCATTCAAAAACACAATCACAAACTTATCCAAATATTTGCTGAAGACACTATTCATGAGACACATGAATGTAGTAGGTGCATTGGTAAGACCAAATGGCACCACAGTGAACTTATAATGACCATATATAGTTCTGAAAGCTGTCTTGTGAATGTCTTCTTCTTTAATCCTCACTTGATGGTAGCTAGACCTCAAGTCAATCTTTGATAACACCTTAGCATCCTTCATTTGATCAAATAAGTCATCAATCCTCGGCAATGGATACTTGTTCTTGACTGTTACTTTATGTAGCTGTTTGTAATCAATACACAACCTTAAAGTCCCATCTTTCTTCTTAACAAATAACACCGACTCTCCCCAAGGAGACACACTAGGCCTGATATACCTCTTGTCCATTAATTCTTGTAGCTGCATCTTCAACTCTACCAATTCTGGTGTGCTCATTCTATAAGGAGCTTTGGAATTCGGCGCTGCCCCTGGAATAAGATCGATGGTAAAATCAATATCTCTTTTTGGTGGTAGTCCCAACACTTCATCTAGAAACACATCTAGGAATTCTTGCAACAATGGGAAGTCTTCTATCATTGGACCTTTTTCCTCTGACGAATCTGATATATGGATTGCATATAATTGACAACCTTTCTTGTAAAACTTTTTCAACTGTAAGGATGAAATTTGTCCTACTGAAACTTGATTGGGAATTCCTCTTACCAATCTTGGTGTTCCCTCTTCATCGATACATTCAAGTGCTTTTTCATAACAGTCCAACTTGGCTCTATGTCTTTACAACCAATCCATTCCAATTAAGGCATCATACGATCCTAATGGTAGTACATTTAAATCTGCATGTGTGTGGAGTCCATTCAATTCTATGGGGCACTCCACCACTACTTCACTAACTTTTCTCTTGGTCCCTGTGGCTAATTGAACTAGCCAAGACTTATTATGCTTCACTTTTCTAAGAGAACAACCTTCAACCACTATTGGAGAAACATAACTATGAGTAGATCCTGGATCAATCAAAACAGAAATAGATTGCTTAGCAATCTTACCTTCAACTTCCACCACTGATGATTGATGATCCGCTTGATGATTATCCAACGCTGCATAAATTCGAGGCGTTTCCCTTGCCATGTCCTCCACTGTAGCTGCTCCCTTTAAGTTGTACAACCTTCGAAGATTCTCCTTCCGATGTGGACAATCCTTTAGCATGTGGTTTTCTCCACATCCCCAACACTGAAGTGGCCCTTTTGATGTATTTTATGCTGCTATTGTTGGCTTGAATCCACTCCTTGCTTGCTTCCCCTGTGGAAAGTTTCTGGGCTGACTTTTGAATGGTGGTTTGAAGCCACTTTTCTTTTGATCAAACCTCCCTCTTGGATTTCCTTTCCATGCTGGGTTAACCTTTGATTTTCCTTTATTCTTCTCATAGCAATGCATTTCCATTCTAATGGCTTCATCAAGACTTGGTGGATTAACAAACTCAATTCTATCCTTGAAACTTTGGGGTAGACTTCCAAGGAAACATTGGATCTTTATCCTCTCATCTTTAATGTAATCCACATACCTTAATAATTCCAAAAAATTATGGACATGTTCTTCCATAGATTTTTGTCCCAACCTGAGTTCATTGAACTCTTTTCTCTTACTGTCATAATACCTAGTAGAAAAGGTATTTTCCCTTGAAGTACTTCTTAAATCTCTCCCAACCGATCTTCCTTTCACTTGCAAGAGGTTGTCCCACCAAATTGAAGCTCTGCCATTTAGATTGTAAATGGCAATTCTGGTTTTTTCATTTCCTGAGCAGTCCTAAATTCTGAAATATTTTTTCATTCCATGAAGCCATGTCTCTGCCTCTTGGCCAGTCTTGCCTTCTCCATCAAATGTGGGATGCCTTGCCTTCCTGAATTCTCCCTATGGGATTCCTTTGAACTTATTTCTTCCATCAAAACTCTTGGGCATATGCCTTGGACTTCTTTGAGAGCCTCTGGAGTCACATGATTTGCTAGAAGAAGATCTAGAGGAAGGCGTTCTATGCTTCTTGCTCACAGAACTCTTCCTTGGGCTTGGAGTCCTCTTCTTTGAACGACCTCTAGAGCGACTTTCTGCATCTCTTCCTTCTTCACCTACGTTGCTTGGGTTGGACCCAAGGTTTATTTTCTGCTGAATATCAATGAGGCTTTGCAAAATAGCAGCATTGAGCTGGTTTTGTTCTTCTTGTGCCTTCATCAACCTTTCATTGAAGCTCACCATTGTTTCAACCAAATTTTGAGGAGTTACTTGCTCCCTTCTCCCATTAGATTCAGTCTCAACATTCCCTTCTTGCACATTTTCTCCTAGCACATCTTCTTCATGCTCATAAGGATCTTGAGCATCATTTATGGTCACCATTTTTCCTATAGGCTGCCTCTGTTACACTATTAAATCTTATGAGCTGCAAGCACTGTGCATTATGAAATTTTTTGTTATACATCATAAGAAGGCATATAGAAATATACAACATCAATATTTAACATATTCTATAACAAACCTAAAATATATAAATTAATAATAATTAACAATAATTATCCAAGGGACATAACCCTTGTGAACAAACATCGAAGGTGCCTTTAGGATTGTATTTATACAGGCCCTCTCTTCCATTGTAATCATCTCATATCTTATCATTTTACATTTAATATATAATTCCTATATGGATTTCCCATCTCTGTTGTATTTACAGTGGATATTTTCTTAGAGCAAACTTTGTTCATTTCATTTGGTATCAGAGCCTTGTTTTTCTGATCCCAACATTTGGAAACTCTATTTTTCATACCTTGTCTAAATTGGCTACTGGCCACACTAATAAATTTTGGGGTTTCTGAACAGGTCTTTGACCATATTTAGATCGTTTCTGAAATAGGATTTTGGCCACATTCCACTCCAGCTACGCATTTCCACTCTGACTACCCACGCCATTCCACTCTGCCTCCACACCCCTTCTATAGCGTCCCTCATGAATCCTTCCATACGCTGCACACCATCCTCACAAAGCCTTCCACCCCCGCGACTCCATCCTTCACTGCTGCACCGCCTCTATAAACAAATTGCCTCTTCCCATGCCTTTCTGCTCACCATTTCCCTGTGTGCCCTCCTCTCGCTGCGCCTTCCCCTTCCGCATACACACACGACCCACACCCTGCTCCCTCCACACACTCCCTATCTCACCGCCATCCCACACTCACACTTCACGCTCTGCGCCCCTTGATTCTCCACTACGTGCAGCCCCGTGCCAGCACTCCCCACCTCCGCAGCCCACCATTCAGGCCTCCACAAACTTCTACGCACACCTGTCCAAGTTGGCGCCCCACCTCCAATACCTTTGTGCCATAAACACTTCAACTCCAGTCAACACCTTCGTAATCCTTCACGTGGCTTGTGCACAACATAATTGCATCGAATTCCAAATTTGGTCTATTCTATTGTTATATCGTAGTCATAAAAAACAAGCACAATCAAACATATCCATTGGCATATTTTGTTGATGTATATCTAACTTCGGAATGTATTTCACATATATGTATATTGTATTCCTATAGAGATGTTATTATTCCTCTATACGGAAGTGGTTGTATTCCTATAGAGATGTTATTATTCCTCTATACGGAAGTGTCGCATTTATATTGTAAGTGTCGTAACTTATACTTGATGGGTTATTAGACCACCTTGTTGGGGTCGGCCCTGTATAAGTCATGTGGGTCAAAGGGTTATTAGACCACCCTATTGGGGGTCGGCCATGTGGGTCAAAGGGTTATTAGACCACCCTAGTGGGGGTTGGCCCAGTCAGCATTATGTTAAGTGGTTAAGTTGAGGCCTACCTAGTTGAGTAAAGGTCAAGTCAAGTTAGTGTATAAATAGAGAGTGTGTCTCTCTCATTTTACACATTATATTCTCTCAATCACACTTGGGAGAGTGGAGCACTTGTGGAGGAGGAGGATATGTTGCTAGGAGAAGACTATCTCTTGTATTCTGGTTGTATCATTGCTTTATCTATCTCTGAGGAAGTTATTGGGGTTTTTCACCTTTATTGTTTTCCCCAAGTAAACTCCGTGTCTCTTGTGTGTTTGCATTATTGTGTCCATGATTGATATGCTGTAGATTTGCTGTACATGTTGTTCTCTTAGTTAAGATCCTAGATCAGATTGAAGTAAATTCTGAAAATTTAACATGGTATCAAAGCTAGCCTAAAAGAAGGCATGATATGGCATGTATGACACTTGTTGCACTTACGATGCTAGGGCTTGATATAGCAAAAACCAGTCATCGTAGCACTTTCACTATAAATCCATTTTGGCGATGTTTTCAAATCTGAAAATTTTATAGGTCGAATATTAGATCCCCATGTACCTTTTGTCCAAAGGAAAACCTATAATTCATTGTACTTTGTGATTTATGATCTGTACAATATAGGGTTTCTGCCTCTTCCAGATCTGAGTCAAAATCAAGTGACCTTGGGAAAAAGGTCATAACTTGGGATAGGAAGCTCCAAATGAAATTTCGTAAAAAGTGACAGGTAGTACACAGACTGTACTATCTCAAGAAAAATATTTCAGAGGCTGAAGTTGAACCAGTGACACGTGGAACACCTCACAAGTTCGCTCTCCTGTATTATCCCATAAACAGGTCACGTTGCGACACTTGGCATAACTCTCTCTCAAAGAATCCAATTGAGGTCAGACCTATTGGGATGGAAAGATAACAAGTCGGGCTATCTCATAAATTTTTTTCAGACCCTTTGGATCGAAAAGTTTGGAGTTACACCAGAAACAATCAGGTACATATTTCTGTCAAATCAGAATTATTTTTGAGCACCTTCATTCATGGCTTCCAGAATTTAGGGCTTCGGAGAAAGTTGGAATTTTTGTAATCGGAGGCCATGGCTGAATTCTACTCATCAAAATCGAAATTTAGAGACCAATATCAGAATTTTTGGTTCGGAAGAAGGCCGGGCTTGATCAGACCCTAGTTTGGGACTTTGATCAGAAAAGTGGAAAATTAGGGCTTCTGCAAAAATGGGAATTTTTGAAATCTGTGACCACGGTTGGAAGCTCCTCATAAAAATAGAAGCTTAGAGATTTGGATCAAATCTTTTGATTGGGCAGAAGAGTGGGATTCATCAAACCCTAGTTCGAGGTCATGTCCAGTGAATCCGAAAGTTTCAAAGGAAAAATTGAGGAGTGAAACTTTGCAGTTTTCAAATTCTGAATATACCAGCTTGATCAGCTTATCAAGGCGCATATTTCTATCCTTTCGGAAGTTTGAAATTCAAAGTTTGAATTTTTGGGGTTTCTCTGACAAACCCTATTACAACTCCAGATCCAGTTCCTGCAAATCAAGTGGATTGGGTTAATCCTAGAAGAGGATGGATTGGTCACCTGCATAAGTGAAGAAGTTCCTGTCTTAGAGGGAGATGAGGCTAAGGCCTTCCATAAGAAGATTACAAGCAATCTTGACAGGTATGGATTACATGTATGTTTCATGGTTAAGTTTATTATATGTTTATCATTACAGTACAATCTTGATTAATTACTAGACTTGTCGTATCACCTTAATAGAATATGTTCATTGATTAAGGTTTTGACAGTTATGAATGTACTAATGCATTGTGATGTTGTATGAGGTTAATGTTGTTCGCTAACATAAAAGGTACACCAAGAAAGACAAATCATGTTCTACTTCAAGAACATATGATCATGGTGACATGAAGACAAAGATTCATCCATTGTCATGGATCACATAGAAGATCTACTTACGAGGTATGTATAACTTGGTTCTACAATGGTTAACTTATGAGACATGCAGGTTACTAGGACAAGTCACTGAAGAGAACTAGTAGACATTATGCGGGTATGTTAGACATAACTTGCTAGCATGCTAATCCAGGTATGTTTTTCCTATATCAAGCTAGAATCCTACCTTATGTTAGGATCTTATACTATTTCGTTGTTGATAATTATTATTCATGAAGTCATAGGTTTGAATAGTCATGGTTGCATGCATATTATGTTTCTTACCATAATTGATGATATGACTAACCAGAAGAACAATGAAGGTATAGGTTTGAGTAATCACGGGTTTTATGCATATTATATCTCTTATCTTGATTGATGATTTAACTAACCAGAAGAGTTCTATGATCAAATAAGAATATGCATGAGTAAAAGAAGACTTCCCTGAAACCTTGAATACTAATGCTTATTATTTATGTTTGAAATACTCATGACTATACATGCTTAAGATTATTGTGTTTTGATAGTATTAAGATTATACTAATAAATGTGTGATTATGTATGAGTCCTCAAGGATAACACAATGATGATACTGACAAGCATGCATAGGGATCGAGAACAAATATAAGTTCAAGAATAGGTAATCCAGGAAGCAAAGATCAAGAGGGAGCACACTCCAGTAGTTTCTGCAATGATGCAGATATTTAGAGGGAGTTGACCACTTCTCACAATCCACATCAGAATGGAGTTGCAGAAAAAGAAGCAAAGACTGAGAGGGAGTCAACCCAACAATCAAACAAAGATAAGTATTTTTATTATCATTTCTTGCATATTTGTTTGTTTAAATAAAATTGTTCAATGATGTATATACTCATGTTCCTAGACTTAGGATATGTATTGTGCATATTAGAATGATTGCATTAATGAATAGTATACTACTAATATGCATGTGATGGGTAAGTGGCCTATGGCACTGTACAACATTCCAGTGCTACTTATCTAGAATGCAACGTCTTTGTTGACATGTTGGGAGTAGTGCAAACTCTTAACAATGTTCTGGTAGAGACTGAAAGGCATCTAGAAAGTTGTGGAACATGGATGAATGTTATATTGAAGCATTGGCTAAGATAATTGCATGACTGTATGACATATTTATTTATGTGTAAGAATTTGTCTGAAAATTATGAGATGTTTCTAATCATGCAATTTAAATTGTTTTGTAGGAAAGACCGTATACCTTCACCTACAAAAGAAGGACTACAACATTTGTTCAAGCAACAAAATTATCTATCGAAGATATTGAAGTTCCCAGGATATGGGAAGAATGCCATGATCTGTCGATCATGAAGAACGATGTTTGGGATGCGGTCCCAAGAGCTGAAGGGAATTCTGTTGTGACTTCCAAATGGAACTATCAGATAAAGCATGCTGCAGATGGCAGCATACAGAAATATAAAAGTGATGAAATAGAAGATACACCAGATGGATTTCAAGACAACTTTCTTGAATGGTGTAGTCATATATGTGTGCAGAACTTGGGGATGATGCACTATTTGTTTTTGGCATGGAGGTGTGGCAGAGTGCAGATGGAATCTTCCTTGGACAAGGGAAGTATGCAGTAGAGATCCTGAAGAGGTTCGGGATGATGGACTGCAAGGCTATGGCCACACCTATGGCATCGAACCTGAAGCTTCTTTGTGATGCTTCATCTGAGCCGGTTGATATCATTATGTATCGTTAGATGATTGGTTCCTTGATGTACTTGATGAACACGAGACCAGATATTTGCTTTGCGGTGAACACATTGAGCCAGTTCTTGACAGATCTGAGGAGTGTTCACCTGGTTGCTGTAAAGCATATTCTGAGGTACCTGAAGGGTACCGTTGATTATGGGCTCAAATATGATGCGAATCAAAAGTTTAACCTGTAGGGTTATGTTGATTCAGATTGGGTAGGCAGTGCTACAGATAGGAAGTGCACTTATGGGTGCTGCCTCAGTATGGGATCAGGTGTGATCTCTTGGTTTAGAAGGAAGCAGTCCTACGTAGCACTGAGTATAGCCAAAGCAGAGCATGTTGCGACGGATGAGAAGGTTGCAGATGTATTGACCAAACCATTGGCCAGAGTGGAGTTTGAGTACTTCTGAGAGAAGCTTGGTGCACTTCAGATCGAGGTTCCTTCCAAAGGGAAGTGATGAGACCGGAAGATGTAGATGCACATGAGCTTTTCTGACATGGTTGATGTGTTCTCCCTTGGTCGTGATGTAATTGCTGAGCCATTTTTCACATGGTGGTAGATGTGTTCTCCCATGGTGAAAAAGTAAGGGCTGGAGCCTTCCCTGAATGGTGGTAGATGTGTTCTCCCATGTCGGTGGTGTAAGTGTTGGATGATGTGCATCTGGGCTGTGCTTCGTGGACGATGAGATGATCTGAAGAGGATGATGCTATGATGATCAGGAGGATCATGGATGATGAGCATCAGGACGATGCTCCAGTTACTACTCTGTATATGTATATGCATCATGTTGGATGCTTGTTATGATCAGTTGGATCATTTATGTATGTATGCATCATGTTGGATGCTGGATATGATCGGTTGGATAATTTGTATGTATTTGTATATGCATCATGTTGGATGCTTGGACCATGTATCTGTATATGTATCAGGTGGATACATTGTATGATCAGGTAGATCATGTATGCTGATATGTATCATGTATTTGTATTTGTATCAGGTGGATACACTGTATGATCATATGGATCATGTATGATGATATGTATCAGGTAGATACTTGGTATGGATCAGGTGGATGCATTGTATGATCAGGTTGATCATGATGATGAGCTTCAGGATGTTGCTCCAGATGATATGTACCAGGATGGTACAGTGATGATGATCAATATGATCATGGGCATTAGGATGATGCCTTGTGCGATGATGATCCGTTGGATCATGAGTATCAGATTGATACTTGGAGGTCAGAGATGATATGTGGCAGGTTGTGCAAATAACATGTAATCAGTCCTGGGAGATCTTTTCGGTCGTACTGTGACACATAAATGTTCCTGGGGTACTCTTTCCGGTATTGCTATGTAGTATGTAATCAGTCCTCAGATATCCGATAGGTTGAGCTGTGTGCTCGTAATCATTCCTGGGATGAGGTATTACTACGGAGACATGTAATCAGTCCTGGAGATCCGAGAGGTTGAGCTGTGTGCTCGTAATTAGTCCTGGGATGCTCTTTAGAGATCTTGCTAGTCGTGCTGTGGCACATAAATGTTCCTGGGATGCTCTTTAAAGGTTTTGTCTATCCACATGTAATTGGTCCTGGAGATCCGAGAGGTTGAGCTGTATGCTCGTAATAAGTCCTGGGATACTCTTTAGAGATCTTGCCGGTCGTGTTGCGGCACATAAATGTTCCTGGGATGCTCTTTAAAGGTATTGTGGATGAGATGCATGTAATCAGTCCCGGGAGATCTTGCCGGTCGTGCTTAGGCACATAAATGTTACTGGGATACTCTTTCCGGTATTGCATCCGCACATAAAATTAGTCTTGAGAGGCCACCCCTATTAGACCGTTCACACATATGATGAAGACCTGTAGGTGGTGGGCCTACATCCAGTATGAAAAAGGACTGGCTCTGTAGAACTTCCTATGACGAGTAGATTCATAGATTGATTGAGATAGTAGCAGCAGTGACGATTATGATGACTCGACGATGATTATCCAGTGACGATGATCCAGAGAAGATGACTTGTGCTAGAAGACCTGTGTCGAGAAATACCTTCCTAGTTAAGAGGGAGTGTTGATCTATATGTAACTTCGGAATGTATTTCACATATATGTATATTGTATTCCTATAGATATGTTATTATTCCTCTATACGGAAGTGTCGTCATTTATATTGTAAGTGTCGTAACTTATACTTAATGGGTTATTAGACCACCTTGTTGGGGTCGGCCCTGTATAAGTCATGTGGGTCAAAGGGTTATTAGACCACCCTATTGGGGGTCGGCCATGTGGGTCAAAGGGTTATTAGACCACCCTAGTGGGGGTCGGCCCAGTCATCATTATGTTAAGTGGTTAAGTTGAGGCCAACCTAGTTGAGTAAAGGTCAAGTCAAGTTAGTGTATAAATAGAGAGTGTGTCTCTCTCATTTTACACATTCTATTCTCTCACTCACACTTGGGAGAGTGGCGCACTTGTGGAGGAGGAGGCTCTTCTGCTAGGAGAAGACTATTTCTTGTATTCTGGTTGTATCATTGCTCTATCTATCTCTGAGGAAGTTATTGGGGTTTTTCACCTTTATGGTTTTCTCCAAGTAAACTCTGTGTCTCTTGTGTGCTTGCATTATTGTGTCCATGATTGATATGTTGTAGATTTGCTGTACATGTTGTTCTCTCAGTTAAGATCCTAGATTAGATTGAAGTAAATTCTGAAAATTCAACATATTTTAGATCTCTTACATCGCTGCCGCTGTGCTCAAGAATTTCGTCTGCAGTCATCACATTGCCGCCAATCTAAAGGGAGCCATCATACTACTCCGAATTGTGCTGCATCAACCCACGTCGTCGACCCAACTACCATGGTAAATAACTGCCAATCATAATCATGGGAACAAAATTGTGAAAATAAACCAATAGCCAATCGAAATCATTGAGAATCGCGCCGATACAATTATTCTGTGAAGACAAATAATAGGGCCGTGTTATCCACGAGCGTTAGTATAAGCAAAGAGATAAATCGACATAATTAATCCATTCCCTTATAACGTAAAGGGAAAAGTATTTTTTATGGTAATACGTGGAAGGTGGACAAGCCTATTAAGTGGAAGGTAAAAGGATACCCAAAGGTTGAATATATATATATATATATATATTAAAAAGTTGACTTAGAGAAAGAGGAATTTAGGTCGTTAAAAAGAAAAAGAAAATTACTTAAAAGAAATTAAAAAAAAAAGGAGTTATAACTTTAAAAGAAAAGTTTAGTTTATAAGAAGAGATATTTTTTAAAAGGTTTTCCTTTTTAGAAGGAAAAAAGTATTCAAAGGGTTTTGAATTTTTTTTTTTTAAAATTATAAAAATATTATTAAAAAAAAAGGTTTAAAAAAGGCATTGAAGCTTATTATTTATTAGTGAAATTTGGTTAAAAACAAAATGGAATCTACATAATGTGGATCTATACTATGTGAGGTAGTAAAGGAACATAATTCTTATTTAAAAAAGAAGAATAAGGATTTTCTCGCTCAAATTACCGAATTAAAAAAAGAGAATTATCGCAATAAAAGACTACTAAGAGAAAATGAAGAATTTAAGAAGGAAGCTAACAAAACCTTACTAGAAAAGGATGAAGAGATCTATCGTCTAAAAGATCATAATCATAAATTACTTCTTCAAATCAAGAAAGTGAAGTATAAATCACAACGCAATCAAAATTTAGAAGAAGAGAATCAAGATCTTCAAAAAGAATTATCGAGCAAAGACGAAAAAAGCTCTTCCTTAAAAAGGGTTAATCAAGAATTGCTAGAGAAAATAAAAATATTAAAATAAAGAGAGCACAAAAGTCAAGACAATCAAAATGAAGTTGACAAGTGAAAGGAAGAACTCTTATGCTCAAAAAGACATTATAGAGACTTACTTATACAAGTTCGAAAGCTAAAGCATGATAAGAAATCTTTACACGAAGAGTTAGATCACAAAGAATTCTTAATCAACAAAATGAGGACTCTTCCAATAGAGAAGTCATCAGACGCTCAAAATCAAACACCAAAAGAACTAGCCAATACAGAGTCAATCAACGCTCAAATTCAGAAGAATGTGTATAGTGACAAATCACTAACATCAGAAGAAGATGGTTCCGAAAAACAATCACAAAATATCTTACCGTCACCCAAATCACATGAGTCGTTATGACCAACAACAACGTCAAGAGAAAAATAAACAATACTCTATTCACAGACAACCCGACTACAACATTGAGAAAGAACACAGACAAAATCGACAACCTGCATGGAAGCCTAAAATGAGAAGTTCTGTCCGAATAGTCAATTATCAAATAGATCCAATGAAGATAGATTTTGGGTGGATCACTTCCCAAAAGATGCAACACATAAGTTCAGGAATTAGAAATTTATATCGTCTTGTTTCGTCAAGTGTCGTAGTTACAAGCACAAAAGATCTTGAGAAGACCTTACGAACAAGAATAAGAGTTAAAGAGAAGTCTTTTCCAAATTATGCTTTGAGGACAAAGCATTCTTAAGTGGAAGGCAATCTAACAAACCTAAAATATATAAATTAATAATAATTAACAATAATTATCCAAGGGACATAACGCTTGTGAATAATCATCAAAGGTGCCTTTAGGATTGTATTTATACGGGCCCTCTCTTGCATTGTAATCATCTCATATCTTATCATTTTACATTTAATATATAATTCCTATATGGATTTCTCATCTCTGTCGTATTTACAGTGGATATTTTCTTAGAGTGAACTTTGTTCGTCTCATATTTAAACTCATGGAATAATTCACATAGCTGTTATGCATTCATTTCTTTTGCCCATTCATGAAATCATGGAAATTGCCCATATTGTTAACAATTTGTCAAAATAGTCACTGGCACTTTTCTGCTCTAAATATCTATGGTGTATGATAGCTCCATTCAAATTCTGACTATGCAACATTGTTCCCTGCTGTATAAGCTTTCCAATGCCTATCCACGTGCTCCATTCCGACATCGGGTGTGGAAACTATATTACTTCAAAAATGAGAACTTTTGCCAAAATTCTGCACTTTTTACACAGTTGCAAAATATCCCGAATTGCCAACTTCAGCCACATGTGGAGGAAAATTTATGAAGAATCACGAAAATTTTTCTATCGGGTGAAGTTAGTCCATACAACAAGGAACACTCATCAACTCATGGATCTCTGTTCCGATGCACCATCCATTTTCTATTAAATTCTGGGTTTGTCTACTTTTAACTTTTCACATTTTTCCAAAATTTCAAATTTTGGGCCAAAAATGGTTATTTCCCAAACGGTGCATTTATGGAAAATCTTTGTCTAATGGAATATGTCTGGTTTCATGAGAATATGAAATGCTGAGTTCAGTAATTTTCTTGAATCCTTCATCTAAGGTCACTTTCATCCACTGCAAGCTTTTCAAAATCCCCAAAAAGTGGCCCGGAATAGTGCTTTTTGGCCTTCTTGCACACTCCGACTCGACATCCTTTGGATTTTGGCTCCAAAATTCCATACTTAACACAGTTCCTGCTCCATGACTGCTCCATATCAGTTTCAGCTCAATCCGAACTTCTGTCAAGCATCAGGACATTGATTTATAAAAGCCATTAATTCCAATTTTATGCCAAACTGGAGCATACTGAGCTTGGGATCTTCACTAGACCTTACATGCCCTTCGTTAATGGCCTTAGAATGCCACTGAACTCATCAAATTTTGATTCCGCATGCTCCTGTAATCCAAAAATCAATTTTCGGGTTCTATTCTCACTTTTTTTTGTTTGCCTCTGCAATCCACAACCCGCAACCCGCAACCTGAAATCCAAAATTGCAGGTTCGGAATTGCGGAAATCAAAAACACAATTTTTAAAAATCTTGCGTTCCCGCAACCCGCAACCTGCAACCCGCAACCCTAAACCCGAAATCCAAAATTGCGGGTTTGGAATTGCGGAAATCCAAAACCCAATTTTTAAAAATCTTGCGTTCCCGCAACCCGCAACCCGAAACCCGAAATTGCGGGTTCGGGATTGCGGAAATTCAAAACGCGTTGCAAATTTTTGTGTTTCTGCAACTTGCAACTTGAAATTGCGGAAACACCTCCATTCCGCAATGCGGGTTCGGAATTGCGGAAATCCAAAACACAAGTTTGAAAACTTAACGTTTCCGCAACCCGAAATCTGAAATCCGCAACTGTGGAACACTTCCGTCCCTGCAACTTGCGGGGTTCATAACTCCTTCGTCCCTTAGCCAAATGAGATGAGTCTGGTAGCATTGGAAATCTCTTTCAGAGCTCTATGCAATTGTGTGGTCCTCTTCCACATCTGAGAAATATGATCCTACCATTTTTCCAATAAAAAATGCCTCCCCAACTTCACCAATACCATGTTCAAACATTCTGTTACCTTCCTGTAACTCACAGTTTGGCCCAAGCAACCCCAGTGCTGCAACATGGGATTTGATACCACTTTGTCACGTCCCCTTCCATCAATTCCAACCACAGAGGGAACATGATTGACATACCAGGCTTATTGGCAATCTCAGACCCATACATTACTAATAAATTCATAATAAATAAAAGCTTATGTGTGCAAATATATACTCAATATAAACACAACGGAATTAAATCATATTTGCACACACACAATTGTAATGCATCAACATATCTATCACAAGTAGAGGATGATTCAATCATGTATGGAATCAATCCCATTCCATTGCTATGCACATATCTCATATCAACCATATTAAGATAATAATTTTGATCCATTAACATGAATAATTATCGTCCAGAATTAACACATTTCAATACACAGAACGCATATAATTTAAACATAGAGAACACTTATCTTGGAGATGAAGTTGTACAAACAACTGGCTATGTGAGAGCAACGTTCCACCCAACCATAGATCTCTATCCAACCTATATTCTTTCAGCTGAGAGATCACCCCCGAGTTAGGTTATGCATCCACTAAGGAGGAACTAGATGGGCTCACTCACAGCCATGGTTTCACTCAACAGCTATGCTAAGCCAACACATAGTTGGGTTTATCAAGCATACAAAAGACCAAAGAGGAGGATGCTAAGCCAGTGAGCTCAACCACAGAGCTACAGGAATCTCAACTAAACTCAACAGTCATGGCACCCACAATACCTACCACACCCAACACAAGGAAGGTCCCCTTCTCTGCTGCACAGTCCCTCAGGCATCCCTTCCCTCTAGTGCTATTCGGGGTGGGAATAGAAAGGTCCAGTTGCTAATTCCTTGATATTCTAGCCTTCACTGGGTTTATCAAGCAAACCCAACTTCTGCTCAGTCATTCACACTTGGATTTCTCACTACTCTGTCACCAAAATACTCAATCCCGTCACTGGACTTCTGGGCTATGAAAACTGGGTTTTTCTATGGATTTTGGGGTATCTAATACTCTCAAATTCATGCCAAGGTTCATATCTATGGATTCCCCATTGGATTTTACAGTCAATACCAAATTCTGGGTGTTTATGGCTCTTCAAAACGTGGTTTCTTGCAAAGTTGCGATTTCTGGTTTTTTTCACTGCTGGGAATTCATAATGGATGAAAAATGATGCTGGATGTTCAACTATGGAATGGGAATGAGGAAGGACCAATTCCCATGAGGTAGGGTGACTTGTGGTACAAGAAAACAGAGCCCATACTCTGCCATACGAATTCCTGGGCTGCCCATGCTCCATTGAAGCCTTGGACTGAATTCTTCAACAACTTCCTTACAACTGAAATAAATGTCAACAAGGAAAGTCAAATGGGTTCTCAAGATCACATTTGGCAGCATATGGTTCAATCCCACAACCCCCTCACCACTCCCTAGTGCAATACACATGGCCGCTTCTCATTCGTTTCTTCCATAGCCAGTTTTGGTATTTTATTGCAATATTAAATATTTACATCATTTTACAATATTCCATGGCTTAATAGCACATGGGTAACAAAATGTCAAATGCTTGCCCATTCTAAATAAAATACGAACATACACTAGTGGGGCCTTGGCCTTGAGCTTCACGCTAGGGAAACATACATTGCATGTATACAATATTTACATTAAAAGCCAATATTTCATAAGGGTCAAAATTGGGGTATTACAGTTTTATATTGATTAGCCCTTCCTGATGATCCAGAGGAGGATTCCCTAGAATAGATTCCTCCGATATCCTTATTCACCTTCCATTGCCAGGAATCCACGTCAACTTTGATTGGAAGTGGTCTAAATCCCTGAGGCATAGCGAGAAGATTGGAGAACCTCTTGGAACTTTTGGCGGTTGGTCTAGGCATCTTAATCGATGCCCATAGAAGTATTTTTTCCAGAGAACTTACTTGCTCCAGGAGGCTTTGCCAGATACTAGATTCCACAGAAGCTTGGAACCCATGGCTAGGTTTTGGGTAGCCACATCTCCGATGTGCAGACCACCTTCCAGAATCAGTTTTTTGACCTTCTCCCAACTAACAAGATGAAGTTTCCTCTCATTCTATCTCCGGCCTTCCCACAGGAACCTTCTCAACAGGCCGTCGATCTTGAGGGTGATGGTTTTTGGAGCGAGGAGAATTGAAATCTGGTAAATAGGGAGACTTGTCAGAACCGACTTCAGCAGGACTACTTTCCCTGCAAGGTTCAACCAATTAGCTACCCAAGATTGGATGCAGAGTTTCAATTTATCCAGGAGGGCCAGCCAATGGGCCACTCTTGGGATTGCTTTGAATATCGGAATTCCCATATATTTGAAAGAATCCCAGGTAGTGCTGCCATCCATCTCTAAAACTCTGGTGATTTTGAGCATCTCTCTTGGTGAGCAGTTCCAACCGTAGATCTTACTTTTTGGAAGTTGAGTTTGCTGCCTGAAATCTCTTTATACATGTCAAGTTCCTGCTTAAAATTCCTTGCTGTGATAACACTGGCTCCTTCCAACAGCAAGGTATCGTTTGCAAACTGCGCATGGTTGATGTCATTGACGTTTGAAACCATTCTGAGGCCCAATAGAGAGTTGATCTGTTGGTAGTGGTTCAGCTGGAAACTAAGGATTGAGGCTTGGATTGCATAGAGGAGAGGTGACAGAGGGAAACCTTGTCTCAGTCCCCTTGAGGCTTGGAAAAAATCTCTTGAGCGACCATTCACCAACGGGGCAATCTAAGGAGAGTAGATACAGGCTTTCACCCAGCTTGTGAACTCTTTGGCAAACCCGAACTTCTCCATGACATTGAAAAGGAAATCATGTCTAACTCTATCAAACACATTAGCAATATTGAGCTTAATAATCATACCATTTTCTTTACTTTGGTAGCTCGAGTGGATGGCTTCCTGAACCAGCACGATGTTGTCCAGGATTTGACGCCCTTTGATGAAGCCTCCTTGGTTTTCCGGGATAATGTCTGGCAGAATTTTCTTTAACCTGTTGGTGATAATTTTAGATACAAGCTTGTAGCCTGTATTGCAAAGAGAGATTGGGTAGAATCTGCTGAAATTGTTGGCCCCTTTCTCTTTTGGAATTAGGGCTAAAAAAGCCAAGTTGGTGCTTCCCCCGATCTTGGAGCAGAATTGGGACTTCTTGACCATTCTCAATAGATCTTCCTTGATGATATGCCAACATGCCTTATAAAAATGAGATGTGAAGCCATCTGGTCCAGGGGCCTTATCAGCTTCCATGTGGTCCAGGGCTTGTTTGAGCTCTTGCATGTTAATCGGGGCTAACAACTGGAAGTTATCCTCAATTTTTACAAGTTGAGGAACTAGGGACAGTGGATAGGAGTTTGGATCAATTGGAGCCTTAACACGAGCCGTGTACAGGTCTTTATAAAAGGAGTGGGCAGATTTCTTAATGCCTTCAAAGAATTTTATCTCTTGATCCTGAAACTGAATTTCATCGACCGTTTTAAAGTGCTTACGGGCTTCCACTTGCTTATGGAAATAACTCATGTTCTTGTCACCTGCTTGGAGCCAGAGGCTTCTAGACTTCCTCCTCCAGTATTCTTCCTCTTCTCTGTAGGCATGGTGAAGAGATTTTTGGAGATCGACTTCTTGGTCAAGCAACTCCTGGGTTGAATCGACATCTTCCATAGTCGACTGGTGTAGCTCGAGGGCTTCTTATGTATCTTTTCTTTTGGAGTCTGGAGATCTGATTGATTTTTCCCAGCCTTTTAATGCTCTTTTAAGGCCTCTTAACTTTTCTTCCCACACAAAGAAAGGAGGTCCATAAACCTGCTTGTTCCAGGTAGCAGAGGCAACCTCCTTGAACCCTTCTTGGTTAATCCATATCGGGCTGAAACGAAATGGGATAGGACCAAGATTTCTTTCAAGGGAAAGATCCAGGAGAATTGGCTTATGATCCGAGATATAATTAGGAAGTATTTTGGAAGTGGCCAGTAAACCAAAAGTCAGGAAGGTGGATTGGACGAGAAACCTATCCAGACGGGCTGCAATATGACCTAGACCCAACCTTTTATTTGTCCAGGTGAACTTTCCACGTGTGGGCTTGATGTCTTCTAAATCCCATTCCAGAATAAGATCCTCAACCCATTCTCTTGCAGGGTCTCTGATTGGAGAGCCTCCTTTTTTCTCCTCTAACGATAGAGTGAGATTGAGATCTCCTACAATGATGACATTTTTGGGATGGTGCATGCTAAGGAAGGCCTTTAGGGAGTCCCAACAAATTCTTTTCTCGGATAGAAAGACCATAACATATAAATTGAAAAGACTTACCCGGTGACCAGAGTCTTTATGAAGGAATTTGGTGAAAATCCGGTGGGTGGTGCTTTCTTCATCAATCGGGTCAAATTTTGTGGTGTCCCAGAAGGTGCCTATTCCTCCTGAGGCTCCTCTTGCGCTTACTACTTTTCCTTGCCCCTTTTTCCAAAATGTTTTGCTTGCACGGAGGAGATCGGAGTCCTCCAATTTCGTCTCCTGGATTAGAAGGATCTTAGGCATTGAAATTCAGATTAGATCTTTCAGGGCTTCTTCTTTTAACTTGATTCCTAGCCCTCTACAGTTCCAGGAGACGTATTTCATTACTTACAGAGAAAGGAGGGGGTGGCTCCCTTTGGAGCCTTGCCTTGCTTCCTTGTTGTTCAGGTATTCATCATTCCCTTTAGAGTTTTTTGGGACCCTTGCAGTACATCCAGGTAGGTCTTTTATTATCTTTTTTTTTAGACTTCCTTCCCCTGGAGGGTTTTTCCGGGGTGGCTTGTGAGTTGCTTGATTCTGTTTCTCCACCATCTGATTCCCCTTCGGAATCTGAGCCAAGGCTGATGTGATCCTCATCCATTTACCTCTCCTTTGGGGTTGCTTCTGGGGCTTCAAGGTCCTTCTCCAATGGGGAAGCTTCAGGGGCTACAGGATCGGGAGTTGGGCCACCTTTTCCAATGTCTTTTGGCTCCTTCTCCTGAACTTACGTGGACTCAGGTCTCTTGTCTGAGGTTGAGGCTTCTTTTTGCGCTTCCTTGGCTTCAGGAATGGGTTGGGGTTTTTCAGCAGGGCCTGGGGTTTTCTTCTCTTTCGGTTTTGGGGAAGCTTTACCTTTTTTAACCTTTTTCCAGCCTTCTCCATCCTCTTTGTCCGTTGGTTGTGCCTTTGGAAAGTTCCGTTGGAAATGGCCATGCTCATGGCATTTTCTGCACTTGAACGACAGTTGTTCGTAATCGAGATTTTGGTAGTGATGCCATGCACCCACTGTAAGCTTGACAGCTTCAGGAAGCCCGGCTTCAAGATCCACTTCCAGGCAGATCCTTGTGCAGGTGTATTGGGATTTGTTGTCCACTTTGTCTATGAACCGACCAAGGCCGTTTTCGATCTTCTGCAAGGATTGAATGTTCCAGCAATGAACATGAAGGTTGGGCAACCGGACCCAGACCGAAACTTCTTTAGGGACATCGATGGAGGGGTCAAATTTAGGCGTCCATCTATTGAGGTACATGCCCTGATTTCCCATGAAATAAGGGCCGCTTCTGAAGTTAAGATCACGACCTTCTTTCGTGATAAAATCGAAGATGAAGAAGCCTCTTCCAACTGCATAACAAGTCACGCTATTCTGGAGCCGAGGTCTCCAATTCCTTTGGATCCAGTTGTCAGTGGTTCTTACAGAGGGCCAAAGCCCCATAAATTTCCCAACCAGGCCAAAGCGATCTTGATGGGATGTTCCTTTGGTAAGGTTATTTCCGGGATAGTTTCCAGCTTCTTAATGAATTTTGGGACTGCAGGGTTTGCTGGCTTCTTATCTTACAGATTGATGAGCCTTCAAAATGCATCTGCTGCTGAAACTGATGGGGGGGGAGTCGGCTCCCCGCTCCCTAGCACGCCCATGGACGGCTAGCTCTCTTGCTACACTCTCTGCCTTCTCACGCCGAACCTTAGCGGCTCGCTCTAATCAGCGTTCTTTAATTAAATCGTTAATCCTATGCAAAAAATCAGTTAATCCTATGCATTAAGCCTATTTTTTCTTCACCTTCAGATGAGTAGAAACGTTTGTTGCAACAACAAAAAAATTAGAGTTTTTATAGACTGATACAAATGAAAGGGAGATTCTTTAAAGCATTTCCAATTTACAACTCATGATAATCTTACGTTTGAGGGATATGATCTATGATATTCACTCTTCAAGGATAGACACATTGTCGCTCTCCACAAATTGTATAAAATGGGTGGAGGGTGCAACACTAGGACTTCCTGGGAGGTCACCCATCCCAGTACTACTCTATCCCAAGCGTGCTTAACTACGGAGTTCTGATGGGATTCGGTGCATGAACGCTGGTATGATCGCACCCTTAAATCCCTCTATTGTTACACAATTACAATTTTTCCTTTTAGGGATTTTAGATTTGATGAGTTTGTGATTATATATACAAAGCATAGAGTGAGATGGAGCCACATTTTGGGTCAAATCCGTAACCATGTCATACTTGTCAATTTTTTTTCAATAAAAAAACTCATGTGTCATTTTCAGTGCGTCCATGTAACATGAATGCCCCAGTGCGTTTGTACAACTAGTGCACCAACATTAATATGCGTGACATAATATTCATTTTTTAAAAGTGAAAAAAATCGTTTCTTAGTTTTCGATGTCACAGTTTCGTAGTAACATACTGGTGCATTACGAATATCGCACCGCTAATGCTAGGAACACATCATTTGTTTTTCATAAAACATTAAATAATTTTCAGCCATTCATGGTGCGCCTTTGTTGATATAACTCCTTGGCATGTGTATTTACATAAACGCACCAAGGAGTTTTATGTGAATAAGTGCATCGATATCTACTTGTTTTCTATTTTGAAATTATGTAATTTATTTTTGTAATATATTGATAGCTTATGTATTTAATGGTCTAGATTGTTTGTTTATATAAAATGCATGGTATGAGTTCAATGAACAACAATTTTATTCAACATAATGGGAGCACATCTAGAATTACGAAGAAGGAATGTCCTTTATAATTGTTGTATTCAAATTAATTTGTTTGAATTATTTGTAAATTTAACTAATATGTATCGGATCATGCATGACATGCAGGGCCAAAAAATGAGGAAGCTCGATAAGATTCTTACCAATCTAAGTCTATAAGAGCATAAAACGTTGATGGAAAAGTTGTAGAGGGATGAATCAGGTGAATAAAAAACAAGTCAGTATGAATTATTTCTTCAAATTTGAGTAATACTATACTTAAGAATATTCACTAATATGTTTCAAATAATTTAATTCACATATGTTGAATGTTATGTAGGGATTGACAACAACATAAGTGAATGTCATCAAAAGAATAAAAAAATGATGGAAGATACAAATAATGATGAATTGGTCCTTAGCTCATCTGGAGTGGTGCTGTAAGTTAACATAAAGGGGAAAGAATTCTATAATACAATGGGGGATATAGTGGAAAGAATGTATATATGTACTTTTCACTTACATTACAAAAATCAATCAAATGTTTCAAAGAATCAAGTCATATGTAAACTACAAGAGGCGTTTTTAGAGCAATGGTCAATGGTCAATGAGCCCTGTCAGACTTGCAATAGCAAAAACATACATCAACAAAAAGGAATCATTTAAAAAGTAATATTCCTAAACATGTTTATGTATAATATGTATTTATAACTACTACAAATCATCTTTTCGTTTAATAATTTTAATTCTGATATATTTATTTTTCATATCAATAGAAAAATAATTTAATGTTATTTTACATTTCCAAGAATATTATGAAAATCCCAAAGGATAAACAAGATGATATGAAAAATGTACTAGTAGGGATGTCCAAAAAAGTGTATAAGGAAATGGACATAATAGCATCGCAGGAGGAACCATCTCAACAAGAATGCGGTTCAAATGTATGAAATCATTGATTTTTTGGATTATGTACATCTCATTAATTAATTAAACATTAAATATTACTTTTCAATTGTTTTGTTGTATAAAAGAAAACAAAATGGAACCCATTCAACACATAAGACACGATGACAAGGAAAAAATGGGTTGATAGCAAAGATTGTGATTATTTGTGATTTCCTTATATCAAATTAATATTTCATAGTGGTTGTGATCTTTATATGTCATTATTTTTGTTTTCATTGACCATCCTTGGATGTCTTGAAACAAGTGTTAATATACAAAGATGAGCCATTAGAAGAATTGATTGACATTGGGTTAAGTAAAGGTTGTGAGTATATATTGGTGTATCAAAAATTAATTGTGGATTTTGTATCTATGTTGTTTTACTTCTCTCATTTTATAAATAATAGAACAACAAAAAATAATAAATGTTAAATCAATAATTTGTTAAGGGGTATAAAACATGTAGGAAACAAAGTATGGAGTGTTGCCAACATAACAATTGTTGATAGATGGCATGAGGCATGGTTTTGAAAGAATGCGTGACACTCAGGACGCAATCATTGCTCTGGTACGTCGAATTTCAATTTACATTCATGTATATTATCTATTTTAATTTTCATTATTCCCAACAATGTAGTTACACTCATTGCACTCTATTTTTATGTTTGCATATGGAAGTTAAAGAAGAGGAAAACAATCAACAAAGCATTCGACCAAATAACCCAATTAATGCAACTGGCTCGAGCACTGATAATAGTTACAGTGAAGAACGATGATCCACGCTAATTTTTTATGTTAATGCAAGCTGTTGTATATTAATCTTGAAATAATTGTCTGTGACAATCAGACATTTTGTATAATGTACTGGACATAGTGTCTGAATTGAAAGACAACGGGTAACCAATAAGTGTTACAATTACATGCATGTTGACATGCTGATTATTGTTGTCTCTATGTTGTCCTATTTTATATGCCAAAGGCCCTCTTATCAATATATAATAAAATAAACTTTGCTATTTTATTGCATTCTCCAATGTTATTGTCAAATGTTACATGTGAAATGGTACATTATATTGGTAATTAAATGTATGGATGCTTAAATATTACAATATATGCTAGAATCTATAATATAAGAAATTAATCCAAGCAAACACAATAATTAAAATTGAAATGAATAGTACTATAAAAAATATTTCAATTTCTATTGAATAATGGAGTACAAAATATAATAATATAGATATTTCACTACAATGTCAGGAGTCACTGTTGAAATAATCATATACGGTGTTTTTGGTACTTTCTGTCGCCTCGGTACGCTTACTCGAATTATACGCATCGGAGCATTTAAATAATATATATGCCCTAGTACCCCAATGCAAATTAAATGCATCATTAAATTCAAAAAATAAAAATGTCCACATCTCAGTTGCATATATCGGTGCATTTTTAATTGTTAATAGCACCCGTGAGTTTTAATTTTTAATCCGCAACAGTATATTTGAAGCACGTAAGCATATGTGCTTTGTGTTGTATATTACATCTAGGTGTTTTAATTGTTGTTTTTGTAAGCTGCATAAATAAATTATATTAAAGTACAATTTTTTTTACAGGCACACGATAGTCATGAGGTCTGAGAGCCTTTTGTGGCTTCTCACATAACCAAAAAAACAGACTGAGACCCTGGGCTGCCTACCCATTCAAAAGATAATAGACCTGTCTCACGTAGGAGTACTGTTTATCCATGAAAATAGAAAAAGAATGCCGGAAAACTAGGATGATCCTGTTTCAAAATTGAAAGCTGGAATCGGTTCCAAGCTTGATCAAAGACCCAATGACAAAAATAGTCAACATACCCTCAAAAAACAAAATTACATTTTTCATTGTCTGTGGAGGAAATAGTGACATATGTCAAAAAGAAAATAGACAACAAGATTACTTGGAATTGCAGGTGGTGTCTGCATCACCTAGTTTCTCCTCAAGGATAGGACAAAGATACTCCTCGGAGCTTGAAGATCAACCACTGCCTTAACAAGAAATGACTCAGTTTTCCGAAAGGAGATTGTGTTCCGAGGACCTGTTCACTCCACACGTTTACGCTTGTGCCCGTTTGTGGACACAACATTGGTGATGTCTTCGGGCCACTTCTTCTCTTTGTTGGGCTGAGTACCATTGTGCTCCAATTGTTTGGATACCTGGGACGTGGTTGGAGAAGAAGAAGAGTGCCTATCCAGAACAAGGGGTGGAGAAGGAGGGGGATTATTCCCCTGAAGAAGCTCTTGAGAGTGCAAAAGAATGCGAGCCAAAAAATTCTTTATTGTCCAATAGTGCCTGCGCCTAGCTCGAGTTCTCTGGTTAACCAACTGCTGAAGGGCCATTTCTTCCTCCCAATCTTCTAGCACAATCCTCATGTGCCATGGAATTGAATTGTCATAACCAATTTCATTGGACTCTCCTTGACCATGAATACCTTGGTTTCCTTGGCCCCTTCCACCTCACCAAGGGGTAGCACGAAGTCTCCAAGACATCCTACTCGACTGATTAAAAAACCCAGAGTCTCCACTGGTCGCATATTGAATCCCGTGAGGAGCAGCGTGCGAATCAGATGTAATAAAAACCCAGAGAAGCGTATTGCTTGAGCTGGTGAGCCAGGACCATGCATATTGTAGTCATCCCTCCAAACATAGAAGAAGAAAAAACTCCACAAGATGCCAACCGTTCAGCACTCTGAATTGGAAATGTTTCCATTCCGGATGCGTTAACTCGGTAGGAAATTAATTCACATGGAGTGGAAATGAAGTCTATGGTATAGAGGCCAGCTCGATCCAGAGCTTGAATGACCATCATCATAAAGGTTCCTTGCATCAAGAACGATGCCAATTTAATGAGCAAGGAAGGAATGAAGAGGGGACTCCACGTCGTAGGAGTTGGAGGCCTCTATGGCTGTCTCGAGTCATGCTCTGCCAAGACATGCATGCCACACGCATCCGATCCTTGAAGATCTTAATCAACCAGAGTGAAGCAATCAGTTTTGAGTTGAGTATCAGATAGCATGGCTGAATCCATGTCTTGAAGAGGGACATTAATTGAAACTCCTTCATTAGCTAGGCGATCCACCACCGCATTGGCCTTCCTTCGGACATGCTGGAAGGTAATGGCTCCCAATGCAGATATGAAATCAACCATTCGTGAGAGTCTGTAATTGAGTATCCAACTTGGAGAAATTTTGTTGATCTGGGATCCACACTGAATTTTCTTGGCGAGGGAAATGATTATTTGAGAGTCTCCTTCTACCACCAGAGGAAGAAGGGGCCAAACTGAGGCAATTTGGAGACAATTGAGAAGTGATGATAATTCCACCACATTATTACTATCATGGCCAAGGTTTCCAAAGAAGAGGTGGATGATATTCCCTGAGCTGTCCCTGAAAACCCCACCAAATCCAGCCGGTCCTGGATTTCCTTTAGAGGCACCGTCAAAGTTGAGTTTGAAGAAACCAGATGGCGGACACATCCATTTATTGGGACTTGAAGGAGCAACGGATCAGATAGTGTTTCAAAGTATGGAAGGTTGAGGGGTGAGGTTCCAATTGTTCATTATAATGGCATCCATTTGGATGGCTTTGAAATCTTGTTCTTACCAATTGTGAAGAAAGAGAGTTTCCAATATATGATCTTTACACTTATCCCATACAATATCATCATTTATGGACTTATCTTTGAAAATTATGGCATTGCGATCCTTCCATATTTCCCAGACCACTAAACCTAGGGCTAAGGTCCAAAGCCTATTGAGAATCATATTTTGGTATGGCTTGTCATTCCAGTTTTGATGGTTTGGATGGCATTACCTTGCACCTGGTTCGTTCTTCTGTAGAGGAGAGCTAGTATGTCCCATAAACCACTAGAGAAAGGGCATGAGTCCATCAAATGAACCATGGTCTCTTCCTGGTTGTTTCAAATCACGCATCTAGATGGTCCACATAGTCCCCTCTTGATAAGATTGTCCGGATTCTTTCAAACTCCGAAACCTTGTAGCGTATTATCCATCCAATAATATTTAACTCCGAGTTTTCTAGAGGCTTGTATGGAATCAAGTATAGAAGGAATTTGAAGAAGATGGTTTAAACTGGGCATTTGTTGCCAAGAGTCAGTTCAAAAGTGAGCGTCAGTCCCATTTCTTATTTCCCAAAAACTATGTTGCTGGATCAGGTACCTCTGGGAGTTTTCCACATTCCAAATAAGCAAGCCACAGGTTAAGAGATTGAACTAGATTAGTTCTTGTGGATCCCAGTTGGAAGAATATTTCTTGTTCCAAATTTGGGCCCAAGGAACAATGTTTTTAGTTACCCAGTTAGACCAAATTTTTGCACTCAGAATTTCATTACTTTTGGTTGGGTCTCTTAGGCCTAGGCCATCATCAGATTTAGGCTTGCAAACATTATCCCATTTGTCCAAGGACCATTTTAAATGATTTACATCCCCCTAGAGAAAGGTGCGTTGTAGTCTTCAAATGGATTTTAGGACCCATTTCAGGGTTGCAAGAACCGAAAAAGGTATAATGACATATCTTAAAGAAAAAACTTGATGAGGGTAAGACGCCCAACAAGATTTAGAGACCCGAGGGTCCAAGAGGAGAGTTTAAGTTCCATATTGTCCAACAGTTCTCTCTAGTAGGAGTGCTTGATTGCTGAGTCTGTCAAAGGGGCCCCTAGGTATTTAGAGGGGAGGGAGGCAATGGAGAAGCCTAGGATTCTGGCAACATTCCTTTGAGTGATGCTTGTCATATTAAAGAAGAAGATGTGGGATTTTTTGAGATTGACCTATTTACCCGAGGCTTCCGAAAAAATAGTTAAAATGCGATTTAGAGTGCGAGCTTCTTGCACTGAGGGGTGACTCAAGAGGATATTATCATCCATGAATTATTGGTGCATGAGTGGAGGAATGCCATGCAGAGTGATACCTTTGAAGATGCCTCTAGAACAATGGGCCTTTGGCATGCATCCTAGACCTTCTTCCATGAGGATAAAAAGAAAGGGGGAGAGTGGGTCTCATTGTCGGATTCCTCTTGAGGGAGAAAAGGTGGTCGAGGGATTTCCTTTTACTAGAATGGAGAGAAAAGGGGTTGAGATCAGGGAGAGAATCCATCTGGTCCAAGAGGGAGCAAAGCCAAAGGTAAGGAGAATCTTTTCAATGTAGTTCCAATTGAGCTTTTCAAAGGCTTTAGAAAGGTCAAGCTTGAGGAGCATGCCAGGTTTTTTTGTATTTTTTAGGGAGTGAATAATTTCATGAGCCAGAATGATTCCATCAAGGATTTGTCTTCCTTCTACATAGCTAGTTTGTTTAAGGGAGATGGGGAGTGGGAGAAGAGGCTTAAGGAGGTTGGCTATGACTTTGGAGATGATTTTATAAACCACATTACATAGAGAGGGGATAGGTATGTACTTACTTGGAGTGGCAACATTTTCCACCTTTGGGATGACAGTGAGGAAGGTGGCATTGAGCATTGAAAGGACCCACTGTTTTCTGCACGATTCCTCCACCATCTCCTAGATTTGTTCTTTCAGAAGATCCCAACAATGGTGGAAAAAATTGATGGTGAAATCGTCAGGACTTGTAGCTTTTCCTTCTACCATCTGTTGAACCGCCATTTCAACCTCCAAGGGGTTGATTGGTCACATGAGGGTTGCATTCTTCTCATCCGTTATTATTGTCAGGATATGAGAGGCGACCCGATCAATGGAAACGCTTCTGTTCGGGGTGTCTTCCAATAACAGTTCCCTATAGAAGTTGACCAACTCCTGTTCTATTTCCTCGTCTATTTCCACCCAGGTTCCATCTGGTTTCTTGAGAATGCAGATTTTATTATGCATTCTGTGTTGAATGGTAGAGTAGTGAAAGAAGGATGTATTGCGCTCTCCCTCTTTCAACCAATTGATCTGTGACTTTTTCTTCCAAAGAATATTCTCTTGCTTGCACCTCTCATATATTTGAGTTTGAATCTTGGTTTCTTGTTTTCTCCTCTCTTCCGTATGACCTTCTTTAATAATTTTCCATTGGAGAGAGTCCATTTCCTGATCCAAAATGGTTTTGGCTGTGAAGATGTTGCCAAACGTGTTCTTATTCTAGATTTTTAGTTCCTATTTGAGAAGTTTTAGTTTCTATTGAAGCATGTGCATCCTGGAGGATCCCGAGACTTGGAAACCTATCCACCAATTTTTAACCGTTTCCTTAAAGTCAGGGTGTGAGATCCATAATTTTACAAATCGAAAGGGACGCGATACGAAAGCTCCTCCTCAATTCCAATTCAGACTGATTGACCAATGATTCGAGCCTGCTGAGGGAAGAACCGTGGCAACCAGATTCATGCCAGTATCGACTATGTCCTTAAATATTAGGAAATGGTCAAGTCTAGAAGCAATATGATTGTATCCCCCTCTTCAGTTATTCCAAGTGAAGATGCCATTGGTTGTCTCCAAATCAACCACCTTGTCATCTTCAATGAAGATTTTGAATTTTTCATCTTCCTGAGATAACATTATGTGCCCCCCTTTTTTCTCATGAAGGTTGGTGATCATGTTGAAATATCCATCCAGAATCCATGGTTGACCAGAGAAGTTGTGCCTCTACCATTCTAAGTAAGCTAGAAGCTTTATTTTTTGTTCCGAGGATTGGGGGCCGTAGACATTGGAGAGTTTCCCATGAAAATTTGCGCCTGTGACATGAAGGGAGGCCGAGATTGAGTTTCAAGTGACTAGAAATTCATTGAGATTCACCTCTTGGGGGTTCCAGATAAGCGCAAGGCCACCCGAAGCTCCAATTGCATATATTTCTACCGCTTTGCTGCCTTTCCAAAGCCATGCAAAAAGAGTCTCTAAATTGATGCTACTGCATTTGGTATCTTGAATGAGGATCATAAAGGGCTTTTCTTGGAGGATTTTCCTATGTAGCATTCTGTGTTTGGTATATCTATTGATGCCTCTTACATTCCAAGATATTATATTCATTGAGAACTTGGAGTGTGAGAGGGAAAAAACTCTGTAAGCTGGGCATATTGCCCTGATTCAACAAGTTTGGTGCCAAGATTATTGAGGCGGTCCAGATCTGTTCTTCTTCCTCCCTTTTTGGGATCCCTTGAGGGTTTCTTTTGGTTTGTTTGTGAGGTATTAAGAATACCCAGTTTGGGTTTAGCTCTGGATTTGGCTAAAGATTCTTTAAGAAGATGAATCTACTTAGGTGGGATAACATTGAAGGATTTGCATCAGCATGCTTCCTCAAGTTCTAGGAGGTCTAGGTCCCCTAGATCAAGATCGCTCATATCCTCGTCCATGACAACATCCTGCTCTGGGTTTGTATTTACCGGTTGTGATCCAGATGGAACATCCTTTGTTGTTTGAGATGGATCTTGTGACTCTTGATCTTGTTCCTTAAGAGGAGTGGTGTGCTACTTTTTATTGGATTGTTGGTCCTCTACATGCGAACTTTTAGGATTCTATGGTTGCTCAGAGAGAACATCAAAGCTGTTGCTGGTGATTGCTGTGGTTGATTTGCTTATTGTGGGGTTTTTTCGATATTGACACTGTCTGGGTGGTACCTTATTGAACCTCTCCTCATCCACTACTTGCGTCTTCTTAGGATTTGGAGATGGCCTGTTTTGGGGGCAGTCTTTGTAGAGATGCCCATGTTTGTGGCATTTTCGGCATTGAAAGGGGACTTGCTCATAATGCATTGGTTGGATCCATTCCAGGTCCTTATGCACTAAGCAGATTGAGTCTGCCAGGGCTCTAGATGTGTGCATATAGACACATATTATGGCGTATGAGGTATATCTGTTGGTTTTGTTTTGGTTCGCTATTTTGACAAATTCTCCTAGAGAATTTCCTATCTCTCGCAAAGTATCCTCATCCCAGTAATATTATGGTAAAGAATACAAGAGTATTCATACCGACACCCATGTAAAGTCTTCTAAGTCTGGATTAAGCCTTTCAATCCAGTTACGAATGAAAAGTCTAGCTGAGTTAAAAAAACATGGCCCTCCATCCAAGACTTTGTCTTTGTCTTCGATCCTTGAGAAGATGACTGTGAAAAATCCCTTGGATCCAATTTGCATATTGAAATGGGATTTTGGCTTCCATTTTGCAGGATTTTGGCTTCCATTTTGCAGCGATCCATCCCATCAAATATTTTACAGTCGACCATAATCCTATGAATTTGCAGATGAGTGCGTGGTCTTTCATGTACTGGATTCTAGCATTTATTCTTTTTGGGTGCAGTTCTATTCGGGGTCGGTTTGTCGATTTAGCTATGCATGTGCTAGTGGTTTTTTTTTCCTTCTTCTGGTGCAGATTCCTCCAATGGTTTTGTGGTCATAAATTCCTTCATTGTATCATTTCTCAACGGATCTTTGCCAGTGGTTTCGAAGGTCTGTGCGGCCGGAACCCGTTGCATGATCACGTCAAGGATTTTCTTTTGGGGGGGTCTACCAACCCCCTCGCCGAACGGGCCATGGAGCTTCCAAGGTCAAAGAACTTGCATGGACCAGGTCAGGACAGGAAAGAAGTAGAGGTTATGGTTTTAGCAGTGCGAGGAGCGACGGACATTACAGAGATCGAGAGTCCAAATAGTCAACATCGGTGTGTTTTTGTTAGGAACCTATGTCAACCCTTCTATTTACTTTGTTAGTATATTGTTGTTGGATGCATATGCTTTGTAAGTCATCCTGTAGTATTTTTTGATCCATAGTTTGCATTATTGTTGTTGGACGCATATGCTTTGTAAGTCGTCCTGTATTAATTGTTGATCCATAGTTTGTATTGGCCCATGGTTTGTATTGACACATGGTATTGGCGCCTAGACTTAGTATACAAGTTTGTATTGAGACCAATGAAGGTACCGTGAAGTTATTTGTATTGAGCTTGCTCAAAGGAGGTTTCCCCCTCGAAGTGGCCTGCGATCATTAAAAGTGATTCTGAGTTCTATTGTTTCTGCTATCTCGTGTATTTTCATTAATTAATTGTTGTAGGTTCTTCACAGTTTTAATTGTTGAAATGCACCGGGCGTTGAAATAGTTTGTACGCATCAGCGCATATTATTATGAAATGCACCGGGGCACTGTTATAAATAGACAACACCATCAAAGTTTTAAAAATATTAAAAATGCTGGTGCATATGACGTAAAATGTCACATCGGTGTGGTTAGGTTGTAAGTAAGCACCAGTGCATAGAATCTATACTTAATTATCGGTACAGCGTTAAAATTTGGTGCTCTCCAGTGCTCTATCTATTTGAGTGCACTAGTGCAGGTGATTCATATTGTTCGGCACCAGTGCGTTTTGTTAAGGTACACACCGGTGCGAAGGTTTTCAACAAAGCGCACTAGTAAAAAACATCCGCTAAAACCTCCGGTTGCTAAATTTTTTTAGTTATAGAATATATCCATAATAACCTTCGTTAAAACATCCGCTACCATTGGTGAAGGTTGTAGTGGAGTTTTTTTTGACAATTTTTTCCAATCTTGTAACACTCAAAACCTTTGCTATCACCTCCGCTACAGGCTCTTTTCCTTGTAGTGTTGGAAAGTGATGTGGGTTCAAATCACAACATTTCTTTACCATTTTTGTTTAATTTTTAATTTTTATTTCCATAAATTTTAATTTACAGACAATTTACGCTAAAATCAATGCTAAAAAAGAAGCAAAAGTTGACACTAAAAAGGAAGCTAAACCCAGTGATAAAAAGGAAGTTAAACCTAATGCTAAAAAGGAAGCTAAAGTTGGCACTAAATAGGACGCTAAAATTGGTGCTATTTTGAAATGTTGTTTAACACCAACCTTAGTGTAGGCCAACTGTGCCAAATTGAAAAAAAAACTCTAAAATTTGGCGCTAATGACCTGTTTTATTGTAGTGAATGTATCTCTCACAAACACATAAGAAATTTCCTTTTTTTACTCTTTTTATTTTATCTATCACAAACACATAAAAAATTTCCTTTTTTTGTACTCCTTTTATTTTATCTCTCAAAAACACATAAGAAATTTCCTTTCTCCTTTTTTACTATTTTCTATTTTCCTTTCCATAAATTTGAATTTATAGACAATTGACGCTAAAATCGGTTCTAAAAAGGAAGCAAAAGTTGACACTAAAAAATAAGCTAAATTCGGTGCTAAAAAATACGTTAAACCTAGTCCTAAAAAGGAAGAGAAAGTTGGTAGTAAATAGAAATCTAAACTTGGTTCTATTTTGAAATGTTGTTTAACACCGACTTTAGTGTAGGCCAACTGTGCCAAACTGGGAAAACAAAACAAAAAAACTGAAATTTAACGCTAATGACCTGTTTTATTGTAGTGAATATATCTCTCACAAACACATAAGAAAACTCTCTAGATTGTAGAGTCCCCCTCACCCAATCTGACCATCGGGAGGGGACGCTAGCCAAAATCGGGGTCTCAAATTTCGCCCCAAGTCCATAATACGATTTTCAACAAATGCAATGTGTGCAGAAATGTAAATAAACATGCACAATGGAATTAAAATCTATCCACACACATCTAGCATGAAAATACACAAGCATAACATTACAGGCATGAAGTAAAAACACTTCAGAATCAAATGCATAAGATTACTTATCTTTATCCAACCCTGATCCAAGCAACTAACTGTGTAAGAGCGATTTTCCACCCAACCATAGGCACTCTGTCCAAAATATAATCTTTCTGCTGGGAGGCCACCCCCAACTGGGCTATAAGGCCACTGGGGTGAAGGAAACACCTATAGGCTTCTATCTCTCATCCCACAACCCATTATGCTCTATGTGCTTATCCAAATGCTCATACAGATCTCTACAGGGTTCTCACTCAACCCTCACGGCCTTGGCTTCCACAATACCTGCCCCACACAACACCTTTCTAGCTCAGGCATCCCCTTCACCGATTCATGGTTCTCTTGGGCGATCCATCTTGTTGGGTGCTTCCAGTGTGTGCATAGAAGAAGTCCAACCTGATATTGGCTGCTATAGAACCACCTGTAGCCTCATTTTGTGGCTTCTCAAGAACCTATGATCAACATAACTCCATGGGTAAGGGTTCCTAGCTTGCCCAACCTCTCTGCTCACCTACAACCAACAATTTTCACTTCCCAATCTGCAGCATGGTCTCCAAATTCGAATTTCTAGGTTCAAAACAACATGGTAAGTTCATGGACAACAATGGAGAGATCTGCATGAATTTGCATGAAAGAATGAGAGAAATGAGGGTTGACTCCAAAGGATATGAGAAAATGGTGAAAGGAATCCTGGCAGCTCCAAACTGAATTATGTCATGACAGAACTGTCACAAAGTGCAGTCAGTCCCATGCTTCAATAACTGCATGAGGTGAAGTTTCCCACCAACCACACACATGCACTCATGATTCGAAAAATGGTAAAAAAAGGAGATAATTAGCTTATTCTCATCACATGACAAAATTTTGGGTGAGTTCTAAGGTTGACTCTTGGTAGCAAGGATTTAGTCACCCATGGGCCCCCTTTCCTCTTCCCCCCAGGTGGAATCATAGCCTCTTTGGTGCTCTTTACACAATCAGTCTTGGCCCATTTTATTATTTATGCACATAATATTTACATAATATTCTAAATCAGCATAAAAGACAACCAAACAGTCCAAATAAAATATAAACATCATACATGCCTAGACATTCACTAGGTTGGCCTTGGCCTTGAGCTCCGCACTAGGAATTCACACTAGCATATTTACATCATTTACATAAGTTTGGATAAATACATTGCAATTCAAAACTAGGGGTATTACATAGATCTTTTTGCAAGGTTAGCAAGAAACAATAACAACATTTTTGTTATGCAATCTTCATGGACTTGACCCACGTACAAAGAGAGAATGCGTAAGATTTTAAAACAACAAAAATGTAACTACATGGAAAAATACAATGTGTTTTGTCTTTTAGGTAAAGTGAGATATACCATAGCTTTTCAGTAATGCAGAATTTACAACATGGAACTCCAAATTAGAATATAGTTAGTCGTTAAGAGAGAAAAATATGTAACGAATAGTATACCAATGCATAATTTATATCTTTCTCTAGTTGTGACACAATATCTAGAAAGCCACACAAATAAGTGAGAATTTTTTTTTATAGTTAAGTATCATCATAACTATAACCTTATGTCACAAGCAAATGACAATAAAAATTATCCAAATGTTAAATCCAACATTGAATAGATACATGAATTAATTGTAATCCAAAAATTTAAGAATAAGAGACATAGTGAAATAAGCATGCAAAGATTCAAGAAACATTGCTATGAAGTTGCAATACATGTAACACTTCATGCATAAATATGTATTCTAAGGAACAAACAATGATAAAATTAAGACATGCATAGTTTCCATACTTGTACTCATTAAGACAGATGTTTCAAGATACGCCACATACTCTAGAGAAAAAAAGAAAAAAAAAAGAAAATCATTTTTAATGTCGGACGACGAACCTGACGAACCTTAGTTAATGGGTTTAAAACATTGAGTAAAAAATGCAATCTTTCATAGTGGCTTCAATAATCAACAAGGTTACGTGGTAGCAAATACCTAGTGAAATAATTATCGAAATGCAGAAGTTGAGAAGGAACAAATTTGCTTTGTTAGATAATGGAGTGAAGGACATTGATTATTAATTTATTGTTTCTTGAATTATACCAATAGACTGCTTTTCGCTTCATTTTAGGTTATGGGATATGGCCTTGACTATGAATTATTTGTTTTGACATGTCTTGAGTTGTCATATTATGCAAGCAACTTTCTTGCTATATGCAGCGTTGGTTTTATCTACAACTTTAGTTATCATTTTCCATTTCGTTCCATATTATGGTCACACTCACATTATGGTATTTGTTCACTTAGAGATCTATCTTGGTAGGTCTTGATAGTTATTGCTAAAAGTTGGAAATAGATTGTTTGTAATTCCATTTTGTGTATGTCTTAGGAATTTTTAATCAATAATTTTTAGCATGTATGATAAGGCCTTTAAATGTGCTTGCTCTTATGTCCATTTTCTTGTGCCAGGTAATGAGTTGAAAGGAACAAGGAATTTCTTTGAATCTTACATTTTCAGGGATGAACAAGCTTATCTACCTACACAGATGGGATTTTGTCCTCATTGTAATGAATTATTTTAATAATGTGCTTGCCTTTGCAATGATTGTTTTGATCCATGCAATTGTATGTTTCCTTCAATGTGCATGGATGTTTATTGCACCTTTCCATAATGCGTTCCATATGAGAAAGTATAGGCAAATAGTGTACTCTTTCAAGGACCATTGACTATTCCATACAAAGAAAATTTTAGGGGTGAAATTTAGCCTAGGGGCTATTTTTCCCAAAAAAAAGATTTGCCAATTTGCATTTTTTGAAGCCCTATTCCTCCCAATTTTGACGAGGTAAAATTTTTTCACTCCAAAAATCGCCAAATTATTATATAAACTATATAAAATCCTTAAAAATTGAAATATTTTTATAAAAATATCGCCAAATATTTTATAGTTGACATTTTAAGAAGTGGTAAGATTCACCAAGGTTTATACACTTTTAAATAAGTATGGATCCTTAAAAATTTTCCTGATTCCATATGAGCAAATATAGGAAGATGGTAAGGATTGTGTACTCTTTCAAGAACCATTGACTCTTTCAAAATCCGAGGACTGCAAACGCTTCCAAATATTGGTACAACGATTTCTCCAAGGATCAATATAAAATCAAAGATTGATATAAAATGATACAAGTAAAAGGCATTTTGGCCTTACAAAAATAGACCAACGTTATAGTGAAACAACCAACTTTGTTTACCTTGAAGGGATGTAGCAACAAGAAACAAAAGATAACTAGAAAATATAAGTTTGTTTACATGACTCAAAATTTTAAAGTACTTAATACAAAATTTTACATCAATCATGTAAATGAGCCAATTCCTTATCTAGCCAAAAATTACATCTTTGTTCCTACCTAACCCTACAAAATAACTATCGAGAGACTGTCATGAGTTCCTATCATATACTAATCTCCATGAAAGCATAACAATCATTCCAATCAACACTCTAACCTTATTAACCAGTTGAAACCTACCCACATATTTAGCTCCAATATCTAGTGGTATTGGCCATGCGAACCACCCTTTACAATGGGAGCCTTTGAACCCCTAGCCGGTATTTGTAATACCCTCTCCTAAACCTGTACTTGTACCTTCCCTTCTTTGTGCATTTCCTTCTCCTGAACCATAAAACAATGTTTATAAACACACAGTCCTCTAGAGATAGGAATAACTTAAAAAATTAAAAAACCTCATATATACTTACAGACTCATCATATGTAGTATGAATCTCCTTAGGAGTAGCAATTGTTGTCACTCTCCAGTTAGCAGATGGACACACATACTTTGAATCCTTCTTCTCCTAATTTGCAGGCACAAGAGATTAAACATTCTCATAATCAAAAGGCCATATTTTTTCTAGAGATTTTCCATGTCAATGTATGAATCTCCAAACACAAACATCATGCTTGGACTTGCGCTTTCCACATTCTCTACAACCAAAACCACATAATATTGTTTAGGATAAAATACTTGGAAATTATATGACAGGCAAAATAAGATTCAAAGAAAAGACTTGGAAATTACGATGAAGGTAGACAATCCACAATAGAAAATAAGAATAAGTTGCTTCCAGGCTCTCTCTCTTCTCATGTGTCTTGCACATTAACCCCGAAAACAAAATAATGAGAATATATTTTACATTATAACATGGTTTGCATCCCATTACGACCAAGTTAGAACTAGGGATGTTAATCTCTACCCCTACTAATTCCAGCTTATAAATTTATATCAGAAACTAAAATAAGATTCCAAGAAAAGACTTGGAAATTACGATGAAGGAAGAACAATCCACGATAGAATATAATAATAAGTTGCTTGTAGGATCTCTCCATTCTCACGTGTTTTGCACATTAACTGCATAAATAAAATAACAAGAAAATCTTTTACATTACAACAAAATTTGTGTCCCATTATGTCCAAGTTATAACTAGGCGTGTTATGATCTACCCCTGCTAATTCCAACATATACATTTATATCAAAAGCTGAAATAGACAAACAATTGAATTATATTTGGAGTGGCTAGATCAATGAGCACTATAAAAGTACAACCACCATAGGATCCCCTTAATAATTTCATTCTCAAATACGAAATCATTGATAACCACACTTGAAATGAAAGATACATTTATTATTATATTAAGCTAGAATAAAGTTTTGGAACAAATTAATCTATCCTTACTACTTTTCTTGAGCATGAAATCCAAGTTAAAGATTTAGTGCCTGCCTGATAAAAAAATTGCATGTTGTATCATGTCATCGTGATCAAATTTATGATTCTTCGTCACAAACGATGGATCAGCCTTATGAGATTCTCCTAGCACTTGCCATATGCTATAAGCTATACATATGATATGTAGATAATCTCATTTATAACATAAAAGTGGAAAACATCTATTATTCCATGAAAGCTTGAAAGGATGTCTGGACATATTGGTCACATATGGTTTTTTGGGTCTGTTTGGAAAACTTGTTGGTACACAGTATTGAAGCAATGAGGAAAATGGAGGTTACCTTAAGGAGGTAAAAAACCTAACCTGTCTCTATCACTGGAAATAACAATGGTCCTGGAGTCCGTTCGACACTCTGTGTCGAACTTAGTACCAACCAGGTAAAAATAAGTGGGAATATTTTCTTACATTGTCTATTTTTGAGACAGATTCTAGGGTTTCGTGGTTTTATTCCTTTATCTTCCCTATGGATGAGTTTTGTTGTCAGTCCGAAAACGATGGGAGCTGATCAAGGGGCAAGCCGACCATCTATCGTTATGAACCCGTGTCGCCATTTGGGTCCCCTCGTAATGCGGGGAATGGTATGGGGGGTCAGTTTATTTCATGTGCCAGTGACTGTACTAAAAGTGTGGTGACTAACCCGACAGAGAGGGTTTCTTATGAGCCATTTTATTCATCGTTGGAAACTAAGTTTTTTGGAACTTTGGGGGAATCAACTTCTAAAGTTAAAATTTCGAAAAAGTATCCTTCTTCGGGGGGTAAAGGTTTGAAGCTGTCTGTCAACAAAACCGTTCTAGAGGAGAAGAATAAGTTGTTTGAGCCGAAGTTGAAGTTTGAAAAGGTGAAAAAAGGAAGGTCGTTGTGTGTCTTGGGGAAAGACATGACTTTTGACTTGGTGATGGCCCTGAGCCAGCGTGCTTTGGTGGGAAAGTTTGAAAATATTAGATTATCAAGACTAGAGATTTTATCTTGGATATGCTAGAAATGGAAACCTATTATTTCCAATATTCCTATGGTTTTGATGCTTACAAATGGCTGGATAATTGTTGGAGGAGCCTAAGTCGACCTGCCGACTAGGTCCTCCATCCGACCAATTGTAATACATGTCAACGGATTGTGTCGACCCATAACATGTGATCAAGTCGGTTAGTTGAACCGACAAACAATTATGTAATTGTCTATCAATTGTATAAATAGGATGGTGAGAGGATCTAAAGATGACGAGAGTTTGTTCATATATGTAACTATGCACACTTCTTGCTGATAATAAAAGGCTTGTTCATTCGTCTCTTATCCCTTGTTATTGTATCTGTATCTTTGTGACTGCTTGCATAATATATTATAATATGTATCACGGGTAACCGTGCGATCCCCGAGACTAAAACATTTGTTATGTTGCCAGTGATGCATGTATAAGATGAAAGCAAGCATGATCAAATGATATCAGAGCAAGAAATTAAGGATTGGTGGGAGAGGAAGATAACAAATTACCTGCAGAACTATGTTAGAAGAAACAAGCTGACGATTATTCAAGCAAGAGAAAAGTTCTTTTCCAAGATGCATGAGAAATTTGTAGAATCCATGCCATTCACGTTGAAGAAGCTCATGGATGAAAATACCAGCAGATGAAAAAGAGCGACGATTAACTCAAACGCTAATCAACGGAGGTTGTACAAATCTATCAGAATGGTGAATTGTTGACGAGTTCTGTGAAGAATGTGCTATTGAAGAGCACGTATCCGTCGACAATGTGAGGAAAAGGTACTCCAGAAAAAATGGAAGTCGGGTATCACGACAGATGACGAAGGAAATACGCCAGAGTCGAGTCGAGCTCTACAAGAAAGAGGCGTTGATGAAGACCTATCTCCGATGGATGAAGACTTGTGGATTGAGCTTGATGGAGCTCTCCAAGTAAACATACCCGAGGTAATAATACCACATTATCCACTACATCTAACTCAAAGTGTTCGAGTGCATGATATTGTCGAAGAATACTTAGGTCTTCATGCTGGCCAGTCGGGCATATGGAGTCGAAGAAGAAATGAAGGTTATGAAGTCGACAGATTGTTGATTCATCGAATGGAAGAAGGGAACTGGGTCACTTTTCAGCCTGATTTTTCAAACAGAAGTTTTCATCCACTCTATTCAGATCGTGCAGAAGCACCCCCCCTGCCACTTCCAGCATTAAGTGATTCGGTGAGTTCGTCGGACAATTCAAGGAGAAGTGAAATCCAGATTGAGCAAACTTTTACCTGGGTTTCGACAGAAGTGATCGAAGGAAGTCAACCCAACGAAGAACTAACCGAAGTTCCAGAAGATTTCAGTGAAAGTGAAGAAGAAGCTCCAAATACACATTTGGCAATAGTACCTATCGAAGTTATTCAAGTAAGCAATTATGTCTCCGGAAACAATCCACCATCTCCACCAGTAATATTAGAGGTCGAAGTAGTAACAGACATGGCACACACAAAAACACACCTTCCTTTCTATGAAGGCAATGAAGATCCTAGAAGACATTGGTTTGTATGTGAATCAATATGGGGAGCCAACACACTTACCAATGAAGACAGACAAATGGTGCAGTTTGCTGGCTCTTTGCAAAAAAGAGCACTAACCTGGTACATGGGATATATTGACAAAACACCAGATGCGACAAAGGCTCAAATCAAATAACACTTCTTATCCTTCTTCAAAACCCCGGATGTGAAGTACCTGGCTGCTAAAAAATTGAATACTACAATACAAAAACCGACAGAAACCATACAGGAATATGATAAGAGATTCAAAGACCTCTTGAGCCAGATTGACTACGATATTGAGGAAAATCTCTTGATCCAATGGTTCGTAGCTGGGCTTCTACGGAAGATCAAAGTGCACGTCCGTTGGCAGAATTTCACCACATATGAAGATGCCTTGAAAAAGGATTTACAAATTGAAATGGATGACGACTACCCTTTGGCTCCTGTCGAAAGACATATCAAAGAACGACTAGACAACATGCAACAATCCATCCGGGACATCAACCTTAGAGGAGCAGAACTATGGTGCACAAAATGTTCCACTACAGGCCACACAAAAGACTACTGTCGTCAGGAGGACCGATGGCAAGATGTTCGACTTGTATAGACAAAGTGCTTCTGTGACATTTTTTCAGGAGTACGACTTGCATGCTACAAAAGACTGCCCATACAACATGAAGAACAATAAAGCTAAGTGGTGAGCTATATGTGAAGTTAGTACTCATTCTGTAGAAGAATGCCATTTGAATCTAAAGAACAAGCAAAATTACCATGCAGTATACCAGACCAATTCGGTCGACTAGAGGATGACATAAATGATAGATATCCAAGATATGACAACAAAAGATATGACCGGTGCAATGACAATTACAACCGACGCGGAGGATTCCCAGGCTGAGGTCACAATAATGGAAGTCGAGAATTCTGACCTCGTCAACCTGTACAATGTTTCACATGTTATAACGAAGGACATCGTTATGCATATTGTCCTTATAAAGATCAAACATATATGAAATTTTGTACAAAATGTGGAGTAGGGGATCACTATTGGGAGGATTTCCCTACTATACTTGAAAAGATTAATAATAAAAAGAATGTTAATGTCTTGTCCCGTGTTCCCAAATTTGATGTAATTAGAACGAAGAATATTCAAATTGTTACAAGACAAGGTACAAAACTGGTCATGATAATCCACAAATTAGAAAAATCATGAGTAAAGAGGATTATCCGAATCCAAACAAGCAAAAATATTTGTTTAAGAATGCATTTGATATATTCCATGAACTGGCATCTTAAGAAGATAATGATGAAGCTCGACAAGAAACTACTAATGAATTGACCAATTTAATAACTAAAGAAACCTGGCATGACACTGGTGCAGATATCGATGGAAACCTATACCTCGAACTTTGGACCGGGCTACGATTATCATATGGTTGACGTCGTAGATTACTCAGATGATCCTCTAGAAAATCACACTATTTTCTACCATTTTACTGCAGTAACTTCCAACAATGCAGATTTGATCACCCTGACATCTAGATCCGAGCCAGCGGGGAACATGACAGATGGGGACAGTTTCCTGCAGAGGGCTCTCTTGATCTCTGGAAGCTGGTCTCGAGTGGAAGCGATCATCCCACAAGACTTGTATACGGTTAGACCTCTCGCAACATCTCTCGGGGGTTCACCGTTAACCCTCTTTGATATGCCCCAAAACCTCTATCTAGGTTTTTCGATAACGGTGGATGCAACCATCACTCACACAACTCCACTGGCCAATGTCTGGGAGCCCTTCCTACCCTCTAAGGCTGAACTATTGGAATGCGGCTGGCCACTTAGGGTTTTTCAGGCACAACAACCGTATCCAATGGTTTGAGACGAGGTAAACAACACCTTGAGCCCAGAGGGCTTCATTTCCTCTTTTCTGCAACCTTCTGATCAACTAGGGCTTCCTCCTTCTCCTACGATTGGGAGTGTTCAGGAGACTTTGGGTAAATCTTCTGAGGATTCTCCACCCCGAAAGAAGAAAGGAAAGTTTCTTAAAAACATAAGGGAACCCCTTAACCTCATATGTGTGAAGAACGTCTCTGTTGAAAACTCGCTGGACATGGCTGAATCGATGATTGTCAGAAGGGATCGAGGGAAGTACCCCAACTCTGCTAGTTTAGAAAACTAGGTAACCCATAATTGGTCACACTTCCTGGAATACATGTCGAAGATCATGGTGCTATCCAGGGGCTGTTTTTTTTTTTTAAATTTCGGACCAAGGCAGATGTGGGTAGGGTTCTACAGAAACACTAGAGCCTCGAAAATGCCCTAATCCTCTTCAAAAACTGGTCTCTAATGTTCGACGCTGACATTGAAAACTTTGATGTAGTTTCGATTGTCCAAAAAACCAAATTGTTCCGATGAGATGATTTTTTAGAGGACACCCTTTAGCCTTTTTGCCATGATTTTTTCCACCACCCAGTATGTAATGTTGCAGAGGGAGATAGGTCTATTATCGTCCAGGGTGTCAGTTTTATCAGATTTAGGGATCGAATCCAGAAAGGTGGTATTGAGAGGTGGGTGAACGATACCATTTTTTCTAGATTCTTCCACAAGTTGCAGAAGGTCATTTCCTATGACATCAAAGTGTGCAAGGAAGAATTCGATGGTCCAACCAACCGGCCCAGGGATCTTGTCCTTCTAGAAACTTTGCAGTGTTTCCTTAAGTTCCTCTTCGAAGACTTCTTCCATGAGTTCCTGATTATCCACTTGAGTTATTGAGCCAGGAAAAAACTGGGAGAGATGTATAACTTCTGCAATGCTAGCATTCTTATTGTCCGAGAAGAGTGTTTTAAAATAATCATTATTATTTTGATTAGGTTGGCACAATCTTTGGCAAAAATATTTTCTAACTGTGGAGAATTTGATCTTGGGTGGTGATCTGAACTTCACCCTAGGATCGGATGAATTTTGGGGTCCTACTACCAGAGGGGATCCACTTGCGGATTTCTTTGATTCTTTTCTTCAGGATTCCCACCTTATCGACGTCTCTCCTACCAAGCTAAAGTGTACCTGGACAAATCAAATATCGGGGGAGGGGAGAATTGTGAAACGACTGGATCATTTCCTACTTGCTGAAAATCTCGTTGGAAAACACTTTCACTTCAGACAATAGGTGGAATCAGGAGGAGACTCTGATCACTCTCGTATTTTCCTTGAAATTATGGGAAATTCTACAAAACCCTTCAGCTCTTTCAATCTATGTGCTGCATGGCTAAAAGAAGATGAGATCACTACTATCATCAAGGACCCCTGGGTCCCTTACCTGCCTGCCGAAGGATCATTTGTGGCTCCTCACTTTGTCCAAAACCTTATTAATACAAAAAATATTATCAAGGAATGGGCCTTCAAGAAAAAATAAAAATATGAATGTGCACTCACTCAGGTTGAAAAGGATATCTCCCTCTTACCAGACTATGTTGGAGGAGGCTTTTTCAACACTGACACTACTGAATGTCTAAAATCCCTGGAGAGATGCAGGAGGAAACTTCTCTTGGACAAGAGGAGGTTTGGAGACTAAAAAGTAGGGCCATTTGGCTAGAATGTGGGGATGAGAACACTAAATTTTTTCAGGCTTTTACAAAAGGAAGGAAATCACAAAATACTATCTGGGAATTAAGGATCGAACAAAATGAGACCTTGAAATTCTTTGAAGATTTGGAAACTCTGGGTATTTCTCATTTTAAAACACTCTTCTCGGACAACAGGAATGCTAGCATTGCAGAAGTTATACATCTCTCCAAGTTTTTTCCTGGCTCAATAACTCAAGAGGATAATCAGGAACTCATGGAAGAAGTCTCCGAAGAGGAACTTAAGGAAACACTGTAAAGTTTCTAGAAGGACAAGATCCCTGGGTCAGATGGTTGGACCATCGAATTCTTCCTTGCACATTTTGATGTCATAGGAAATGACCTTCTGCAACTTGTGGAATAATCTAGAAAAAAAGGTATCGTTCACCTGCCTCTCAATACCACCTTTCTGGATTCGATCCCTAAATCTGATAAAACTGACACCCTGGACGATAATAGACCTATCTCCCTTTGCAACATTACATACTAGGTGGTGGCAAAGATCATGGCAAAAAGGCTAAAGGTTGTCCTCTCAAAAATCATCTCATCGAAACAATTTGGTTTTTTGGAAGGAAGACAAATTCATGAAGCTATTGGGGTGGCTCAGGAAGGACTTCACTCTCAAAAATTGAAAGGCATAAAAGGTGCGATCATAAAAATCTATATTTCAAAATCCTTTGATAGAGTAAGCTGGCTCTATCTTAGGCTACTCATGACCCACTTGGGCTTTGATTACGCCTTCATAAAATGGACTATGAGCTGCATCACAACATCATCTTCCGCGATCCTTATAAACGAATCTCCTACACATTTATTCTGTGCCGAGAGGGGCCTTCATCAGTGATGTCCTCTATCCCCATTTCTTTTTCTTTTGGTTTCCGAAGGCCTTAGAAGAGATCTCTTAGACGCAAAATGACGAGGCACCTTCAAGGGTTTCTGCATCTCAAATTCACTAAGTCTCACACATCTTCTCTTTGTAGACGATATTCTTCTCTTCTGTGATGGCTCCACTAGGGATGCGAAAGTTCTGAACAACATCCTGAATCTCTTTCAAAGAGCGACCGGTATGGTCATCAATAACCACAAGTCCACTATCTCTTTCTACATGCTCAACGATGAGGAGAGACATAGGTATGCAACTCTCTTTCCCTTTGAAATATTACATCTAGATGCAGGTCTCAAATATCTGGGTTTCCACCTAAAGACAAATGGATACAAAAAATGTGATTGGCACTGGCTCATCTATAAATTGGAAAAAAGGCTCAAGGTATGGAGTCACCGATGGTTATCCAGGGCTAGCAGATTGGTCCTTATCAAATCTTTTCTAGAAGCCATACCGGTCTACTGGATGTCACTGGCTTGGATCCCCAAAGGCACTCTGGAAAAATCTAGGAAACTCTGTTTCCGCTTGCTATGGTTGGGTTCTTCAGAGTCTTTTGTTTCTCCATGGGTGAATTGGGAAAGATTGGCCCAACCAAAACCCCTGGGGGGTTGGGGCCTAAAACATGTCCATCTCTTCGCCACGTCCCTTGCTGCCAAGGTGGGTTGGAGACTCATTACTTCATAAAACCTTTGGACAGATGTAATAAAACAAAAATACATTGCCCCAGAATCCTTGATACAATGGATCAAAAATCCATCTAACAATAAGTCGAATATCTCTATTTGCTGGAAGGCTGTCCTCTCATATTTTTCTTTGATTGAATGAGGTCTTACCCAGAAGGTTGGCGATGGCTCACAGATCCGTCTCGGAACTAATCCATAGCTGGATTGCAAAAATAAACACATCCTTCCTATACCTCTCATACATTCTCTTCAACAACATGGATACTTTCACCTCTCACAGGTCGGGGATCCTTTATCCACCAACTTTTGGCAACAAGGCTGGTTGGATGTCATTACTCTCGGCCTCCGGGAGGATGATCACAACAATTGGAATGAATATATTGTTTCTCTTAGAATCTCTCATGTTAGATTGAAAGACTCCCCGAATGATCTCATCTGGTCGACAACCCCAAATGGAAAATATTCGCCCAAGCTGGGGTATAAACTACACTCAGAACAAAAACAACAGAATGTGGAAAAACTGTGGTGGTGGAAATCGGTTTGGAAAACAAAATTTCCATCAAAGGTAAAAAAAATAATGTGGTGTACACTTGCAAATCGAATTCCAACTTGGGATCGCTTCAAAAAGAAAAACATTGTTGGCCCGGGCTGGTGTGCTTTGTGAAAACAAGATGAAGAATCAACCTCCCACCTCCTATTGAGATGTCCTTTCTCGGTCAACGTCTGGTCTGAACTAACTGCTCGGCTCCCTCCTCCAGGGCGTGGATTGGAATGAATGTTGAGGAAGCCTGGAAATCCTGGACATATACACCGACCACCTCTTACATTCATGCTTTGCCTTTAATTGTAAATTTGGGAATCTGGCTCCCCCGTAATGGATCTATATTCCTTGGAAAATTACCCACTCCATCGATCACTGCTGATACTAGCCTCAACATCCTATCCTACTTCCCACAGGAATCTCACACTCACATTTCCTGTCCTGTTGTGGCTGAAATCATTACTCCACACACTCCTTGGGATTTCTTTGATGGAGCATCACAGAATGGTGTCTGTGGTGGTGGTGCCATTTTACATCTTTCTGAACAACACTCTTTCCAATTGCATATGAGTTTGGGACCTGTTTCAAACAACTTTGTTGAAATTTTCGACTTAAAACTCGGGATTCTCTTTGCCCATGAACAACGTTGCAACCATCTTCAGATTTTCGGTAACTCTATGAACATTATTAACTGGATTAATAAATCATAGAGTTGTCATAACTTGGTTCTAAACAACTTGTTGATCGATACTTTGCGAATGATTGAGAGTTTTGACTCTTTCTCATGTCAGCATGTTTATAGGGAAATAAATCGTGAAGCAGATAGACTCTCAAAGCTGGGGAGAGCCATGGATAGAACCAATTCATGACGATAATGATATTCGACAGCTATACCAAATACAGAACGATGAAGACTATACTGAGCCTAACCCACAAGGAGAGCTCCATCTTGGAAACCCTGCATCGATCGGATACAATTCCGATGCCGATCTCTATGACTGGAAAATAAAAAAATTATGAACTCCAAGCAAGAGAATGCTGGACAATTGAATCCATTCCCAAGAAAAAAGCAAGGCAATGTTTCTCTATCTCGACCATCCCGAAGATATTCAAACGAAAAATTCACGAATATCTGACATTGGTACCAGCGAAGAATGATTTGACATATACTCCTCCGCTGAGATATAAAGAACGAGAATATCTGTCTTTACATGTTGAAGAAGTATCAAAGAATGTTGGAGATCAAGGACGACTGCAGAGCTTAGTTGAGACAATCACTGGTCAAGCAACAAGATGGTGGGATACGCACCAGTCGAAACTCCATACTTGGACCACTGCTTTGAAATATTTTGTTGAAAGTTTTGGAGGAAAGAAACTTACAACACAAGCAAATATCCCACTATTCACACAAGGACAAGACCTTGAAGCTCATGTCAATACCTGTGAATGGGAATGGAGAAGACTTGGATACAAAGATGAAAGAGCATGGCAACATATTTTTCCAAACACACTTGACAACTTGCCAAAAAAATGGTACAAAATGCAACAAGAAAGAGGAGAAACATTCATTTGGAAAGAGTTAAAAGAAAAATTCATCAAAGATTTCAAATTTTCTCCAAATTAGGAACAACTAATTAAAGCGAGCAATCAAATGAAGAGGTTTCTAAAGCCGACAAGTAATAAAATTCCAGCAGATAACCAGGCATTTGCTCGATAAACCGCCGTTTGCAATAATATTAGGTCAACAGAAGTTCAGCATTCGACAAGATTACGAATGGAAATAGAGAAATCAATAGGAAAGAGCTTCCAATGGAAACAATATCATCCAACCATGCCTAATCCAGTTAGAACCACCTTCAAAGTCGAAGCTACAGAAAAGGCAGATCCCGAAAGATTAACTGAAAAATACTTTCCACTAGCATTCACGCAAATCAAAGAAGGAGATCGATCGATCAATGACAACCGAGCACCAGAATGGATGGATGGAAAATTCAAAACAAAAGAAATCGACATATCCAGTGACGATAGACCAAAAATGGAAAAGATCGATGACTACTGGAATGAGGAACAAACAACATAAATCACTAGTCTCCTTAAAGAATTTCAAGATGTATTTTCTCAGGATTACAAAGATATCAAAGGCTTGGAGCAGAAGATGGGAGAGATGAAGAATGATATTAAGCCAGATGCAAAGCCTGTAAATAAAATACCATACAAACTCGTGCATAAGTGCAAGGAAATCATTAAGAAATATATCAACAACATGCTGGACGCTGAAATTATCTATCATATCGACCAATCAGAATGGGCCAGTCCTATGGTTGTCCAACCGAAGAAGCATGATCTGACTCAACTTCGAATTTGTGTCGAATTATGAGAACTTAATAAAGTAACACTAACTGACCCTTTTCCTACTCCTTTTGCTGATGAAATTATTAACGAAGTTGCATTTCATGAATGTTATTCATTCACAGACGTATTCTATGGCTATAACCAAGTGCCCATCGCCGAAGAAGACTAGAAGAAGACTACATTCGTATGTGAATTCAGATCATTTGCATATAAAGTCCCATTTGGACTAAAGAATGCACCAACCGTCTTTTCTAGAATTGTTGTCAAAGCATTCCAGGAATAAATCTTTAAAACCATGGCTATCTATTTCGATGACTGGACAATATACTTCATGCTAAGGGATCATTGCAAATGGCTCAGATTGATATTAGAAAGGTGTCGAAAAATACAACTATCGTTGAATATAAAGAAATGCGTCTTTGCAACTCCAATCAGAATACTACTAGGACATATCGTTTGCAAAGAAGGAATACAAGTCGACTACTCCAAAATCAAAATAATTCTCGACTTAAAGCCACCAGTCAACTCTAAACAAGTACGAACATTGTTGGGCCATACAGGATATTACAGGAAGTTTATTCGACATTACTCCGACATGACATATCCCTTAGAAGAACTATTAAAAGAAAATCAAGAATACCAGTGGACCGACGAGTGCAATAAGTCATTCGACGTCCTAAAGCAAAAATTGGTCGAAGCCCCCATACTGAGATTTCCAGACTGGTCGAAGAACTTCCACATACATATAGATGCTTCAGGCATAACATTTGGCGCAATATTAACTCAACCAGGTGATGATGGCATGGATTACCCCAAGGCATTTAGCAGCATAAAGTTGAATAGAGCAGAAATGAACTATTCAACAATAGAAAGAGAAGTGTTGGGTATGGTATTTGCATTACAGAAATACCGACATTATTTTTTGGCTTACCCCTTTGTGTTTTATACAGATCATCAAACACTAAAATACTTAGTCAATAAACCATTACACCATGGAAGACTCTCCCGCTGGTTGTTGTTATTTCAATAATTCGAGTTTGAAGTCATAGTTCGACTAGGAAAAGCAAATGTCGGACCCGATCACCTGTCAAAAATTGAAACATGAGAAGATATGACAAGAATTGAAGATGAATTCCCTGACACCCATTTGTTTAGAATTGAAGCTGTCCCATCAGAGTTAGCAGAGATTGCACAATTTTTAGAAGACGGATAAGCACTAGAAGGAATGCCTAAGAAGAAAAAGAAGATCCTAGCAATGAAGGCCATGCCGTACACTCTAATTAACGGGTTCCTCTACAAACTTGGACCTCACGACGTATTATGACGTTGTGCACTTGATCATGAAAGACATAACATCCTTACTTAAGCACATTATGGACCGATGGTTGGACACTTTCATGCCGACATAACAACAAGAAAAATCTTGCAATCTAGGCTATGGTGGCCGACAATACACAAAGATTGTCAAGAATTTGTGAGCAAATGAGACAAATGTCAGCAGTTGGGATGACCTCTACCTAGTACATAAATGCCCCTTGTACTCGTAAATCCAAGATTAACATTTGAAATTTGGGCAATAGATTTCATTGGACCATTTTCGATCCTTGGAAGACGAACACGAGCAAGGTACATCATCACTGCAGTCGAATATGTGACCAAATGGGCAGAAGCAGAACTTGTCGAGACCTGTTCAAGTGAAGTGACTTCCAAGTTTATATACAAGAATATCATCACAAGGTTCAAATGTCCACTTACGTTGATCAGTGGCGAGGGGACACACTTTGTTTGTAAAATAATTTCCATTTTTACCAAAGAATTCTTAATTGAACACCAAATATGTACATCTTATCACCCGCAGTCGAATGGCGCAGTAGAAGCTTTCAATAAAACGCTAACTAAAGGACTAACAAATATGTGCAACATCGACAAGGATGACTGGTATGACAAGATACCTTTCGTATTATGGGCTTACAGAATATCATACAAAAGATCGGCATGCCATACCCCATTTAAGCTTGTATACGACCAAGAAGCAGTCGTCCCTTTGCATTGTTGATGTATTTGTAACTTCGGAAGATATTCACTTGTATATTGTATGTATTACATTTGTACTTTATTGTATCCCCAACGGAGATGTATTATTCCTCCGATTGGAAGTGTCGCCATTTGTATTTGCAAGTGTCGCAAGTTATATTGTAAGTGTCGTAACTTATACTTGATGGGTTATTAGACCACTTTCATGGGGTCGGCCTTGTATGAGTCATGTGGGTCAAAGGGCTATTAAACCACCCTAGAGGCGTCGGCCTAGTCAACATTATGTTAAGTGGTTAAGTGGGGCCGACCTAATTGAGTAAAGGTCAAGTGAAAGTAAAAGTATAAATAGAGAGTGTGACTCTCTCATTTGACACATTCTCTCATTCACTCACTTCACATTAGTGAGAGATATGAGGAGTGCGCACAAGTGGAGGATCAGGAGTAGCTACTGCAGTCATCTATATTTTCGGTTTGATCTTTGTGATCTTGTATTGGTGCTTATTCTATCTCTGAGGAAGTTGTGGGGTTTTTCACCTTCTTGGTTTTCCTCAGTGAAATGTTTTGTGTCTCTTGTCTCTTGTCTCTTATGCTTGATATGCTGTACATCTTGTTCTTTCAGTTAAGATCCTAGATCTATTGAATTAAATGATGAAAAATTAACATGGTATCAAAGCTAGCCTGAAGGAAGGCATGGTATGGCATTTATGACACTTGTTGCACTTGCGGCAAATTGGAAGCTAGGGCTTGATATAGCAAAAACTAGTCATCATGGCACTTTCACTATAAATCCATTTTGGTGAAGGTTTAGGTTCTGAAAATTATACAGGTCGAAGATAACATACCCATATACCTTGTGTCTGAAGCAAAGAATCTAATCCGCTGTACTTTTTGTTTTATGATCCGTACAATCTAGTGTTTCTGCCTCTTCCAGATCTCAGTCATAAACAGGTGACCTAGGAAAAAAGATCACAACTTGGGATAGGAAGCTCCAAATGAAATTCTGTAAAAAGTGGCAGTAAGGGAACGAACTGTAGTTTCACAGGTCTACTTTTCAGAGGCCGGAGTTTAAACAGTGACATGTGGAACACCGTACAAGTTCGTTATACTGTTTCATCCCATAAACAGGTCACATTGCGACATTTGGCATATCTCTCTCTCAAAGAATCCATTTGAGGTTAGAACTATGTGGTTGGAACGAAGATAGGTCAGGCTATTATAGGCCGAATTTTCAGACCTCGTGGATCCAAAATTTCAGAGATGTACTAGAAACAATAAGGCACATATTTCTGTGAAATAGAATTGGATTTTGAGCATTCTCATTTTTGGCTTGTCACTGCTGCAGGAAATTAGGGTTTTTGACATAAGTGGAATTTTGGAGTGATCTCAACATAGGATTTCTCTCCTCAGCAAAATCAAAATTTAGAGACCAAGATCAAAGTTTTTGGTTGGGCAGAACCCCGGACATCATCAAACCCTAGTTCGGGATTTTTATCAGAAAGGTCGAAAATTAGGGTTTCTGCAAAAGTTGAAATTTTTAGAATCTGAGACCATAGTTGGAAGCTCCTCAGAAAAATCAAAGCTTAGGGTACAAGATTGAAATTTTTGGTTGGGCTGAAGACCGGGCTTTATCAAACCCTAGTTCAGGATCCTGTCTAGAAGATCTGGAAGTTTCAAAGGCAATTCTGAAGGGTCAAATTTTGCAGTTTTCAAAATTGAAGTATACCAGCCTGATCAGCTCAGCAAGGCACATCTTCCCATCCATTCAGAAGTTTGAAATTCAAAATTTGATTTTTTAGGGTTTCTCTAACAAACCCTAATCCAACTCCAGATCCAGTTTCAACAAATCAAAGTGGATTGGGTTAATCCTAGAAGAGAATGAATTGGACACCTACATAAGTGAAGAAGTTCCAGTTCCAGAGGGAGATGAGGCTAAGGCCTTACATAAGAATGCTACAAACAATCTTGACAGGTATGAATTGAGGAGATACAGGTATGTTTTTGAAATTTGTTCATGATTAAGGTTATGATATGTTTGTCTTCATATTATTGAGGTTAGTACAATATGATTAATTTTAGACTTGCCTTATCAGCCTAGTAAAAGTATGAATGCATGTGAATGATAAAAGACATTCATTGATTAGGGTTATGATACTTATGATTGTACTAATGCACTGTGGTATTGTATGAGGATGATGTTGTCCACTAACATGAAAGGTACAAATCAATTTCTAGATCAAGAACATATGACCATGGTGACATGAAGACAAAGACTCATGGATCACATAGAAGCTCTACTTACGAGGTATGTATAATTTGGTTCTACAATGGTTAACTTATGAGTTATGCAGGTTACTAAGCACAAGTAATTGAAGAGAACAAGAAGACATTGTTTGGGTATGTTAGACATAACTAGCTAACATGATATTCCAGGTATGTTTTTTCCTATATCAAGTTAGAATCCTACCTTGTGTTAGGATCTTATACTTTTTTTATGAATGATAATGATTATTCTTGAAAGTTAGAAGTTTAAGTAATCAAGGGTTTATGCATATTATGTTTCTTACTTTGATTGATGATATGACTAACCCGAAGAGTCCTATGGTCAAATAAGAATATGCATGAGTAAAATAAGTCTTCCCTGAAACCTTGAATACTAACGCTTATTGCCTATGTATGAAATGATCATGACCATACATATTTAAGATTATTTAGAATCATAATGTTTTGATAGTATTGAGATTATACTAATGGATGTATGACTATGTATGAGATCTTGAGGATGACACAACCATGACACTAGTGCACACTTAAGCATGCATAGCGGTCCAGGATGGATATAAGTTCAAAGACAAATAATCCAGGAAGAAAAGATCAAGAGGGAGCTCACTCTAGTAGTTCCTGCAAGGAAGCAAAGACTGAGAGGGAGTCCACCCAACAACCAAACAAATATAAGTATTTAAATTGTCATTTCTTGTATATATGATTTTGTTTAGTCATGTACATACTTATGTTCCTAGATTTAGGATGTATATTATGCATTTTAGAAAAGGTTGCATTAATGAACAAGATACTACTAATATAGTAATGGGTAAGTGGCCTATGGTACTGTACAACATTCCATTGCTACTTATCTAGAATGAAACCTCTTTGTTGACATGTTGGGAGTTGTGCACACTCTTAACCATGTTCTGGTAGAGATGGAAGGCATCTAGAAAGTTACAGGATATGAATAAATGTTGTATTGAAGCATTGGCTAAGATAATTGCATGACTGTATGACATATGTCTTTATGAGTAAGAATTTGTTCTGAAACATATAAGATGTTTCTAATCATGCAATTGAACTTGTCTTGTAGGAAAGGCCATGTACCATCACCTACAAAAGAAGGACTACAACATTTGTTTCAGCAATGAAGAAAACTATCTATTGAAGATATTAAAGAATCTGAAGTTCCTAGGATCTGGGATGCAGTAATGGAAGAATGCCATGATCGAGGAATACTAGTCGATCATAAAGAATGATGTCTGGGATGTGGCCCTGAGACCAGAAGGGAAGTTTGTTCTGACTTCCAAGTGGATCTATAAGATCAAGCATGATGCAGATGGTAGCATAGAGAAATACAAGGAGAGGTTTGTAGCTCGTGGATTCTCCCAAAAAGAGGGAATAGATTATGAAGAGACTTTTGCTCCTGTAGCCAGATACACTTCCATTAGAACAATACTTGTTCTGGCTGCAATGATGAAGTGGGAGATACACTAGATGGATATGGTGTAGTTGAAGAGGAAGTGTATGTGGAGAAGCCACTTGGTTTTGAGACACATGGCAAGGAGTCATATGTGTGCAAGTTGAAGAAATCCTTGTATGGCTTGAAGCAAGCTCCTAGGACTTGGTATGGGAGGATAGAGAACTTTCTATCCAGTTTGGGATTTACCAAGAGTAAAGCAGATTCCAACCTTTACTACAAGGTTGAGGAAGGCAATCTAGTGATACTCATATTGTATGTGGATGACCTGTTTGTTACGGGTGAGGATAGATTGATTGCTGACACGAAGAGGAAGCTTGTTGCTGAGTTTGAGATGAAGGAATTGGGTATGATGCATTACTTTCTAGGCATGGAGGTGTGGCACAGTGCAGATGGAATCTTCCTTGGACAAGGGAAGTATGCAGTAGAGATCCTGAAGCGGTTCGGGATGATGGAATGCAAGGCCATGGCCCCACCTATGGCATCGAAACTGAAGCTTTTATGTGATGCTTCATCTGATTCAGTTGATGTCACGGTGTATCGTCAAATGATTGGGTCCTTGATGTACCTGAAGAACACGAGACTAGATATTTGCTTTGTGGTGAACACATTGAGCCAGTTCCTAACGGATCCTAGACATGTTCACCTGATTGTTGTGAAGCATATTCTGAGGTACCTGAAGGGTACGGTTGATTATGGGCTCAAGTATGATGCAAATCAAAAGTTTAACCTTGAGGGTTATGTTGATTCAGATTGGGAAGGTAGTGCTACAGATAGGAATAACACTTAAGGGTGCTTCTTCAGTATGGGATCATGTGTGATCTCTTGGTTTAGCAGGGAGCAGTCCTGCGTAGCACTGAGTACAACCGAAGCAGAGTATGTCGCAGCTTGTTCGTCTAGTTGTGAGGCGGTATGTCTAAGGAAGCTATTGTCTGAGTTATTTGATCTCCCATTGGATGCTACTTGTATCTTCTGTGACAACCAATGTTGTGTGAAATTGTCTGAGAACCCGGTGTTCCATGACAGGTCGAAGCACATTGAGATCAAATATCACTATATCAGGGATATGGTGCAGAGAGGAGCAGTGAAGCTCATGTATGTTGCGACTGATGAGAAGATTACAGATGTGTTGACCAAACCACTAGCTAGAGTGAAGTTTGAATACTTCAGAGAGAGGCTTGGTGTTCTTTAGATGGAAGATACTTCAAGGAAGAAGTGATGGACACATTTACAGGAGCCATTCCAAGCATGGTGATAGGAGGGTCCTTCCCATGGCTATGGATGTAAGCGTTGTATGATGAGCATCAGGATGATGCTCTGGATGATGTTCTGCATGATATTGATCAGGATGATCATATGCATCAGGTGGATGCTTTACATGATTAGGTGGATCATGTGTGATGATATGCATCAGGTGGATGCTTTACATGATCAAGTGGATCATGTGTGATGATATGCATCATGTGGATTCTTTACATGATCAGTTGGATCATGAGAGATGATATGCATCGGGACGATGCTATGATGATCAGGATGATCATATGTGATGAGTATCAGGACGATACTCTAGATGATATGCATCAGGACGATGCTGTGACGATGATCATGCGATGATGATGTGCATCAGGGTGATGTATTATATGATGATGATCAGTATGGTCATGAGTATCAAGTTGATACTCCGTGGCTGTGGACAGGTTGTGCATGTAGCATAGAAAAGATCCCGGGAGATCCTATAGTTTGAGCTAGGATGCTCTTTCGAGGTTTTTATACTAGAGGCATGTAATCAGACCTGGAGATCCTATAGTCTATGCTAGGATGCTCTTTAGAGTTCTTGCAGGTTGCAAGACACTCTTTAAAGGTTTTTCCTAACCACATGTAATCAGCCCTGGAGATCCTATTGTATGTGCTAGGATGCTCTTTAGAGTTCTTGTAGGATGCAGGACACTCTTTTAAGGTTTTGTGGTGGGGGTCACATGTAATCAGCCCTCTAGATACGATAGATTGAGAAGTAAGCTCGTAATTAGTCCTAGGATTCTCTTTAGAGTTCTTGCAGGTTGCAAGACACTCTTTTAAGATTTTGTGACAGTCAACATGTAAAAGATCCCGGGAGATCCTATAGTCTGAGCTAGGATGCTCTTTCGAGGTTTTGTTGATGCATGTAATAAGTCCTGAGGATTCCACAATATGTCCATAGATGATGAATACCTACAGGAGGCTAGGCCTACATCCAACATGAAAAAGGGCTGGCTCTGTAGAACTTTCTATGACGAGAAGAATTATGAGATAACCCAGTGATCGAGATACCGAGTACAACAGTAGTGATGATGATGCTCCGTGATCCAGTGACGATGATCCAACTCTAGAATTGAAGACTTGTGTCAAGAGAATACCTTCCTAGTTAAGAGGGAGTTTTGATGTATTTGTAACTTCGGAAGATATTCAATTGTATATTGTATGTATTACATTTTTACTTTATTGTATCCCCAACAGAGATGTATGATTCCTCCGATTGGAAGTGTCGTCATTTGTATTTGCAAGTGTCACAAGTTATATTGTAAGTGTCGTCACTTATACTTGATGGGTTATTATACCACCTTGATGGGGTCGGCCCTGTATGAGTCATGTGGTTCAAAGGGCTATTAGAACACCCTAGAGGGGTCGACCCAGTCAACATTATGTTAAGTGGTTAAGTTGGGGCCGACCTAGTTGAGTAAAGGTCAAGTGAAAGTAAAAGTATAAATAGAGAGTGTGACTCTCTCATTTGACACATTCTCTCATTCACTCACTTCACATTAGAGAGAGAGAGGAGGAGTGCACACAAGTGGAGGAGAAGTAGCTGCTGCAGTCATCTATCTTTTGGGTTTGATATTTGTGATATTTGTATTGGTGCTTATTCTATCTCTGAGGAAGTTGCGGGGTTTTTCACCTTATTGGTTTTCCCCAGTTAAATGTTTTGTGTCTCTTGTCTCTTGTCTCTTATGCTTGATATGATGTACATTTTGTTCTTTTAGTTAAGATCCTAGATCTATTGAATTAAATGATGAAAAACTAACATGCACTTTTGACAACAAGCTCCTGCAATTGCTGAAGTGCTACACATCGATGTCGAACATGTGAGAAACGAAAGTCTGATCCAACTGTCGAAGCTCTAGGAAAGCTGACAGATAGCTATACGTCACTAGGAAATACAAAAACAATAGCAAAAGGTCTGACATTATAGAAATCTAAAGTGAAACAATTTATCAGTTGGATATTTGAAATTACTCTACAACAGTCGAGTGAAAGGGAAACCCAAAAATTTGCACACAGAATGGATGGTCCTGTATGTAGTCGAATAAATCAATGTCAACGGATCAGTCTGACTAAAGACGTTACTGGGAAGCATGTTTATGAAACTTGTCAACGACACCTGACTAAAGCAGTACACAACCTAATATATATATAACCATTATAACTACCTGGAAGACGAAGCATTATAAGCAATCAGTCAAAGCAAGTTGGGTAAAATGGCATCATGACAAGAGACTGGAGAGAGAATGATCGATGATATGAGAATAATCGACAAGGAGGCACAAGTCGACAAACAAATGTCGAACGTGAATCCCGAATTCGTCGACCCTTACTCGACCAAACCAACACACCAAAAGACGCAGTCCGAAAAATCAACGACAAATAAAGAACAGGAAGAAGTCCCCATGAAATTCGACAAGTAGAAATGAAAAGTTGAAACACGGCACCAGAAGGACCGACAACTTGTCATTCAGAATTAAATCCTTCACTAAACCTGCAATCAATGCAACCAGCTACTACGCATTCGCCCGTGCAGACCAAATCTGCTATAAATACTAAGCTTGAGGACTCTTGGCTGTTATTCTTCCAAGAACTAGAACTTTAGAGCCCAGAGCCATCCAAACCATTCGAGCAAATGCTTGAACCTGCAACGATGGCACCCAAGAAAACTCAAACCATGTCCGTAGCAACCAAAGTCAGAGAGCTCGAAGAAGCAAGTACATCTTTAGAAACCAGACTGTAACTCATCCGCAATGCCAAGGTAGTCGAACAACAATGGAAAAGAATCTAGAATGACGTTCTTGACTCGGGTAAAGAAACATACAGCCGATGGAGGGATGAAGCAAAAAAAACTACAAATAAATACCCTTTTACCCTACATATACGTGCCATTAATGGACAGTTTCACTGGCTTGAAAGATATCATTGCACAATTCATTATGAGATGGTACCACAACGACAAGTTCTACTTCGATGTGCCTATTGAAGTCAATGGCGCACTCATCAATCAAATTAATGGATTGTCCAACAAAGGAGACGTTGTCCCAATACGAAAATCATGCTTTGGTTAAGGAATTCACAGGCACACCCGCATGCAGAAATTCCATAGGGTTGGTCATAAACCAAATCAAATACGAAAACCTCAAGATAACAACCCGCATCGTGTCGACTTCCCTAACTATTATTGGTCGAGGTTTTGACCTCAAATTGGACATGCTGGAGGCTGTCCAAAATGTCACATCACGAGAAAAGGTATACAACTGGGCCAACCACCTCACTGAAATTGTAAGAAACATATGTTACAAATTCTAGGAGGATGGATCGAACATCCGGTACCCGTCCTTGATCATGTGGATTGCCATGGCACACCTTCGCCCAATAGGAAACAGGGACTTTACCGCATAAAAAGGGTCATTGATGGAAAAATTTCATTGTTTCACTCATGGAGGAAGTCGACTGGGAGAAACAACAACTAAGATGTGGCTGGATAATTGGTTTCAAATCTCAAAGTCCAGACAACTAGATGGAGAGTACCACAAAACGTCCGTCGAAGTCTACCTCCGATTGCACACATTTAGTTGGCTCTCGACCACACGGTGGTTTGGTATCTTGAAGGAGCAGCTGGAGTAGCACAATAATTCGACTTTTACCCTTTGTTCGAGCAGATTTTTGGTTAACTTAGCTGACAATCTAATTCAGTCATCCCAATACCTCAGCAAGCTATAAGAGTCCACCACACAATGGTCGAACCCTTGGTGGATGCGGAAAAAGAAGAGGACTATGAAGTGCGACTCCATCTTAACACATTCATGCTATAGTCGGACCAGACTGGCGACTCAATCCTTTGGGGATTGCAATGAAAACCCATCAAGACCAACCAGACACAGCAGAACAATTAGACAAAAACACATAGCCGGATACTCCACTCCTCGAGTATGCCCCGACGAAAGAAAACATATGTCAAATAGCTGAAGAAATATACAAAGCTTGACAGAACAGGAAATCCAAAGTGCAAGGAAAAGGGAAGAGGAATCTTGTGATACAAGAGATGATAGAAGAGGATAACGCAAAACTTATCGACAACGCAACACAAATTTTAGCCAATGTAGCTAAAAACAAGGTCCCTGTCGAGGAACAATTCAAAAAATTCATGGAAGACGAAAAGAGTTGAGATTCGACACCACCCAAGAAGAGAACCAAGACTGTGGTCGAGCCCCATGTCGACCTCACTGAAATTCCACCACTATCTTCACCGACTGTTATCATGGCAGAAGAAATTATTTCAACACCTCTAGTTGCCACATCCGCCTCACTTCCACCTTCATCCACTCTTACAGATTTGGTACAGACTCTTCCTGAAGCATTAAGATCCAAGATACAATCCGATAATGACTTGAACACATTCATCATCCAACTCCCTTCGCTTTTCCCCAACTGGAAAAATTTAATCACTAAGAAACCTGTCATAACTAAACCAAGCATTCCGCCTAATTCAACCCCACTGGACACCCCCATGACCGATCAACCATCTCCACCATCTACTGCAGAACCCCAAGTTGTTGGATATACCCGAACCACACTGGAAAGAGAAACCGACCCGACAAGATACATATTTGTGCACAAAAAATCCTCATTCACACCCCTCCAAGCCGACCCAACTGCGGAAGACCCAACCCAAAATTCACCTACAATCAACCCATTCCTCGAAACAGTCGACCCATTTGTCCCCGAAGCTCCTGTATCCCAAGAAATTCTGGTTCCATCAGGCAACCCCGATTCACTACCACCACCTTCGACAAAAGAAACTTCCTGTTGGTGTCCAATATTGTCACCATTTTTTATCAATTAATTTACTCGAACTGGCGTTATTTCTATCATTTTTGCTATAGTAAGTTGTTTTCTTATCCATTCAGCTCATCAAATAGTCCAGGTATGCACAAATTCACTTACCATGCAAATCTTATTATGTTTCGTATATTATGGTTTATTTATGATTAAAATGGTGGTTTTGGGCATAATTAACACTTATGGTTTTAATTGACAGGCCACGATTTGCAAATTACCCACCATTCAGCCCATGCACTACATGCTCAGCCTAAAATGCGTCCAGCTCATCGTTCAGCCCTTCTTTCAGCCTGCGAAATCCATGGTTGACACATCTTAGACCATTGAATGAAGAGAAGAACACATGGGTTCTGTTCGACATGCAATGGACCTGGTTAATGAGCTATTGCTCTAGAAGATCCGTTCTTATGCTCGCCAAGACTGATAGCACATCTCATGTCCACGTGAACGCTCCAAGCCTTGATTCGTCTGTGCATTCAACCGGGAGTCATGCGTGTTGGCCAAGCTCTCGCTCATGCCATTATTCTGGAAGGAGTCCAACCATCCACATTTATCCTTCCAACATAAATTCCACGCCCATGTCAACACTCCAGTGCACCTGCTCTTTATTCGTGTGGATGGGAGTTACGCACGCCTGCTCACGTTCATTCATGCTGTTATTCTGGAAGGAATCCACCTGCCCACAATTCAGTTTTCCAGCACACTGCTCGTCCACGTCTGAGATAGATCGATGCTGCAGCTGCTCTCAGAAGGAATCAACCCCGTCAAAGTTTGAAGGATGCCCCCTGCATTGGCATGTATCAATTTAATCAGCAGTTACAGTCATTTAAACACCTCTATTATTAGGGAGGTCGACTCTGTCGACCCTCTCACCCATTGTAACTTATAAATAGTCACCTCTGTGATTGATATGAGTTAGCTTCTGAATTCATGATGGTTTTCCAGTCTTAGTCCAAGCATTTGCAGTCGTAGATAATGTGAAGACAGAGTCTGTAATTTTTCCCAAGTTAATGGAAGTAGTAGCTTGTTGATGTTCTGCTGGTAGTCGTTTAAGCTGAGTTAGTTCACCCTTCGATTGCTGGGAAGGGCCCCTCATCAACTGGAGGTTTTATTTACATTTTCTACATTTCTTTTCTTGCAATTAACTAGTTTATTTCTTGTATGTGTAATCTAATTCATTTTCCTGTGTGTATTACCTTCATTCCTCTGTAATTAATATTCTGCTGTTAATACAACCTTCTTTCTTCTGAGTTAAAATGGTCGACCAGTAGTTCAATAGTTTAATAATTTGTAGTTTGTTTTCAGTCCTTCTTCCATCATCATAGATAGATATTGCTTCCAAATTATTCCATAGTTATCATTCTTTTCCTTCTTTTCTCCTCTGTTAGTTTTTCTTCTTGTTTTCTGTAGGTTAATTCTTCCTTCTTCTATTTCCAATCTTCTTCCTACTTCTTATAAAATCATTCTTTTTCTTAGGTAATGATTAGCATAAATAATTTCTTATCCTCTAATCATCTCTCTACTGCTTCCCCTGCATTGTAGGATCATTTCCATAAAGCCAACTGGTAATTAAATCATCCAAAAACTCTTCTTTCCCTCACTTTAAAACGTTTTCCTCCATTCGGATCGTCATTCGGACTACCATTCAGACCAACGTTCGGATCGTCATTCAGATCTATGTGTTTTTTGTATTATTTTAGGCCTTTTTCCGAATCTAATTTCTTCTGCCTCTTAATCATCATTCTTTCTGTTCCTCCTTAATAGTTTGAGATGTGATTTAATCTTGTTTTATGTTATTTGGAGTTTTTAATTTAATTGTCATCATTGTTTCCTCCTTTCTTACTTCTTCCTTATCCTCTTCTCATCTTTCTTCCAAACTTTAGTTCTTTAATATGTTTTGTTACCTAGTTACAGTTCAGAATGTATGAATGTTGTTTCTAAATAGTTTATTTCCAAGTCATAGTTGATAATTCTATTCGTTGAGTTATTTTAGTTTGTTAATCTTAAGACTAGTTTCTATTTAATGAAGATGTTCATGTTGCAAGATCTGGATTAATAATAAAATATCTTTATCAAGTTTTCTACTTGCTTCCAAATCTAATATAGTTCAATTTAACATCTTTGTTAAGTTCTTATACTTGCTTCTAACTCACACTAGTTTCATGTTGTTCACATATGGATAGACAGTAGTTCATAATGTTTAAAGTCAGTAGTAGTTTGTTGATTTTTAGTTTACATTTGTTTTTAGAAGTTAAGTTAGATTTGCTTCCATTTAGATTCCTCATTACATTTAAAAGTCATTACGATACATTTACTCCAGTTCCTATTACATTTGATGTACGTAATCAAGAAGAGTGGAATTATATGGTTTAGTCTAAATTAATTTACATTTACAAGTTCTCCCTATTAAACATCTAATATCCGTAGCTCTGATTCCGTTCATAGTTGTTATCTGGAAGTTGAATTTGGTAGTTTCTTACTTTTCTAGAAGTAGTTTGTGTTTCAGTATTTGTTTCCATATTTCTTATTAATTAACCATAGAGGTAGAGTAGTATGATCTAGTACTATTCTGATATGTGATTTAAATGTATTCTTAAATATTTAACTCGGTTTTTCATTTTGAAAGATCTTTCGATCTTTTTCCATACTAAACATTTTTAGGTCTGACAAACCTGAAACTTTACAACATTTTCTACCTTGGCATATATTTTTCTTTCAACTCTAAGTTTACTGATCCTGGTTGATAATTAATATTAGGTGTTGTTTTTATTTGAGATAGCTCACACACCCAACATTTTGGCGCCGTTGTCGGGGAGTTGAAATAGGTAGAATTTAGTTGAAGATAGGTAGAACTTCTCTTCCAAAACTTAGTAATAACTTAGATTAGGCTGGTGGCGGGTGAGCGGTAAGATGAGAGGTAAGAATCTGCGCATATATTATAACAGGCATCCCCAAAACCCAATAGTAGTAGGTATGCAGTCAAAGTTTCTTTCAGTTATAATTTGTTTTCATGAATAGGTCTAGAGATTCACAAGGTAGATTGATTAAAACTCAAATTCCTACTAACCTATACAGGGGACGTGCCACCCCAACTACTAACTCAATAGAAAGGTATTAGAAGACACCTAAAGGGGATAGTCCTACTTGGAAGGCTAAATAAACCTTCTCTGGAAACATTTTAAAGGAAATCATAGGGACATCATAACAGTCTGTTCATAAAGAAATTCTGCTAGAAGAACCTCAAGCTCGTATTGAGACTGAACTTAGACAAGAAGAAACTCTGAAGGGTAAAATTTTGAAACTTCTTAACCCTCCATTAATCCAAAATCCCAAAGACACTACTTTTTCAATAGTGCATGGTCCAGATTTGGTAGATTTTGTCAATCCTGCACAAGTATATGCTCTTTTTGGGAGCTCTACAAACATCGTCATCTCATAGGTTGACACAACAATAGTAGAACCTCCAGTATTGGATTCTCACGTAGCTGATCATTCTCCTCCTAAAAAGAAGAATACCCTTCCTGAAAAAGAACGTTGGGATATCCCATATTCACCAAGAAAGGAGCCACCTAGATTTTCTCTCTTTGGTAATAGAATCTTCATGGAGGATGAAAATGAAGATCGTGTCCAACAAGATGAAGAATATGGAGAAGTTAGAACTGAAGGTACCTTCGGGTTTCCCATCTTAGACACTGCACAAGATGTTACTATGAAAAATATCCCTCCTTCCTCACTACCAACTTTCTATGGAAAAAGTAGTGAGGATCCAAACACATTCTTATTTGAGTTTGACATTTTGTGTAGGAGTTACAATTACCTACAAGATGGCCAAAAACTAAAACTTTTTCCTACCACATTAAAAGATTCTTCTCTTTGATGGTTCATGGGATTAGGAGAATCTAGTATTAAATATTGGGAAGACATGAAGAATGCATTTCTTCGGAAATATCAGGATTACTATAGACCAAAGGACTCTCGCAATGATATTTTTAAAATTCAACAACTTGAAGATGAGAGCCTAGAAGACTATCTCGAAATATTTAACTATGTGTTACATAAATCTAAATATAGTGATCTTCGAGAAGATGCAGTAAGAACACTCTTCCTTAAAGGAATATTAGAATAATTCTTGGATAACCTTAATCTCATGACAGCAGGAGACATTTCTCATAAGTCTTTTGTAGAGATTTGTGAACTATGTAGGAATTACTCTAGGAGCAGAGGGAAAGGTGGAAGACACTTTCGAGAATCTTATACTAGGAATTCAAAATGAAACACATCCAGTCCTGGTGGAGTTACAAGGGTAGAGTTAGGGAACCTGTTAGAAAATTTCAAAACTAACATTTTAGGAGCTATGGGTTCTCAGCTAGATGCACTACAAGCTAAAAAGAGACAGGATGAAGAGCGTGCAACAATGAGTATTTTTGGCCCTAGGTGCAGAACTAAACATCCTAAAAGAGAATGTCCATTAAACAATGTTTCAGTTTGTCACTTCTGTACAGAAGAGCATCCCACTGATAGTTGTCCATCGTTGCCCGGGTTGCAAGCTGTATACAAGAGTGGAAGTTTTGGTGAAACATCTAGGAGGCCTTGGCAGCTTAGGTATCAACCTTCGGCTCAGGATCCATCATTCCAATTTCCACCTTACTACCATCCTTATTAACCTCCGCAACAATGGAACACTTAAGGTTGGCAGAATTGGCCACCGCAGTACCCTCCTCAAAATGCTCAACAACAGAAATGGCCTCATGGATGGAGAGGACAAGCTTTTTCTCAACCATCTCCTCCTATTCCTAACTATCCTTACCCACCTAATGTTCAACAATTTTTACCTGGATATGCACCTCCTTCACTACCCCCTATCCCAAATCAACCTCCTCATTTCTAGAATATGAACCCTCCAAGACCCACAATATTACCCACACAACTAATACCAAATCATAACAACAAACCAACCCAAGCTCTTAATAACATTGGGTTATTACCTCTTCCATCATATGCTATTTCTTCCGCACCAATACATGAAGTTCAATTGCGGTCTGGAAGAGTTTTGCAAGATCATCCTAAGTCATCAATTGTTATTCAAGAAGAAAATATACCTAATGAAATTTTAAATGATGCCATTCTTGAAAATGTGGTTGTTCCTAAATCTTCAACACATAACCTTCCTCATAAAGAAGTAATATCGGGAAGTAAATCACCTCCATATCCGAAGCGTCTAACAATAGAAAAACCTGTAACTTACCCAGAATATAACATCATTAATAAATTGAAAAATATTTGTATTAAGATTCCTTTATTACAAGCCATTAAAGATATACAAATCTTCGGTAAAGTGATAAAATAACTCTGCATTAAGAGACCAGGTAAGAAACAAAAAGACCCTCCAACAATACATGTCATAGGTGAAATCTTAGATTGTATAACAGAACAGCCTAGAATCCCGAAGTATACAAATCCAGGAAATCCTGTAGTAACGTTTCTCATTAACAACACTGCTATAGGAAACACACTCATTGATCTAGGGGTTTCTATTAACCTAATGACTACTACAGTTTTAGAAGCTCTCCAATTAGGACCATTCCTCTTCCCTACCCCAACAATGTTAGAACTAGCAGATCGTACTATGGTACAACCTACTGGGATGTTAGATGATATTATGGTGTCAGTAGCGTCATGGGAATATCCCATGGACTTCATGGTTATTCAATCAAAAGACCCATCTAGAGGGAATCCTATCATTTTAGGAATACCCTGGCTGGCTACTGCTAATACATTCATAGGATGTAGGGATGGAGAAATGGTTATTTCTGATGGGTTATCTACAAGAAGACTAGCTTTATACCCACCAGCACAGCCCGTAGCTGAGAGCTTATTTTGGTTAGATTGTCCTTTTGGAGAAGAAAACCTGGAAGAAATTTCCCTTGTTAGTGATCTTTCCTGGGCACTTCAAGAACAAAATATTGAAAACGTGTTGAATCAATTTATTTCCTCCACCACATGTATAGACTTTCCTTAGTCTTTTTCCCAACTTGATGAATGTTTTGGAGACAAATTTCAAGAAAACATGAGTCTCTCAACATTTACAAGTACACCTTGTGTCTTTTCAATTGAAGAACATCTAGGATCTTATACCGTACCATGTGAGGTTAGTTCCAAAAAAATTCTACATATAAATGCAGGTTTAGATGAGAGTCAGCAAAAGCAATTGTTAAGAGTTCTCAAAAGTCAAACTGGAGCTTTCGCATGGGAATACACCGATATGAAGGGTATACACCCAAATACTTGTATTCACCACATTTACACAGACACAAGTATACCTCCCGTCAAACAACCCCAGAGAAGAATGAACCCAGCTCTCAAGGATATAGTAAAAGAAGAATTGCAAAAACTTCTTGACGCTGGATTCATTTACCCAATTTCCAATAGTAAGTGGGTGTCTCCTCTGGTAGTAGTTCCAAAGAAAGTCACAGGGAAGTGGCGTATCTGTGTTGATTTTCGAGAATTGAACAAGGCCACTCTTAAAGACTATTTCCCTCTACCTTTTATAGATCAGGTGTTATATACTCTATCGGGGAAACAATACTTTTCTTTCCTAGATTGGTATAGTGGATATAATCAAATATTAATATCACCTGAGGACCAAGACAAGACTACCTTTACTTTCTCTTTGGGGACTTATGCCTATCAAGTGTTACCATTTGGCCTTTGTAATGCACTTGCTACTTTCCAATGTGCAGTTCTAGGTATCTTTGCTGACCTTATACATGATTGTGTAGAGGTCTACATGGACGATTTCATAGTCTATGGTAATACCTTCCAAGAATCCCTTGACAACCTCGAGACAGTTCTTATTCGATGTCAGCACACAAACTTAGCCCTTAGTCATGAAAAATGCAAGATGTTATTAACCGAGGGCATAGTTCTAGGACATCATGTCTCTCTTCAAGGTATCAAGGTGGATCCTACCAAGATAGAGATAATTGTCAATCTTCCTCCTCCAAAGACTCCGAAGGAAGTTAGAAGCTTTCTTGGCGATGCAGGTTATTATAGGCGTTTTATAGAAAATTTCACCAAGATAGTCGCACCTATGTTCAAACTACTCATGAAGGACACATAATTTCAATGGATTGAACCTTGTCAACAAGCTTTCAAAAATTTAAAAGCAAAGTTATCAGTAGCACCAGTACTTAGGGGCCCTAACTGGTCCCTTCCTTTTCATATCTCTACTGATGCATCCGACATAGCTATAGGGGAAGTCTTAGGTCAAAAAGAGGAAAAGTTATCTTATGCCATTTATTTCGCCAGTAAAAACTTGACTCCTGCAGAATCAAAATATATTGTTACCGAAAAAGAGTTTCTCGCAGTAGTCTATTCCATCAATAAGTTTCGTCATTATATCACAGGATATGAAATTTTCATACATACCGATCATTCTGCTATTAGATTTTTGATGAATAAACTAGTTACCAATGGAAGAGTGACTCGGTGGCTTCTTTTGTTACAAGTGTTTAATATCACCATTGTTGACCGTCCTGGTCGAGAGAATGTAGTAGCAGACTTTCTCTCCTGAATTCAATTTGACAATGATGATAGTCCTGTTGATGATAGCTTCCCAGATGAACATTTATTCGCTGTATCTGTTCGAACCCCATGGTTCGCAGACATACCCAACTATTTGGCAACTGGAAAGCTACCAAACGATCTCTCTCCACCCGAAAAACGTAGAATCATAGTTCAAATCTCTAACTATTCCTGGGTGGATAATGATCTCTTTCATACCGGTCCTGACCTTATTATTAGAAGATGTGTACGAGAGGATGAGATGGCAGAGATTCTTCACGCATGTCATGGTGGACCTTGCGGTGGACATTTTTATGATAAAAGAACAACCTATAAGGTTTTACATTCTGGATATTATTGGCCAAGCATCTTCAAGGATGCTGCCAAATATGTCAAGGGATGCGATAGTTTCCAAAGAATGGGTAGACCTATGCCATCTGATGAGATGCCTTTGCAACCTCAAGTTATGATCGATCCTTTTGAAAAATGGGCTCTAGATTTCATTGGACCAATTTCCCCTATGTCTTGTAAGAAAAAGTACATCTTAGTCTGTACAGATTATGTCACCAAGTGGGTAGAGTCCAAAGCTTTATTCCGAGCCACAGAGAAATCAGTGGTAGAATTTATGTATGAAGAGATATTTACTCGATTTGGCGTACCTAGGGAAATTGTAACTGATCAAGGATCTCAATTCACTTCCAAGTTAATGAAAGAAATTACTAATAAATATGGTATTAGACATTGTAAATCTTCACCATATCATCCTCAGGAAAATGGTCAAGTAGAAAGCACAAACAAAGTATTAGAAGCTATCATGACCAAGACCATTCAGTTACACCACAAGGACTGGGCAGATAGGCTACCGGAAGCCTTGTGGGATTATAGAATAACTTGGAGAAACACCACTAGCCACACACCTTATGAACTTGTTTATGGCAAATAGGTTCTCCTACCCATTGAATTTCAGGTTAAGACATTTCGTATGGCTGCTCAGTTAGGAATGAATTTAGAAGAAGCACAGAAACAACGAATCCTACAAATAAATGAATTAGATGAGATTAGACAGGATGCTATCCAATGAACAATCTTAATACAGAATCAACGTAAAATATGGCATAACATATACATTAAACAAAATCAATTTAAAACAGGAGACTGGGCATTACTTTTTGATTCAAGATACAAAAATTTTAAAGGTAAATTGACTACTCGCTAGATGGGTCCTTATGAAATTGTTACAGCTTTCGATAATAGATCCGTTAAAATTAAAACAATTGATGATTCTCAAAATTCCTTTGTTGTAAATGGCCATAGAATTAGACTTTATCACCAACCTATATCTAAACAAGACTTTGTACAGAATGCCTTACAACAGCAGGAGATGGAGTTGGTAGAAGATGAAGTCATTCCTCCTCCTCCTAGTCCCTGGAATTTCTAAAGGATTGTCTTTATTTGTACATATGTAAATATATTGTGTTTTTGTTTTAATTATAATAATGAAGAGTTATTTCTGACAAGCTGATTGTATTTATACAGAGAATTTATTTGTATGGTCAGCTCATGAAATTTTTGCCATTAAAAACAGGAAAATTTTTCTCCCTTTTTAGATTTCTTATGACTTTGTTGTACATATGTTTTGTTATGAATAAATCAAAATCATCTAACAACGATTTTGCAGCTTAATTACAAGGACCTTATCCACTCATACAATATTATTGAAAGGAAAGCACTTAAAAGAAAAAAAATTCAATATATCCTAATCCCTTCTTTTTTCAATTATTGTTGAAATTGACATTTTTAGCAAAAGATAAAGTATTCTTTGTATTATTTTGACACCATTTCATTTATGATTTTGAATATGGTATTTGATTTAGGCATGCACATTTTTTATTATTGTTTAGAACTGTTGCTTAAAAGACCTATCTTAATTGCTACTATCTAAAGAAAAAATATACTATCTTACACCTATGGATCATTGGCTTATCCTAGACTCATTATCAAAACTTGTCTCTTAAAGCATATTTTAAAGGTAACTTATAAGTGAATGTTATTTTTATTCTTATGGGGAACATTACTGAATTCTTATGAAAGAGATAGATATAGATCAAAAAATAGATTTAGGTTATTATCTTTTGACATGATCTTTAACTTTGGTTATTAAAAGTAAAAGTTGCTCATAAAGGTTCGTTCTAATATTTCGAATTATGTGTTTATAAGGCTTAGCACACTCTAGTGCCAACCGAATTCCTTACAAAATAATATATATATATATATACATATATATACATATACATCATTATATGAAGCAAACCCGCCGGGTTACTGAACAGGCCTGCTGGCAGCGGGTCCATGCTAGGTAAAATCTTAAACAAGGAAGCTAGGTAAATGCAAGTAAACCCGCCGGGGTACTGAACAGGCTCGCTGGCAGCGAGACTATGCTTGCATGGTACCAATATAAAGCCGCCGGGGTACTGAACATGCCTGCTTGTAGTGGGTCAATATCGGGTAAAAGAGATCGGTTAATGCATTACTATGCACATGATTCATATATATAAGAAACCTGAGTATACAAACACATGTTTTGGCCAATCATCTATACTGTCATTAGAGAATAACTGTAAGTTGAACTTGGACCTTGTCATCTAATTCAAACAATATCTAGGATGTTATTATCCTAGAAATGGGACCCATAATTATGAAAATCTCTCAAACTTTACGGTACACCTTATCTATATCTCGGGATGACAATAAATCTTTAAAATGAGTCATGGATGGCTAGTTTTCCTGTGGCATCTTTCATATCAAATTATACTATCATTCTTCACATGGTTCTTTTAAGCACTGTTCTATTCTTTATGATAAATGTACATATCTGAATCATCTACATGTTTAGTTAATATTTCATTTTCTTGAGAAAAGTATTACAACATGTTTTTCAGCTATTGATAAAATAATTGAATATCTAATGCTCTTCTTGTTGGCTTGAGGACAATCCATATCTTTAGTTTGGGGGAGGATTAGAACTGTTTCAAAACTTTTTTTTTCCATAAAAATAAAGAAAAAAGTTTATTTATCTCTGAAAGTGATAGATGTTTGCAGGTTAATGCAAAAGCAGAAGGCGAATTGTTTTAATTAAAGACAAAAAAAGGGGACATGACTTAAAAGTTTCAGAAAGCAAAGTTTACAACACTTTCTATGCACTAACAGCCTTAACTTTTTTTTTCAAAAATCAGTTCCAGTTGGCTTCAGCAATAAAAGTTTGTATAGACAAAAGTATGTATGAAAGGATGAACGACAGATTGAATGCCGATCCAAATGAAGTGACGAATGTAGCAAATAAGCAACGTTTTGAATAAAAGTGCTGAAGAAAATTTTATCTTATCTATTTCAAATAGCATGCTAGATATTTTTGAAAATTCTGACTAACCAATGATGATAGGGATCAATCAAACGTCAAATCTCGCACTTGGTTTTATTTCCTTATTCATCTCATCTTGTTAAATGAACGAATCTTGTGTCATTATGAATCATTGTATGACCACTATGGCCTTACCTGTCGTATAGATCGCCAACATATGGAATGGATCCTTGTGATCTTCCACGTGTAGAATAGCCCATTACGTGAATTTCGTTCAACCTGTCCAAAGCTTGGCTTTGGACATGGTTGAATATGCTATACCAAACAAGCATCTACCGAATTCACGCACTTCAATACTGGCACTTAACTCAAGATATTCAAAGTACAAGTGTGATCTTTCAAAACACGCTTTACCTATGACCATCCAACCATCCAAACAGACTTCAATTTAACTGATGGCTGCATGAACTTCTGCTTCACTCTATTCACCCTTCATTTCTCTCTCTGCAAGCTGCGTCCTCTGAAAATTTCTTGTATCCCATGCATTTATCAGTTGTTTCCCCCGTCCTCTACCAGCAATGCCTAACTGTTGCGAGCCAGGTAGCTACCAAGATCTTCTTCATATCCCTGAGTTTAAAAGATTCCATGAGTTATTCTCTCAAGCAGGTTGGAATCCGTTTCTCCACTGCCCTGATGGTCATGACCATGAATTTTCGTTGTTGTTTGCCAAAGGTTTCGATGGAAAAACAACCAAGGTTGGCCATCTTGTTTTCTCCATGACATAAGAGTCAATAGCGTTAGCTACGAAACTCCCTAGAGAAGGTGCCCGATGGTACAAGCATCTGTTTCTTCCACGAGAAGCTCACCAATTTGCTCTCAAGCCCGATTTTCAACACATTAATAGCACTAAAGGTTTTCATAGAGAATGGATCAAGCCAGAGTACTTGGATCTTTTGACCATTATCATTCACTTAGTCACCTGTGAAGGTAAGTTTACTATTTTTAAAGCTTTCCATATTAGACTGTTAGCTCATTTTGTCAATAATCATACCTTAAATTTCCCATTCTACTTTCTAAAGAGCTTGGAAAAGATGTTGATTCAAGTTAGAAAGAATACCATTAACCCTTCTGGCATCTTATATCACCATTGTCTCATTAAGCTTTTAATCATTCATCAACTAGACGAGAGAGGTCAGACTTGGGACTGTTTTGTTTTTGAGATATTAAACCCTCATTTATCTACTGTCAAATCTTCCCCTTCTCAAGAACACCTTCATGCCCAAAAAGAACCAAACGCTAAACGTATACGATTTGATGAGAGTTCCTTAGATGATATGCACTATGTCCATTCAATACATTCTCCTACTGAACCTAGAGAGACAAATCATGACCAGTCCATTTATCAGCCTGGCATCCAGATTATCATTCAACCTTCATACTCAAATATTCAGTTGGACGATCATACCTTTGAGTCATCCCTCCTCACACTAGCTAATGCATCCGTTCAGATGAGTGAAGCTTGTGCTGCTAGAAGCTTTCCTGCATGTAACAAAGACAAAATCTCTAAAGAATAGACTATTAATGTTGAGACATCTCCAAAAGAGAAGAGTCCTCAAATGGACTTGGAGCATGGTATAGAACAACCTATTTTGAGTCAGCAAAAGTGGGATCAGTTAACACAAGAGATAGCACAATTAACAGAACAAAGTCAAAGCTATGTGGAGACAATCTCCGATCTCCTTGAAGAAAATAAGATGTTGCGTACACAATTGAAAAGCACTGAATGCTTGGTTAACGCCAAAATAACATCCATGTTGTCCTTAGAGTAAAGTATAATTCCTTAAGGGGTCATTTCAAGAAGCTCCAGGCCAAGCATGCATCTCCATCATTCGAGTCGAAGACTGCTGCTATCGCAGCTCGGCCTTCTTCCTAATCACTTTTTGTTTTGCTCAGTGGGACCTGGCATGACTCCGGTTTGGGGGAATGTTGGTGTCCAATATTGTCACCATTTTTGATCATTTAATTTACTCGAAGTGGTGTTATTTCTATCATTTTTGCTATAGTAAGTTGTTTTCTTAGCCATTCAGCTCATCAAATAGTCCAGGTATGCACAAATTCACTTACCATGCAAATCTTATTATGTTTCATATATTATGGTTTATTTATGATTAAAATGATGGTTTTGGGAATAATTGACACTTATGGTTTTAATTGTCAAGCCACGATTTGCAAATTACCCACCATTCAGCCCATGCGCTACGCGCTCATCCTAAAACACGTTCAGCTCATCGTTTAGCCCTCCGTTCAGCCCGCGAAATCCATGGTTAACACATCTTAGACCATTGAATGAAGAGAAGAACACCTGGGTTCTGTTCGACATGCAATGGACCTGGTTAATGAGCTATTGCTCTAGAAGATCCATTCTTATGCTCACCAAGCCTGATAGCACATCTCACGTCCACGTGAACGGTCCAAGCCTTGATTCGTCTGTGCATTCAGCTGGGAGTCATGCGTGTTGGCCAAGATCTCGCTCATGCCATTATTCTGGAAGGAGTCCAGCCGTCCACATTTAGCCTGCCAACATAACTTCCACACCCACGTCAACACTCCAGTGCAACTGCTCTTTATTCGTTTGGATGGGAGTTATGCATGCCTGCTCATGTTCATTCATGCCGTTATTCTAGAAGGAATCCACCTAGCCACGATTCAGTTTGCCAGCACACTACTCGTCCACGTCAGAGATAGATCGACGATCCAACTGCTCTGAGAAGGAACCAACCCCGTCAAAGTCTGAAGGACACCCCCTGCGTTGGCATGTATCAATTTAATCAACAGTTACAGTCATTTAAACACCTCTATTATTAGAGAGGTCGACTTTGTCGACCCTCTCACCCATTGTAACTTATAAAAAGTCGCCTCTGTGATTGAGATGAGTTAGCTTCTGAATTCACGATGGTTTTCCAGTCTTAGTCCAAGCATTTGTAGTCGTAGATAGTGTGAAGACAGAGTTTGTAATTTTTCTCAAGTTAATGGAAGTAGCAGCTTGTTGATGTTCTGCTGGTAGTCGTTTAAGCTGAGCTAGTTCACCCTCCGATTGCTGGGAAGGGCCCCTCATCAGCTGGAGGTTTTATTTACATTTTCTGCATTTCTTTTCTTGCAATTAACTAGTTTATTTCCTGTATGTGTAATCTAATTCATTTTCCTGTGTGTATGACCTTCATTCCTCTGTAATTAATATTCTGCTGTTAATACAACCTTCTTTATTCTGAGTTAAAATGGTCGACCAATAGTTCAATAGTTTAATCATTTGTAGTTTGTTTTCAGTCCTTCTTCCATCATCATAGATAGATATTGCTTTCAAATTCTTCCATAGTTAGCATTCTTTTCCTTCTTTTATCCTCTGTTAGTTTTTCTTCCTGTTTGTTGTAGGTTAATTCTTCCTTCTTCTATTCCAACCTTCTCCCTTCTTCTATTTCCAACCTTCTTCCTACTTCTTATAAAATCATTCTTTCTCTTAGGTAATGATTAGCATAAATAATTTCTTAGCCTCTAATCATCTCTCTACTGCTTCCCCTGCACTGTAGGATCATTTGCAAAAAGCCAACTGGTAATTAAATCATCCAAAAACTCTTCTTTCCATCACTTTAAAATGTTTTCCTCCATTCGGATCGTCATTCGGACTGCCATTCAGACCGATGTTCGGATCGTCATTCGGACCTGTGTGTTTTCTGTATTATTTTAGGCCTTTTTCCAAATCTAATTTCTTCTATCTCTTAATCATCATTCTTTATGTTCCTCCTTAATAGTTTGAGATGTAATTTAATCTTGTTTTATGTTATTTGGAGTTTTTAATTTAATTGTCATCATTGTTTCCTCCTTTCTTACTTCTTCCTTATCCTCTTCTCATCTTTCTTCCAAAATTTAGTTCTTTAATCTGTTTTGTTGCTTAGTTACTGTTCAGAATGTATGAATGTTGTTTCTAAATAGTTTATTTCCAAGTCATAGTTGATAATTCTATTCGTTGAGTTGTTTTAGTTTGTTAATCTTAAGACTAGTTTCTATTTAATGAAGATGTTCATGTTGCAATATATGGATTAATAATAAAATATCTTTATCAAGTTTTCTACTTGCTTCCAAATCTAATATAGTTCAATTTAACATCTTTGTTAAGTTCTTATACTTGCTTCTAACTCACACTAGTTTCATGTTGTTCACATATGGATAGGCAGTAGTTCATAATGTTTAAAGTCAGTAGTAGTTTGTTGATTTTTAGTTTACATTTGTTTGTAGAAGTTAAGTTAGATTTACTTCCATTTAGCTTCCTCATTACATTTGAAAGTCATTACGATACATTTACTCCAGTTCCTATTACATTTGATGTACGTAATCAAGAAGAGTGGAATTAGATGGTTTAGTCTAAATTAATTTACATTTACAAGTTCTCCCTATTAAACATCTAATATCCGTAGCTCTGATTTTGTTCATTGTTGTTATTTGGAAGTTGAATTTGGTAGTTTCTTCCTTTTCTAGAAGTAGTTTGTGTTTCAGTATTTGTTTCCATCTTTCTTATTAATTAACCATAGAGGTAGAGTACTATGATCTAGTACTATTCTGATATGTGATTTAAATGTATTCTTAAATATTTAACTTGGTTTTTCATTTTGAAATATTTTTCGATCTTTTTCCTTACTAAACATTTTTAGGTATGACAAACCTGAAACTTTACAACCTTTTCTACCTTGGCATATATTTTTCTTTCAACTCTAATTTTACTGATCCTGGTTGATAATTAATATTAGGTGTTGTTTTTATTTGAGATAGCTCACACACCCAACACTCCCATCCGTATTGTCAAATACTCCACCCGCTGCCCCAGTTATTGCCGGTCTACCATCCCCTACCCTTATCGACGGTACCAACACCACTTCAAAAACAAAAAAACATGAAGAGCACACAGAAGCAACCGATACAGTAACACAAGAAGCAGCCGATGCATCCAGGACAATGCCATCACCAGCAGAAGCAACCGTCGACCAACAGACAAAAGCTAGAAAACAACCAGAAGCAGTCGACAATCAAAAGGAACCAGATCAACAGAAATAGGCCCCAGGAAAAGGACAAGGAAAAAGTAAGAGAAAACAAAGGAAAGAAAAGAGACGGAAAGAGAAACAATAGCAGAAGCAGAGGCATCAATAGCACCTCTAGCACATCCAGCAGGAAAGCCGACTCTCAGTGCATCTAGACTAGTTTGGCCCCATTTCTACGTATGACCCACATAAAGCAAACGAGTAAGAGCTCGACATCTTGTAGACGCAGTTACCAGAGAATAGAGGAACAGACGACTTGAAACCCACGAGCATCTACAGAAATTGCAAGAGGAACAAGCCACATTTTTTACTAAGAGCCAGGACTTAGTACAACAGGTCATACTGTTAGTGTTGAGTTCCAACACGACAAACCCTCTTGACAAAGCATACACACTCTTGGAAAATGTCGTGTCGTCACTGAGAGATCAACTTGACAAGAGCCGACGAGATCAGGTTGTCGAAACATCAATTTTAATGACAAACCAATACACAACGTTCACAGAATCACACAACCTGCTCACACAGTATACCCAAGAATCAAACACAGTAGTTGAAGTCTTAAGGAACTTGTATACTCATTATAGAAATGTATTTAAATAAATGCAAAGGACACAAGAGTTGCTGGACACACAACACCAACAACGACAGAACGTCGATGACATACTCACAACAACCGTCGACGAACAAATAATTTTGGAGAACAGAAAGCACACCAAGTTGGAGAAACAAGAAGAATAATGGATCAACCAAGCTTGCCTTAGCCTCTAAAAGCTACAAAATATCCGACCATACCTCCACATACTTTTGTCTACCACCGATGACAAACTGAAACTGTTTGGCCATGACTTGATCAACCTGCAACACAAATCCACACAAGATAAAATAGAAAACTTGTCGAGCCTAACTACTATGACCATCGACATCCAAAACGATTTAAATGAATGGGAAAGATTTCAGCATCAGTTGTCAGTTTCCGTATAGGCCATTGTCAAAGTCTACGTCCAACAAGAAGCAGCAACCATCTCCAGTCGCACAGAATAGTAGCAACCAAATGCACTACTCACAGTTACATTACATCTCCTCATTTCTGCGGGACGAAGAAATATTTTGTGCTGGGGAAGATGTTGGAGGAGCCTAAGTCGACCTGCCGACTAGGTCCTCCATCTAACCAATTGTAATACATGTCGACGGATTGTGTCAACCCATAACATGTCGAGTCGGTTAGTTGAACTGACAAACAATTATGTAACTATTTATCAATTGTATAAATAGGCTGGTGAGCCGATCTAAAGATGACGAGAGTTTGTTCGTATATGTAACTATGCACACTTCTTGTTGATAATAAAAGGCTTGTTGCTTCGTTTCTCATCCCTTGTTATTGTATCTATATCTTTGTGACTGCTTGCATAATATATTATAATATGTATCACTAGTAACCATGCGACCCCCGAGAGTACAACAATAATCTTCCAATTTCTTTCGAAGGACGACAGGAAAAAATTGAAGACATGTTATGGGTGTTACGACAAGGCTCCTTAGTTCTAGCTCGCTAGCACAGTGGTTTTGACCCACGTATAGAGAAACTACAAAAGAAACATTTGTGGACTATCCTTCATGGACACCCTCTGCAGTGATGGAATATTAATGGGTTTATGGCTGTGGCTAACTCTATTGGTCGTTTCATTTTAATGGAGGAAGAACAGTTGATGGGTTCAGAGAGGTGATCTACGAGGATGATGGTGGATCTTGATCCCTCTGAGGGTTTTCTGAGAGAATTGGAGGTTGTTTGGGAAGGTGGCTCTTTCATACAAAGACTAGATTACTGGCGTATCCCTTTCAGATGTCACAAATGTTGAAAGGTAGGCCATTCTAAGGAAAATTGTGGGGCCTTGGAGGATATTTTGGTCAGTGAAAGTGATTTGGTGGAGTGTTCAAGCGATATTGGTGACGGTGAGTGGTTTCCTATTCCCTTAGACCATTCCTTTGCTTCCTCTTTTGCTAGTAAGTTTTTACAGAACCTTCCGGTATTGCTAAAATTCTTACCTTTGGATGACATAAAAAAATGTTTGTCGACTTGTTTTGATTTTGATTCTGAAAAGTCGTCGGGTTTACGGTTTGGGTATTCTATTTTGGGGTCTGGAGTTTCACCACACCTGTCCCATGAATCGATTATGTTACATCGGGGAGATGGAGAATCTGTGGGGATTGAGGAAGAATATGTTTCAGGGGATTTGAAACTAGCTGAATTTCTGGAAAGAGAAGCATCTAATCAATCTTTTGGCCCATAGAATGGCAATCCTTCTGTAGATCCTTCTGTTTTTGGATCCCCTTCATTGATTGATTGGGTGGTTTCGCCCCCTTCGGAGGACGAAAATCGGAACACCTTAGGCATTGATTTATCACCCTCCCCTACCTGATTCTTTGGTCCCTAATTTTGTGTCTCCGAGAGTTAGTCGTTCCCCTCTGCCAACTAACTCTTCCTTTCCCAAGGAATTCTTTGACATTATCCCCATTTCTTCTATATTCAATGGGAACGTAACCATTAGAAAAGCTAAGAAAAACAAAAAGGGTTTTGGTCGTATTTCTTCGGGGGGTGACTGTAGCACCTTGGGCATTAGGAATGTTAATCCTTGGGTCTCTTCTCTTTTTGCTAAAGGTCTTAACAAGGTTTATCCTACTAATGATTTTCCGTTGTCTGGGGATCTTAGAGATGCTGCATCCCATGTCAAGGTTACTCAATGAATATCATCTCCTTTAATATGACAGGGCTTGGTAATGGCCCGAAGCATTCCGCCTTAAAAATATTCCCGAAAATTACCCATCCGACTTTGATTTTAATACAGGACACGATGTTGTCCTCTTTGGATGCTTGCAATTATTTTTTAAAAATTAAACCCCAGTGGCATGTTTGTGCTTTGGATGCTGTGGGACACTCTGGGGGTACTCTAGTAGCTTGGGATCCCCTGTTAGCTGAATTGAAATAATACCATACCGGTGCAGGAATTCTTGTTGAAGGGAAGTTAAAGGGGTTCCAACAGACTGTTAGGGTTCTGAACATTTATGGTCCCTATCATCATCGCAGGGCATTTTGGGAGCAAATTTCGGAGACGGGGCTACTAAAGGGACCTGCACTTATTCTAGCAGGGGAATTAAATTTAACCTTGGCTCCTGTCGAAACTTGGGGTTCCGGAAATTTTTTGGATCCATTAGAAGATTACTTCATTTCTTTGTTTGAAGAAGCCAATTTGGTTGATATTGTATCGAATGTGTTATATCCAACTTGGTCTAATGGTAGATGCGGGGATGCTAATATTGCTAAGAGACTCGATTGCTTTTTCATGTATGAGGATTTATGCGGGTCTATAGGAGAGTACTGAACTTGGTCTTATTCGGTGGGAATATCTGACCATAAGGCGGTTATCCTACAGATTTATTTTGATAAACATTATAAAGTGTTTCCATTTAAGTTTAATCTTGGCTTGCCGGCGGACGATTCTTTCTGTTAGTGGGTAAGAGATCAATGGATGGAACTATCTCAGAAGATACATATGTCTCCTTTGTTTGGATTACCGCGGAAGATTTCACTTTTCAAGGAGGCTCTCTTTTGTTGGGAAAATAAAAAGAAGGCAAAGGACCTTAAGTTACTTGCTGACATTGAGCAGGAAATCCAGGATATTTCGAGTTGTGTGGATGCATTACATTTTACAAAGGAGCACATAAGCCACCTTATTAGTCTCGAAACAAAAAAGGAAAATATTCCAACTTTGATTGAGGAAGAATGGAGAAAAAAAATCAGGGCCACTTGGTTAAAAGCGAGGGATAAAAGTACAAAAAAAATTCATAGGTATGCAAACTAGAGGAGATCAATGAATGTGGTTTGGGATATTAAAGTTGATTCTGATAGGTTGCTTTGTGACGATGCTTCTCTCAAACAAACATCTATTGATAATTTTAAAGTTATATATACAAGCCATAATTCCTCAAATCTGGAAAATCAATTGCAGATCATAAAAAATTTCCCCCGCTTTTTCACTTCGAAGGACTGTAGGGAAGTGGGAAAATTTATTTTGATTGATGAGGTCCGAAATACTATCAAGTTATTTTCCAAAGAAAAAAGTCCTAGCCCCGACAGGTGGACGATGGAGTTTTATCTTCATTTTTTTATATTCTTGGTGAAGAGTTAACAGAGCCCATTGAGGAGTCTAGGAGAAAAGAACTGGTGCCTGATAGATTAAACACTACCTATATCACTCTAATTCCAAAATCGGATAAGCATGTGGACTATAATGACTATAGGCCTATCTCACTTTGTAATCTCATGTATACACTTATTACGAAGATCATTGCAGAGATATTGAAGCCTTACCTGGGTAGGTTTATCTAGAAAGAACAGTTGGGTTTCCTTCCGAATAGACAGATTATGGATGCGGTAGGAGTGGCACAAGAAGCTTTTCATTCGATTAAAATGAAAAATTTGAATCCCTTTATTCTAAAGCTATATCTCTTAAAAGCATATGAAAGAGTTGATTGGACTTATTTGCGATGTATCTTAATCCATATAGGTTTTTCGGTGGAGATTGTAAACTGGATTATGGCTTGCATTTCATCTACTAGCTTTGCAGTTTTGATAAATGGATCACTTACATCTTTCTTCAGAGGTAATCGTGGGCTTAGACAAGGCTGCCCACTTTATCCTTACCTCTTCATTTTGGAAATTGAGGGACTGAACTTATCTATAAATAAGGCAAAGGAACAATGTCTTATATCAGGTATAAAGGTATCTAGTACTATCTCGCTTACACACTTATTATTCGTGGATGATGTTCTCATTTTTGGATAAGGAACTAAAAATGAATGGTAGCAGTATCAAAGGATCCTTTCTAGCTTCTGTGATGCATCGGGAATGCTCATAAATCCTATCAAGTCCAGTTTTGTGTTCCGGTGTGATGATCTTGTCATTAAATTTTGTATTGTTGATATACTTCCTTTCCATATGAAGGATTTAGATGTGGGTATGAAATACCTTGGTTTCATTTTGAAGCCTAATTGCTATAGAAACACTGACTGGAATTGGATTATTCAAAAGATTATTTGAAGAATCAACTCTTGGTCTTACAGGTGGTTATCATTGGGGGTGGCGTCTTATTTTGGTAAAAACTGTCCTTCAAAGCATCCCCGTTTACTAGTTCTCACTTTTCTCGGTTCCTTCTGCGGTGATTGAGACTATTAGAAGTAAAATGTATCAGTTCCTTTGGGATGGCAGAGTTGGTCACACGAAGATTCATCTCACCTCTTGGGAGAGTGTTTCCTTTCCTTTTCATGTGGTAGGTTGGGGTATCAAATGTCTCAAGTATTTTAATCAGGCACTTTGTGAAAAAAGTATTTGGTGTATCTTATTCGATCTGGGCCTCTGGGACAAGACAATTAAAGCAAAATATCTTAACAGGCTGCCCTCGATACACTGGTTCCGTTCTGATAATAGAGCAGGCACTCGGGCTTCTGAAGTATGGCGGAGACTTCTCAAGGCTTATCATGTTATTAATCACTCTATATGTTGGGTCGTTGGAAGAGGAATTCAACCCTACGTAGGCATCGACCCAATCCTGGCACTTAATGATGGATTTAAGCTTTCTACTCTCCTTATTAAGGAGCTTCATGATAGAGGTATTTTTGTTATTAAACAAGCTGTGAAATCTCAAAGTGCTCATATGATTAAGTGGCTATTGGTAGCGGATCTGTCTTTTTGTAGTCCTTTGGATGCTGAATGGGATTCATATGTGTATAAGATCAGAGTAGCGGGTATTTTCTTAAATGAGGAGGCTGATCATTTGATTTGGACTTCAAATCCTATTGAGGGTATTGTTATTGCACGGTTGGCATATAATATCATTATGGAAGGCAGGACTGATCCCGTGGTTCATTGGTGGTTGAGGAGGCTGTGGAATGGAAATGTGCCACTAAAGATTAGCTTTTTTACTTGGATTTGCATTCATAACAAGATTTTAACGTGGCAGAATCTTCAGAAACGTGGTTTCTCTAGGCCTAGTATCTGTCTTTTGTGTTCTGAAGGTATGGAAGATATAAATCACCTCTTTGGACATTGTAATTTTTTTCAAAAGATATGGATGGAGCTCAAGAAGACTTATTTTCTGTTTCCTTTATGGGATCAGATGTATTTTCTTGAAAATATGTGTTACCGCTTCAAACATTTGCGAAAGGATATAATTCTTGTTTTTTTGTGCTTTGGGAAGTATAGATAGCTCATAATGGCTTGATCTTTAGGGATCGAAATCCTAACTATGTTTTGGTGTGTTCTAGAATCATCTCTAGCTTTTTGGCTGGTAGTGGCCCTCCGGCTCTCAACAAGGAAAGCATCAATTTATAGTTCTCTGAAGATGGTTATACTTTCCCTCTTGGTTTTTTCGACGGAGCAACCAAAGATGGAGTTTGTGGCGCAGGTATGGTCCTTAAGATTACTACTGACCACTTTTATCATCTGCTTCTAGAAGTTGGAAGAGGGACTAACACGAGAGTTGAGATACTAGCCCTATGGGGACTTCTGTGGTTTACTAAGCATATAGGAATTGAATCTATAAGGATTTTTGGAGATTCTCAGTGCATCATTGAATGGGATTCAGGCATCCACCACTTGAAACCTTTACTTTTGGATCATTGGGTACAGAGGACACGATTTCCGATAAACGCATTTAAATAAATAACATTTGCATATATTTACAGAGTTTTTAATAAGGTAGCTGATGGGATATCTAAGCAGTCACTAGGCACTATAGATGGACTCCTTCTTGTCAAAGAGTTTAGGAGTGGTGTTCTAGTTTGTACGAGACAACATGAAATATGTTGATGAAATCAGACTTAGCTTTGGATGTTATATGTGAGGTTATTTTGTCTATTTTTTTTGGTTTCAGTAATCTCCATATCTTGAAGACAGCTAAATGTTTGGGATGAAAATTATGGAAGTAGACTATTTTTGTATCAGTTAATATCAGACAAAGAGAATGCATCTCACTTCTCTAGTGAAGGAATGTAATGTGGATGCAACTTTTACTATTAATAAAAAGTTTTTTTTTGGTATGAAAAAAAAATTGGAAAAAAACAAAACTAAAGCCAACACTTGCCATGGCAATGTAACCTCATTAACAAATGCCCATCGAATGTTAACACTTGGAAAAGCAAATTTGGCATGGTCGTATACTATACACATCTATTGCTTGGCTTGGTTAGCAAGTAATCACAATCGTGCATTATATTTGGTTTTGGCTCATTTAAGAAATGGTTTATTAAAACTACTTATACAATCATTTTTACAAGCCGAGGTCGATGTGGTGGAAATGTAGATATTAGACACAAAAACAAGTAGTGGTTGGAAAAGGGTTGAAACTATGTTATTTTTATTTGGATTTTGTAGGCAAGTTATCGATTGGATTTGAAGAGCAGAGCAAAGAAACAAAGAATCGATAAAACATTGCATCAATTCATTGGTTTAATAGAATTCTTCAATGTTGTCCTTTAGAGAAATAAGTGGAAGTAAGTGCAAATGCCTTCTAGAATCTACTCAAATTTAGGGGTAATTGGTGATACGTTCTTCATACTAGATAACCTGAGCAAGGGGATACGACACACTTAACAACAAATATCCCATGTAATCAAATTTCTCAACAATTTATCAGTAGAGAGCACAACAACAAGGAATCTCCTATTCATAGTGAGAATGAATCCTTACCAAGTCAAAACTTTGATTGATGCAAATAAACATGTTGTATTATGTCATCATATTTATGGTATGGTTTTTCTTGTGCTCATCTCATCGTAGTAGGTTGTTTTGTTTCAGTGTGCTATGCATTTTATCTATGATTTGTTGTTTTCATTATAGTGGGTTGTCTTTTCTATCTGTGGGCTACCCTTTCTTTAGAGAGCTTTGATTATCATCAAAGGGATGTATTTTCATCAATTGTGGGATAATATTTTATGGGATAAGTTTTTATCACAGTGGGTTGTATTTGCAATGCTGGATAGTGTATTATGTTAGGATAGTGGGTTGTCTTTTCTTCCGGCGAGAGCCTTTTTTTCTCTTTTCTTTTGCTCTCATCATAGTATCATCTAATGTTGAGGCAACCTGTAAAGAAACTGAAAAACAAAGTTCATGTACCCAAAGTCCCCGCTATGGACATGTTTTGAAGGAGAAAATTGTGAATTGAGGCTATAAATGGTGTTGTAAATCATGCAAAAGCACACTTATGGCTCATGCACCAAGATAAGAGGAACAAAGATGAATTGGAAATAGCATTAGGTATGCACATTCTTTTTTCACTTGCTAGCAATTACAGACAACTATATATTTAAACAAAAATAACAAAAAAAAATAGTGAATTTCAAACCCTTATGGTCTTTTTTTTGTTAACTTGGAATGTGTGTGTGAGAGAGAGATATATTAGAAATCTTTATGATAATGATCTATGTGCAAATGTTAGATAAGATAAAATTTGACAATTACAATATTAAAGTTAAAGTGAATAAGATTATAGTAATAATGTAAAATCGAAATAAATAATTTTATTGATAATTATTAATATATATTTTTAATCAATGTAAAATTGAGTTTTATAATGTTTTATCAAAAAGATTATATATAAGTATTTTTCCTAATTTGATGTTGAATTTGAATCATTTCCATTGTTTTTTTCTCGATCCATCATCTCGTCATCTCGTTCCGTGGGGACTAATTTTAAATTAAAAGTTGGATGGTTGCATCTTTAAATATAGCAATTATAATGGTGTTTATGTTACTCTAAGACATTAAAGTCACTACAGTGACATTTGATCAAATGGGACTGGGAGGGTCTATCTTATACACCATTCAACCAATATGTGAAGGTCAAACATTAATGGAGCCTATTAGGATCCGATGTGAACAATATTGTGTTTTTGTGGAACAATGCTTAAGAGGGATGAATCATGAAATGTAAGTAAATTTCTCATGTTAAAGTTTTGTAATATGATACCTTTTGACATGAATGAGATAATAATTATTTTGATAAAGTATTTATTCTCATCTTATTAAGTTGTTTTGTCCCATATGTAACCATCCATGTTAATTACGAAAAAGATATATGAAAAACCTTTTGATACACACTCCTGATTTTAAGAAGGTTGTTATCGTGTTGAGACATGCATTTTACAAATTTGATAAATGAGATGTATAATGTAATAATGTAACATTAATATTAATATTTAATAATTTAAAAATTAATAATAAAACAAAACAAAAATGAAATATTAAAATTAATTATACAGAATATTGTATATGTAAAGTTTAGTTTTGCGATTAGTTGCACATCATATTCAATATATAAATGAGATTTATTATGTTCTTTAAATTCAAACGAGAAAAGTCTTAGATTGGAAAGGAAGTCTAGGAGGCTAGAATACAATATATGTATATTCTATTAATGAATATTATATTTTTTCATTGGAAAAAAAAATCAAAGGAGAGTTGGAAAGGGATAAAAACAATCAACCTTTATTTATATTTTTAAAATTGATTTTATTATTTGCGACTGAAAATGTGCTTTAGAAGTTTGTTTCTTTAATGATTTTATACTTGGGATTTACTAGATGTGAGATATTAATGTTTTGAAAAAATGATTTAAAGTCTCATTTTTGAAGAAATTCAAAATTATAAAATTGTTTTTTATTCAAAAATTTTGAAGAAATTCAAAATTATTTAAAGTCTCATTTTTTTTCTTTCTTTTCATTGTATTACATAAAAATAAATGATATTGCATATTTATTTCCAAAAAAATCCTATATCTATATCAGAACCAACACAATCTCAATTGATATTCTCATAAGTATATTTTGTTAGAGAAGGGGCTCCAAAAATGGTTTCATTAGGGTTTTCTTCTTTGATGGCTAGGGTTTTTAGAGTTGGAAGGCATTTTGCAACCTAACATGGGAACGATTGCATCATCTTGGAGTTTTGCCAATCGAAAGGTTGGTCTAGTACCAACCAAGACTAAAAAAAGTGGGAAGTTTTCATTTTGTTGGTTGCAAATTGAATCGGGTTTTACTTGTGTTCGTCATCTAATTTATGTTCCTAGTTGTCAGGTGGACTCCACACACAACTGGAGTCTACTGTCCCATCTGCCAGTTGTTATTTTTGTCAATTAGTGGCGATCATGCTCGATCCTTAAGCTGTACCCTAGTGCCTGCTTTTGTGAAATGTTTTTTGGTGTATTGTTAGTACTTTTTTTCCTTTTGGATCCCCGTCCATGGAGGAGGGGACTCCAAAGTACAATGATCCTTCGCTTAAGAGTTATTAGAATGGTTTTATTCCAAAAGACTCGGGTATATTGGCTCCAAGGTCTTTGATTGGTTTGTATGCTGAACATAGTTCGGAAAAATTGACTGGGGAGGCTTCTTGTGCTCGCCGACATCTGAAATCCTTTAAAGCTAAATCTGAGGTGGGGAATTTTGTTCTAGGTCAGGATGTTAACCTAGACATAGTAAGCGTTCTCACAAACGGGGCGGTTGTTGGTAAGTTTGAAGGGACCAAGGTCTCCAGAATGGAGCTTATAGAATGGGTGAATAATACTTGGATGCTAGAGTTTGGATTTCCTCCTTGAACCAACCTCTTATAAAAAGGATGGGTAATCTTAATTTTCCCCAGCAAGGAGTCCATTCCCTCAATTTTGGACTGCACTGGGCTTATCAAGGATGGATATCTAGTGCTGAAGTGGTGGCATCCAAATTTCAACCCTGCTTCGGAGAGGATGATAAAAAGGCATTTGTGGGTACTCATGCCTGGTTTCCCCTTTGAGTTGTGGATGCCGAATGTTTTTGAAGATTTGGGAAACTTTATGGGGAGATTTATCCGAGTGGAAAATAGTATGGTTTATGGTATAGACAAATGCATTGCATCAATGATGGTTGAGTTCGATATAAGAAAGGGTCTCTCGGTTGAGGTGGATATCAATTGGGGAGAAAAACTTTCCGACAAAAGTAAGATTACAGGAACATTCCTTTCAGATGTTTCTTCTGTCGAAATACCAATCACGTCAAAGCACGGTACTGTTGGTCTTCCACTTAATGTCACTAACTAGATCATGGCTTGTGTGATGTCGGAAAACTTCTCAGTGCTAATTAATGGCTCTCCAACGTCATTCTTCAGAAGCTCTAAGGGTTTGAGGCAGGGGTGTCCTCTCTCACCCCTACTATTTATACTGGTTATTGAAGGTCTTAGTCACATGATATGTGCTACTAGAATAGTTGGTGACCTCAAAGGTATCAAAATATCTTCAAGAGTCTTTATTACTCATTTAATTTTCGTTGATGATGTGGTCTTGTTTGGAAAAGGTACTGTTGAGGAATGGAGAATTTTTGCTAATATTACCAAGATTTTCTGTAAGGCGTCGGGTATGGAAGTCAGTTCTAACAAATATGCTTTCTTATGCAATAATGTGGATGATGATATTCTTAATCATGTTTCAATTTTCCTACCTTATAAAATGTCTAATCTAAATGACGGCTTTAAGTACCTAGGTTTTTTCATCAAGCCAAATGGTTATGGCATCAGTGATTGGATTTGGTTAATTTGCAGATTTGAGAAAAAGATTAATACTTGGTGTCACAAATTCCTATCTTTGGGTGGGCACCTTATATTATTAAAATCTGTACTATGTGGTATGCATGTTTATTGGTCTCTATTGGCACAAATCCCTCGTTCTATTTAAAGAGGATTAGAGGCCTAATGTTCAGATTTCTCGGGTCAGGGAACTCAGAGGGAGGTCATTACCATTTGATTAACTGGGAATGCATTTCTTTGCTCAAGAAATTGGGAGGATGGAACATCAAGAATATCTTCTGGTTTAATTAATATCTATGCATGAAAAGTATGCGGAAGGGGTTATTTGGGACGAGTTTGTGGACATAAGTTCTACATGAGAAGTATATAAAGAGTGATATTGTTTGTTGGATCAAGAGACATACAAAATGCTACAGTAATGCATCTTTTTTTTGGCGAGGTTTCATGAAAATATTTCCTTGGATTAGCACTCATTTGGCTTGGCAGGTTGGTAATGGGGAAAATATCCTTGTGGGCATCGATCCTTTCATAGGTAATGAGACTGACTATTTGCTATCAAATTTCACTCGCAATTACCTAGCTGAGTTGGGGTTTTAATACACTTGACAAAATCAAAAGACCAAATTGGCTACCCTTCAATCAGTCATATTGGTTAATGGCTACAAATCTTGGTCTGGGTAGCATTTGGGCTATAGAATGGAATCAATACATTCAGAAATTAAACTCTTATGGTATTTGGCTTACTTCTGAGAAGGATAGATTGGTTTGGAGCAAAAACAACACCTCTGGACAGGTTACAGCAAAAACATATCAATCAATTGTTGAAGCTCATTATGGTGAGGCAAAATGGTGGTTTGTTACTCTGTTGAAATGGAAACTTCCCCTGAAGGTTAAGTGTTTTATGTGGTGCAAAAATGTTGAAACAAATGAGAGATGTGAAATTCTTCTGATCCGCTTTTCCACGGCTAGGGTTTACCCTGGCTCGCCTTCACTACCTCGCCACTACTGGTGCCTAGCCTCTGTCTAAGGTTTTTATCTTATCCTCAGGGGTTGGCTAAGATCATGGCCTCCTGCTAGGGAGGGGCAGAAAACCCACCCCCTCAGAAATATGACATGGATCGCACGACTTCAGAGAACACCCATGACAATATCTCTACCACCACGTTGCAGATCGGATCCGCGGAGATCCCTATCAATGGAAATGATGTGCTTAGCAACACTCAGAAATATCCAAAGGCACCCTTGATTAGCAGTGGTTCTCAGGGTACCAGCACCTGTATCGCCAGGACTGCAGAACGACCATGCATTGTCCTTCCTGTAGAACACATAAACGCATGAGCTCAGTACATGAAAGACCATGCCCTCATTGGCAAGTTCATAGGCATCTGGCCCACAGAACAAGCCCTTAGAGGTTGGATTCCTACGAAATGGAAACCTAAGGCTCACTTCGATTTACAGCTGGGGTCCAAAGGATTCTTCACAATAATATTCCACAGACTCGATGACAAAGCTAGGGTTGAAGACAGCGGTCCTTACTTCTTTAACTTAGCTGGTCTGTATCTTTGTAACTGGATCGAGCGCTTCTGTCCGGAAAAAGAAGACTTCACTTGGGCCATGGTCTGGATTCGAATGTATTCCCTCCCACAGGAATATTGGGATGAGGAGACGCTGAAAGACATAGTCAACATGCTAGGAAGCTATGTCCGATCTGCAAAATAGACAAAACACAACAAGTACACCTCCTATGCAAGAATCTGTGTATACATGCACATAGCTAAAGCTTTCCCGAATGTAGTGAGCCTCACACATGAAGACTCATAATGGATACAACCTCTGGATGGGTGAGATGGAACTTGGAGATATGGATATTCTAGGGATGGAAGATGCATGCACCAGAAAAGATTACAGCTCCATCCCTCCAAGGCAGATCCAACTCCTTAAGGAAGCCTTGGCTAAAGTGAAAGCTCAAAATAAATTAGGTGTTCAAAACCTACCCTAGAAGGAAAAGCAAAAATCCCAGTGAGACAATAAGAAGCGAGGCTGTAATATAGATCTTCAAAGAATCAACATACTTAGAACTAGGTTAGTTGAGTCTGGGCAGTATGCCCAGGTAACATAATTCTTCCCTGCTCTCTCTCCTGGTTCTCTATGGAGTTAATCTCTTGGAATGTGAGAGGCCTTAATGGGCCTTCTAAACATAGAATGATAAAGCGGAAAATTATACAAGATATGCCGACTGTAATGTTTATGCAAGAAACAAGGTGTTCTAATACTACTCTTCAATCCCCAATGGAGCTGCAAGCGGAATAACCATAGCCTGGAATCCCTCAGTAGTCTTGCTGGGAAATTTCTCCTCCACTGTGCACTCTATCTTTGCCTCTTTTCATATCCTTGCAACATGAATTCAGGGCTACCTTTTAAATGTGTATGGGCATCAATCCTCAACCCTCAAGATCCAACTCATTTATTATTTGGAATGGTTTACGTTGCAACACCCCGACTCTCTTCTCATTACAGGGGGGGATTTCAATATGATAACCTCCATGGAAGAGAAGAAGGGAGGAAGAAGGACCTTATCCAATTAGGATCAGAGTTTCAAATCTCTCATAGAAAATTGTAGTTTGGTGGACCTGGTAACTTCTGCGGGATTCTTCAATTGGAACAATAAGAGAGGAGGAGAACACAAAATATGCAAGTGCCTAGATCATTTCCTAATCACAGAAAATGTTATCGAGACCGGGGGTCTCCTCACTGCCTATTTACTCCCAACTGCAGGTTTCCATCACTGGCCAATCTCTCTATCTTCGCAAAGCATAGGAACCAAGATTTATCGTCCTTTCCGCTTCGAAAAGTTTTGGCTCTCCCATCCCTCTTTTCAAGATAATGTTCGTAATTGGTGGATGGGCATGTAGGTGGAGGTTCGATCTAAAATGACCATCATCCAACATAAACACAAATTAGTTGGGGCCAAGCTTAGGCATTGGAAGAAAAATACCTTTGGAAACATCTTTAAAGAAAAATGTGCTTTGGAGAAAGAGCTGGAGCAGATGAGCAAACAATGATGGATCAGGGACATACATAGGAAAGGAATATCAAAGAAAAATAAATATTAGCGTAGATTTATAAGTGTCGTGTGTAGGAGGATATTCTATGTAGGCAGAAATCCAAGGTAGCGTGGTTGAAGGAAGGTGAAAGAAACACATCTTTCTTCCATCGCTCCACGGTGCAACATATAATGCACAATCGCATTTCTACTCTCAAAACGGAGGAAGGATTCGTCCTAGAGGAGAATGGAGAAATTGAACAAGAGTTGATCCACTTCTTTCAATATCTTCTCACTGAAACGACACCCTCCCAGGCTCAATCCATAAAACGTGTAACTGAGCACGTCCCCAAAAATCTCACAACAGAGCATGACGCCTCTCTAATGAAGGACATCATGATGCAGGAGGTTGAAACAACAGTAAATCAAATGGACGAGGGAAAGGCATCGGGTCCAGATGGTTTCATTATCAACTTCTTTCATCACTGTTGGGATCTGCTAAAGCAATAAATTCTGTATCTAGTGGAGGAATCCCAACAAAAACAATGGGTCATGCTAGCACTCAATGCCAGTTTCCTCACTCTCGTTCCTAAGGAGACTTGAGTTGTTCAACCTGGTAAGTTCCGGCCTATTTTTCTTTTCCATATTATCTACAAAATTACTACTAATGTTGTCGCTAACCGGCTAAAATCTCTTTTTCCCCTGCTTATCTCTCCCAAGCAAACTGGTTACGTTGAAGGTCGCCAAATCCTGGATGGGATCATTCTAGATCATGAAGTCACCCACTCTTTGAAAATTACCAAATCCCCTGGGATGCTCATTAAGATTGACCTTTCAAAGGCCTTTGATAAGCTCAGTTGGGAATTCATTAAGAAAATTCTCCTGGCATTTGGTTTCAGTCAAGAGTGGACTCGATGGATCCTTTCCCTAACTTCTTCTACTTTTTTCTCTATCTTGGTAAATGGATCTCCTTCTACAACCTTCACCCCCTCTAGGGGTACCCGTCAAGGGGATCTTCTTTTGCCTTTCCTCTTCATCCTCATGGATGAAGGCTTGGGCATAATGCTAAAAGCAGAGGTAGCATCAGGTACTCTTAGAGGCCTCTTCCTTCATGGTAATTCCCCCTTAGCTTACCAACAGTTTGTAGATGATAACCTTCTCTTTGGGAACCCTTCGGTCTAGGAGGCACGCACCTTCAAAAGAGTTCTACTTTCTTTTTCAGAATCCTTAGACACCACCATTAATCTGGATAAATCTCAAATATTCTTCTTCAATACCGATGCCATCACTCAACGCAATGTAGCTCGCATCCTTGGGTTTTTTGTTTCAACCCTTCCTTCCAAGTATCTAGCCCCCCCCCTTTTTGACTCAATTATCAAGCATTCATTGTTTGGACACACAGGGTACTCCCAAAAGACCGAACACCTAGAGAAACCACTTCACACAAACAGATCACAGATGGATACACCGATGTTTTGACGTGGTTTAAACCCTCGAGAGGGAAACACTCCACGGCCCCGGCCAAATAGCTTCTACGGAGCAATTTATTACGCAAATAAAGAAAGTTACAAATGAGTTTCTTATAATCGATCAACTAGACAATGACCCTCCATGCCCTTTAAATAGAGATCATGGACCAATCGGGTGTTAAGCCACGGGTCAATGTTAGGTATGATCTAAGAGAAGTTGAGCCGTTGGATCACGAACATATCGTGACCGTCGGATTAAATATTTACAAATGCATACTAATGCATACTAAAGAAACACACTTTTCCTAACGGATATATTACACAAGTTGATCTTAATTAACTCCTAAGTGTCTAAATATCCTAACATCCCCCCTCAAGAACAACTTGGGATAGGATATAAGGATTTACAAAAGTGTCACTATTAGGAGAAGGAATGAGGCATTAGAGCCTATCCCCCCTTAATGACAAGTTCCTGAACTCCTAACATAGATCAAAGTTTAGAAAACTTCGCTTCTGTAAGAGACTTGGTGAAGATGTTTGCAACTTGATCATCTGTAGGACAAAAGAGCACTTCAAGAACACGATCATGAACAGGATTTCTGATGAAGTGCATATGTAGCTCAATGTGTTTGTTGCATTGATGTAGGACTGGATATTTGGAAAGCTTGATGGCACTTTGATTGTTGCACCAAAGTGGAGTAGGCTGCTGCTGCTCGAATCCAAACTTTGAAAGGATCTGTCGAAGCCATAAAGATTCCTGACTAGCATTAACTGCGGCTCGATATTCTGCCTCTGCTGAAGAAAGATAAAGAGCTTGTTGTTTCTTACAAGCCCAAGTGATAGGTCCAGATCCCAGACTTGAAACATAACCTTTAGTAGACTTTTGATCATCAGGATCGTCGGCCCAATCTGAATCAGTGAAACCAACCAACAAAGGTTTCCCTCATGTACTGTAATGAATCCCAAACTAAATTGTACCTCGAACATATCGAAGTATTCATTTAGCTGCTTTCCAGTGACTTTCATGAGGTGTTTTCATATAACGGGAAACACGACCAACGACAAAGGAAAGGTCAGGACGGGAATGAGTCAAGTATAAGAGACTACCAACAAGCTCACGATACAAGGTGGCATCTACTTCAGGTGAAGTACAAGTGGTGGAAAGTTTGACTCCAGACTGGAAGGGAGAAGGGGATGGTGTACAATCTTCCATGTGAAAGCGACGAAGAAGGTCACAAGCATACTTAGACTGAGAAAGAAAGATTTCTTCTTTGGTTTGAAGGACTTGGAGACCAAGAAAATAATGCAAATGTCCTAAGTCTGACATTTCAAAATTTTGCTTAAGACTGGATTTCACATGGGTTATAAGCTTAGGGTCACTAAGAGGAAGAATAAGGTCATCAACATATAGAACAAGTATGATGAGATGGTTTTCTACTTTCTTGGTATATAAATTGGGGTCAGAATGGCATCTAGAAAAACCAGTGTCAAGGAGAAAGCTATCCATTTTGGCATACAAAGCTCTAGGAGCTTGCTTAAGGCCATATAAGGATTTCTTAAGGCGGTAGACAAGGCTAGAGTTATTCTGAACATATCGAGGAGGTTGTTCCATGTAAATTTACTCCTTTAAATCACCATGTAAGAAGGCAGACTTGGCATCGATGGACTTCCCAGTTGTGTAAGGCTGCAAGGGAAAGAACAAGGTGGATGGAGTTCATTTTTGCGACAGGAGCAAAGGTTTCATTGTAGTCAATCCCTTCAACTTAGGAAAAGCCTTTGGCAACTAACCTTGCCTTAAGTCTTTCAACACTTTCATCTGATGCATACTTAGTTTTGTAGACCCATTTACATCTAACAAGTTTTCTTCCGTTTGGAAGAGGTACAAAATCTCAAGTATCGTTCGCCATTAAGGAACGATATTCTTCATCCATAGATGCATCCCAATTTGGATTTCCTGAAGCTTTTGCAAAGGTTTCTGGATCATGATTCTCGAAAACTTGAGCCAAAAGAGAAGAGGCTCGCTGAAACTGAGAACGTGTTCGACGTTGATCTCTAGGATCGTCGACAAGATCACCAGCTGCTTCACATGTTGAATGGACCCATCGAGGAAGCACTTGTTCTGGTGCAACTGGAGGAACATGAGCAGGAGGAGGTGGATTTTCATCCTCACTGTCATCATCAGAAATTGGAGTTGGAAACCTATCAAATAAATTGGAAGAAGAAGAAGAAGACACAATCACCGAATCAGGCTCATAGGCCAAAGATGGCATAATCGCCGAGTTAGGCTCGCCGGCCAAGATATTTTCATCAAACTTAACATCTCTTCTAATGATTACATCATGAGAATGTGGTTGAAGAAGTCTATACCCTTTTACATCTTCAGAATATCCAACAAATATGCACTTTTCACTTTTAGGCTGCAATGCTTTCCATTTTTCATCCGGAATGTGAGCCCATGCTTCACTACCAAACACACAGAAGTGACTTACATCTGATTTAATTTTACTCCATGATTCTTCTGGTGTGATACCTTGTAATGATTTAGTGGTGGTGCGATTAACTTTGTAATTTTCCCAATTAATGGCTTCAGCCCAAAATTGAAAACTTAGTCCCTTAGATTGGATCATACAATTAGCCATTTCTTTTAAAGTGCGGTTCTTCCGTTCAGCTACACCATTTTTTTGTGGTGTATATGGAACAATGTGTTGTTGTTGGACTCCTTGTTCAGTGCAGAAAGTAGTGAACTTTTTGTTAACATATTCTCCTCCATTTTCTGATCTTAACTTAATAATTTGATGACCAGATTGTTTTTCAACAAGGGCCTTGTAGGCCAAGAACATGTTAAATACTTCGCTCTTAAGTTTTAGGAAATAAACCCAAGTGCGTCTGGTGTAATCATCAATGAAAGTTAAGAAATATTTGAAACCAGAAAAGGAAGCAGATGGAAGAGGACCACACAAGTCACTATGCACAAGCTCCAAGGGAACCGAGGCGTGCCAAGAGGCACGTTTGTCAAAACCGTCCTGATGATGTTTTTCGAGTACACAACCGGAACAAACACCATCCCTGCAAGATACCATTGGAAGACCTGTCACCATATTGTCTTTACATAGTTGTTGCAATGAGCGATAATTTAAGTGACCAAATCGCTCATGCCAAAGTTTGCTCAAGTTATCACTATGAGCAACACAAACTGAAGAAAAAGGTGATGACCCAAAGTTTTTAAAATTGTACAACCTGGTAATATCATCAATAATTTCGGTAGGTAGGACCTGTTGAGGATCTTTAAAATCCTTGATTACAACTTGGTGAGGTGTAAACGTCACAGTTTTACCTTCACCAGAATGAGTGATTGGATAGACTGATAACAAATTGCAGGAAGTTCTTGGAACACATAGTACATCACTGAAATGATCATTATCTACCGGAACTGTTCCAACTCCTACAACACTTAGAGATCTATCATCACCAACAAATATTTGTTTGGTGTTACATTCATGCATAGTAGAAAAGATGGCTTGATTCTTAGACATATGATAAGATGCTCCAGAATCAATGAGCCATTCATTTGAAGTAGAAGAAGAAGATGCATTATAAGAATAACCAGAAGCACAAAGTGCATGTCCATGAGAGGTAGATTCTGAAGACGAATCTAGGTTGATGTGGTGCTTCTTCATTGCTGTTTCCAAGGCTGCCATCTTCTTGAAACACTTAGATTCATCATGATTATCTTTCCCGCAATAGTTGCAATGACGCTCAGTCTTCTTGTCTTTTGGCTTAGATCCTTTGTCATTTTTTAAAGAAGGAGCTGATTGAGAGGGTTTGGGACCTTTGTTTGACTTATTATTGCGAAAATTTTGTTTCTTGGGAGGTTTGGACTTTTCTTTCTGTTGGGATAATAAGGCTTTCCCAGATGTATCTGCATTGTTAATTATTCCAAGATGGATGAGATTATCTTGCTCTCTAATCAAGGAATCATAAAATGATTCAAGACTAGGCTCTTGATAGCTAGTTGCATTCAAGGATTCTTTCATGGAGTAAAATGTAGATACAAAAACAGAATATGTAGGTCCAAGTTTGGAAAGAATATGATAAATGCATTGTTTGTCTTCCCTCTTAATCTTGCATTTTTCACATAAGAGTTTAAGAGTTTTGTACTAAGATAAATAATCTTGTATGCATGAAAAATCACTTGGATTTAAAGAAATCAACTCATTTTTGAGTTGGTGACCTCGAATTTCATTGTGTTTACCAAACACAGATTCCAACTTGTCCCAAGCAACATCAGGTTCATCAATTTCAGATATGTGAAATCGCAAATCAGTAGAGATTGACATCCCAATCAATCCACGAGCTTCGTCACATCTATTTTCTTATTCGATTTTCTTATCATCACCAGTACGTTCTGTTTCTTTCCCTGAGGTAATTCTGAAAAGTCCTCTACTTCGTAGAACATCCTCTATACAAGATTTCCATGATAAATAGTTGGAACTAGTAAGTAGAATATTACAAGGGGCGGCCATATTTGTAAATTAATGGTTGTAAAAGCAGAAACCAATAGTTTGGATGCGAAGAGCTCGAAAAAATAGGCGGTTTAAAAAAAAAATGACACTGAAAATTGACTCCGTATAATGAAGTTATGCTTGAACAAAAAACTGTTGAAGATGTCCCCAATAGTGACGTGGTAGATAGAAAATGACCAGCTAAAAAAAAAGGACCCCCCTCTTCCCAAGATGAACCTTTGACAATCACTTTACAATAAAGTTGCTTTAAGTGAATCACTTTTGTAAAATAAGTGATTTCACTTTTACAATGATTTACTTTAAATAGTACAACAATAAAAAGGAACTTAAGTGACTTGTATTTTTATTTTTTATTATTTAAATGAGATGCACTTTTACAATAAAGTAACTTGAAAATATAAATTGCATGCACTTTTTCTTTTAAAAGTAACTTCCTAAGACTTAAACTCCAAACCTATTAAGGAATAAAGCAACTTTGAACCAAGTGAGTTAGATTAAAATGTATGTAAAATATGAGAATGAGGAAGGTTTTTTTTTTTACTCTTCTTGCTCGGTTTTCGTGCTTGCCTTTTTCCCTGCAAAATACACCACAAACCGAAACAAAAAAAACTTTTCCACACGTTTGGGGTTAGATCTTATTAGCTTGCCCGGAAAGTCTACATTTTCTCTCTGTTTCTGATTTGCCGAGATCTCCCAAGGTGCACGGCAAAGAGCATACGCAGCCGAGAAAACCCCTTTCCCTTTTTGTTTCTGATTCGCCGAGATCGCACAAGGTGCACGGCAAAGAGCATACGCAGACAGGGAAAGAAACAATCCGAAACTAAAAAAACTAATAATAAAAACTGATAAAATATGAGATATTTAAAAAAAATAAAAATAAAAAAGCGTCACTGTAACATTATACCTTCAGATCTGATGAAATACGCATTTCTGAAGCAACCAGGAACCGTCGATCAAACGAAAACTATTTTTCAATGGAAACGGTGCTCCGGACGCAATGGAACACCTCCCATAGCCTAGAAATGCACATAAATACCAGAACCAGAAACACTTTCAAGTTTCGGCAACAACAGTTCAAGATTTAGATCATAACTGAAAGTGACTCTTCATAAAAGCTCTGATACCATGTTCGGGTACACAGGATAATCCCAAAAGACCGAACACCTAGAGCAACCACTTCACACAAATAGATCACAGATCGATACACCGATGTTTTGACGTGGTTTAAACCCTCTGTAGGGAAGCACTCTATGGCCCCGACCAAATAGCTTCTATAGAGCAATTTATTATGCAAAGAAAGAAAGTTACAAATGAGCTTCTCATAATCGATCAACTAGACAATGACCCTCCATGCTCCTTAAATAGAGATCATGGACCAATCGGGTGTTAAGCCACGGGTCAAGGTTAGGTATGATCTAAGAGAAGTTGAGCCGTCGGATCACGAACATATCGTGATCGTTGGATTAAATATTTACAAATGCATACTAATGCATACTAAAGAAACACACTTTTCCTAATAGATATATTATACAAGTTGATCTTAACTAACTCCTAAGTGTCTAAATATCCTAACATTCATACTAGAAGGAAATTTTGGATAAACTAGAGAGAAAAAATTCTTCGTGGACCTTTAGACCTGTAAATTTGTCCTGCAGACTCATCCTCCTCAAAGATGTTATACATTATATGCCCATTTATTTATTTTTCGTCCTTACAACACCAAAGTGGGTCCTCGAATCCATTCGCAAGCTTCAACGATCCTTCCTATGGGGTGGAGACAAAAATAAACAAAAGTGGGCCCTAGTAAAATGGAAAACAACATGCCTTCCCAAGCGAGATGGAGGCATCAGACTTCGGGATCCTGAAATAAATAATGAGGTGCTCTCTGCAAAAATATTGTGGAATTGGATCTCAAAAAATGCCATTCCTTGGGCACAGCTGTGGAATAAAAAATATGCTATGGAGTGGTCGCCATCTCAACTCATTCGATATGATCGGTGTTGGAATATTTTCCCCATCATTTATGTATTTGCATGCATGCAGTCATCAGTATGGTAGTCTACCCAATGCCTAGAGCTTATTTTCATCCCCATGGAGCCTGTTTTTAGCCATCAGGAACCCTCCTACTGTCACGTCCCCTTCCTTCCATCCAATGCAAGGGAGGGAACAAGACCAAACATACCGGCTTATTGACAATCTCACCCCCATACATTACTAATAAATTCATAATGAATAAAAACTTCTGCGTGTAGATTCATACTCAATATAAAGACAACGGAAATAAACATATTTCCACACACATAAACAATAATGCATCAACATATCTATTGCAACTAGATGATGATTCAATATGCATAGAATCAATCCCCTTCTCAGGCTATGAACAGACTTCATATCAATTCCGTTAACATGAATAATTATCATTCAGAATTAACACATTGCAGAACCCAGAATGCATATAATTTAAAACACAAAGCAAAGAACACTTATCTTTGAGATGAAGCTGTCAAAACAACTGGCTATGTGAGAGCAACGTTCCACCCAACCATAGATCTCTGTCCAGCCTATATTACTTCAGCTGAGAGATCACCCTCGAGCTAAGCTGTGTATCCACTAAGGAGGAACTAGATGAGTTCACTCACAACCATGGTTTCACTCAATAGCTATGCTAAGCCAACACATAGTTGGGTTTATCAAGCATACAAAAGATAAAGGAGGAGGATGCTAAGCCAGTGAGCTCAACCACAAAGCTACATGCATCTCAAATGAACTCAACAGTCAAGGCACCCACAATACCTACCTCACCGAACACAAGGAAGGTCCTCTTCTCTGTTGCATAGTCCCTTAGGCATCCCTTCCCTCTAATGATATTCAGGGTGGGCATAGAAAGGTCCAACTGCTAATTCCTTGAGATTCCAACCTTCATTGGGTTTATGAAGCAAACAAAACCTCTGTTCAGTCCTTCACACTTGGATTTCTCACAATTCTGTCATCAATTAACTCAATCTCGTCACTGGATTTCTGGGCTATAGAAATTGGGTTTTTCTATGGATTTAGGGGTGTCTAATACTCTCAAATTCGCCCCAAGGTTTATATCTATGGATCCCCCATTGAATTTCACTGTCCATACTCAATTCTGGGCATTTATGTTTCTTCAAAATGTGGGTTCTTGCAAAGTTACGATTTTTGATTTTTCTCACTGTTGGGAATTCGTAATGGATGCAAACTCATGCTCGGATGTTCCACAATTGAATGGGAATGAGGAAAGACCAATTCCCGTGAGGTAGGGTGACTTGTGGTACAAAAAAACAGAGCCCATACTCTTCCATACAAATTTCTGGGTTGTCCATGCTCCATTGAAGCCGTGGACTGAATTCTTCAACAACTTCCTTACAACAGAATTAAATGTCAGCAAGGAAAGTCAAATGGGTTCACAAGATGACATATGGCAGCCTATGGTTCCATCCCATAGCCCCCTCACCACTCCCTAGTGGAATACACATGGCCTCTTCTCATTCGTTGCTTCCATAGTCAGTTTTGGTATTTTATTGAAATATTAAATATTTACATCAATTACAATATTCCACGGCTTAATAGCACATGGGTAGCAAAATATCAAATACTTATTTTTTTAAAATAAAATCCAAACATACACTAGCGGGGCGTTGGCCTTGAGCTCCACATTAGGGAAACATACATCGCATGTATACAACATTTACATTAAAAGCCAACATTTCATAAGGGTCAAAATTGGGGTATTGCATTCCCCTCCCCCTTAGAACAACACCGTCCTCGGTGTCATAAAAAAAGAACAAAAATGGGAATGCCTCTCTCATGGCATCCTCCAACTCCCATGTAGCCTCATCGGGACTAAGGTGCTCCCATTGGACCTTTACCTGCTCGATGGCTCTATTCCGGAGCGAAGTGACCTTCTTGTCAAGGATGTGCATAGGTTCTACTTGGAACTCTCCCTCGGGTTCCACCTGTATCATATTCCAATTAATCATATGATTAGGATCATGTACATACTTCTTAAGTAAAGATACATGAAAAACATTATGAGCTCTTATGTTAGCGGGCAATGCAACTCTATATGCAATTGGCCCTATCCTATCAAGGACTTCAAATGGCCCACAATATATAGGTTCCAACTTGGCACAACTCCCCAACTTGAGAGAACTCTCCCTTGGTTTCACTCTCAAATAAACATGATTCCCAATTTGAAATTCCTTATGCACTCTTTTCAAATCTGCATAACTCTTTTTTTCTATCCTGAGCAGCCTCTAAATTCTGCCTGATCTTAACAACTTCATGTTCCATTTCCTTGATCATCTCTGGTCCAAGTACTACCCTGTTCACCGGGATGTCCCAATTCACTGGAGTCCTGCATCCCTTGCCATACAATACCTCAAATGGACTCATCCCCAAGGATGCATGATGTCCATTATTGTATGCAAATTCTACCAAGTGTAGGTAATCTTCCCACTTGGATGGTTTATCCATCACATACATTCTCAGCATGTCTTCAAGAACCTGATTCACCCTCTCAGTTTGGCCATCTGTTTGAGGATGATATGTTGTACTAAAATTCAATCTAGTTCCCAATTCATGAAATAATCATTTTCAGAAATTGGAAGTGAACTTTGTATCACGATCAGAAACTATTGCCTTGGTCAATCCATGCAACCTGAATATCTCTCTCATGAAGATATTTGCGATGTCATTTGCCTTGTGAGTGAATTGACTAGAATAAAGTGAGCTACCTTTGATAGCTTGTCCACCACAACCATGATTGAATCATGCTTCTTCACTGTCATGGGCAGACCTATTACAAAATCCATAGGAATCACTTCCCACTTCCACTCTGGAATGGGCAAGGGCTACAACAATCCTACTGGATGTTAGTGCTCTGCCTTGACTTGTTGGCACTTCTGACACCTAGCAATGTACTCAACTATGTCCTTCTTCATACCATGCCAAAAGTATTGCTTTCTTGCTGTTGTTATAGTCTTTTGATATCCTGGGTGTCCAGAGTATGGCATTTGATATATTTCATCCATCACTAGCTTCTTCAAATATGCAATATTTGGAATCTACAGTCTATCTTTGTAGATGATGATATCATCTTCACCTAGCTGATATCACACACTTTTCATCTATATTACCCTGCTGCAACTTCTCTTTAATTTGAAGGCAAGTTTCATCACTGTTTTGGGCTTCAAGAACTCTTGTCTTCAAATCTGATTTACATACATTTAATGCTGCAACATGAAATTTTCTGCTAAGAGCATCTGCAACCTTATTCTCTTTCCCTTTTACATGCTTAATTTCAAAATCAAATTCACAAAGAAACTCCATCCATCTAACTTTCCTAGCATTCAAGTTTCGCTGATCAAACAAATACTTCAAGCTCATGTGGTCTATTCTAAACTTGAATCTCCTTCCCATCAAATAATGTCTCAACATCTTGAGAGCATGTACTATGGATGCTAATTTTAAATCATGTGTGGCATAATTCTTTTCATACTCTTTTAGTTTCCTTGACTCATAGCAAATCACAACTCCTTCTTGCATGAGCACTCCACCCAGCCCTTCAATGCAAGCATCCGTGCACACTACAAAATCCTTCTTTGGATCTACTATTTTCAAAACAGGAGCGTTGGTAAGTAACTCCTTTAACTGTTAAAAACTTTTCTCACATTTTTCAGACCATACAAACTTGATATTCTTCCTTTGCAATGAAGTGATTGGATGAGCTATCTTGGAGAAGCCTTCAATAAACCTTCTGTAGTAACCGGCAAGACCCATAAAATATCTAACATCTGAAACATTCTTGGGAGTAGACCAATCCATGATGGCATTAATCTTCTCTGGATCAACTGCAATTCCTTCTTCAGAAATGATATGACCCAAATATTGCACCTTCTTTTGGTAAAAATCACACTTGCTTAACTTGGCATACAATTGATGTTCTTTAAGGACTTGCAACACCATCCTTAGATGCTCCTCATGTTCTTCTTCGTTCCTTGAATAGAAAAGAATTCCATCCAAGAATACAATCACAAACTTATCCAAATATTTGCTGAAGACACTATTCATGAGACACATGAATGTAGTAGGTGCATTGGTAAGACCAAATGGCACCACAGTGAACTCATAATGACCATATCTAGTTCTGAAAGCTGTCTTGTGAATGTCTTCTTCTTTTATCCTCACTTGATGATAGCCAAACCTCAAGTCAATCTTAGAAAACACTTTAGCTTCCTTCATTTGATCAAACAAATCATCAATTCTTGGCAATGGATACTTGTTCTTGACTGTCACTTTATTTAGCTGCCTGTAATCAATACAAAGCCTTAAGGTCCCATCCTTCTTCTTAACAAATAACATCGGTGCTCCCCAAGGAGACACACTAGGCCTGATATACCTCTTGTCTATTAACTCTTGTAGTTGCATCTTTAACTCTACCAATTCCGGTGTGCTCATTCTATAAGGAGCTTTGGAATTTGGCACTGTCCCTGGAACAAGATCGATGATAAAATCAATATCTTTCTTTGGTGGTAGTCTCGACACTTCATCTGGAAACAAATCTTGGAACTCTTGCAACAATGGCATTAGAGGAAATTTGGGTAAAAAATGGGCCTCCTAAGGAAAATAATAAGAAAATAATAAAATAATAGTAGAGAGAGAGTAAAAAACTATTTTTTTGGATTGTATTTTCAACTTATCTCCTTATAGGTTTACTCAAATTTCAAGCGGGAGGACTCGTTGGATGCATAATTAAACTAGGCATCCAATGAGTACCCATGTTGCATACTTTTAACAACATCCACACCATGATAAATTGAAAATACATTAAAAAACGTGTTTCTAGTGAGATAAAACACGTTTTTTAATGTATTTTTATATTTTTCATGGTGTAGATGTTGTTAAAAGTATGTAACATGGGTACTCGTTGGATTCATAATTTAATTATGCATCCAACGAGTCCTCCCGCTTGAAATTTGAGTAAACCTACAATGAGATAAGTTGAAAATACGATCCAAAAAAGTAGTTTTTATTTTTTCCCTTCAATTTTTTTAGGTGCTCCCTTGTTGAATTTTAAAGCATTTTGATTGGCTAATACATGATGACATAGAATTTGTATTATTTTTGGAAGGCCCCTTTTAAATTGAGATTTCCTCTAATGGGAAGTCTTCTATCCTTGGTCCTTTGTCCTCTGACTAATCTGATATATGGACTGCATATAATTGACAACCATGCTTGTAAAACGTTTTCAACTGTAAGGCTGAAATTTGTCTTGCTGAAATTTGCTTGGGAATTCCCTCTTCATCAATACATTCAAGTGCTTTCTCATAACAATCCAACTTGGCTCTATGTCTTTCCAACCAATCCATGCCAATTAAGGCATCATAAGATCCTAATGGTAATACCTTTAAATCTGCATGTGTGTGGAGTCCATTCAATTCTATGGGGCACTCCACCACTACTTCACTAACTTTTCTCTTAGTCCCTGTGGCTAATTGAACCAACCAAGACTTATTGTGCTTCACTTTTCTAAGAGAACAACCTTCAACAACTTTTGGGGAAACATAACTATGAGTAGATCCTAGATCAATCAAAACAGAAATAGATTGCTTAGCAATCTTACCTTCAACTTCCACCACTGATGATTGATGGTCTACTTGATGATTATCTAACACTGCATAAATTCGAGGCGTTGCCCTTGCCATGTCCTCTATTGTTGCTGCTCCCTTTAATTTGTGCAACCTTCGGGGATTCTCCTTCCGATGTGGACATACCTTTAGCATGTGGTTTTCTCCACATCCCCAACACTGAAGTGGTCCTTTTGATGCTTTATCTGCTATTACTACTGGCTTGAATCCACTTCTTGCTTGCTGTCCCTGTGGAAAGGTTCTGGGTTGACTCTTGAATGGTGGTTTGAAGACACTTTTCTTTCGATCAAACCTCCCTCTTTGATTTCCTTTCCATGCTGGGTTAACTTCTGATTTTCCTTTATTCTTCTCATAGCAATGCATTGTCATTCTAATGGCTTCATCAAGACTTGGTGGATTAACAAACTCAATTCTATCTCTGAAACTTTGAGGTAGACTCCCAAGGAAGCATTGGATTTTTACTCTCTCATCTTTAATGTAATCGACATACCTCAATAATTCCAAAAATTTATGGACATGTTCTTCCATAGATCTTTGTCCCAATCTGAGGTCATTGAACTCTTTTATCTTACTGTCATAATAACTAGCAGAAAGGTATTTTTACTTGAAGTACTTCTTAAATCTCTCTCAGTTGGTCTTCCTTTCACTGATCCCTTTTACTTGCAAGAGGTTATCCCACCAAATTGAAGTTCTGCCATTTAGATTGTAAATGGCAATTCTGGATTTTTCATTTCCTGAGTAATCCTGAATTCTGAAGTATTTTTTCATTCCAAGAAGCCATGCCTCTGCCTCTTGGCTAGTCTTGTCTTCTCCATCAATTGTGGAGGCCTTGCCTTCCTGAATTCTCCTTGTGGGATGCCTTTGAACTTCTTTCTTCTATTAAAAATTCTGGGCATATGCTTTGGAATTCTTTAAGAACCTCTGGAGTCACATGATTTTCTAGAATAAGATCTAGAGGAAGGTGTTCTATACTTCTTGCTCACAGAACTCTTCCTTGGGCTTGGAGTCCTCTTCTTTGAACGACCTCTAGAGCGACTTTCTGCATCTCTTCCTTCTTCACCTACATTGATTGGGTTGGACCCAAGGTTTATCTTTTGCTGCATATCAGTGAGGCTTCGCAAAATAGCAACATTGAGTTGGTTTTGTTCTTCTTGAGCCTTTATCAACCTTTCATTGAAGCTCACCATGGTTTCAATCAAATTCTGAGGAGTTACTTGCTCCCTTCTCCCATTGGATTCAATCTCAGCATTCCCTTCTTGTACATTTTCTTCTAGCACATCTTCTTCATGCTCATCAGGACCCTGAGCATCATTTATGGTCACCATTTCTCTTTTGGAGACTCTCTTCCATGTATGCTACTTCTGCTACACTATTAAATCTTATGAGCTACAAGCATTATGCATTATGAAAATATTTGTTAGACATTTTAGGAATGCTTTAGAAACATAAACAATCAATATTTAACATAATCAAACTCATGGAACCATTTACATAGTTAATATGTTTTCATTTATTTTGCCCATTCATGCAATTCTGGAAATTGCCCATATTGTCAACAATATGTCAAAACAGTCATCGACACTTTTCTGCTCTAATTATCTATGGGGTATGATAACCTCATTCAAATTCTGGTCATGAACCATTGTTACCTGCTGGATAAGATTTCCAATGCCTATCCACGTGCTCCATTCTGACATCGGGTGTGGAAATTGCATTACTTCAAAAATGATAACTTTTACCAAAATTCTGCACTTTTTACATAGTTGCAAAATATCCTGAACTGCCAACTTCAGCCACTTGTGGAGGAAAATCTATGAAGAATCACGAAAACTTTTCTATCGGGCGAAGTTAGTCCATACAACAAGGAATACTCATCAACTCACGGATCTCTATTCTGATACTCCATTCATCTTCTATAAAATTCTGGGTTTATCTACTTTTAACTTTTGACATTTTCCAATTTTTCAAGATTTTGAGCCAAAAATGGCTATCTCCCAAACTGAGCATTTCTAGAAAATCTCTGTCTAACAGAAAATGTCTGTTTTGCTGAGAATATGAAACATTGAATTCAATAAATTTCTTGAATCCTAATTACAGGGTCACTTTCATCCACTGCAAGCTTTTCAAAATCTCCAAAAAGTGGCCCGGAATAGTGCTTTTTGGCCGTCACACTCACCCCGACTCAACATCCTTTGGATTTTGGCTCCAAAATTTCAAACTTAATCCCGTGCCTGCTCTATGACTATTCCATATCAGTTTCAGCTCAATTCGACCTTTTGTCAAGCGTCGAGACACTGATTTATAAAAGCCATTAATTCAAATTTAATGCCAAATTGGAGTATAATGAGCTCGGGATCCTCACTGGACCTTCCATGGCCTTCGTTAATGGCCTCAGAACTCCACTAACCTCATCCAATTATGATCCCACATGCTCCTGTAATACAAAAATCAATTTTCGGGATCTATACTACTTTTTTTATCCGAACCCGAAATCCGAAATTGCGGGTGCGGAATTGTGGAAATCCAAAATGCAATTTTCAAAAATTTGCGTTCTCGCAACCCAAAACCTGAAATCCGAAATCCGCAATTGCGGGTGCGGAATTGCGGAAATCCAAAACAGAATTTTAAAAAATTTGCGCTCCCACAACCTGCAACCTGAAATCCGAAATCCGAAATTGTGGAAATCCAAAACGCAATTTTCAAAAATTTGCGTTCCCGCAACCCGCAACTCGAAATCCCGAAATTACGGGTTCAGAATTACGGAAATCCAAAACGTAATTTTCAAAAATTTGCGTTTCCGCAGCCCGAAACCCAAAATCCTGAAATTGCAGGTTCGGAATTGCGGAAATCCAAAACGCAAGTTTCAAAAATTTGCGTTCTCGCAACTTGAAATCCTGAAATCCCGAAATTCTGAAATCTTCAACTGTAGAAACACCTTCGTTCCTGCAACTTGCGGGGTTCATATCTCTTTCGTCCCTTAGCCAAATGAGACGATTCTGGTACCGTTGGAAAGCTCTTGCAGATCTTTATGCACTTGTGTGGTCCTATTCCCCATCTGAGAACTCTAATCCTACCATTTTCCCATTCCAAAATGATGCCCCAACTTCACCAATACCACGTTAAAACATTATGTTACTTGTTTGCAAACTCAGAGTTTGGCCCAAGCAGCCCCAGTGCTGCAACATGGGCTTTGATACCACTCTATCATGTCCCCTTCCTTCCATCCAATGCAAGGGAATGAACAAGACCAAACATACCGGCTTATTGACAATCTTATCCCCATACATTACTAATAAATTCATAATGAATAAAAAATTCTGCGTGCAGATTCATACTCAATATAAACACAGCGGAAATAAACATATTTGCACACACACAAACAGTAATGCATCAACATATCTATCACAACTAGATGATGATTCAATATGCAGAGAATCAATCCCCTTCTTAGGCTATGCACAGACTTCATATCAATTCCGTTAACATGAATAATTATCATTCAGAATTAACACATTGCAGAACAAAGAATGCATATAATTTAAAACACAGAGAACACTTATGTTTGAGATGAAGTTGTCCAAACAAATGGATATGTGAGAGCAATGTTCCACCCAACCATAGATCTCTATCCATCCTATATTATTTCAGCTGAGAGATCACCCCCGAGCTGGGTTGTCACTAGTACAAAATGAGAAATTAATGACTAAAAAAAGACTAAAATTCGACTATAAACGACTATTTTTGAGTCGGTGACTAATAATATCCGATTTCCACTATCTTATCTCTAGTCGTATTTCACTAGTCATTAATTAATTGACTTATTAGTCATTGATTTAGTCATTGATAGTCATTGATTTATTCATTGATACTCACTGATTTAGTCATTGATTTAGTCATTGATACTCACTGATTTAGTCATTGATTGTCACAATTAATGACCAAATATACGACTAAATAAACTACTAGATGATAACATATTAATGACTAAGCTAAATACGACTAAACGTTAGTCGCGCTATAAGATACTGGAAATTAGCCACTAATAGTCGTATATATGCGAATTTAGTCATTTTCTTAGTCACTAATTTATGATAGGGTATGGAGGAATCGGACCACCAATCTCCTGCCTATAATTAGGCAGGTTCTCTACCATTGAGCTATCACCCTTTAAGAAGTTGTTATTGCTTGACAATGATGATATTCAAACAAATTTTGCATGGGAACAAAATGAATGTCAAACATATTCAAGAATAATGCTTCAAATACTAAAAGAATTCTAAGATATAGCAGTTCAACTGTGACAATGATGAAAATTCAAAGAAGAATGATCAACTATGCCCAATAAAATAGACAATAGGAACGTGTCTCAAACCAACAAGATTACCAATAGTCGTGACATGTAATTTGAATTATGTATCACCGCTTGACTTTATCATAAAACAACAAGATCATAGAAAAAGTAGAATCTCAATCAGACAATGCATAATAACAAAGGTGCTTTGATTGTTGGAGTAAGATAGGGTACAAAGCAACCCCAACAACAGAAGTTAAAAACAAGATCTAGATATGATACCAAGGGCAGGCTCAATAACAGAAGTTAAAATTAAGAATTTTTAGTCGCTCAAGGACAATAATCCAAAATCTGGCACAAAGTATGTAAATTCAACTTAAGGTGAAGGATAGAAATACAGTACTTGAGCAGGTGCTTTGCTTGGTAGATGAACAACCAAGGCATGATAACCAAAGGTGCTTTGATTACTAGAGTTAAACAGGATACAAAGGGCAGTCCCAACAACATAAGTTAAATAAAGAGTTTGATAGGGTAGGATAGGCAGAACAACAGAACTTAAAATAAAAAAATTTCAGTTGCTCAAGGACAATCTCCCAAAATCCAGCACAAAGTCTGCAAGTTCAACATAGGGTGGATCTTAAATTTAATGTGTTTCCACAGAAGGATAGAAATGAAGTACCCAAAAAGACTGCAGACGCTTTGCCTGGTCTTGACTTGAATTCTGGATGGAACTGGACTCCCACAAAATAAGGATGGCCTGATAATTCCAGTATCTACCAACAAAAACATAAAAACAAAATGTTTCACACAAAATTCAAACATAACAACTTCAGGGATATTTCAACTTTTGGTCCAAGAAGGTAAAACCCCAATTATCAGACAATAGGAAAAAGAGTTAGTTACCTCCATGCGTCTATAGGTTTCATCCTTGCCCATAAATATCAGCCCAGCCTGTTCAAGCTTTTCAACCACATCGGGGTTAACCTGTAAAATTTGTCTCTTCACTTAAGCAACAACAAACGAAGCCATCTTCACTTAAACAACAACAGACGAAACCACCAAATAAACAATTTATTGGCTACCAAACATTCAAGTACGCATTCCTAAAACTATAAATGAATTATAACTTCAAAAAAGCATCAATCCTAGATAAACTAGAACAAAACATAGACCTCATTGAACTTATAAATAAATTGCTTATTGAACCTCATATCTATGCCGATGTCGCTCATCCACATAATCATATTTTTGGTATCTTCATGAGGAGAGAACAATTTGTCAGATGGTAAACTAAATAGCTTCCATGTCCTTAAGGAAAATAAAAGTGCATTCTATGACCAACATATATTTTTTTCATCAGCAGCATATTTTATCACAACCACCAAATCTCCAATAAATTGGTCATGTTCAAATCATATTTCTAGAAAACAATGTAACAAAAAGTTTTCATATCAGGTTTAAATTGAAACTATCTCATAAGGATCACATGATGCCTACAACTTTTCCGTGATGCAATCCCCACTCTGAAAATATGTCCTCCTAGAACCCAGTCGCATGGTACCCCCCATGTGGGTCTTTGAACCCTGTATAAAAGTAAGACCACTTCATATTATCAACTAAACAATCAAAACTATTGCTCCATATGTCTAATAGATGAATAATTACTTCAAATGTAGAAATGACGGTCATGCCAGAGAATATCTACCTCTGGCATGAAAATAACACAGGGATTTGCATTTTTTGGGTCAATCTATGTGCTGTTAGCCCCCACCATTCCATGAACCTGCCATACTTAGCAGAAAGAAAAGTAAAAATCAAAGTAACCTTGGGAAAAAAAACACCTAATTATTTTTCTTCAACCAATAATCTGCAGTAAAACGATGGCCATCAACAAAAGCACACATACAGAATGAGCAATGCTCAATCACAACAATCTGCATTCCCAAGCAAATTCCAAGATATGGGATTTTATTTTCTCAAGCATATTTTGCTGCAAGTATTTTCCCTGGCACACCACGATCACCAAATCCACCTGGAACCAGAATGCCATATGCATCCTGTGACAATAGACAAATCAATGTATCAAATCCACTCATCATATGCTACAAAGTGCATAGCACAATCTAGCTCATTTAGAACCTTCATTATATGCAGGTAATGAGTTGTTTAAGCTTTTAAAGTTGTGCCTTGCCCAATATCCCACCCCCCTAAACGCAACAACAGATAAAGTGAAAGAATGAATCTTAAACTTGATAATCACCTTTAGAGACCTCCAAGCAGCTGCATGAACATCTGGCACCTACAACAGTAAAAAATGTTGGAGTCAAACTACAGAAACTAACACTCATATCCAATGGTGCAATGAAATATAATGTGTACAATGATTCTGTTCACCACATACAGACCTCGTCTGCAGCTGTGTCTTCAAGGTCAGATGTTGCAATCCATTTCAATGACAATTTCCTAGAACATTTTATGGAAGCATGTTCAAGGGCCTGCAAAATAACACTACAACTTGTTTTTAAAAGTGACAAAACATAACCACCATGGCATTCCCAATATCATATCCTAATAGAGGCTCAGTTATCAATTGTTAAATTAAAAAAAGAATTACAAATGTAAATTCTCCACAAAAGTTATAAGCTGAAAAGAATTTTGAATTAATAAAATAATTGTGACTTTAATTTCAAATAAAAGTTAAAAGGAAATGAAAATAAAGTTATAAACTATCATGGGGAGCATCAAAAAGTATTTTGATCACTATCTCCTTGCAAGAAGCCAACCGTGCAATATTTGAGTTCAACAAAATCAACCAATTTTGAAGAGGGGAAAAACAATACCCCAAAAGGAATCAATTGGCCTTAAAATTACAACATGGGATACTAAACTTACTGTAAGAAGATTAACCAGCAAACCTAACCCACACTCACTAGAAGTAATTTGTTTCACCTCTTTCTGCAAACTTAATCAAGTCTATCTGGTTCATGTCTATCTCTTCTCAGTTCACTTGCAGGTAACATGGACCATTAGTCCATATAAATTTAAAAATGACTAATTATTATTCTAGGTTATGTTTGAAGCTAAATAAACATATCTTGGAGAAAACAATTTACCTTAAGAACAGAAAGATAGGCATCAGAAAGGCCGGTGTATTTTCCCACCATTGCAATTTTGACCTGCACACCAAGAGGTACATGTAAATATTGAAAAATGAAACAAAACACCAACCATTATTTAGACTGAAAGAGTTAGAAATTTGTAACTGCACTCACTGGAGTTACAAGGTTATCAAAAATTTTTGCTCTTCTAGTCCATTCTTCTAGATGGGGTTCTGCAACACTGCCAATCAAAGATGAATGCCAAGGAAATAAGTCTAGCATACATGACAAGAATAAAGCAAACCTAGAACATAAACCCGTTAAACTCAAATAGCAATACAAGGGTCCCAAAACAACAACTCAACATCAATTAAATAGAATTTCTAAGAAGTCTAGGAAGAGAAGAATGATACAGAACTTTAGGGAAAATATAAAGTGAGTATTCACCTAAGGTGCAACTCTTTCAAGATTGCTTCATGAGCCCTTTGTTCCTGTTGTACCCATTTACCACCAGATATGATTAGTAAGAAACTAAATCTGGGCTTGACTGATGAGTACATAATAACAAAATCTTAAAAAACACATTGCACGAAAAAGACATGATATCCTATATAGAAATGACCATTTATTTTAAAAGGAATAAGTCAGAATTTATCATACATCTAAAAGGTAAATGTATACACTACGTTTCCAACACATATTAATGTTCCATGATTTTACTATACAGAGATAGGAAGCTCAAAGAAGTCTAGAAGACATGGATGGAGGATAAGATACATCCAAGAGAAAGAACATGACGAATCTATGGAGTGAAATTTTTGCTATTGGCTGACATGCAAAACTACCAATGTTTACCATCTTGAAAAATACTTATACAATCAACACCTAACCATATTGCAATTGCACCAAGAGGAGTGAGGTGCTCTATAGCCTAGTATGGAGGAGATGTTGTCACGTAACCTAATGTGACATTACATTACCAAAAATAAAAATTAATTAAAAAATTCATGCCAGCTCATAAAATAAAAAATCCATGTCCCACTATAAAATAAAAAATTAAAACATAAACCCGGATCTATCAAGTAAGAGAGGGATGAATTTCTTGAATTTAAAAAAAAAATTACACTTAAAGAAATTGGATCCCTCTTAGTGGTTGATAGATCCAGGTTTAAGATGGACCTATGCTGGTAATATCTTGTATCTACTCACCCTTAGTAGTAGAGGGAAATGCCAAATGCTTGAAACATCATATATAGTAAGAATGTTACCAGCCTGTAACAGTAGAACAAAATCAAGACCTCAGTATCCAATGACATTCATGGGATTTAAAGATATTTCAATGATTCCTTATGAAAATGTATATGTATCACTTATTGGAACATGGAAAAACTGTGATTGAGATTCTAAGTGATCAATATTAAACTATGGAAGCAAGGTTCGACAAATTCAAATAGGTAAGATCTCCAATGAATCTAACCTCCAAATATGTCTCGAATTAGCTCATGTTGCTTCTCCACAGGCTGGCCTTCACATACAATAACAAATCAGTTCTTTTCCAACTCATTACAACTTGTTGACAAGCCTTCTAAGAGAGTCTCATCAGGTATTAGAAAAACATTATTGTAAGTTATTCTACAAAATTATGACAAGAGGGGATTGCGGTAATAACAGTCTACATAGTGATGTAGAAGCAACTTTTACTACAACCAAAATTTCCACTATCATAAATGACAAACAATGCATCAAACTTCTATTGATACACTAATACAACACAACTTTCCCAAGTATTCATACAAAAACTTGTTCAGAGAAGAAAAGAGAGCCAACAATGGGATTTTTCCCATCCCATTTACTACAGGATGTCAAAACTCAAAAAGTGATAGCCTCACCTTATACTTTATGATCAATGCTTAATAAAAAAGTATCAATACTTGCACCAGCATTGTTACCAATTGGACTAAAGAAAGCAAAGATGGTAATAGCCTAATACCTCAATTAGTAAGCAAAAGCATCTTAGGAACAATATGACTACAGGGAAAACACTGAGCAAGTGATAGCAGACAGAAACAAGAAAAGATTATAACCAAAGGAAACTTAAGGAACACTGCATGATACGACTGACATAAGAAAGCAGAAAATTATAAAGAGTAATTTCCATATTAACCAAGGATACAGATAACCTTATTAGTCTAATCAAGGTTATTAATGGGAATAAAGGATGTTTTATTAGAATAGGAAGAGAAACAATTTTAAAAAGTCCAAAAGGATGCAGTTTTCAACTGTGCCTCTGTGGGTGGTTAACCTTCATGGTTAGTATTTGTGGGTTTAATCTTTTGAGAGCACTAATCTGGAAAACAATGAAAAAGAAAACAATACACATAGTATATATTTTGTCTTCCCTCCTATAATGAAAGGTTCAATTGAACACAAAATTGTGAGAACAAAGAGTAAGAAACTAAAATTACAGCGGAACAAAGAAAAGGTAAAGCAAATGGAACCTCATGGTTGTCCAAATAACTAAAACTTATGTCAATCTTGCAGTTGACTCGTACTTTGGCTTGTCATTCTTGTATGTTTGTGAAATCTCAGGCACGAGATGATCATCAGGGTTTGGATCAGGCAACATGGAGCAGATTGATAGTAAAACCTGCAATCAACAATCAGACAACATTTAAAGCAGGAATTTATATCTGCTACCAATGTCAATAATGGAATATTAATAATGTTACATATGGATAAATGATGAACCTTGGATATTGTCAATGTAAGACTCCATTTTTCTTTCAGGACGTCAAGGCACATGTTTCCATTGCTATTTATATTTGGATGGAAAACCTTAGTGCGGAATGCAACCTACACAATATTTGAAAATCTCCAACATCAACAGAAGCACCATAATACATTAAAAAAAATCATTAAATGCCACATTTAAAAAAACAACATCCTAGACATGTGTAACCAAAGTAGATTTACAATTTACTTGCATTGGTATGTGTAACTATACATAACTATATCACACATACCTGATGATCTATCAAGGTAATTCCTTTTGAACGATTTTAGCAGGAATTTTAATAAGTTGGATGGTTGTGTGAAATAGATGAATTCAATTATATGCATGATAACAGATTTGAAGAAATTCTCTCATAAAATATGAAAATATCAGTGCATGAATTATAATGATATGAGAGGGGTTTATTTTTATAAAAAGTAAATGTTTTCTCTAATTAATATTATTCCCATTTCCAAGTTATAAAAAGGCTATAACATTTGTTATCTCCACAATGAAATCCATCCAAAACTGGACAACTCGTTGAACTGGAGAAATCACTGTTTTCAAATGGAGCCTCAGTACTCTTTGAATCACCAACTCCATTGTCACATGCTCGAATTACAAAAAAAATTAACTTTAATATTACTTTCAAAATTCAAACTATTTGTAAATTCTCATTTCAAAAGATACATCAGTGAGAATGCTTGCAGATACAAAAGTACAATCAAATCAAACATATCACTTGTTAAACCCAAAATAAATAATGCATGATTCTAGAGCTTCATGGCTGATTAGTATATACCTTTGGAGGATTGAATGGATAATCAAGATGAAAATGTATGGTCACCATAAACACACCCCCTGCATACGGACTATCAGGATGTCCCATGATTGTAGATTGCCAATGAAACATATCATCATCCATTGGACCTACAAAGCAATTGAAATCTTCTGTCATATAAAGATCCTCAACAATAATCATCACCTAAACCACAACCTTTGCATGTCAGCAATGATATTTTAACCATCTTAACCGTAGATCTAATAAGCAATTTATTATCATTATAGACATGGAACAACTACGAGAGTAATTAGATTAAGCATCACATTGTTCCTCATCATTTGATGAAATATCTCGAAGGCCTCAGTAGCATGCCCGTTTTTGGCATACCCAACAATCATGGTACTACACGCAATAACATCTCCTTCACAAACTTTTTCAAACACTCTCTCTACATCCTCCACACAACCAATTTTGGAATACATGTCCATTACAGTGCTCTGCCCAGAAACATATGAACCAACATAGATCCATCTTAAAAGGGGATCTACAAAGCGTCAAGAGGGATCAAATCTCTCAAGGTGCAAACCCTTCCTTTTAAAAGTGTAAATGTTGAGGAAGTGTTTTAATTTATAGATTTTGTTGTTAAATTTTGAGCATTAATTCATTATACTCTAGGATCTTTGCTGAGAGAATAACATCTACAGTATATCAATGCATGACAATCATAATATGACAAGCATCACAAGCATCACAAGAATCAAAAGCATAGAGACAAGAGACACAGAGTTTCCGTGGGGAAAACCCTAAGGTGAAAAACCCCACAACTTCCTCAGAGATAGAGAGAGCAATGGCTCAACCAAAATACAACCAAATAACACTGAGATAGTCTCCTAGCAGATGATCCTCCTCCTCCTCACAAGTGTGCCACTTTCCAGAGAGAGAGTGAGTTACTTTTTCCGAGTGAGTAAAATAGAGATCTCCTATCTCTATTTATACTTACCTTTTTGCCCAGTGACCTACTGGGGCCGACTTGTCTACTTAGATACATCCACATTATATTATATATAATTCCGAGCCGACCCCAAATGGTGGTCTAATAACCCATCGGCAAGTACACACACTTGCGACACTTGTCAATCCACATGACAACACTTCCTTATAGAGGAATAACACATCTCTTATAAGGGTACAATAAATATATATAAAATATACAGATGAAATACATTCCGAAGTTACATATACATCAACACTCCCTCTTAACTAGGAAGGTATTTCTCGACACAGATCTGCTAGACAAGTCTTCTTCTCTGGATCATCGTCATCGATGCATCGTCATCATCATCGTCACTGCTGCTGCTATCTCAACCAATCTCTGACTCTACTCGTCATAGGAAGTTCTACAGAGCTAGTCCTTTTTCATACTGGATGTAGGCCCGCCATCTGCAGGTCTTCATCATCACTGGCCATACTGTGGAATCCTCAGGACTCATTACGTGCATCACAAAACCTGGCTGCAGCATCCCAGGCTATTACGAGCACACAGCTCTACCTGTAGGATCTCCCAGGAGCACATTACATGTGACCCATCACAAAACCTGGCTGAAGCATCCCAGGCTGTTACGAGCACACGGCTCTACCTGTTGGATCTCCCAGAAGCACATTACATGTGATCTCACCACAAAACCTGGCTGAAACATCTGAGGCCTTTTTCATCCTGTCCAGATCTCCCAAGAGCAAATTACATGTGGTCATGGCAAAACCTGGCTGAAGCATCTGAGGCCTTTTTCATCCTGTCCAGATCTCCCAGGAACAAATTACATGCCATAGGACAAAACCTCGCAAGAGCATCTCAGGATGTTACGGGTACACAACTCCGACCTGAAATCTCCCAGGGCACAAATTACATGTCCTCCCAAGCAAAACCTCGCAAGAGAATTTGCTAGATGTCCCAGGGCACCGAATTACATGCCATAGGCAAAACCTTGAAAGACCATCTGCAAATCTCCCAGGGCACAAATTACATGCTTTCCTGCACAACCTGATCCACGGCCACAAAGTATCATCTGATACTCATCAAACATCATCCTGATGTACACATGATCATCCTGATCATCATCACTGCAACATCCTGCTGCATGTCATCTGGAGAAGCTCGTCATCCACGATCATCCAAGTATCCACCTGATACATACATAGATACATGATCCACACAATGTATCCATCAACATACATGATCCACCTGATCATACAAAGATACATGATCCACACAATGTATCCATCAGCATACATGATCTACCTGATCATACAAAGATACATGATCCACACAATGTATCCATTAGCATACATGATCTACCTGATCATACAAAGATACATGATCCACACAATGTATCCATCAGCATCCAACATGATGCGTTCATACAAAATACATACACATGATCCAACCGATCATATCCAGCATCCAACATGATGCATTCATACAAAATACATACACATGATCCAACCGATCATATCCAACATCCAACATGATGCATTCATACATACATATAATGATCCAACTGATCATATCCAGCATCCAACATGATGCATACACAAAATACATATAATGATCCAACTGATCATATCCAGCATCCAACATGATGCATACACAAAATAGATATAATGATCCAACTGATCATATCCAAGCAGAAACCAGAACATCCTCCTGATGTTCATCATTCATCGCTTACATCCACAGCCATGTGAAGGATCCCCCTTCCAACATGCTTGGAATGGCTTCAGCAAATGTGTTCATCACTTCTTCCTCGAAGTGTCCTCGATCTGAAGCACGCCAAGCCTCTCTCTGAAGTACTCGAACTTCACCCTGGCTAGTGGCTTCGTCAGCACATCTGCAATCTGCTCGTCCGTCGCAACATACAGGAGCTTCACAGCTCCTCTCTGCACCATATCCCTGATATAGTGATATTTGATCTCTATGTGTTTCGACCTGTCATGAAACACTGGGTTCTCGGATAGCTTCACACAACTCTGGTTATCACAGAAGATACCAGTAGCATCCAGCGGGAGATCAAATAACTCAGACAGTAGCTTCCGTAGCCATACTGCCTCACAACTAGCTGAACAGGCTGCAACATACTCAACCTCTGCTGTACTCAGTGCTACACAGGACTGCTTCCTGCTAAACCAAGAGATCACACCTGATCCCATATTGAAGCAACACCCAGATGTGCTCTTCCTATCTGCAGCACTGCCAGCCCAATCTGAATCAACATAACCCTGTAGGTTAAACTTTTGATTCGCTTCATACTTGAGCCCATAATCCACTGTACCCTTCAGGTACCTCAGAACATGCTTTACAGCAATCAGGTGAACACTCCTCGGATCCGTCAGGAACTGGCTCAATGTGTTCACAGCAAAGCAAATGTCTGGTCTCGTGTTCGTCAGGTACATCAAGGACCCAATCATCTGACGATACATGGAGACATCAACTGGCTCAGATGAAGCATCACATAGAAGCTTCAGATTCGACGCCATAGGTGTGGCCATGGCCTTGCAATCCATCATCCCAAATCTCTTCAGGATATCTACTGTGTACTTCCCTTGACCAAGGAAGATCCCACCTGCATTCTGCCACACCTCCATACCTAGGAAATAGTGCATCATTCCCAAATATTTCATATCGAATTCAGCGGCAAGCTTCCTTTTAGTATCTGCAATCAGTCTGTCATCTCCTGTTACAAATAAGTCATCCACATACAGGAGTAGAATCACAGGATTCCCTTCCTCAACCTTGTAGTAAAGGTTGGAATCCGCTTTACTCTTGGTAAAGCCCAAACTAGATAGGAAACTGTCCATCCTACCATACCAAGTTCTCGGATCTTGTTTCAAGCCATACAAGGCTTTCTTCAATCTGCACACATATGACTCCCTGTCATGTATTTCAAAACCGAGTGGCTGTTCCACATATACTTCCTCTTCTACTACACCATTCAGGAAAGCAGTCTTGACATCCATCTGGTGTATTTTCCATTTCATTGATGCAGCCAGGACAAGTACTGTTCTGATGGAAGTATACCTGGCTACAGGTGCAAAGGTTTCTTCATAATCTATTCCTTCTTTCTGAGAAAAACCACGAGCTACGAATCTTTCTTTGTATTTTTCTACACTGCCATCTGCAGCGTGCTTGATTTTGTAGATCAACTTGGAAGTCACAACAGACTTCTCTTTAGGTCTTGGGACAACATCCCAAACATCATTTTTCATTATTGATTGGTATTCCTCAACCATGGCATCCTTCCATTCTTTCTTTTCTGCTGCTTCTTCATAACTGGAAGGTTCTTTGTTCATAATGTCACAGAGTAAAGCAACATAGCTGGTTTGTGATCTGGTTCTTTTCTTTGCTCTGTGTTCTTCTTCTGGAATACCAAATCTTTCTGCATCTTGAATGAGCTCTCTAGCCCATACAAGTTTCCTCTTGTGAGAGTTATCCTCACGGGGTGGATCTATAGGTTCTTGTGGATCTTCAAACTCACGAACAGTTTCTGGAACTACTTCAGTCATGGGAGTGTCCTGAAATCTTGTTTCCTTAGGTTCTTCATAAACTTCAGTAGGTGCCTTCCTTGATTTGATGAATGCTGTGTTTTCATCAAATGTTACATCCATGCTGACATCAATCTTCTTGAACCCTGGAAAGTATATTCTGTAAGCCTTCGAGCTTTCACTGTATCCCACAAAAATACCCTTCTTTCCTGAAGGATCTAGTTTAGTCCTCTTTTCCTTTGGGACATGAGTGTACACTGGACAACCAAATATTCTGAGATGACTGACTTCAGGTTTCTTACCAGAAAAGACCTCTTCTGGTGTCTTGTTGTCCAATATCTTGTGGGGTGTTCTGTTCTGCACATATACAGTTGTTCTAGCTGCTTCTGCCCATAGATGCATAGGAAGATCCTGGTCATGCAACATTGCCCTTGCTGCTTCCATGATAGTTCTGTTCTTCCTTTCTGCAACACCATTCTGTTGAGGATTATAAGGAGCAGTCAACTCCCTCTTAATCCCTGAATCACTGCAAAGCTTCTTGAAGTCATTTGAGGTGAATTCTCCACCATTGTCGGATCTGAATGTTTTGATCTTCTTGTCAGTTTGGTTCTCCATCAAGGTTTTGAATTCCTTGAATTTATCAAGCACCTCATCTTTTCCCTTCAAGAAGTATACCCAAGTCTTCCTGGAGAAGTCATCAATAAATGAGACATAGTAAACATACCCACTTAGGGAACTGGATGACATAGGACCACATACATCTAAGTGGATGATTTCCAGGATGTCTTTTGCCTTGCTTTCACTGCTTGGGAAAGCCTTCTTAATATTCTTACCTTTTGCACATCCTTTGCAAACACCTTCATTTTTGGTCTTGATTTCAGGAAGACCCTCTACTGCCTTGCTTGCAATTGGAAGTGCTCTATAGTGCATGTGAGCAAGTCTTCTATGCCAAATTTCACTTGGCTCCATAGATTCATGCACCATGGCATGTTCAGGTTGTCCCTTCAATTTATACAAGCCTCCCTCTTGCTCTCCAATTACTACTGCATCATCTATGGTCTTTCCCTTTGGCCACATTAGGACTTGGCCATCCACAAATGCAACCCTCATACCTTTTGCATCTAATGCAGAAATGGAGAGTAAGTTCTTCTTGAGCCCAGGTACATAAAGTACTTCCTTCATCTTCAGAGATTTTCCAGAATCTAGGTTGTAGGAGGCTTCACCACTTCCTTTGATTGGGTATTGATAATCATCCCCAAGTTTCACCTTATGGGGTGATTCATGTTCAGATAGGTTCACAAAAGATTCTTTGAACCCAGTCATGTGTTTGGAAGCCCCACTATCAATCAACCAATCATTACAACCATGGGAGATGGTACCTGTGAGAGCAGAGATCAGAACATACTCTTCTTCACTTGATGAGTCATCATTACTATCACTTTCTGCCCTAGCATTCTTCTTTGGAGGTTCATCATCTTCGGCAGCATGAGCATGAAACCTTCTTTTGCCACCCTTCTTCTTCTTATTTGAGATGTTGTTGTCCTTCTTGTTCTTGGGACAATTTATGGCAATATGTCCTTTCTCATTGCAGGTGAAGCATACTCTTCTTTCTTTGAATTGATGTGAAGATCTCAGTGGAGTGAGATGGCTCTTTCTTGAACTTTCCTTTCCTGGTGAGGGCTGCAAGAGCTTGATATTCACCTCCCATCTTTTCTTCACGAGCTATAAGTCTAGCTTCTTCTTGAGAGAATTCTTCCCGAAGTCTACTGAAGGAGATCAACTTCTTCCTTGCACAAATTCCTTGAATAAAGGAATCCCATGACCTGGGTAGGCCATTTAGAGTGGTCATCACCACTTCACCATTCTCCACCATTTCATCTACTGCTTCTAATTGTTCCTTGATCTGGGAGACCCTTGAAAAGTAAGATTGAATGGTTTCTCCATTCTGAAACTTCACTGCTTTCAAATAGCTTGGTCAAAGATTCAAACATCTCCTTGGGTGTCTTAAGAGAAGACACATGGGGTATGAGATGGTCTTTGATAGAATCAGCAATGATTCTCTTTGCCTTGACCAAGTTCTTCTTGTGTAATGCCTTGGCTTCTTCATCCTCTGGGATAGGGATGTCTTCTTTCACATATGAGTCCAACTCATTCTCTTCCAGGATTAACCCAATCCTATACTTCCAGGCTCGGAAGTTATCAGCCCCTTCAAGCTTATCCTCAAGCTTACTGTGGAGAGACATCTTTAAGAGTACTTCAAATGGAAATAGAAAAGATTTAGGACTTACCACTTGAAGTGCTGAAAACTGGATATGGTCCCGGATTAGGGTTTGTCAGAGAAACCCTAAAAATTCAAAATGTGAATTTCAAAATTCCAAAAGGATAGAAAGATGCGCCTTGGAGAGCTGATCAGCCTAGTACATTCAGAATTTGAGATCAGCAAAGTCTTGCCCTTCAAAATTGCCTTTTTGTCCTCTCGGGTTCACTAGGGAGAGCCCTGAATTAGGGTTTGAGTTTCCTGGAGATCTACCTAGCCAAAAATCTCGATCCAAAGCTCTAACCTTCGATTTGTGCAAGGATCTTCCAGCTGTGCCTTCAGTTTCCAGAAATTCCTATTTTTGTGGAAACCCTAATTTTTAGGACCAAATATGAAAATGCTCGGAACTGAATTATGATTGGACAGATAGATGCGCCTTGATGAGTAGATCCAATCTACTATACTGAATTTCAAAAATCTGTGGAGAGAAACCCAATAAACAAGGAACACAAGCTTCCGTCACTGCAAAATGTCTTCTTCTCAGGTTAGCTTTGATACCATGTTAAATTTTGAGCATTAATTCATTATACTCTAGGATCTTTGCTGAGAGAATAACATCTACAGTATATCAATGCATGACAATCATAATATGACAAGCATCACAAGCATCACAAGAATCAAAAGCATAGAGACAAGAGACACAGAGTTTCCGTGGGGAAAACCCTAAGGTGAAAAACCCCACAACTTCCTCAGAGATAGAGAGAGCAATGGCTCAACCAAAATACAACCAAATAACACTGAGATAGTCTCCTAGCAGATGATCCTCCTCCTCCTCACAAGTGCGCCACTTTCCAGAGAGAGAGTGAGTTACTTTTTCCGAGTGAGTAAAATAGAGATCTCCTATCTCTATTTATACTTACCTTTTTGCCCAGTGACCTACTGGGGCCGACTTGTCTACTTAGATACATCCACATTATATTATATATAATTCCGGGCCGACCCCAAATGGTGGTCTAATAACCCATCGGCAAGTACACACACTTGCGACACTTGTCAATCCACATGACGACACTTCCTTATAGAGGAATAACACATCTCTTATAAGGGTACAATAAATATATATAAAATATACAGATGAAATACATTCCGAAGTTACATATACATCAACATTTGTTTGTTTTATATAATATTAAGTTGTAAATATTTTTGATATGATATATTAGTTTTTGTAATATTTTATTATTTTTTTAAAAGGACACGTGTCATCTCTAGGATGAGCACAGAAGGAGTTACACATCCCATACTGGGCTGTAGAATGCGCCTATTCGGCGCAATGAGGTGCATATTTAAATATTTTATGTTTTCTGACTTTTATCACTCCTGCTCTTACCATATTGAAGAGAATGTGATTTAATGAGTAGCTGGCATAGACTCCCAAACCACAGAAAGATTATTAAGAACCTAATAAGTGTGGAGTTATGTTTGAACCCTGATTCAACTAACTCAAAATTAGAATAAAAATAAAAATATAATTTTATGACATCCTCGAGATGCCATTGAAACAAAGGCGATTATTAGGAAATGCTTTATTACTTGATGTTGAACAGGCTAAATGAGATGCAACTAAACTCTCATGAGAAATTGAATAGAACAAGTTGTTAGGTTCAGTAGTTGTTAATACAAGTACCTAGTTTTATTGTGAAACAACAATAGTAGCATCCATAATGCCCATCTCTTCTGTTTTCATACATATTCAAAAATAAAAAATCTGATTACCCTTACAGTGAAGCAGAAACATCAAAACTTCCCACTTCAAAAACCTAAAGCTTGTGGTCTACCGTCGAAGCCTTGACTAATATTGAACAAGGGCATGACTAGTGTCTTTTTATTTGCATTTTGTTATACACTATAAGTCTTAAGAACTACTAATATCCTTATGTCTGCAATTTTTCTATACATGACAAGGATCTTAGGGTTAAATTTCCTAAGAAAATACCCTGTTACAATTTTACAAAATGTTAAAGACACAACAGCATGAATGTACAGAAAATACCAGCTTCCCTTTGAAAGCTTTGAACATGAAATGAAGCTCAAAATCATACTTGCATAATCCTATGTAATGTGACCATGTTCTTGCAACTGGTGCATGAACTCCCTCTCCTGGGTAACAAATCTGGCTAGATCAAACTTCCCAGCTCTTTTATAAGCATCTATAACTGCCTTGAACGTGAATTCATTTGGATAAAAACCCTTCTGTTTCATTTTGTAAAACATTCTTCTAACGCCGTCTACCAAGCCTCGCTCCGCATAGCTAATTATCATACTTGCATAAGTAACTGTATCCGGTTCAAGACCTTTGGATTGCATGCTCATGAACATCTTGAAAGCTTCATTGATCCTCCCAGCAACTACCAAAGGCATATATAACAACATTGTAAGAATATATGTCAAGATCCAACCCAGAAGCTTTCAGTTCATCACAAGTTTCCAAAGCTTCAGCATGCATCCCCACTACAGAATAGATTGTCATAGCTAGGGCTTGAATACCATGTGGAATCCCACTTTTATGTGCAACATCAAGCTGTTCTATTGCCTCTCTTGGAATGCCTCTCTTCAGAAGAATCCCCAGTGTTTTGTATGTACTCTCATTGGGTGAAACCTCTAGTTTTAACATTTGATGAAAAAATTTAGCAGCCTCTCTCAATATTCCATCTGCAATGAACAGGCCAATGACATTATTAAAAGAAAGAACATCAGTAAGAAATCCTGATTCTAACATTTCCTTCACAATTTCAGTGGCTTCATTAAGCCTTCCATTTTTTTTGTACAAGGACAACATCATGGGAAAGGAAAATTCATTTTCCTTCTGCTTTTCCTTCAAGACCTTGAACACTTCCTCTGCTTCAGTTACCATACCAGCACGAGTATAAAGGTCAATCATACAGGCTGATGAAAAGACATCCAGATCAACACCCAATTTCTGTAATCTTTTGTAGGTTTCTTGTGCTTCCTTCAAAATACCATGTTTACTATAAACCTTAATCAAAGAACTATACACCACAAAATTCCCTACAAAACCAGCATCTTGCATTATTTGAAAGTAACGTACAGCTTCTTCCACGCATCCAGCTTCAACAAATGCATTTATCAAGGCACCATAAACAATAACATCTGTCTCCACACCTACTTTAACCATCTTTTCAAACATCTTCTCATCCTCTACAGCTCGACCCAATCTTCCATAGGAAGCAATAACAACACAAAATGATGCACAGTTAGGCACAAACCCAGCTTCCTGCATTTTGGTAATAAAGTGTTTTGATTCATCCAGAAGTTCTGAACTTGTAAGCATCTGAATGACAGAACTATATGTGTATCTGTCAGGCAAAATCCCTTGAACCTCCATTCTTTTAAACAACTTCAAAGCCTTGTCATGGGCTTTTCCAATTCCATAGGCCTTCATCATGACATTAAACTCTAAGAAAGTTTGACTTTCCCCTCTTCCTTGACTCCACTTAAACACCTTTTCAGCTTCTAACCAGTAACCTCCATAGGCCTTCATCATGACATTAAACTCTAAGAAATTTTGACTTTCCCCTCTTCCTTGACTCCCCATATGCATTAATATTGTCAGCATAGAATTCACAGCTCATTCCTCCAGCATGATGGAACCTTTCAAACCATGCCCATGCTCTTGTAAGCATCCCTAGATCTATGTACATCCTAATAACAGCTGATTGAGAGTACTCATCAACATGAACACCTGATGCATCCATCTCCGTGACAATAGCTTCTACTTCATTGACCATGTGTCTAATACAAAATGCATATAAAACAGTTCGATAACCCACAGTATTAGGAACAAGTCCTGCTTCCTTCATTTTTGTGAAGTAAAAAAATGCTTTATCAATATGGTTATTTTTAGCATGCAATGCTATGAGAGTGTTATATGTCCTTGTGTCAGGCAAGCAACAAAGCCCTTCCATTTTCACCATGAGGGCATCTGCCTCATCAATATTTCCATAAGATCCACAAATATGAATCATGGTATTGAATGTTACAGTATTTGGGCTTATTCCTTCTTTTAACATTTCAGAAAATAACTTTGAAGCTTCTTGTAGGCGGCCTGCCTTCCCATATGTATCAATTAATGTATTTTACGTGTAAGAACTGTGTGGCCTTTGAACTCGATCATTCTCTCTGCAAGGATTTATGGAGTTATCATCTAATAACCCTTTAATTTTGGGCACTCCTTCAGGAGAAATATTTGGAGAGCAATATCTTTTATCCACTAGATCCTCAAAATGAACTTTTACTTCACAATGATGATCGATATATAAGAAATATTTATGTTGCTGTCGATCAAACTCTGCTTTAGATGAACAAACATCTGTTGTGTTTCCTAGAAATATTTTCCCAGAAGACCAGTCCCTAAAGAACTATTCGTCTTTCTCAAACTCCTTTGCCTTCTTAAAAAGGTGAACCACTCTGCTCATTGTGACCTCATCTAGCCAGAGGCCTTGTGATATCGTGCGATCCAGCTAGAGAAGAGCCTCTTCTTTGAGACCAGCTTTCCCATACACATCAATGAGAGTACCATAGGTGGCATTTGTAGGCAAGACCTTGTCTTTTACCATTTCTTCCCGGCACTTTTTCAATTGATCCCATTTCTGTGCTCTTCCTAGAATTCTAAGCAGGATATTATAGTGAATTATATTAACATCATAGCACTCTTTCCTCTGAAACCACTTAAAAATCTGAATTGCCCTTTCCCAGTCCCACTGCTCCTTTAGGATAATGCTTCGTTCTTTTGCATTGAGGTTTGCTTCCCAAGGTGCAAGCGCCTCATCAATGTTTTCTGTAGATTCCAAAGCTTGCAAAATGGCTGGAATGCACCCACCATATGATTTGTGTGAGCTTCTTCTTTTAGTTTCCATTTTCTTTGTTACATTTCTGTACCCTGAACTTGACTTTACTCGTATGCTCTTCTCGGACTGTTTTCATGGATAATGATGGCCTTCTGTATTTGTCTTTGTGTTAAAATTTTCTTTCAGGCTTTGATGCAATTCCATTCTGTTGCAGTTAAGGCCTTTCACTTGCAAAATTCTTCCTTCCGTTATCCTGCAGACTTTCCATAGAGATTGGCATATCTTTGTCTCCTGCTCTTAAATTTTCCTCCAATTTTTTCACCATATGCATGCCAATGTCGTCTGCATAACTCCTGCTGTCATGTTTTCTGCCATTACAAATCCTCGGTTCCAATTTTATCCCATGACTTAACTCCCTAAGAACACCATCTTTTGTCCTATCTTTCATCAAATTTTGCTGGTGGAACTCAATACTAGTCATTAACCTTGTCTCTACATTTCCCCTTTCTAAAATTCCATCTTGTAAATCCATTCATGTTCTTGGAACCTTCAAAAAACTTTCCTTCTGCCTCAAACCACTATGCATTATGCAACAAACTATGAGTCACAAAGAGCAAGTCATCATCTTTCTCCAAAACACACCCTTGCAAAACTCTGCTTTCTATCCCAGTCTCACTTTGAAGCCCTTCATCCATAGAGACATCCAAATTCCTACTTTTAGATTTCGTCCTACTTGCAAACCCTTTAAAAGCCCTAATTTCGTCTTCTGCCATCTTAAACCCTTGCAAAATCTTACTTTTGTCACCAGTCCTGCCCTCGAACCGTTACCGAACCCTTCCCACCACATAGGCACATCCCTTAAACCCCTCCAAATCCCTTTCCTCCATCCCAAACTGTGCCATATCACTCTCTGAACCATCCACGGTTCCCAATCCATCCATACATCGAACACCCTCTGTCTGGGTCTCTGAAAGATTACTAAATTCCTCAAACAACAAATCCTGTGTTTCGTCTAATTGGCCAGACACCGAGCACATAATCCTTTTATTCTTCGTGACTTCTTCTTCTTCTTCTACGGGGTTATCACCATGATTCTGAAATGGATATGCATTGGTTTCGATGGAAGAGCAATATAATCTCATGGGTTTGCACATTGATTGGAACGCTGATGCTCCTCTACACGGGAAAACAAAAAGAAAAAATGGTGTCAAAGTTACAGTACCTGAAGAAATATGAACAGATTGAAAATGTTGCTTGTATTTTGCCCACTATTTCTTCTTCCTCCTCCTCGGACGTCTATTTCCATAAGGATAACCATAAGCATATCCCGTGTTGAGTGCCGAAGAAGATGGGGTATCCACTAATGAATGCGCCAACATTTCTTCTGTTTAGATAGACAAAGTCAAAATATGAATGGAATACTAATAGATTACAGAGATTCATATGGAAGGAAACCTTTTGCACCACCTATTCATAAGGAAGGAAACCTTTTGCACCGCGTAAATCGTGTGCTGGCGGGATGAGACTATAATGCTACGAGGTTCATTGGAAGCCTCTCGTGCTCCAAATTACAACACAGATACATACACATGGACATAACGAGTGGAATGATCCACAAAAATACTTCACCACCGAGGAGAAGGGGGAACTTAACTTTAAAGGGGTTGGATATATCCATTAAATCTTCATATCTAATTTGGAAGACCTCACTGAGTAATGAAAGATCAAGACACACTAGAAACATACCTACCGTCAACCTATTTTGGGAACTACACAAGTGTTGGTAGTGCTCAAGGAGCTATTGAAACAATATACTAGCCTAGATCTATCTTAAACCCGAATCTATCAAACACCGAGAGGGATCCAATTTCTTGAGGTGTATTTTTTTTTAATTTATTTAATTTATACATCCGGTTTTAAGTTTTAAGTTTTTATTTTATAAACAAAGATCTATTTTTTTATTACTTTTCATAAATTTTTTACTTTATGAGTCAACATGGATTTTATTTTTCTATTTTTATTAATGGTCGAGGTTACAATATTTTTTTTATTATTATTATTTGGTTATTATTTTGTTACTCAACAAACACTCGACTCACAAGATCTCCCTCATACTGGGCTGTAGAACCCCTCTTGTCGCAATCAAGCTCGCCTCTAACAATGTATCCATGAATCTCCTTCCCCTCTCGTAGAGCTTCCAAACTCCCGCATGCCAGCAAAACTGATACCACAGTTACCAAATTGGGCTTGCGTTCTTCAACCTGCACTTGCCATAAACATTCTAATGCCTTTCCTTGATACCCATTATGTACCATCCCGAAAATCATAGAAGTCCATGTGACCACATCTCGTTGACACATTTCTGTTAAATTTTCTGAATTTACTTCAATCTGATCTAGGATCTTAACTGAGAGAACAACATGTACAACATATCTACAGCATATCAATCATGGAGACAATAATGCAAACACACAAGAGACACAAAGATTTACTTGGGGAAAACCATAAAGGTGAAAAACCCCAATAACTTCCTCAGAGATAGATAGAGCAATGATACAACCAACCAAGAGAGATAGCCATAACCTAGCAGCAATCCTCCTCCTCCATAAGTGCGCCTCTCCTCCTAGAGAGCATGTGTGAGAAGTGAGTGAGTAAATAGAGTGCCTCCCGCACTCTATTTATACTTGACTTGACTTGCCTTTTTACCTAACTCATGTCGGCTCGAACTTAACCACATAACATAATGCTGAGTGGGCCGACCCCCAATAGGGTGGTCTAATAACCCTTTGACCCACATGACTTATACAGGGCCGACCCCAAACAAGGTGGTCTAATAACCCATCAAGTATAAGTTACGACACTTACAATATAAATGACGACACTTCCTTATAGAGGAATAATACCATCTCTATAGGAATACAATATACATATATGTGAAATACATTCCGAAGTTACATATACATCAACACTCCCTCTTAACTAGGAAGGTATTTTTCAGCACAGTTCTTCTAGCACAAGTCATCTTCTCTGGATCATCGTCACTGGATAATCGTCATCGAGTCATCATCATCGTCACTGCTGCTGCTATCTCAATCAATCTCTGAATCTACTCGTCATAGGAAGTTCTACAGAGCCAGTCCTTTTTCATACTGGATGTAGGCCCACCACCTGCAGGTCTTCGTCATCACTGGCCATACTGTGGAATCCTCAGGACTTATTACGTGCGTCACAAAACCTCGAAAGAGCATCCCAGGATGTTACGGGTACACAACTCCGACCTGTAGGATCTCCCAGGGCGCTATTACATGTGACCCCACCACAAAACCTCGCAAGAGCATCTCAGGATGTTACGGGTACACAACTCCGACCTGAAATCTCCCAGGGCACAAATTACATGTGGTCCACCACAAAACCTCGCAAGAGCATCTCAGGATGTTACGGGTACACAACTCTGACCTGAAATCTCCCAGGGCAACGAATTACATGTGGTCATGGCAAAACCTCGCAAGAGCATCCCAGGACTGATTACGGGCACACAGCCCAACCTATCGGATCTCCCAGGGAAACGAATTACATGCCATAGGACAAAACCTCGCAAGAGCATCTGCCAGATATCCCAGGGCGCTATTATATGCCATAGGCAAAACCTCGAAAGACTATCTGCAGATCTCCCAGGGCAACGAATTACATGTCCTCCCAGAGCAAAACCTCGAAAGAGCATTTGCCAGATGTCCCAGGGCACCGAATTACATGCCATAGGCAAAACCTCGAAAGACCATCTGCAAATCTCCCAGGGCAACGAATTACATGCTCATCTGCACAACCTGATCCACGGCCATAGAGTATCAACCTGATACTCACCATACATCATCCTGATGTATCCATGATCATCCTGATCATCATCACTGCAACGTCCTGCTGCATGTCATCTGGAGCAACATCCTGAAGCTCGTCATCTATGATCATCCTGATCATCACTGCAACATCTTGCTGCATGATCCACCTGATCATCAATGCATCTACCTGATGCATACCAAGTATCATACATGATCCTCCTGATCATCAATGTATCCACCTGATACAAATACATGATACATATCATCATACATGATCCTCCTGATCATCAATGCATCTACCTGATGCATACCAAGTATCATACATGATCCTCCTGATCATCAATGTATCCACCTGATACAAATAAATGATACATATCATCATACATGATCCTCCTGATCATCAATGCATCTACCTGATGCATACCAAGTATCTACCTGATACATATCATCATACATGATCCTCCTGATCATCAATGTATCCACCTGATACAAATACAAATACATGATACATATCACCATACATGATCCACCTGATCATACAATGTATCCACCTGATACATATACAGATACATGGTCCAAGCATCCAACATGATGCATACATACATACATAAAATGATCCAACTGATCATATCCAAGCAGAAACCAGAACATCATCCTGATGCTCATCATCCAGCGCTTACATCCACAGTCATGTGAAGGATCCTCCTTCCAAAATGCTTGGAATGGCTTCAGCAAATGTGTCCATCACTTCTTCCTCGAAGTATCCTTGATCTGAAGCACGCCAAGCCTCTCTCTGAAGTACTCGAACTTCACCCTGGCTAGTGGCTTCATCAGCACATCTGCAATCTGCTCGTCCGTCGCAACATACAGGAGCTTCACAACTCCTCTCTGCACCATATCCCTGATATAGTGATATTTGATCTCTATGTGTTTCGACCTGTCATGAAACACTGGGTTCTCGGACAGCTTCACACAACTCTGGTTATCACAAAAGATACCAGTAGCCTCCAACTGGAGATCAAATAACTCAGACAGTAGCTTCCGTATCCATACTGCCTCACAACTAGCTGAACAGGCTGCAACATACTCTGCCTCAGCTGTACTCAGTGCTACGCAGGACTGCTTCCTGCTAAACCAAGAGATCACACCTGATCCCATACTGAAGCAGCACCCAGATGTGCTCTTCCTGTCTGCAGCACTGCCAGCCCAATCTGAATCAACATAACCTTCCAGGTTAAACTTTTGATTCGCCTCATACCTGAGCCCATAATCCACTGTACCCTTCAGGTACCTCAGAACATGCTTTACAGTAACCAGGTGAACACTTCTCGGATCCGTCAGGAACTGGCTCAATGTATTCACAGCAAAGCAAATGTCTGGTCTCGTGTTCGTCAGGTACATCAAGGACCCAATCATCTGACGATACATAGAGACATCAACTGACTCAGATGAAGCATCACATAGAAGCTTCAGATTCGATGCCATAGGTGTGGCCATGGCCTTGCAATCCATCATCCTGAACCTCTTTGGGATCTCTACTGCATACTTCCCTTGTCCAAGGAAGATTCTATCTGCACTTTGCCACACCTCCATGCCAAAAAAAAATAGTGCATCATCCCCAAGTTCTTCATATCGAACTCGGTAGTAAGCTTCCGCTGCGTGTCGGCAATCAATCTATCTTCACCATACCAAGTTCTGGGAGCTTGCTTCAAGCCATACAAGGCTTTCTTCAATCTGCATACATATGACTCCCTGTCAGGTCTTGGGACTGCATCCCAAACATCTTCTTCATGATCTACGGATCATGGCATTCCATTTCTTCATCCCAGATCCTGGGAACTTCAATATCTTCAATAGATATCTTTCTTGCTGGAACAAATGTTGTAGTCCTTTTGTAGGAGATGGCATATGATCTTTCCTACACAACAAGTTAAATTGCATGATTAGAAAACATCTTATAGTTTTCAGAACAAATTCTTACACATAAAGAAATATGCCATACAGTCATGCAATTATCTTAGCCAATGCTTCAATACAACATTTATCCATATCCCGTAACTTTCTAGATGCCTTCCAATCTCTACCAGAACATTGTTAAGAGTGTGCACAACTCCCAACATGTCAGCAAAGAGGTTTCATTCTAGATAAGTAGCAATGGAATGTTGTACAGTGCCATAGGCTACTTACCCATGCATATTAGTAGTATACTGTTCATCAATGCAATTATTCTAATATGCATAATACACAACCTAATTCTAGGAACATCAGTATATACATTATTGAACAGTATTATTTAAGAAATGACAATTCAAATACTTATCTTTGTTTGTTCGTTGGGTGGACTCCCTCTGAGTCTTTGCTTCCTTGCAGGAGCTGCTGGAGTCCTAATCTGAGGTAGCTTCTTCTACACCTTTCTGTTGTGAAATGTAGAGAGATGATCAACTCCCTCTGAATATCTGCATCCTTGCAGAAACTACTGAAGTGTGCTCCTTTGCTTTCTTGCAGGAACAACTAGAGTGTGCTCCTTTGCTTTCTGGCAGGAGCAACTGGAGTGTGCTCCCTCTTGATCTTTGCTTCCTGAATTACCTGTTCTTGAACTCATATTCATCCTTGGTCCCTATGCATGCTTATTAGTATCATGAATGTGTTATCCTTGTGATCTCATATAAAATCATACATTCATTAGTATACTATTAAAACACAATAATCTCAAGCATGTATAGTCATGATCATTTCAAACAGAAATAATAAGCATGAGCATTCAAGGATTCTTATGGTTAGTCAAATCATAAGAAACATAACATGTCTAAACCTGTAATTACTCAAGCCTATGACTCTTCAGGTTAGTTGAATCATCAATCAAGATAAGATATAAAATGCATAAAACCTGTGATTATTCAAGCCTATACTTTCATGATTCTTCTGGTTAGTCATATCATCAATTATAATAATATACATCCAACCATGATTATTCAAACCTATGACTTCATGAATAATTATTATCAACAACAGTATAAGATCCTAACACAAGGTAGGATTTTAGCTTGATATAGGAAAAACATACCTGGATTAGCATGCTAGCTATTTATGTCTAACATACCCGCATAATGTCTTCTGGTTCTCTTTAGTGACTTGTGCTAGTAACCTGCATGTCTCATAAGTTAACCATTATAAAACTAAGTTATACATACCTCGAGAATGGATCTTCTATGAGATCCATGGCAATGGATGAATCTTTGTCCTCATGATCATATGTTCTTGAACTAGAACATGATTTGTCTTCTTGGTGTACCTTTCATGTTAGTAGACAACATAAAACTCATACAACATCACAATGTGTTAGTACAAACATAAGTTTCATACTCCTAATAAATGAATGACTTCTATCATGCATCCATAATTTTATTAAGGTGATATGACAAGTCTAAAATCAAGATTGTACTAACCGTGATAATATGAAGACAAGCATACCATAAACTTAATTATGAACAAATCTCAAAACATACCTCGATGAGTCATACCTGTCGAGATCACTTGTAATCTTCTTATGTAAGGCCTTAGCCTCATCTCCCTCTGAAACAGGAACTTCTTCACTTATGCAAGTGATTAACCCAATCCACTTGATTTGCAAGAACTGGACCTTGAGCTGGATATGGGTTTGTCAGAGAAACCCCAAAAATTCAAACTTTGAATTTCAAACTTCTGATAGGATAGAAATATGTGCCTTGATGAGCTGATCAAGTTGGTATATTCAGAATTTGAAAACTGCAAAGTTTCACTCCTCAATTTTGCCTTTGAAACTTCTAGATTCACTGGACGTGACCCTGAACTGGGGTTTGATGAAGCCCACTCTTTTGCCCCATCAAAATGTTTGATCCAAAGCTCTAAGCTTCTATTTTTCTGAGGAGCTTCCAGCCGTGGTCATAGATTTCAAAAATTCCCATTTTTACAGAAGCCCTAATTTTCCACTTTTCTGATCAAAGTCCCGAACTAGGGTTTAATCAAGCCCGACCTTCTGCCCAACCAAAAATTCTGATCTTGGTCTCTAAATTTCTATTTTGATGAGTAGCATCCAGCCGTGGTCTCCGATTACAAAAATTCCAACTTTCTCCAAAGCCCTAAATTCCGGAAGCCATGAATGAAGGTACCAAAAAATAATTCTGTTTTGACAGAAATATGTACCTGATTGTTTCTGATGTAACTCTGAAATTTTTGATCCACAGGGTCTGAAAAAGTTTCCTGAGATAGCCTGACCTGTTATATTTCCATCCTGACAGGTCTGACCTCAATTGGATTCTCTGAGAGAGAGTTATGCCAAATGTCGCAACGTGACCTGTTTTGGGATAAAACAGGAGAGCGAACTTGTACGGCGTGCCACGTGTCACTGTTTTAACTTCGGCCTCTGAAAAAGTTTTCTGAGATATCTCGTCCTGTTATCTTTCCATCCTGACATGTCTGACCTCAATTGGATTCTCTGAGAGAGAGTTATGGCAAGTGTCGCAACATGACCTGTTTTGGGAAAATACAGGAGAGCGAACTTGTACGGCGTGCCACGTGTCACTGTTTGACCTTCGGCCTCTGAAAACGTTTTCTGAGATAGCTCGGCCTGTGTACTACCTGTCACTTTTCACGAAATTTCATTTGGAGCTTCCTAGCCCAAGTTATGACCTTTTTCCCAAGGTCACCTGATTTTGACTCAGATCTGGAAGAGGCAGAAACCCTATATTGTACAGATCATAAATCACAAACTACAACGAATTAGAGGTTGTCCTTTGGACACAAGATACCTGGAGATCTTAGCTTCGGCCTGTAACAATTTCAGATCCGAAAACTTCGCCAAAATGGATTTATAGCGAAAGTGCTACGATGACTGGTTTTTGCTATATCAAGCCCTAACATCGTAAGTGAAACAAGTGTCATACATGCCATATCATGCCTTCTTTCAGGCTAGCTCTGATACCATGTTAAATTTTCTGAATTTACTTCAATCTGATCTAGGATCTTAACTGAGAGAACAACATGTACAGCATATCTACAGCATATCAATCATGGAGACAATAATGCAAACACACAAGAGACACAAAGATTTACTTGGGGAAAACCATAAAGGTGAAAAACCCCAATAACTTCCTCAGAGATAGATAGAGCAATGATACAACCAACCAAGAGAGATAGCCATAACCTAGCAGCAATCCTCCTCCTCCATAAGTGCGCCTCTCCTCCTAGAGAGCATGTGTGAGAAGTGAGTGAGTAAATAGAGTGCCTCCCGCACTCTATTTATACTTGACTTGACTTGCCTTTTTACCTAACTCATGTCGGCTCGAACTTAACCACATAACATAATGCTGAGTGGGCCGACCCCCAATAGGGTGGTCTAATAACCCTTTGACCCACATGGCCGACCCCCAATAGGGTGGTCTAATAACCCTTTGACCCACATGACTTATACAGGGCCGACCCCAAACAAGGTGGTCTAATAACCCATCAAGTATAAGTTACGACACTTACAATATAAATGACGACACTTCCTTATAGAGGAATAATACCATCTCTATAGGAATACAATATACATATATGTGAAATACATTCCGAAGTTACATATACATCAACAATTTCGTCAAACAATTGGCTTGCATCCTCCACAGAATGGCACTTGCAATACATATCCACAAGCACACCTCCCACAAAGACATCAAGGTCATAACCACTCTTGATCACCTGCCCATGAGTATCCATCCCCTGTTGCAGGTCCAATAAGCTTATGCACGCCTTTAGCATGGACGAGAACGTAAATTTATCCAGCTCTGTTCCAGAAAACTTCATCTAATTGTAAATATCCACATCCTTATCCTCATATAACCCATTCTTAACATAAACTATTATCAGTGCATTCCACATAAACATAGTCAGTTTCGAGACTTCATCGAATGTTTCCTAAGCATCGGAAATGATTCCATAGACTGAATACAGATTAACAAGCTTAGTATCCAAGCAGGAATTCTAATGAGCCCCTGTGAGTCTCATGTGGGCGTGGACCTTATACTTGCCTTCTTTCAATAATATATGGCCAGTGCAAAACTCCAGGAGTATATGATAGATCTGGGCATCCACAGGGGTTTCTCCAATGATGTCGGTGGAGTGTAGAATGCGGAGAGATTCATCAAGAAATCCTTCTATGCACAGAGGTTTAAGGTCTCCATAGATTGTGGCCAAGCCCTTTTTACCTCTTGAATGATTGTATCTCGTTCCTCTGGATTTGGGTTTCTTCCAAAGTCTAAAACCAATTATGGATACGGTTTTGGTTTTTGGTGGAGGTTCCCTTGCTGGCCTTGGGGCGCAACGATCATTGTTGTGCACCATCTAATCTCATGCCACGTTAGTGTTTCGAGGTTCAAGCAATTGAATGGATGGAATGAGACACACTTGCATTAGGTTTGGTGAATCAATATTCTTCTGCCTTGAAATTGACTGCTCATATGATATTGAGCGGAGCCCATCGAGCATGATTGGGAATATCAAAGGGAAGTTGTCTCCTTAGTTTCATATCCAGCTGTATAGGGCATGATGTTTCAGCGGATGAGCCTTGAATAATTGTGCATGCATCCATCTATCTTTGATCCATATCATGCTTAGTTAAATGGGAGAAAGTGGGTCAATTTACAGATAGATTGATAGTCGGGTTCATGATCGACTAATTCCTCTTTGAATCTTTCAATAATAAACCCATAGTAAATGGAAAGGGTTAGGTGAATGGATGGACACCCAAAAGATGCAAGTTAGTGGTTGGGTGTTCTCTTGAAGCACAAGTAAACATTTAATAGTGTATGGTGGTGGCGGAGGTGGTGTAAACCTTAATGTCATTATAAAGGTTGTCGTTGTAAATGAGGCATCCCATCAGAACAATTTTCAAACATTACAATGGACTCAAAAAGCTCTTTGTAAAACTTTAAAAAATGAAATATTAATGTGCATTTCCTTATCCTTTCTTCCACAATCTATGCTTATGGCCTCTCAAGGTATTGCATGATCTTCTCCCTTCCCATATAATGATGGACCAATCATAAGCTTTGGAGTAGAGAATGAAACCATTAGAATTTAGAGATAGTGCATTGATGGCACACTTGTATGTCTCAAGTGTGGCAACCAAAAACAAATTTGCTCTCACTTGAGCCATTTTCCCACACTCTGATAATTGGGATTGAGATCAAAAGTGAGGGATAGAAAGGATTTAACCAACTATACTGTGAATACATTATAAAAATGTTTGGATAGCAATGGGTTAAGTACAACCCAAATCCTATGAAAAGAAAATCATTTGGTGAAACCACGAGAGCATTTATAGCATAATCATATTAATTCTTTGAAAGATTCAATGGATTTCAAGTAAGAAAGTCACCATAGTTTTGTGCTTTTGATCCCAAAGGTTACAGGGTAGTTGTGGAGAGATATAAGTTCCATGCTAAGTGGTATTTAAAGCTTCACTTAATCATTTTTGAATTTGTGACAAAGATGATAAGCAAGGCTAAAGAAAAGGATGATTATATGAGGAAGTTATAGATCGAAAACCTATAGTTTAAAGAACAAGAAAGAAATGGGAACAAGGAAAGAATGCATTGTGGAAGAAAGTCAAGAAAATTGCATAAACTGAGAATCATTGGTAGAAGCAAGTAGAAAAGGTAACCACAACATTGTCTAAGAAAGTAGAGGAAAGTCCCACTAGACTAGAAATACTAAAGGAGCACTATAGGTGTAAGGAAGCAAGAAGTTGAAGTACATGAGGCAATACCGAAGGTAGGGGAAGATCTCTCTGCATGTTTGGAGGATGTCATCCCACACCTTGTTAAGGTTCTTGGGATCACTTAGAAATAAAGAAACATGACAACAAAAGTTTCAATAACCCTACATTTGATTGTATAAAATAGGAAAGGGTGCAGAGGTAAGGAAAGAACAAGATAAAAAAGGAAGGCACTAGAAGACTAGAATCCATCAAGGTAATTTTCCATTCTGAGTGTGACACAACTAAAAATGACTAACATAAACGACTAATTCACATTAATCGTTGTTAGTTAGTCATATTTATATTCCCGTGACTAAATTAGTCATTTATGTTAGTCATTTTTATTTTAGTCACTTGTTATCTAGTCATATATTTTATCCTGTGACTAAATTGTCATTTATCTTAGTCGTTTTTTTGTTGTCTTATTTAAAATTACTCAATTTTAGTCGTTTATCTCTTGAAAAAACAGTGGTGACTAATTTTTTTAGTCACCTAGTCACTTATCTCTCATTTTGTACTAGTGTGTGTATCCACTAAGGAGGAACTAGATGGGCTCACTCACAACCATGGTTTCACTCAACAGCTATGCTAATCCAACACACAGTTTGGTTTATCAAGTATACAAAAGGAAAAGGAGGAGGATGCTAAGCCAATGAGCTCAACCACAGAGCTACATGCATCTCAAATGAACTCAACAGTCATGGCACCCACAATACCTACCTCACCCAACACAAGGAAGGTCCCCTTCTCTGTTGCACAGTCCCTCAGGCGTCCCTTCCATCTAGTGCTATTCAGGGTGGGCATAGAAAGGTCCAGCTACTAATTCCTTTAGATTCCATCCTTCACTGGGTTTATCAAGCAAACCCAACCTTTGTTCAGTCCTTCACACTTGGATTTCTCACAATTCTGCCATCAATTAACTCAATCCCGTCACTGGATTTCTAGGCTATAGAAATCGGGTTTTTCTATGGATTTCGAGGTATCTAATACTCTGAAATTCGCCACAAGGTTCATATCTATGGATCCCCCATTGGATTTCATTGTCCATACTCAATTCTGGGCATTTATGGCTCTTCAAAATGTGGGTTCTTGCAAAGTTGCGATTTCTGGTTTTTCTCACTGCTGGGAATTCGTAATGGATGCAAACTCATGCTCGGATGTTCCACAATCGAATGAGAATGAGGAAAGACCAATTCCCATGAGGTAGGGTGACTTGTGGTACAAGAAAACAGAGCCCATACTCTGTCATACGAATTTCTGGGTTGCCCATGCTCCATTGAAGCCATGGACTGAATTCTTCAACAACTTCCTTACAACAGAATTAAATGTCAGCAAGGAAAGTGAAATGGGTTCACAAGATGACATATGGCAGCCTATGGTTCCATCCCACAACCCCCTCACCACTCCCTAGTGGAATACACATGGCCCCTTCTCATTCGTTGCTTCCATAGTCAGTTTTGGTATTTTATTGAAATATTAAATATTTACATCAATTACAATATTCCATGGCTTAATAATACATGGGTAGCAAAATATCAAATACTTGTCTTTTCTAAATAAAATCCGAACATACACTAGCGGGGCCTTGGCCTTGAGCTCCACACTAGGGAAACATACATCGCATGTATACAATATTTTCATTAAAATCCAATATTTCATAAGGGGCAAAATTGGGGTATTACACCTACCTACCTAGTGTGCCTTGTTTTCATCATCTAAATACAAATGCGCCCTACTACACACCTATTGGATTCCATCAGTTAGTTCATGCATTGATTGCTTAGTTGATGCATTGATTGCTCAATTTAACTTCCTGTAGCTTCCAGTTGTCTATATCGGAGTGCCACTTGACTACTGACAATCCTCATGTGCCCACCTTGGAGTCTCCTTCCTTAGATTTGTGTTCTCACGACTCAGTTAGACTTAGTTAGACTCACATTGACTGATATTTGACTATCTGTAACTACAACCACTGTTTGGGTGATGTCTCCAATGTTTTCCAAGCCACACCTTGAGGAGAATTCGAATGAAATTTGGGGTATTCGAATTCATTCTATTGTACTCTCATTGTTTTTCCATCTTACAACTGATGAATGACTATACAACAAATTTTATCATTCTTTGAGTTAATGTGTGAATACTAATTCAATTAGTCTTCTTCTCTACAATTCTTGAGTGATATTTGTGAGCTTTGTTCAAGCTGAGTGATCTACCCTGTAGAATATCACAATCGGGACCCCCTAGGATCTCTAATATGGAGAGAATCTAATAGTCAAAAGGCCTTGGTTCAACAGCACAACTTCTAGGAAATCATAGAAGGTGCTTAGGCGAACTTCTGGTAGGATTCTTGGTAGCAGTTGCCAAGCCTTAGCAGCCAATACAACAATCCAAATCTCCAGGATTTCATGCAGAGATCTGATAGATCTGCAGTCAAGGATTTCTGTTTACCAGCGGTCTCTTCCCCTTTCAGAGTCTAGAAGGATCCAATCCTTTGGGATTTCTCTGACAGGGTGGATCACAACGAGACCATATGGCAGGATCTCCAAAGAAGGAGGATTCAAGTGAAACAAGGTTCAGATATCATTACGCGGGGACATCGGCGGAAAGGCTCTTTCACCGTCAAGGAAGCTTATTTTTTAAGTTCCCAAAGGTAGGAAGCTCAACCCTATCCCCTCTGGAAGAAAATATGGAAATCCAATTTGTGTCCAAAGATTTCATCTTTTCTTTGACTGCTCTCTCATCAACGCATCCTTACCTGGGACAACCTTTTAAAAAGGGGTTTTCAAGGACCTTCCTATTGTGTCTTATGTGGAGGCCACTCTGAAACCATTGATCGTCTTTTGGATTACTGTGTTTCTGCTTGCGAACTTTGGTATTTGGTTGCAGAGAAATGCAGAAGATCCAACAGGGTAAAGGGAAACATTATTGAGACCCTACAACAATGGGAAGAGAACCCCTTCCAGAGTTCTCTTCTCAACAGGTTGTGGCATCGCAGCCTTGGGTTTTCCATCTGGAATATCTGGAAGGAAAGAATTCAAAGAATATTCAAGGAAAAAAAGAGGTCTATAGGGGACATCTGGCACACTGTCCGGGAAAACCTACAGGAAACTCTCTTTTCAAAGGACTAGAATTGCTCAGACTATCTTGACTCTCATGCAGAAAGAGGAGTTCTTGCAAATTGGAGCTTCAAACAAAAAACTCCCCCCCTCGTTCCCAGGTTGTTTATCTTAGACATTGCTACTCGGAAAGCTGGAGTATCCCCCCAGTCGAGTTTTTCAAACTCAAATTCGATGGCGCCTCGAAGTGGAACCCGAGAGATGCTGGTTTTGGGGGACCCATTCAAAACTCTTCTGGGTCCATTCTTTGGGTTTATTTTGGAACTATAAGCCATGATAGAAATAATGCAGTTGAGTTGACTGGGTTGATGGAGGGCATCCAAATCGCTAGTAAACTGGATTTTCTTCCGTTGATTGATGAAGGGGACTCTCAAATCATTCTCTCTCTTGTAGCACATCTCCATAATGGTTCTCAGGCCTCGAAACATTCACCCATCTGGAATCTAGAACATGGTCTACAAAGCTTGTCCTACATATTTTCCCAGACTAGAGCCATCACTTTCTAGCACGTCAGAAGGAAGGCCAACTCTCTAGCAGATCGTTTGGCTAATGAAGGGGTGGAATGCAACTTACCTCTCCAAGAGGGAGATCTGTTATCCATTAAACCAGAGGCCCTGTCTCAAGAATGTTGTGACATCACCAACAAAGATATTTCCAACCCAGATGCAGGTGACAACTCAAAAGGAGCATGTGGAGGGTGTGGGAAAGTGTGCTTGACCCTTGGCACAAGGTACGTTCCCGGCGTAAATACGTTGAGTGCCTTGGGCTATGGCGCATTTACAACGATGATGGAATTAGTCCAGTCATCTGAGATAATAGGGGATGCAAGGTACCAAGCGACATAACGAATATTTTATTGCAGAGGAGCTCCCGTGTGCGGCCCTATGTGAGGTTCTGAGGAGATGGTTAAGTATGAATGGACGAGGAAACTTCATTCTCATTCCTTGGCCCTCGCTGCAATGCTCTCCTGGGTTGGTCATTCTCTCTATGCTTAAGGTAACTCTCTAGGGCATTCCCATGATGATGCATAGAGGAACTCCCCATCGAGGGAGTGGGGTTCATGGTGCAACCAAGAGGATTCAGGTATGGGACACAACGGATGGATACGCGGTAAGCGTCTCTATTCATGCTCGGGTGCTGATAGATGATTGGGAAGCACGCTTGGTATCTAAACATCTGGCCTCTGGCAGGGATGGTGGTAGTATAAACTACTACTGGCTTGTCAAGAACATGATGGGAGTCTTGATGGAAGACATGATGGCGAATTGGAACTCTGCCAAGGACATAGTGCTGGATGCCAGAGAAAATTTGATACAGCTGGATGAGAAGCTGGGAGGTCTCGAGGCTAGCTTCTCATGGAACAACTATGCACTGGGACGTCGCTCGAGAGGTGATACAGGAGGTGGACGCGGTGCATGGCGGAGCGGAACGGCTAGCGAAACCTCTGCAGCAGTTCTGGAGTCTGCGGATCACAATGTTCTAGAGCAAGCGAACTTCCATGTGCCTTCGACTACCAACCCTGTGCCTTCACAATGGTTATTTTCCACCAACGGCTCGTTCTCTGTGCTTTCAGCTATCAACAATGCTCTCCTTCAGTTCAACTTGTACAAGACTGACTGCATCACCATTAGAACTCCGGGAGTTATAACAGATTTTGCATTTGACTCATTACTTTGTGCTACATGTTATTTTGATGGTGCCTATGTCAATGGTAAATGTTGTGCGGATTTCTATTTGTTGATTGACCATGTCCTCTCATTTAGATTTAGACTTTCATGTGGTTTCGACACCAATAGGAAGGCATAACTCCTTGGTCTTTGGGGTATTTTGAAGATTGCCAATATATTTGGTATCAGATGTCGTTCATATTTTTGGTGACTCTTTAGTTATTGTTAAGTGGGCACAACAAAAATACAATATCAATTCGAGATACTTCTCTCATTGGTGTTGTAGAATTGACTATCTGAAGTCCTCTTTCTATGATCTTTCCATAGATCATATTTACCGAGAATTCAATGATGTTGCAGATGCTCTTTCAAAAGAAGCTCTAAATGGTGAATATGGGTGGCTATACTGGGAGGAATGGACAGATGGATTTCAGACTTCTTCTGGTTCCTTATTCTTTTTTGAGGACTAAAGCCTGTTGGGGTGGTTATTTTGCCTCATGTTCAACACTTGTTTTTGTTTCCTCGCATGATAGGTCTTTTGTACGAACAATCAACTTTTGTCAGTTTTGTCATTAGTTTTTCGCTGGCATTTTTATTGCTTGGAGTGGATGTTCAAAGTTTTATGGTGATGGTTGTGTAACTCTAGAAATGTATTTTTTTATTCTCAATAATAACAAAAGTATGACTTTTTTCTTCTTGAAAAAAAAGTATATTTTGTTACATATCATAAAAAAAATCATTCCTGTCAAGAATTTATTCATCCACATTCCCAACCATAGAATTATACATTACATTCGCTGATATTAAAAAATGAAATAAACACAAAATAAAAAACTTTTAGAAATAAATGAAATTTACTAACTATAGAACCACACATTACATTAATTGATATTAAAATAAAAATAAAAACAAAATATTTTTTTTGGAAATAAATGAAATTCACTGAATATGTGTATTGCTTACAAAATATATTTAAGAAATATTTATTTTTTTAAACATAATAAATAAAATAAAATAATTGAAAGTGAAATGAAATTGTATTCACTTGATCGAAATTTATTTGTGTCATATTATTTGTACTCATCAATTTGCTTTCATGGTTTTGTCACCTTGTGAATATAAAAAGAAAAAAAATTAAAATAAAATAAATAAATTGAAATATTTATGCGAAGTATTTTGTAAATTAAGGGAAGTCCTTGAAACATTTCACACACTTAATAGTTATTTCGTTGTTTTATTGATCCATTCAAACTTATATATCTAAATATAGATTTTTAAAGCACAAACATATCTCTTAAATGGGTGAATGGGAATATCAAAGTGATGTGACTGTTAAAGTAAGCAAAAACATATAGACTTCATAAGTGCGAGAGAGAACACAATTGGCCCAAAAACGAACTCCCTAAGCCCTCAGTTTCCATTATTTTTATGTTAAAATCACTTCAATTAAAGTTGGTAGTATCAAACACATTACGACCCCTTTAAATAATTGCCGGGCTCTCTTCTACTTGCCAACGGCTACAACAACAACAACATTAATAAAGATAGCCACATTACTATCAAACAACAACACTACTTAATTCCCCCTAGGTAAAGTTGAAAGTGTCCCGACTTGCATCCCAATTTAGGAAAGGTTTTACTCTCAATACTAACAATGCAACCAATATTAATATGATGTGCCTTGTAGAGACATGCATATGTCATCGAGTCCAAAAAAATTGAGTTGAGTTTGGCTAGAAGACTAGTGTAGAATAAAATGCAAGGAACATATGGCTCGGTCTGCGGCCTGCACATTTACCCTTTAGCTTGTTCTCATACCACATTGAATGGCCAACTTGAATATGACTGCTAGCAATCAAGGAATGCCCTACCAATGAAATAATGGATCAAAGGGTACGACTAAGAAAAAGGGAACGAACTCTAGTTTCTTTGGGCAATGTGCCCAACTCGTTAAATACGAAATTAGTATAAAGCCTGCTTGCATTTAGAAGATTATGCTTAATCATAGAAAAATCTATAACAATTGAGTTGATTGGTAGGAGTGTGTGGTTCACCCAAATATCATCTGATCCCTCAGGAAGAGAAGGAGCACCATCTCACTTATCATCCTAATTCATATATCCTAAAACAATGAAATTCGATAGAGTCTCGACGGACTCAAAGATTCCTTTGCTTGACATACACATTCTACACTATGTATTTGATGCCATTCTGAACAAGTAAGATAAGGACTTGCTAAGTGAGTGGTAGGAACCATTATTTATTGGACTATGTTGGAATCTACATCTACAATACATAATTCTCTTTATTGAATTGAAGTCCCATACAATATACAATGGATATCTTCAATAGGTAAGTTGTTTTATTGCATGCAAAAGTATGCTCACCTCATAACATGTTGTGGAGAAACTGAACACTTGTATTTAGGCCACACGCTAGACTGTTGAAACAAGTCATATATACAGGCATGACTTCTTGGAAACAAATAACATGGGGTAGATTTTGTTTAGTAAAATCCCCTAATGCTTTCATCCTTGCATGCACCTCCATGTTTACTCAAAACCAAACATTGTATGTGTAAAAGAGCAAAGTAGTGTCCTTTTTACTATTGGTTTGAAACTTTGTAATTGAGTTTTCATGGGCATGACATTGCAGTGTTGCTTCAACATGCAATAACTTGTCAATGGGTTTGTTAGGCCATGACCCCTAGGGTCGCAGATCAATAATTTGGTCAATCTTATGTTGTGGGGGGCAATCCTTGAGGTTTATCAAACATGTCTTTATAATCATGTAATATTTGAATGGATGTGGGGACCTGTTGTACCACAATATTTGGTTTGATCGAATGCAACACATATAAATAGAGGCATTGCTTATGTTGTGCTTGCTTGACTATTGCATGACTAGTACATAGCTACAATACTATATCAACAATAGCTTTAAAATCAAAGCTCTTTGTACCCTGGAACAAAGTACATTGATTCAAACCTACATCATAAATGAATTTGTGATTTGATTGGTATGGATGATCCAATATGAGATCCACGCAATCCAATGGGGTAACGTTGCATTCCATCATATCTTGAAAGGAAGCATAGCAAATGTAACCAAGCAATGATGATTAACTAGGGAACGTTTTTCGTTATGGTTAACCCCCCCAAATGGTATAGGCGGGGATGGGGAGCTTCAATTATGAGACGACATATGCTACAATCAAATTGTTTTGGCTAACATTATCAAGGATGAGACGATAAATGTGGTCCTTGATCTAGCAATTATGGGTAAACATGACTTCTATATCAGCTGGGGTATTATGGTGGGTTATAAGGATCAACTTTGCATCAAGGGTGGTAAGATTTGAGACTTCAATGATCTCTAATGGCTATGGGGATGTTGGATGCATAATACAGGTGTCCCATTGTTAAAAAACAATGCATTGGGAGGAGGTTGATGTTGTAGCACGGAACACTCCTTGGATGAATGAGTATTATATTTATGAAAAGAGTCATGAGAGGGGTTACGGGCTACAGGAGAAGTTGTTTTAGGCAGTGGAGGATAAACCATTGTAGGCCATGAGATGAATGAGAAGGGATAGGTGAACAAAGAGAAGTAAATGAAGAACGAGGAGAGAATGCAAGGTGCATCCCCATCTGTGTTTTAATGTAAGTGCTCCTTCAAAGGCTTGATTGAGGTTACCACAAAAAAAAGTCAACCTTGGTGCATAGAGAAGGAAACAAACTTGTAATAAACTTTATACAAAGAACATGTTTTGGATATGTGATAGATATTTATACTTGGAGCTTAGTGAATTGAGTAATTTAATCTTGAACCTACTCACCATAAAATTGATGAAGATGAAGACAACATGCCCATAAAGAATTATAATACCTTGGAGGGTAAAACTATTTTTTTAATGCCTCGTAAAATTGTGTCTATGGTGTCGTAAGGTTCTATTTTAGAGTTGCATCCCCCAACTCCACATAGAAGGTGGAGTGATTGTGGATATTCTACCACCACTTCAATTCTATCCCATTTAGATGAAAAATTACCCATTCTTGTTTCTTGGCATTCGTCATCCTAGGTTGAGATTCAAAATACATGGATAGACTTTGAATCTATATTGCATCAATATGTTAACTATCCACATTGTCAAAATACCTAGGTAAGGTAAACTTGGGCTCTAAGTATGTAGATTTTGGAGTGTCAAATGAGGGCCCCTTTAGCTGGGTCAAGGCTTGTATTACTATCTACAATGTGTTAGTAGGAGGAGTTGTGATAAAGAAACCTTTGAGTTGGAGTCAAAGGTCAGTTTATCCTTATTGGGTGCCATTTAGTAGATCTACTGAGAATCAGGTTGTCGAAATATGCCATAAATTTGAGTACCTAGTGCAATAAAATTCAGATCCTAAAAAATATAATAGAAACAAAAACTCTGAATATGATTTCAAATATTAAATAGAACTTTTGGAAGTGGAGGAGCATAAATCTACAAAGGAACAAGCCTTGAGATAGGTGTAGATCTAGCATCAAGGACTATAAATATTTGATCTAATAAGGAACATTCCTGGTGATAGGTGTAGGTTAATCTCTAGGAACTCTATGCTCTAATACCAATTGAATAATAACAATAATAATGATAATAAAAGATAACCACATTTATTTCAAACAACAACACTACTTCCTAGATCATATCACAAAATGATTCGGAGATGGAAATGTAAGATAAAGCAAGAAAGATTTCATGTTATCTTCACTATGGAGTCATGATTGAAGTAGAATCCCATCATCCAGTAGTTAACATATGTTTTTTGAGCAAAGATATTATACTCACAATATGAATGAGCTTTAACTATATATATTATGCAACAATATTTTTTCAGCAAATATCTCACTTTGGCAATATGAATGAGCATTAACCAAACATCTTGCGAAACATTTGTTTGCATAGTTCTTTTGTTTGCAGTGTCATGAAAATAATATATAGAGATTTCACTTACTTTTACCAACAAATTAACCTGATTCTAGTTCAATAAAATGATCTAATGATTTCAACTTTATTCAAATTTGACCTTTTACATATCTCATTATTTGCAAATTTGTTCCACTATTATGTGCTTTTGTGTGATGTTGACTCACATTGATCCAGGAAGATCTCCAAGATCGATCAAAATGAAAGTCTTCAAAAGGTGAAAATAAGCTTACCGATGTGTAGAGCTCGTTAAGAGCTTTTCGGCAACGTTTGTTTCATGAGAAACGACCTCCGGACGTGAAAGTTATTGAGCTTTGAAAATACGACAAACATGTAAAAATGACATAGAAAATGGCAAAAAAGGGGGCGACGTGGCATGTACGGTTAGCATGTACAATCAACATGTAGATGATGTGGACCAATGACAGGTTGACAAGTGGCAGGGTTGGTATCCATGTGAACCAATCAGGGCCTGCCACGTGGCAACCCTGTTGACATTTAGTTGGGAGGTTTACCAATAGTTATGGAGTTGGGGAGGATCGAACCACCGACCTCCTCTCCGCCTAGCCAGGATTCCCCGTGATTTTTTTTAATTTATGTGGTTTTAACTACTATTTAAATTTTATGGGTGTTTTTGTTGGAAAAAGGGGCGAGCCGAGGGCTTAGCCCTCGACCCATAGATATGCCCAACACCAAGGACATAGAACCGGCGGAACCAAGGGTAGAAAAAAAAGACTCAAATTAACCAATTCCAACACATTGAGCCAACACATTAATCATATTCCAACGCAACAAGCCACAACGCAAACCGTATGCCAACACATCAAGCCAAACAACAAGCCAACACTATATTGTTACCATATAAAAGGGGGAAAGCGAGGCCCAAGGGTTTGACCCCGGGACCTCCGCTCCTCGACTTCCACGCTTTACCAATGGGATACGACCCAATGCTTTGGATCATAACAACGGGAATTAGTTAAAAATTAGCTGCGGATTTTGGGCCCAAAAAGGGGTGCGTGGCCCATGTTTTTGGCGCCCAAATCCTTTATAAAATGCCCCTTTCCAAAGCCACTAAAAGACACATCGAGAGCGCTAGACTTATGCACATATCCCGAGGCAGGTATAGTGGGAATGAATCCCAATAAATGCACATATTCCGAGGTGGAATCCTGTAATGTCCCTTCTTAGGAATTTTATTAAAATGGCAATTTTTCACTTTTTTCCCTAGTTTGACCTTTGACTAGTTTTGAGCTCTAGGTCCCCAAATTGCTCCAATTGCTCCCAAATCTTCTGAGAAGGTATATGTATGATTTTAGAACATAAATATGTATTTCAGAGATGCTTTTGGACCTTTAAAATACTTCTGCAGATCCTCTTTCAATTCTGGCCAATGTAGGGAACTTTACTAGTAATTTCCCTTTGACTAGTATTGGTCTCTAGGTCTCGAATTGACTCCAAATGCCTTCAAATATTCAAGGAAGGTGTATGAATGATATTAGGAATTGAATATGATGTTCAGAGATGATATATGACCACCAAAATACCTCTGCAAACTCTCTTAAGATTCTGGACCAAGTATGCAATTTTACTAGTAATTTGGGGTTCAAATCCCCCTGGGGTTAGTACTGAAAATGGCTTCCCAAATGCCTCCAAACCCACTCAAATTTCTGAACAGATGTAGGGAATGCATTAAGGATGTTATTAAGGTCTCATGTACACCATTAATTGATTATTATATCTGTTCCAACCCTCTCCCATTCAACTGCAAAAATCACCAATTCGACCCTTGGGGAAATGGCACTATTTCTTCTCCCAATGCAATTAAACTGAGTAAAAATACTTCAAATGCTCAAGTACAGTACATGAAACTTGTAAAATACATCCATGGCAGTCTATTAATCACAAATGCATCAGAGAATCATCCATTCATTCGAAATCATCATCAATACATTGGTTCACAACAAGGTAGTGGGGAAATGACATTGTTCTTCCATTAAAAATGAGATTTATACATTTCTACTTGGAATTTCGACCTGAAAATTTCTGGATATGAATAAAAGAGTATTTACTTCATATTACAAAATAAATGGGTCATGAGAAGCTCCCCCAAAGAGTACAATAGCTCACCAAAAACGCCCTCCCTCAAGGATCAAGAATATGCCATCAAAACTGGAAATGGTTGAGAGAATGTGTTGCAATAGAAGAAACCATGAGCTTCCCGGTAGCTTACACCTGCAAATAAAGACTCCATTAAAGCTCCAAATGAAAGTTCTGAATGGCCTTTCCAATTACCAACTTGGATGGGAATCTTTCACCCTCGAAATTGGCTAAGGCAAGAAACTAGTCATCCACTAGCTCTCCCTCTACACAAATGCAATTGCAAATTCTACAAATGATAAAAAAACTCCTTTAATTCTTTGTTATTGACATTTATAAAGTTCTAATGGCCTCCATGGGTCGAATTCCTTCCAAGAGACTCATGCCAACTCAAGTTGGGAAGAGATTCCAAAGAACGCCACTTGTACAACAATTCCTAGTCTCCCACTTCCACCAAATCACATGTGGAAGCATATTAGCTGCCCTAACACCCTTGAGCGCCCTCTTGGAGTCTATTTTTAGCCCTGACATGTCATATATGTCATATGTCAGCCTTCAGGTCTGATTTGTGTCATAGGTGTCATAGCATCTTCATCATTGTTGTCATAGAGCTAGGGAATCTAACCCAAGTGTCTCACTAGCTCCAAATTGCCTCTTCCTCTTCCATGGGAGTTACTCTTCCTCTATATTTCGACCTTGGATGAGTCATGCCATGAATAATACCTTTTGGACTCCCCAAAGTATGTTACCATTCACCTTGAATTCGAATTGGTGAGAGAATGATGCCAAGTGTAGTGGGGAAATCTAGCCATATGTGGGTCCCACTTCCTCCATGTGTCTTCATGATCAAATACCACTTTGATTTTCACTTGTATATATTTATTTAGGTCCTTTATTAAATATTTATTCCATTCTAATGTTCAAACATCATTTATTATCCCCATTATTCCAAATCCCAAAGCTTCCACCGCAAACCTAGGAAACTAGTAATTTTCCTCCTTGGCAATTATTTGAACTTTAACATCAATTTGACAAACTCTACTGAATATGGACAATGTGATTGGGACATTGTGACCCAATGCCAAATTTGGGACATTACAAATCCGTATGATTCTGTACAACGCAGGCATGAGTTTTCTCGATTTGCATGCTAGAGGAGGCCTCAGGAAAAATACGTCGAGTTTATACTCATTCTTCTTAGAATTTGGAGAGGAACGCAGTGGTACAGTCTGTTTCTGTGTTTGACTGAACGAACTCAGAAGTTTTTCCAGAACTCATGTATGTAAGCTTTGAAGACTTAATAAAATCGACCTTCTCATTGGAAGTGGCCTAGAGACGTAGCCCAGGAAGGGTGAAGTTCGTTATCATCTGATGTCTACATTTTTATGGTTTGCATACTTGTTTATTTGCTTATGTGGTTTGATTAAGCACTTAAAATTATCTTTTTATAAGACTTTTTATGAGATTTAACATGCAAATTTCACATGCAATTTTTATGGTTAAAAAGATCATGAAGTTTTCAGATCAAGTTTGGTATCAGAGCAACTTAACCACTGCATTGTGAGTTTGTGAATGTTAACAAGATCAAGGCTTCAGCATGGTGAAGGAGAGCTTGAATAATTTGATCCAAAAATCGGTTCAAGAAGAGGAAGAATGGATTCACCAAAATGAGAAGATGGGACTTCTTCAATCCCATCCAAAGGAGAATTCCTTAAGGCATTTATGAGGATGCAAAAAATGGTGGAAGAGCTTTATCAAGATAGGAAGAAGGGTGAACAAGGTGGTTCATCTCATGCTAAAGGTAAATAAGAAGGAGGTGTTGAGGAACCTCCTAAAACTCCACCATCTTCACCATCTTTTCTTGATGGTTCTTTACATTCCTCACCTGGAAAGCAAAAAGTTGATTTTAATATCCCTCAATTAAAGCTTGATATTAAGTCTGACTTACCTTTTTACAATGGAGAACTTAATGCTGATAAATTGGATAATTGGATCCGTCAAATAGAGGTTTATTGTAGGCTTCAAAAGTTCACTGAAGATAGCATAAAAATTTAGTTGTCTTCTCTCCGACTTGGAGGAACCACTTTCATATGGTGGGAGAGAAAATCTCAAAAGGATATTGCCTCAAAAGGAAACATCATTTCCTCTTGGCATGAGTTCACTTCAGCATTAAAGAAGCAATTATATCCATTGGGCTACATGCAACAAGCCATGATGGATTGGCAGAATGGGAGGCAAGGTAAGGGACAAAGTGTGCAGGAGTACACACAAGAATTCAGAAAAAGGGCTTTAATACTTGGTATACCTCTCTACACTCAAGAAATTCTTCTCAAGTTCATAGGTGAATTACATAGTTATTTACGTCATATGATACTTATGTTTAATCCAACTAACCTTGATGAGGTATGAGTTCAAGCGACTCATATGGAGTCCAAGGGGAAGAATGCAAATGAAAACCTTTCAAACCTGATGGAAACAAATTCAAAGGTAAATGGAAAGGTAAGCATACAACTATAGTGAAGAAAGGAGGAGATAAACCTACATGCTCACATTGCCAAAAAAAGGGTCATGATGCATCCAAATGTTGGAGGCTTCATCCGGAGCTCAAGCCTGAGAAGTTTCGGAATAAAGATGACAAGAAGACCACTGCTACAACCATCCAACATGATTTGGGATTAGACTCAGGGGATGAGACTAAGATTGTTGCTATGGGAATTCAAGGTAAAAATCCTTCTACTTCTATTTCAAAGCATGAACCTGTTGTTGATGAAAGAAAGAGAAATGAGTTATTTCATATAAGAGTAATCTCTAAGCATACAAAAATAGATACTCTTTTTTATAGTGGATCACAAGCCAATCTCATTTCAGAAGAGATAGTTAAAAAACTTCATTTGGAAACTAAGTTACATCCTAAACCTTATCCTCTTGGATGAGTATGTGATAATGCACAACTGCAAGTTACAAAACAACGGTAGACTTAGGTTTTCTATTACTTCTGGATTTGTTGATGAAGTATATCTAGATGTGGTTCCATTGGATATATGTGGTATTGTGTTGGGTAGTCCTTATATTTATGATAGGAAGGCTATATTTTACAGGGAAGATAACAAGTATCATCTCACTAAAGATGGTATTGAATATGTTGTTCGTGCACACTACAAGAAAACTATTCTTTCTTTGGTTTCTGCAAGTCAAATGAAGAGGATAGTAAATGCTAGTAAGAATTTTGTTCTTATGATAGTTAAAGAAAATGATGTTGGACAAAATGAATCTTTTAAAGGATGTGATCCAAGACTTAAAAATGATTTGACTAAAGTGGTATCTGATTATGATGTATTGTTTCAAGAATCTAAAGGATTACCTCCAAAAAGATAAATCCAACATGAGATTCTCTTACAGTAGGATGCACCACTTCCTAATATTGGCATGTACATGTCTTCAGTAATTGAAAATGTAGAGATAAAGAAGTAGGTTCAATAATTGCTTGAAAGATGGGACATTCGACCAAGTTCCTCTCCGTGTGGTTCACTGATTGTTTTGGTGCCAAAGAAGTATGGCACATGGTGCATGTGTGTTGATTACATGGAAATAAACATAATCACAATCAAGAACAGGTATCCTCTTCCCCGAATTGATGATATTTTGGATCAGTTAAAGAATGCAACTTATTTCACTAAGTTAGATGTTATCTCCTCAAATAAACATAGACTAGTTGTTCATTTCTAGGTGATAGGAGGTCTTTCAATTTTTCATTTTTAGATGCATTTGAGGTTCTTTTTCAAGAGTTTGAAGTATGTAATGAAGTTTGAAATAAAATTTGATGTTACTTTGTCTCCAAAAAAGAATTTTTCAATTTCGGTAGCTTAGGCGGGCAGGGCAATTATTCATTAGCTACTGAAAACCCATCTTTCGGTAGCTCACAGCGTAAAGGTAAAATTACTCAAAGCTACCGAAAGGGAAGGAACGTATCATGTATCGTGGAGCAGTTTTTGGTGGCTTAGGCGGATACAACAGTTGTTCATTAGCCACCGAAAAGGGAAGGTTTCTGACAACTTACAGTTCAAAGGAAAAATTGTCCACAACCATCGAAAGTAGGGGCATTTGTAAACACTTTTATGGCAGCTTACGAGGTCAAAGGCGAAATCATCGGCTACCGAAATTAAGTCGGTGTCGAATGGTGGAGATGTCTAATCAAGGGTTTACTCGTGAATTAAAGGGAATCCATCATTGTTTAACCGTCGAAAGGGTCACTTCCAGCAAATACACGATCTTCCCCAAGGTAAAGCCTGCTGCCATCATAATCTCACCCTGGCCGATCAAACCTTATACCTCTTCGTCTACCAATTTTCTAAAGACTGTACCTCCAGTGTAATCATGCAACAGTAACAAGTCATTAAACCCTCATGATTAACCCTCCAGTTCACATCCCTCGAAGTTAGGTTCTGTAAACCATGCCACCCCTCCTCCTTCACTCTTACCACATCGTCGAGCTCACCTTTTCCTTGATTTCGCATCGTTTCCTCAAGCTCGATTTTTTAGTAGCAGGTGTCAGGAAGCAACTTACATAATGAAGAAAAGTGGAGGAGTGGTCCTCAGGAAATAATTTCTGACATATGTTACCTAGAAGCGCACCCCGAGGTATGTCGAATCTTCAAAGATGTTGGTTGTTATAATTTTTGTAAAAAAATGCAGGGATCTCATTAGCAAATAGCCGAAACGTTTTCTCTCACATTCGACGACAGAAGGGTGATAATTGGCAAGGAGGAATTCTAGGTAGACAAAGCCCTCATAGCCAAGGTGACAGAGCTTCCAGCGACTGGAGAAAATTGGTTCAAGACCACTGTTACATAAGATTTTGAATTCCGATCCTATCTGAAACCTGAGCATAGAAATATGGTATGGAAGAAGGATATTCCTATGTCCTATCTTGAGGATAAATGACAACATCTGTTGAAGTCGATTATGGTTTACATAACCTGTGAAGGTAGATATAATAGGGTGTTTATTTATCATTTTAAATTGATGAATCATTTCAATGGAAGGAGCCCCCTGAATCTCCCTTTTCATCTCTACAAAAGACTGGCTAAAATGTCTCATCAAGTCAGAGCCCAGCCAACCAAAATCGCAAGTAGTTATACCACCATGGTTTGATCAAGCTCATAGTTTTTGAGTTGCTGCAAAGGAGAAACATGAACTAGGAATTCTTCCTTTTCTGGAATGAGTTTGAAACAGAGTTACAATCAGAAGGTGAAAAGAAGTCTTCCACTCCTAGAAGTGGAAAAAGGAAGAGGAGAGATACTTCCCCAATTGCAGTCGACCCCCTTTCCTTAGCTCTCAAAGTGCAGAAGGCTAAAAAGAAATTAGAGTTCAGTAGTAAGATAGACAGGTGTATGAGCTCGAGCTACTTCAGAGGGTGATCAAGGAGAAGAATGAAAGGTTGACTGAAATAAATAATGAGTTGTATACATCCTTTCAAGGGTTAACCAAAAAGCATAGCAAGTTGAAAGGGAGAAATATAAGACTGATAAGAGACAATATCAGATTGAGTAGGAAGGTTGAGCTTCTGGGAAATAAGGAAATGACTCTGAAATCCCAGCCTATGGTACACTCAGACCTTGACACCTTAGTAGCAACAGCAGTCAGTTTTGTTGACACTTCGGTTTTGGCCCAGGATGAAGAGAAATCCAAGCAGCAAGAAGATGAGTAGCAGAAGTAAAAAAACATAGTTTTTTCAAAAATTTTGCAGGCTAGATCAAGCACAGTTTTTGGTGGCTTAGGAAAACATGGAAATTGTTCATTAGCTACCAAAAAATCCATTTTTCGGCGGCTCACAATATGAAGGTAGGACTCTTCTAGTTACCAAAAAGAGAGGCCAACTCCAAACATCTAAAGGTGCCTCAGTGGCTTAGGTGAACAAGCTAAATTGTTCATTAGCCACCGAAAGCAGGGCTTTCAATAGATAATAAAATTTAAACCCAGCCTTTCCAGCTACTGAAAATACAGAATAACGCAGAAGGCTGTTTTTTTTGCACCAAGCCTGACTTTGCTGATCCAAACACCTCGAGGGCGTTTTCTAATGATGGATAAACGTTTAAAAGCATCATGACCGAATTTTTGTTCTAGATTAAAGGGCACCAGCAAGGTGAGAAGAGGAATCTTTTTTGTCTATTTTGGGAAAAGACGGTCTGCAGATTCTCCAGGCAGCAGTTTCAACCTCACTCACCAGCCTCCGAAGGCTCATTACAACTGTCGAAGATAGGAGGACTGGCCAGATGGCGGTTACTTTTTGAATGTAGGACTCTTTCATGCTTTTCAGAAAGCTGTTTTTTTTAAATAGCTCTTTTTAGCAGATTCGATCCAGTTTTTCAGGATCTTGAACGTTTTTTTGTAAAGGCTATAAAGCCTGTGACTTATGTAGAACAATGGTTTGACTTTGGAGACTTTTTGTGATATTACTCTTAGACTTCTCATTGCATCTTGGTTATATAAGCTTATTTTGCCATTTACGTTCAGTTTTCCTTTTCTACCTTTCTGTACTTGCAGTGAAATGTTTATTTCATGTATGTTCTGTTTGTCTTATGCTTGATAGTTGTCATCCTATATTTGTGTTGATAAATCGAATGCCAAGTATCATTTATCTATTGTGATTAGCCATTCATATATGCTTTTGTATGAGTCTGCTGGCATAATAAGATTTCTACATACATCTACCTTTTACAAACTTTCTGAACAACGTGGTTAAAAGCCTTGTCTATTTGAGTATGCCTGTGCATGTTTTGAGTGAGTGTTTTTCATTAAGTAATCCAACTTGATCCATTTTACAAATCATTAAGAAAATTGGCAAGTTACCAGGCATCTCTGAGATACAACCTAGGAGAGCTTCCTGGAGTGATAACATTATACTTACGAAATGGCTATATTCAAATTCGAATCCATGACAATGATATATGGAAGACTGCTTTCAAAACTAAACAAGGATTGTATGAATGGATGCTAATTCCCTTTGGGATTTGTAATGCACCCACAACATTTATGAGAGCGATGAATGATGTTTTTAGGCCCTTTATTGATGATTTCGTCATAGTCTACTTAGATGATATTTTGATTTCCAGTCGTACTTGGGAAGAACATGTCAAGCATGTGAAACAAGTTTTGGATGTACTTGTAAGGGATAAATTGTATTTAAAGATGTCCAAGTGTGAGTTTGGGAAGACATATTTAGTGTATCTAGGTTACATTGTAGGGGGTGGTGATCTTAGAATTGATCCCTCTAAAGTAGAATTCATTGTGAATTGGCCCAAACCAAATAATGTAACTGAGATAAGGAGCTTCTTGGGAGTAGCCCAATATTGGAGGAAGTTCATTGCAAACTTCTCCTTCATAGCTTCTCCATTACATGCTTTGACAGGTATGAACAAAGTATTTCAGTGGAAAGGAAAAGCACAAAAATCCTTCGACACTCTGAAAGAAAAGATCAACACAACTCCAGTACTTGCACTGCTGGATCTACAACAACAATTTGAGATAGAGACTGATGCTAGTGGTTATGCCATGGGGGCAGTCTTAATGCAACTTAAAAAACCAATATGCTATCATTCTGAAACCTTTTCTAAATTAGTAATTAACTATCCTACCTACGATAAATAATTGTATGCATTAGTACAACGTGTGAAGAAGTGGAAACATTACCTAATGGGTAAGGAAACAATTATACATACTGATCACCAACCACTACAATATCTTCAATCTCAAACTAAGATACAACAATCAAGACATTTAAGGTGGATGGGTTTTCTACAACAATTTCATTTGATCATTAAGTACAAGAAAGGTATTCAAAACAAAGTTGTAGATATGTTATCAAGACCTTCAACAAATGCTTCTATTGTTATTCAACAAAGTCCTTTGGTACATTCAAGTTATGTTGAACAATATACTAAGGATGAAGACTTTAAGGAAGTATATGAATCACTAATACATGGCTCTCAAAATGAAGAAGAACTATCATATTCATGATAAGTTGTTGTATCATATTGGAAAAATCTATATTTCACAAAGTGAAAGAGTACATGCGATAAGAGAAGCTCACACTTCTCTCATTTCAGCGCACTTTGGTGTAGGAAAAACTATAGCACAATGACAAAAGTTTTGTTATTGGCCTTGGATGAATGATAGTGTGTCCAAGTATGTAAAAGGATGTGTTATGTGTGCAACAAGTAAGCCAAGTAACGGAAAGTTAGGCTTGCACACTCCACTTCCTGTTCCTTCCCGTCCATGGGAAAGTGTGTCAATGGACTTTGTAGGAGGGTTACCAATGTCTAGAAAGGGACATGATTACTTATATGTTGTTGTGGATAGGTTTAGTAAAATGTGCATTCTAATGCCTTGTAAAAAGCAGATCACAGCTAAGTTGAATGCTCATTTGTTCTTCCAGCATGTATGGGTCCATTTTGGACTACCTACTTCTATTATATCCGACCGAGATTCCCATTTCCTTGGGAAATTTTGGTCATCCATATGGGAACTTATGGAAACAAAGCTAAAGAAGAGCACAACATTTCATCCACAAACCGATGGACAAACTGGAGTGGTCAACCAGACCGTAGTACATCTTCTCCGAGGATATTGTGCCGAGCATCCCAAACTTTGGGATGAGAAGTTGCATTATGTTCAGCATGCCTACAACACAACTATGCACTCTTTAACACAAAGGTCTCCATTCGAGACATGTTTTGGATATTTTCCAAAGTATCCCTTAGACTTTGTTTATGGGAAATATTCAGTGGGATATGGCCAAGCTGATGCAGATAAATCTTTGAATTTTATTCAGCAGATTCAGTTGGTACATCAGGAAGTACAAGATCAGTTGGAATCAAGTCAGGCAAAGCGTAAAGAAAGCCATGACAAGCATTAGGTGGATCATCATTTTCAAATTGGTGATCGAGTATGGCTTTATATCAACAAAGACTGACTCCAAGGTGAAGGTAGAAAGTTGAAACCAATCAGGTATGGACCTTTTACAATTTTGGATCAAGTTGGTAACAATGATTTTCAGTTATATTTTCCTCCTTATATGAAAATGTATTTCGTTGTTAATGTGAAAATTTTTAACTTGTATGAGCCTCCTATGATTATGGACTAAGATGTACAGGTTCAAGTACCTTCTATTGATGAGTTTGCTCCTGAATACCTCAATGAACTTCAAGAAGATGTTATACTTGATAAGGTCATATCTTCACAAAGAGGTGACATGGAATATATTCGTCTGGGGCTTAAAGGAATGCATCCAAGAAAATCACGATACCTAGAGACCGAAAGAGTGAGGGAGATGTACCCTCACCTGTTTTCTAAATGATTCTATGCTTTTGGTGGCCAAAAAGCCTCCCAGTGGGAAGGTTTGATCCATGAGGATCTCCAAGATCGATCAAAATGAAAATATTCAAAAGGTGAAAAGAAGATTACATATGCGTATAGCTCGTCAAGAGCTTTTCAACAACGTTCATTTTGAGAGAAACGACCTCCAGACGTGAAAGTTATTGAGTTTTGAAAATACAGAAAACATGTAAAAATGACACAAAAAATGGAAAAAGGGGGCCACATGACACACCTACAGGGTTCCACATGGAAAGTATGGTCAGCATGTACAGTCAACATGTAATATCCTGATTTTGACCCTATTGCATTAAAATTGTAAATGATGTAAATATCGTTATTTAATCATGGTGAGGAGCTCAAGGCCAAGGCCCCGCCATCGATTTAGCTTTGTATGTATCGGCAATTAAAAATAGATGCCTATGGTTCTTGTGTTGGACATGCACAATGTATATTAATACATCATGTAAATACAAATTTTAATGAAATACCCACAACTAGCTATGCAATGCAATAAAGAGATGGGGCATGATTTTTATAAGGAATAGGGGGGGAAATTCTTCAAACCCTTGAGCCAATAGTGTTAAGCCAAATTTCATGAGAAAAACCCATAAACCATCAACTACCCATTTTGGGTTATGCACCCAATCATTTAATTCTTCGAAGAGTTGGTTGAGGCAGTTAATTCCTTGGGAATGGAGAGGTATGGAATCCAATTTCGTGCATGGGCAAGCCATCAACCCGGGAATTCATATTTTTGCTTCTTGGGCAAGAAAACACCCACGAAATGGTGCCCAAAGCCATCTTTCACCCATGGCCTTTTCCCTCTCACGCAGTCTGATCTAGTTGGGCTTTCCCCATCACGTTTTTCACCATTTTTCTTGCATTTTCCATGCCTGGGAACTCATTTTTGTATTGCACAATGGCTGGGAGGAAGGGAGCCACTATTTTGGGGTTTATGGAGGCCGTTTTGTCCCTTGAATGCCCATAAACGTTTTTCTGAAAACGATTTGCTCTCCCAGGGTTGTTTCCCCCCTTCTCCCATTTCATTTTGGGTTTCCCACGTTTTTCTGAAGCTAATGAAAAACCCATTTTGGGCATCCCACTATAGAAGCATTTTTCTACATGCCCAGCACGTGTGATTTTGCTGTTTTGTGCATCCTTGTTTTGGTTTGAACCCGTGAGCAAGAAATTTGGAGTGGTAGTGGACATAATTGGATTGATAAACCTAGTGGGGGAAGTAGCCTCTCAGAAAGATCAAAAGGGCTGGATACTCTTCTATGCACACCTTGGACAACACTAGAATGGAAGGTATGGCCTGAGGGACTGTGTATTGGTGAAGGGAATACTTCCTTGAGTGGGGTGTGTAGGCATTGTGGGTGCCAAGCTAGATAGATCTTGTAGAGGGCATCCATATCTCTGTGGTTGAGCTCACTAGCTTAGCAATTCTTCCTTTCCATTGCCTAAATAAACCCAACTGTCAATTGGGTTGGCTGATTTTGGTGTATATTTGGCTATGTGTGAGTCTGTTGTTCCCTTTTTCTTGTAGAAATCATGCCCAGCTCAGGGGTGGCAGTTGTATCAAGAGATTGATAAGCACAACTGGCCTATGGTTGGGTGGAACGTTGTAGTTGCATAGCCAGTTGCTCGGGATTACCTATTTTCAAGATACGGACTCTCTTTTATAAATTCTGCAATGTCTTTATTTAATGGCTATCACAGAAATGTTGAATGTATGTTAGATATTAAACATGATTTTAATTCCGCTGTGTTTCTACAATATGCATATGTATATGCCTTTTATTATCAATGGATTTTTACTTAATGGATGTGGGGCTAGTTGCCCGGATTTAGTGTCATGTTCTCTCCCTAGCTCGGCTTGATGGGAGGGGACTTAATACAACATGTAGATGACATGGACCAATGATAGGTTGACAAGTGGCAGGGTTCGTATCCATGTGGACCAATCAAGACCTACCACGTGGTAGCCCTATTGGAATTTAGTTGGGCAGTTTACCAAAAGATATGGAGTCAGGGAGGATCGAACCCCTGACCTCCTCTCTGCCTAAGCCTCCACCAAATCCACCTAGAAAAGATTCCCCTTGATGTTTCTTAACCTATGTGGTTGTAAATACTATTTATGTTGATGTATATGTAACTTCGGAATGTATTTAATCCATGTATTTAATTTATATATTATTGTACTCCTATAGAGATGTGTCATTCCTCTATACGGAAGTGTCGTCATGTGTATTGACAAGTGTCGCAAGTGTGTGAACTTGCCGATGGGTATTAGACCACCATGTGTGGGGTAGGCCCTTATTTTATGTAATATATGGTTGATGTACCTAGCTAGACAAGTCGGCCCCATAAGGTCACTGGGAAAACAGAACAAGTATAAATAGAGATCGGGAGATCTCTATTTGGATCACTCGAAAACTCATTCTTCCTTCACTCAAAAAGTGGCACACTAGTGAGGAGGAGGATCATCTGCTACTAGGAGACTATCTCTGTGTATTTTGGTTGATCCATTGCTCTCTCTATCTCTGAGGAAGTTGTGGGGTTTTTCACCTTAGGGTTTTCCTCACGGAAACTCTGTGTCTCTTGTCTCTCATGCTTTTGCTTCTTGTGATGATTGCCATGCTTGTTATGATTGATATGCATTGATATACTATACATGTTATTCTCAGTAAAGATCCTAGAGTATTGTGAATTAATGCTCAAAATTTAACAATTTAAAGTTTATGGGTGTTTTTGTTGGAAAAAGGGGTGGGTCAAGGGCTTAGCCCTTGACCCATAGATATGCCAACAACGAGGCCATAGAACCGGCATAACCAAGGGTCAACAAGCCACAACATAACCAATTCCAACACGTCGAGCCAACACATTAACCATATGCCAACGCAACAAGCCACAATGCAAACCGTATGCCAACACATCAAGCCAAACAACGAGCCAACACTATATTGTTACCATATAAAAGGGGGGAAGTGAGTCCCATGGGTTTGACCCCGGGAGCTCTGTTCCTCCACTTTTGCGCTTTACCAATGGGATACGGCCCAATGCGTTGGAGCATAACGACGAGAATTGGTTAAAACATAGCTGTGGTTTTTGGGCCCAAAAAGGGGCACGTGGTCCATGTTTTTGGCGCCCAAATCCTTTATAAAACGCCCCTTTCCAAAGCCATGAAAAGACACACAGAGAGCGCCATACTTCTGCACAGATCCCGAGGTGAGTACGGTGGGCACGAATCCCAAGAAATGCACAGATTTCGAGGTGAAATCTATATGATTCCATACAACACATGCACATTTTTTCTCGATTTGCGTGCCAGGGGAGGCCTCGGGAAAAAAAGATCGCGTTTATACTCATTCTTCTCAAAATTTCGAGAGGAATGTAGTGGTGCAGTATGTCTCTGTGTTTGACTGACAAAACTCAAAAGTTTTTCTAGAACTCATGTATGTAAGCTTTGAATACTTAATAAGATTGACCTTCTCATTGGAAGTGGCCTAGAGACGTAGCCAAGGAAGGGTGAATTCTGTTATCATGTGTTGTCTACATTTTTGTGGTTTGCATACTTGTTTATTTGCTTATGTGGTTTGATTAAGCACTTAAAATTGTCTTTTTATAAGCCTTTTTATGAGATTTAACATGCAAATTTAACATGTAATGTTTATGGTTAAAAAGATCCTGAAGTTTTCAGATCAAGTTCAATTAGTGAAAATGTGAAACACAAACAACATAAATTCAAGGCAAGCTTGAGTAATAAGAATTTTAGGGAAAGTCTAAAAAGGTGGATACAATGTTTGAAGTAGTTGAATTCGAGGAAGAAATCAAATGAGAGCAAGGATACCTATGCAAGTATGGAGTAAGCTAATCTTGTAGCAAATGGATTCTTTTTTTTATCTTAAATTTTATAATAATCTGGTAAAAATTTAGGATTGAGTAGAATTATGCCATGATTAAATATTTGTGCATGGTGAGACAATACCTTAAGGGTTTTTTTCCAATTTTGAATCAACCCAGATCGTCAAAATTACGATTAGAATTTTAGATTGATGGGAACACTAACTTTCTGTATCGATGAATTTTGAGAAATAAAGGGAAGTTTGGTACAAGATTAGACATCTCCATGCTAGTATCAAATTGTTATTTTTCCTTGGGGAAAAGTCATACTTTTATTAACAAATGATAAAATTACATTTCGTATATGCATTGAAGCATTTCATCAATCATCAAAATTGAAAAGGAGGGATATATATCATAATCTCCCCCCCCCCCCTCCAAAATCATATTATGCATATGCTTAAAAATATTGTAAGGATAAGCAACCACCAGAGCATTGGATATAAGACCATGTTCATTTATTTTGAGCTCATATAAAATACAATCATTTCAAAATTACATCAAAATGGATCCAACTATCATAATTTCAAAAGTCTCAACAAAGTTGGGAAAGAAGACATCCAACAAAAAAGACCCATCCGAAAAGAGGATGAATGTACTCCACGACTTGTCCATGTTTTATCTCTTGTACATGCGACAAACCAAAATCCAATTGAAGATCAACTTTCATTCCTTTTCCTGAATGTATGATGAAAATAATCATAGCTAAAGTTTTACTTGAAAATATGGATCTCATTTCAAAAGGGCCTTAACATATAGTTTTCTATATTATATGTACCTCACATCCAATTTATCACATCCATTGAGTCACTAAAAATTTAAAGATTAGAGATCCCTTTTTATACAGCATAAAAAATAATAGTTCAAGGGTCATCAACTCAACAAAGTTAGTACCTCTTCCAAGGCCTGCCTTGAACTTGAATATATGGGATTCATTAAGATAAATGACCCCACCAAATCCACAGATTGAAGGGCTCCCTTGACTAGCCCCACCATTGTAGGCCAAAGTACCAAATTTATCAATCACTTCAATCACTACTTGCCTCTTAGCCCTTTCCTTTATAGTTTGAAGAAAAATTTCTACGATATATTTACACCGATCAATGTACAAAATATGTAGAATAATTATATCATAAAAAAAGGCTTTCATTTCATTCAACCCAAAATTCCCCAATCCACAATTAGAGGAAGAGCTTTAAACTTTTTCAAGGCAAGGTTTGTGCACCATGATCTTAAGCATACTTCAACATAATCCCCAATACAAACATCTCTTATGTCAATAATGTCTTCTAAGTATTTTCAAACCTAAAGAGTATAGGTACATGGAATTAGAATATGACCAATAGAATCCTCCTAAACCTTGCACGAGGCCAACATCTACTCAACCTTTGAAATCCTTGTTTCACAAAATTCCTCGGGTAATGGACTTTATTTTTATTGCTAGCCACATATAAATGTGTGCTTTTAAAGGACATATAAATTTACACACCTCTATCCACCGCCATTGACTTTCAACCATATGACCGCCTTCACAAATAGCGAAATAACTTTTTTGGGGGGGTATACCTTCCTGTAATGTCCCCATTCAAATGAATTCATAACAAGGAAATTCCATCAATCCTACTAGTTCCCTAGGTTGGATGGAGACATGAGGAATTGCAATAAATAGTGTTTGGAAATTAGAATGGAATAAATATTTAATAAAGGAGATAAATAAATAAATACAAGGGAAAATCAAAGTGGCAATGTTTCATGAAGACACATGGAGGTTGTGGGGCCCACACAAGCTAGAAATTTTGTGCCACATGGCATCCTCCTCTTGTAAATTCGAATCCATCGGAAGCCTAAGGTTCTTGGGAGGAGTTGGAAGGATCATAAAATTGTAAATATGCATCATAGGTCGAATTGGGATGGAAATGTAACTCCCATAGAAGAGGAAGAGTCAAATGAGGAATTTTTTAACACTTGGACACTTGGACTAGATTCCCTAACCTATATGACAACAATGATGAAGATGCTATGACACCTATGAAAACTTGCAGACCTGATTTCTGAAATATGACATTATGACATGTCAGGCCCAAAAATAGCAGCCAAGAGAGATCCCATGGGAGTTAGAGAAGCTCAAAGAATTCCTACTCGAATTGTTGGAAGGTGGAAGACTAGGAAGTGGAGGACACATGGAAAATCATGAACCACTGCCTAATTCGAATTGTCTTGGAGTATTTGGATGGAATTGGAACCTTAGAAGGCTAAGGATTTTTATAAAATATAGGGATCAACCAAGATAAGGTCTTTTTTATCATTTCGAGAATTTTCATTTGTGAAGAGAGTTGGTGGAATACTAGTATACTTGCCTTAGCCAATTCGAGGGTGAAATATTCCCATCCTAGTTGGTGTGTGGAAAGGCCATTCAGAACTTTCATGGGAGATTTAATGGAGTATTTATTTTCAGGTGTAATCTATAGGACAACTCGTGGTTTCTTCTAGTGCATCTCATTCCTCCAACCATTTCCAATTTTCTTTGCATATTCTTCATCCTTGAGGAGAGGCACTTTTGGTGAGCTATTGTACTCTTTGGGGGAGCTTATAATGCCCCATTTATTTTGTAATAAGATGCATATACTCTTTTATTCACTTTCATAACTCTATCAGGTCGATATTCCAAGTGGAAATATGTAAAATTGATCATTAATGAGCAAATAGTGACCATTTCCCCACTATATTGATGTATACCAATGAAATGTTGATGAATTCGAATGGAAGGGTGTTTCACTGATGTATTTATGATTAATGTATTTTTATTAATGAGTTTCAAAAGTTCCATGTTCAGTACTTAATCTTTTGGAGTCATCTTGCTCATTTTATATCATTTGGAGAGGATTTAATGCCATTCCCCCCAAGGTTGAAACTAGTAATTTTGTAGCTGTTTGGAGAGGGTTGTAACAGGATTAAAAAACTGAATAAATATTCACATGAGACCTTAAAATTGTCCCTTATATTTCCCCTTCCTCTATTCATAAATTCGAAAGGGTTTTATAGCTTTTGGAGAGCCATATTCAGCATTTTCCCTTGAGGAATTTGAACCCCAAATTGCTAGTAAGAACTCCTATCTTGTCCAGAATCTTAAAGGGGTTTTCAAAAGTATTTTGATGGCCCTAAATAATCCCTTAACATTTTAATCAAGTCCTAATATCATTGATACACCTTCTCTGAATATTTGGGAGCATTTGGAGCAATTTGGAGACCTAGACCTCAAAATTAGTCAAAGGTCGAACTAGGGAAAAAAGTTGAAAATTTCACTATTTTAATAAAACAAAAGGGGACATTACAAGTGGTATCAGAGCATGGTCTTGGAATATGATGTGGTTAACCATCCATGAAGACAAGGAGTCAAACAAATAAGCCACCACCCTTAGAACCTGAAATTGAAGGTGTTGTTGAAGAGGAAGAAGTAGGAGAAGAAGAGTATCTTGTTGAAACTATGACTAAGGGACTCTCTAATGATAAGGAGGAATATATTAAACTCATAAATGACCTATTTGAAGACATTACCAATAACATGTCCCAACAACTTATGAAAGGATTCGAATTGATGTCTAGCCAACTTGGAAGCAAAGTAGTAATAGGAGGCAGCAATAGTTCACAATCAGAAGGAAAGAAGACAATGGGTGAGCATATTTTCTCAAGCACAGGACCTCATAATAGACCTAATTAATTTCAAATCACACCAAGGCCTACTACACCTAATTTTCTTGTGCCAAAAGAATAACCTAACACCCAACTTGATCTCGATGCAATGGTGAAAGAATGGGAAAAATTGAATGAAGATTGTAGAAGGACCCTACCATTTGATCAATACTTTGTTGTTTCAAACAAACTTAAAAAGAAGGAAGATGGAAGGGCTCTATTTCAAAACAAAGAATTAAATTATGCTATTGGTAAAATTCCACTTCCCACTTTTGATGGTTCCTCCCAAAGTTCTGCTAACACTTGGGTGCAAAAACTAGATGTGTATTTTCAGTTGAATCCAATGGTGGAAAAGGATGCCTTAAAAATGGTTATTTTGCATCTAGAAGGAGATGCCAATTAATGGTGGTTTCATGGTCTTGAAACTTTGGGACATGATCATGTTACTACTCATGGAGAATTTGTTGACAAGGTATTAGACAGATTTGAACAAAAGGACCCAGAATTACCTTTCAAAGGACTAGCCCAATTGAAGCAAGTGGGAACTCTTGCTGATTAAATGATGGAATTTAAAAAAATATTATTCAAGGTGGCTGATGTATCTATAGGAAGGTTAGTATTTATGTTCACTGAAGGTTTGGATGAACCCTTAAAAGATTTAGTTAAATCCCACAAACCAATTACATTAAAGGATGCTATGAGCTTGACTAGAGATCTCCAAAATGTGCTTCCTAGAACAAGGTTTCCTCCCAAGCCTAACTTTAGATTTGAAAAGAAGGCTTGGAAAAGAGATACATTTGAAAGGAAGACTTGGAAAAAGGATGCATTTGAAAAGAATAAGAAAGAGGGACTAAACAGGGAAGAACTTAGAAGAAAAAAATTGTACTACACATGCTTTCAACCATGGAAACCGGGGCATAAATGTAGTAAGGGAAAAGCTCAATACATTGAAGTATTTTCTGATATTGATGAGTATAAAGGGGGTATGGAGGAAGAAGGACATATTTCAGATCAAGAAGAGGGATATGATACAGTAGAAGAAGGGAAACAATGGCAGTACTTTCAGCAGTGCCTCACTATCACACTATTCGATGCAAGGGTGTGGTACTAGGACAAAGGACCTCAGTTTTGGTATATGGAGGAGCCACACATAACTTTGTTATCGGACAGTATGCTAAAAGTGGACTTAAGGCGTGATCTCCCTAGCTCAATGTAAGTCTAGAACAAATGGGACAGAATATGAAACTACTCTCCTAGATCTAGTTAGAGATCGAATAATTAAGCATCTTACCTAATATTTGTAGATCTTTCTCCTTGTGGTTGTTCCGAGTTCCACGGTCGTCAGATCTATGGCTGTAAGACCTGTCAAAACACATAGGAACAATACAAGCAATAAAACATGCGTAAACACTAACTAGTCTAAGTAAACAGTTGAGGAGGTAAACTATAAATATCATCAACACAATAACATTTATGGAAAGCGTTTATATTACTGTATAAAAAGTGGGAAATACAATAGAAGAGAGGATTACAACCGATGCCCCAACATCGCAATCTCCTTCCAACAAGCCAAACCAAGGCTCCTAGAGAGAATTAGGTGCCTCCAAGACTAGGATGTTGAATTACTGAGCTAATTTCACCAGCATAAGAGTACCATAGACTTCCTCCCCTTGGAATAAAGAGGGTTCTTATATTTATAGGACCAAGTGGATAGAGTAGGTTGAGGATCATGGGGAGAGGGTTAAGGGATCCTTCCCAAATGCTAGGAAAACGAAGGCCAAATAACCTACGAGTTAGGGATAGAGATCCACCTCATCCAACTTCTACAATTCGCTCGAAATCTACCTTTATCCCATGAAATTGACTCCGGCGCATGATGCATGAAGGAAACCTATGTCGGCACACTTTGCTCAAAGACAACCTGCGCCGACCTAATTAGGAGTGTGGATAAAGGACATCAACTTGCTCTAAATGACTAGCTTGATCATGGGACTTCAAGGATTTAAGCACTGAGTTTACATAGGTCTCATGATGGCGAGATTTTGGGTGTAACAGAATGCCCCCCAAAGCATGAAACTGGTAAAACTAATCAAGTAAAATTATTTGATAGAAGAAATGGCAAGGACTTAGTTTCTCTTGAACATGGCACTCATTTTGCTTCATGGCACTCATGGGTCATCCAAAGAATGCTTCCACCATTAGTTGCATTAGTAGTTGGCGTCGTTCTTGTCATGTCAATACTACCAAGTCATGCCATGGCAATGTTCAAGAAATGTATTCATCGCTCATCATTTGCAGTTAGTACACCTTCCATCATGTCGGTCTACTCTGAGTCAGTCTTGCATGTTACTGTACCATCCGATCTACTCCAAATATCTTTTATCGAGTTTCGTGTCGATGATGGGGTATTCTTTATGGCCCTCCTTCGACGGATTCATCCTTGTCGACTTCAACACATCATCAAAGGATTGAATCTAGAAACCAATAGAGTACCTTGGGCCTGCATGCCTCAATGGCAGGTTACCTCGCTTTCGACATGAGTTTACATCATTAACTCTTGATTGAAATATTTCATCAAGCGTTCGACTTCAACTCATTCATTCGCGCTTGATGATATGTACTAGGATACCTTGGGGATCATTGAAATCAATGGTGATTTCCCTTGCGCTTGTTAACGGTATACATCAATGATCGATCATCAAGTGGTTTCTACTATGTTTGACGTCAAGACATTTGTAATCACATGGATAGATTCGTATCATTGTGGGTTCGGCTTGAAGACGCTGGGAGTCATGTTTTACCCAGGTTGCGATGGAGATTGTTTGAGTCATATTACATGGATCCACTTTTGTATTGGTCGTGGTTGTGTTATTATCTCATCATGGATCTACGCTTGTGTTTAGTAGCCATGATTGTGTTCAGTCGGTCATTACTACCATGGAAGCATACATTTCATGGGTCTATTTGAAAGCATCTTTCCCTTCATGCAAGGTGCGTCGGGGGTGTTTATAGGCACAGACTCAAGTTTCGAGACCCTTCTCGAAGCTTGTTGAGGTGGAGGGTCATCCCTAACTTCTAGGTGAGGTGGCATTTCGATTGCTAACCTAATGGTAGGATCCCTTAACCATCTCCCCCTAATCCTCAACCAACCCTATCTCTTTAGCCCGATATAAACACCCTCTCTCTCCATGGGAAGGGGAGGAAGGTCTATGGTATCCTTATGCTGGTAGAATCCATATTGGTGAAGCTTGTACCATCTTGGAGGTTTGGCTTGGACATGATGGATGGAGGATGCGACGTTAAGGCTTTGGTTGTATTCTTCTCCTCTCTATGTAACTCCTTTTATACAGTTAATAGAATCTCTTTCCATAGATGTTGTCTCATTGATAATGTTTAGAGTTTTCTTCCTTAACTGTTAAGTTAGATCAATCATATGAAATGTATGCTTTCACTACTTGTTGGTTCCTATCTATTCAACAGGGTCTTGCAACTCAAGATCTGACGACACTAGAGCATTGGATCAACAAAGAGCAAAGGGATCTGCAAATCTGAGGTAAGTCATCTATCTATTTGTTTGCACTTCTATTTGATCTAGGAAAGTAGGTTATGTTCTGTTTGATTTGTTCTAGATTCACTTTGAACTAGGGATATCATGCCTTAAGTCCACTTTCCATAGATTGTTTGGTAACAAATTTGGCGACTCCACTAGGACTTCCCGGGAGGTCACCCATCCTAGCACTACTCTAGCCCAAGCGTGATTAAATACAGAGTTCTGATGCGATCCTGTGCATTAACACTGGTATGATTGCACCAAACTCTAAACATTATCAATGAGACCAATTTGGTGACTCGGTGGGGGACTTACAGTAGAATTGATTTCATTTATGTTTTATTTCATCTCTTTTGTCTGAGCCATTTCTATCCTTTTGAGCCTTCCTACCATCAGATCTCTGTCATTAAAGAGTTTCTTATGTGTCCTTGATTCTCTTTGGGATTATCATCAAGCCTACTACCCCCCTACCTTGGGATATCTCACATTTTTATTTCTCAAAATTTCACTGGCGCACCTGGGCAGTGCTTCCCCTGTGCTCTTGTGTGGTCGGCTCACTTTGCCTAAAGACAAATTGCACCGGTGGCGCACCTTTCCTATGTACAAACTGCACCGGACCCTACCTGGCACACCTTGCCTGTGTACAACCTGCGTCGGCCCCTTCAAGCCTAGTTTTTAGCTGGGATTTCCTTCTTTTTTGGATTTTGGTCTGATTGATTGTGGTTTGTAGGATGTGTATTACAGACACACACCCCCTAAGTCCAGCATTGCTTATGTTTGGAAGTGTTTTTGTTGATTTTGGATGTTTCATTAGTCAAGTAAGTGACTCGGTTGTCGGGGGAAATTTAAATCCCCCACCGGTTGGTTCGATCTTGCCATCCTTGATCACCTTGCCTGATCTTTTTAGATCTGTTCAAATCATTAGATATGATCTCCAAACCCTTCCTCCACTCAATCATTGAGTTTTGATTGCATTTGGTAGATTTTGAGCCTTTCTTGAGTGCTTTTAAGTATGTGGGTGCTCTCATTTTTTCTTTGGGAATTTCTGGGTGATTAGAGTGCTAATAGACATTCTCTCATTTTCTGCTTGTTGATCTGAAAAGTACTTAGTTATCAAATTTCATCTTGATACATGCATATGAAAATCAAAGTGCTTCATTAGTTTGTTTTCAACGACAATATTTTGTTGCATATAAAGGTTTTGTCACATCTTTGATTTCATTTCCCTTTAGCCCATTATAGCGGAAAGCTAGAGTGTATGCATTCTAGATAGGAATTCTTAATTTCATTACTGCTTAAGGTCATTTTGATTATAAAAGGGAAAAATATATCTCCTTACCTTAAGTAGGCTTCATCGAAATACAAAGGAAAATGTGCATTGTCATGTAGTTAGGATTCGCATTATTTTTACATTCCCTGTCTACACCTCATGCATCCACCTAACTGCACAAGATAAAATCAACACTAGCTTAGGTTAAAATCATTTAGTAACTGTGTGTAAGATAGTGACGTGTTCTGGTGTCGTAAAACATGGAAACTATCGTTACTTTCCTGCACTGTATTTCTGGGGTATTATAGTCTTCCATGTACCAACCGGTATATCAAAGCTCTTTCACGTACCAACCAGTATATCGAAGTCTCTTTCATGTACCTTAGGGTATATCGAAAGGCACTTCACGTACTTGGCGTATATCGAAAGGTGTTTCACGTACTCGGTAGTATATCGGAAGGTCTCATGCCGTACGGTTGTGCATTAGACAGCACCACTACGGATTTGAGCTCCCACGTACCTTGAGTATATCGGGAGACACTCCTAGGATTCCTGAGACCAACTGAGTTAACCATTTGGTCATCTTGGCATCGCAATACACTGAGAACAACACTCGGGGAGATTACTACGCACGTGATGTCCAGGTAGTCGGGTATTCATGCAAGGGTACGGTCCCAATCCTCCTTGTCGCGTTTTACTGTTGGACCCTGCGGTATATAGCGAGTTGTGGCGCCTTGACAATCTTGTGAGGATCCTGACTGCTTATCCACTCCTATTCACACAGTTTGCTTGTTGCTTTTAGACTTGAGTAGTGTTTGATTTGTGTGGTACTTTTGAGACTTTTAGGATTCTTTCAGATATGGAAGATTCTTTCAAGACTACCAACCAAGAAGCCCCTTTACAGGGTATGCCATTTGTTATTCCCCCTTGTGGAGATGTTGGTCCTCCCTTTATGGCTACGTTGAGTCTTCCTGGATTGATGATAGGATTACCCATATGGTTATTCTCCAATCCAGTTACACCAAGTGCACCAATTGTGTCGAACCTAGGTCCTTCACCACATGAGCATCAATCTCATGGTGACCCTTCTCCTTCTTCGTCGAATGTTGAATTGGTTTCCTTCTCTTCCTCTTCTCCTATTGAAAAATTTGATGTTAGTAAGACGTCGATGGGTAAGAAGAAGAAGAAAAGGAAGAATAAGAAGAAGAACACTAAGCAGAAGGTTACAACCCCATCCTCTGGCCATCATGCTGGGAGATCACCAGCCCCTGATCATCATGCTGGGAGCATCGATACACTTGTTTCGAATTTACGTAAACCAAAATTCCCTTGCAAACTTTGTAAAGGGTCCTCAGCTTGCGTTGGTTACCAACCAGATTTTAGCTTTTAATAGAAGGCCTACTGGACCTTTAGGGATTCTTCCGCAGTTACCTGTCACCTTGGGAGGTAAAACTATTTATGTTGATGTCATGGTTGTCCAAGGTCCTTTAGATTTCAATATTCTCCTTGGACGTGATTATGTCTATGGTATGAAAGCCATAGTGTCCACACTCTTTCAAGTGATGTATTTTCCCTATGATGGGAGAATTGTGACCATTGATCAACTTTCCTTCATGACACCCAATCATCGCATGACTTCCATTCAACAAACTTTCCTGAATGTTCCACACGTACTAGTGGTTTCTTCCCCTTAAGCATGAGGGGCATATCTCCAGCCTCTGGACATCATGCTGGGGGGCACACTACTAACCTCTGGACATCATGTTGGATAAGTGCCTTTAATCTTGAGCATAGTTCTATTCCTGTGTCAAGCTCGTTAAAAAATGAAACAATACCCCTTGAGCATAGTTCCCTTTCTATGTCAAGCTCGTTAAAAAATGAAATAGGTACCCCGCGAGCATGGTTCTATTCCTATGTCAAGCTCGTTAAAAAATGAAACAGTACCCCTTGAGCATAGTTCCCTTTCTATGTCAAGCTCGTTAAATAATGAAATAGGTACCCCGCAAGCATGGTTCTATTCCTGTGTCAAGCTCGTTAAAAAATGAAACAGTACCCTGTGAGCACGGTTCTTTTTCTGTGTCAAGCCCGTTAAAAAATGAAACATATCCTTTCCCTTTGAGTCGAGTCTTCTCGTAGACTTAGTACCTAAACCTTCTTTTCATCTGCCTATGCCTTATGCGAATGAAACAAAGATTTGGGGGCATGTCTTCAACCTGTGGACATTATGTTGAAGTCAACTTGATCACCTCTCCACACCATGTTGGAGCTAAGTCACTTACTTCTAGCAATCATGCTGGGGGCATGTACCAACCTCTGGATACCATGTTGGGAAAGAATCGACCAATGGGAATATTTTTCGAGCATACTTTCTTTTGGGTTTCAAGATCGCTAAAAAAAATGAAAAGAAATCATACTAGAAGTAAGCCGTAATTTTCTTGTACTGGGGGCAAACTTTCCAACATATAGCTATCATGTTGGAAAGAAACCTACCAATGGGCATAATCCCAAGCATCGTTCATTTTCTGTTACAAGCTCGTTAAAAAATGAAGCAGACATCATGAGCATTCTTCCAACTTATCTTCGAGCTTGTTAAAAACAGTAAGATTGTATTTGAGCTTACTTTTCACTTTTTTCGTGCTCTGGTTAAAACATGAAAAGTGGTTTGAGCTTACTTTTCACTTTTTTCGTGCTCTGGTTCAAAGATGAAAAATATTCCGAGTGCTTTTGATACCATTATCGTGCTCGTTAAAATTTTGAGTAAAAACGTGTGTCTAACGAGTATAGGTTTATCACTTTATCTGACCTCACAAGACTATTTACGAAAAAGGAAATGTGCCGAGTTTACTTTTTCCTTTGTCGTACTCGGTTATCAACCATGACAAAGTTGTTCATGGAGTCATTTTTAAGCTCTTTTCAGACTCCTAAAATAGGAAAAGATGGCCAAGCGAAATTGATTTGTTAACGCTTGTAAAAGGATTTGAATGATCGTCTTCTTGGTGATAGTTTACCCCTTTTTCAAACCAGGGGGCACTATTTATGAAAAAGAAGCACTCCATCCAATCATGACTGGAAGAGTTCTCTCTTGCATTGTTTTACCCTTTTCTGGGCGGAGAGACTAACCCTCCGAAAAAGGACCTTTGGAGTCTTCTTTAGTTCTTTTCAGATTCTCTAAACATGAAATGACGCCGAGTTTACCTTCTATGGACTCGTTAAAATTCAACATTGAAGGGCCCGTCATGGGACGAACCCCTCCTTTCCTAGGTTCATAAAACATTTGGGGTTGGACTCATCCATGGGATGAGCTTTACCGAGCATTTGTTTACCCTCTTCAAGCTCCTTAAAAAACAAGTGAGGCACTCATCAGTCATGATGGGGAAAAAGGGAAGATTTTGTATTACACTTTATTTACGGAAGTACATAGTCACTCTTGAACATGGCACTAGTTTGCATTTGCATTCGGTACTTGGGTAATCCATTTGTCTTCGAGTTCTGCTGATTTCATGAGTCGTGTCACTCCTTTGGGTCATCCAAATAATGCTTCTACTATCAGTCGCGTTGGGGGTTAGTGTCATTCTCATCATGTTAATACTGCCAAGTCATGTCATGACATGCCCATGTTCAATAGATCTTCATTGCTCATCATCTGCAGTCAGTACACCTTCCATCATGTCGGTCTACCTTGAGTCAATCTTGCACATTTTCTCTATTGTCCAATTCACTCCAAACATCTGTCATCAAGTTTCATGTCGATGATGGAGGATTCATCATGGCCCTCCTTCGAAGGATTCATCCTTGTCGACTTCAACACATCATCCAAGGATTTAATCTAGAAACCAATCAAGTACCTTGGGCCTGCATGCCTTAATGATAAGTTACCTCGCTTTCAACATGAGTTTACATCATTGAATCTTGACTGAAATATTTCATTGAGCGTTCGACTTCAACTCATTTATTCACGCTTGGTGATATGTACTTTGATACCTTGGGGATCATCGACATCAATGGTGATTTCCCTCGCACTTGTTAATGCTATACATCAATGACCGGTAATCAAGTGGTTTCTTCCATGTTCGATGTCAAGACATTTATAATCACATGGATAGATTCATATCATTGAGGGTTCATCTTGAAGACCTTGGGGAGTCATGTTTTACCCAGGTTGTGATGGAGATTGTTTTGAGTCATATTACACAGATCCACATTCTATATTCGTCATGGCTGTGTTATCATCTCATCATGGATCTACGCTTGTTTCTAGTAGCCATGATTGTGTTCAGTCGGTCTTTACTACCATGGATTTGCAGTGTATTGGTCGGCAGCCATGTTTGTGTTGTATGAGACTTGTGGATCTCAGGGTCATTTCTGCAGCAGCTCCTTCCAACCAGTAAGTCCTTTCCACTATTATTTTCTTACTACAAAGCATTTCACCTGGCTTACATTGCTAGCTTCATGCTTTGGGGGGCATTCTATTACACCTAAATCTCATCACCATGAGCCATGTGTCAATTTTGTGCCTAATCCCTAAATTTCCCTTAACTAAAGTGCATTGAGTTTGGGGTGTTTCCCTAGGTTTTTTCCTTCTCTAAGCACACCGACGCAGTTTCCCTTCAAACAAGGTGCGCCGACACACTTTTCACACTAACAAGGTGCGCCGACACACTTTTCACACTAACAAGGTGCGCCACCTGCACTCTTTCCCTTCATGCAAGGTGCGCCAGCCTTCATATGGTGCTCTGTCTCTTCCTGCAAGGTGCGCCGAGGGTGTTTATAGGAAAAAAATCGAGTTTCGAGACCCTTCTCGAAGCTTGTTTAGGTGGAGGGTTATCCCTAACTTCTAGGTGAGGTGGCATTTCGGTTCCTAACCTAATGGGAGGATCCCTTAACCATCTCCCCCTAATCCTCAACCTACCCTATCTCTTTAGCCCTATATAAACACCCTCTCTCCATAGGAAGGGGAGGAAGGTGTATGGTATCCTTATGCTGGTAGAATACATATTGGTGAAGCTTGTACCATCTTGGAGGTTTGGATTGGACATGCTGGATGGAGGATGCGACGTTAAGGCTTTGGTTGTATTTTTCTCAGCTACGGACTTACAGGAAAAGTGAAGGAGAAGGATCACCATGAGATTGATGCTCATGTGGTGAAGGACTTAGGTTCAACACAATTGGTGCACTTGGTGTAACTGGATTGGAGAATAACCATACGGGTAATCCTATCGTCAATCCAGGAAGACTCAACGTAGCCATAAAGGGAGGACCAACAGCTCCACAAGGGGGAATAACAAATGGCATACCCTGGAAAGGGGTTTCTTGGTTGGTGGTCCAGGAAGAATCTTCCATATCTAAAAGAATCCTAAAAGTCTCAAAAGTACCACACAAATCAAACACTACTCAAGTCTAAAAGCAATAAGCAAATTGTGTGAATAGGATTGGATAAACAGTCAGGATCCTCACAGGATTGTCAAGGTGCCACAACTCGCTATATACCACAGGGTCCAATAGTAAAACGCGACAAGGAGGATTGGGACCGTACCCTTGACTGAATAACCGACTACCTGGACGACACATGCGTAGTAATCTCCCTGAGTGCTGTTCTCGGTGTATTGCGATGCCAAGATGGCCAAATGGTTAACTCAGTTGGTCTCAAGAATCTTAGAGTGTCTCTCGATATACTCAAGGTATGTGGGAGCTCAAATCCATAGTGGTGTTGTCTAATGCACAACCGTACGGCACGAGACCTTCCGATATACTACCGAGTACATGAAACACCTTTCAATATACGCCAAGTACGTGAAGTGCCTTTCGATATACCCTAAGGTACATGAAAGAGCCTTCGATGAAAGAGCCTTAAGGAATGAAATGTATGCTTTCAAATAGACCCATTTGTTTTCTCAGCTGCAAATCTACCAGACAATCTACCGAAAGCGGACTTAAGGCATGATCTCCCTAGTTCAAAGTGAATCTAGAAAAAATCAAATAAAACATAACCTACTTTCCTAGATCAAATAGAAGTGCAAACAAATAGATAGATCACTTACCTCAGATTGTCCAATAACAAATTTGGCGACCATAATGGGGACTTAAGGCGTGATCTCCCTATCTCAATGTAAGTCTTGAACAAATGGGATACAACATGAAACTACTCTCCTAGATCTAGTTAGAGATCGGGTAATTAAACATCTTACCTTAGATTTGTAGATCTTTCTCCTCGTGGTTGTTCCGAGTTCCGCGGTCGTTAGATCTATGGTTGTAAGACCTGTCAAAACACATAGGAACAATACAAGCAATAAAACATTCCTAAACACTAACTAGTCTAAGTAAACATTTGAGGAGGTAAACTATAAATATCATCAACATAATAAAATTTATGGAAAGTGTTTATATTACTGTATAAAAAGTGGGAAAGACAATAGAAGAGAGGATTACAACCGATGCCCCAACGTCACAATTTCCTTCCGACAAGCCAAACCAAAGCTCCTAGAGAGAATTAGGTGCCTCCAAGACTAGGATGTTGAACTACTGAGCTAATTTCACCAGCATAAGAGTACCATAGACTTCCTCCCCTTGGAATAAAGAGGGACCTTATATTTATAGGACCAAGTAGGTTGCGGATCATGGGGAGAGGGTTAGGAGATCCTTCCCAAAGGCTAGGGAACCGAAGGCCATCTCACCTAGGCATTAGGGATAGAGATCCACCTCATCCAACTTCTAGAATTCGCTCGAAATCTACCTTTATCCCATGAAACTGACTCCAACGCATGTTGCATGAAGGAAACCTGCACCGGCGCACTTTGCTCAAAGACAACTTGCGCTGGCCTAATTAGGAGTGTGGATAAAGGACATCAACTTGCTCTAAATGACTAGCTTGATCATTGGACTTCAGGGATTTAGGCACTGAGGTTACATAAGTATCATGATGGCGATATTTTGGGTGTAACAAACTTCATTGATGCAGACATGGTGGAGAGAACGAATATACCTAATGAACCATTTTATGGCTTTACAGTTGTCATTCCAGGTCACAACACTATGGAGTGCAAAACATGGGTGCCAAAGCTGCAAATCACCATAGGTAACTATACTTTTTCCGATAGCTTTTATGTGGTTGATGTTGCTGATACTAATGTGGTTTTGGGAGTGCAATGGTTGTACTCTATAGGGGAGCATACAGTGAACTATCAAATTCCTGAAATGAAATTCCAAGATTCGAAAGGAATACTAAGAGTTGTGAGAGGGCAACACACCTATCCAAATCAAGTGGTGACTTCACATAGTATGAGGTCTATATTGAGGCATGGAGATATTGAATCGGGTGTTGAATGTCACATCACCTCTCCCAAGCCAAACATAAAGGTTGTTGAACACCCAAAGGAGATAGAGCAACTCCTACAAAAAGATGAAAAAGTTTTTAGAGATCTTACACATGGTAGACCACCTGATAGGGGGGTTGAGCACAACATTGTTTTGGAGGAGGGTACTTCACCCATCCAAATACCACCCTATAGACATCCAAATAAATTTAGAGATGAAATTGAAAAGGCCATCCAAGAAATCCTAGATTTGGGACTCATTAGACTAAGCTCTAGCCGTTATGGCTTCTTCAGTAGTGTTGGTGAAGAAAAAGATGGAACCTTGAGGATGTGCATAGACTTTAGAGATTTGAACAAAAAGACAATCAAGAATAGGTATCCTATTCCTAGAATTTATGAGCTCATGGATGAGCTATTTGGGGAAAAATATTTCTCTAAAATTGATCTTAGATCAGGTTACCATCAAATTTGAATGAAGGAAGAAGATGTGCAAAAGACTGCTTTTAGATGCCACTATGGCCACTTTGAGTTTCTTGTTATGCCTTTTGGATTAACTAATGCTCCAGCCACATTCCAAGCATGCATGAATAATATTTTTTCCAAGCGGCTCAGAAAATTTGTTTTGGTCTTCTTTGATGACATTCTCATTTACAACAAAACTTGGGAAGAGCATTTGCATCATTTAGAGGTTGTGCTGAAAATTTTGCATGAACAGTACTTGTTTGCTAAGTTGTCTAAATGTGAATTTGGGATGAAGGAAATCTTGTATCTTGGGTACATTATTGGACAAGAAGGACTGAAAGTGCACATGGAAAAGATAAGGGCCATCCTTGAATGGCCATCACCAAAAAACATCACAGAATTAAGAGGATTAATTGGAATATGCACCTATTATAGGAAGTTTGTGAAAGGGTTCTCCAAATTGGCTTCTTCACTCACTAATTTGACAAAGAAAGATGCTTTCAAGTGGGATGAGGAGCTAAAAAGGTCTTCCAAAAAATGAAAGAGGTAATGAGTAGTTGTCCAATACTTGCATTACCTGATTTTACTAAACCTTTTGTTTTGGAATGTGATGCTTCAGGTGAAGGGATAGGGCCTGTCCTAAAGCAAGGACAACACCCTATATCCTTTGAGAGAAGAAAGTTGCAGCCACATGAAAATCTTTACTCCATCTATGACAAAGAAATGTTTTCCATCATGCATGCATTGGCCAAGTTTAGACAATACTTGGTGGGAAACAAGTTTGTGGTGAAAACTGATCACAATAGTCTAAGGCACTTCCTCACCCAAAAAGATCTTAATGAGAGGAAACAAAAGTGGGTAAGCAAGATCCAAGCTTTTGATTTTGATATTGAATATGTGAAAGGGAAAAATAACATTGTAGCTTATGCATTATCTAGAAGACCTTCTTTTTCTCTTGTGAATGAATGTAAGGTATGTCAGCAAAACAAATCTGAACTTACATGCCCAGCTGGTTTATTGCAACCATTGCCCATTCCAGAACAAAAATGGGAGAGTATTTCAATGGACTTCATCACATGTTTGCCAAAATATTTGGGAAAGGATTGCATATATGCGGTAGTGGATAGGTTGACCAAATTTGCTCATTTCTTTGTTGTTGCATCATATTTTAGTGCTGCACAAGTGGCTAACATTTTATTTAAAGAAATCTTCAGAATGCATGGGCTCCCCAAGAGCATTGTAAGTGATAGAGATAGTAGATTCATGGGTGCTTTTTGGAAAGAAATTTTCATATTGGTAGGCACTCAATTGACTCCAAGCAAAAGCTATCATCCACAAACTGATGGCTAAACAGAGAGGGTGAATCAATGGTTGGAGGGGTACCTAAAGAATTATGTGGGAGAGCAACAAAAAGCATGGGCAAAATGGCTACACTTGGGTGAGTTTTGTTACAACACCACCTTTAATATGTCAATAGGAATGTCTCCTTTCAAATCATTATATGTTTATGATGCACTTAATTTTGTTGAGCTTATCTTTGGTGATAGTAGATCCCCAAAAGCTAAAGATTTGGCGGAAGAGAGCCAAGAAATTTTGAAGCTCTTGAAAGACAACTTGCAGGTAGCCCAAAATTAGCAAAAACAATATGCAGATCGACATAGGGAAGAAATGAACTTTCATGTCAATGATTTGGTATATTTGAGGTTGCAGCCATATAAACAAACATCCTTGAAAAAGAAGGGATCAAAAAAGCTAAAACCAAGATACTATGTCCCATACAAGGTAGTTCGAAAGGTTGGATATGTAGCATATGAGTGAGAACTTCCAGAAGGAAGTAAAATCCATAATGTATTTCATGTTTCATGTCTCAAAAAATCCATTGGTCAGCAAATTTTCATTTCAGAAAAAATTCCTCCTTTGGATGATGAAGGTTAGCTCACACTTGTTCCAGAAAATTTTTTGAAGACTAGGGAAAGAAGGTTAAGGAGAAGAACTATCAAAGAATACTTGGTACAATGGAAGGATATCCCAAGTGAAGATTCCACATGGGAGGAGGGACAAATTTTGCAGCATCCAAGTCTGAAATTGCTTGAGGACAAGCAATCTTGGGTGGTGAGGATTGTAATGTCGCCATTCAAATGAATTCATAACAAGGAAATTCCATCAATCCTACTAGTTCCCTAGGTTGGATGGAGACATGAGGAATTGCAATAAGGGAGCTAATAAATGGTGTTTGGACATTAGAATGGAATACATATTTAATAAAGGAGATAAATAAATAAATACAAGGGAAAAGCAAAGTGGCAATGGTTCATGAAGACACATGGAGGTTGTGGGGCCCACACAAGCTAGAAATTCTATGCCACATGGCATCCTCCTCTTGTAAATTTGAATCCATGGGAAGCCTAAGGTTCTTGGGAGGATTTGGAAGGATCCTACACTTGGAAATATGCATCATAGGTCGAATTGGGATGGAAATGTAACTCACATAGAAGAGGAAGAGTCAAATGAGGAGTTATTGAACACTTGGACTGGATTCCCTACCTATATGAAAACAATGATGAAGATGCTATGACACCTATGAAAAATTGCAGACCTGATTGATGAAATTTGACATTATGACATGTCAAGCCCAAAAATAGTAGCCAAGAGAGCGGCCATGGGAGTTAGAGAATCTCAAAGGATTCCTACTCGAATTGGTGGAAGGTGGAAGACTAGGAAGTGGAGGACACATGGCAAATCATGAACCACTCATTAATTCGAATCGACTTGGAGTATTTGGATGGAATTGGAACCTTAGAAGGATAAGGATGTTTATAAAATACAGGGATCAACCAAGAGAAGGGATTTTTGATCATTTGATAATTTGCATTTGTGAAGAGAGCTACTGGAATACTAGTCTACTTGCCTTAGCCAATTTCGAGGGTGAAAGATTCCCATCCTAGTTGGTGTGTGGAAAGGCCATTCATACCTTTAATGGGAACTTTAATGGAGTATTTATTTGTAGGTGTAATCTACAGGATAGCTCATGGTTTCTTCTAGTTCAGCTCATTCCCCCAACCATTTCCATTTTTCTTTGCATATTCTCCATCCTTGAGGAGAGGCGCTTTTGGTGAGCTATTGTACTCTTTGGGGGAACTTCTAATGCCCCCATTTATTTTGTAATAAGATTCATATACTATGTTATTCACTTTCATAACTCTATCAAATCGATATTCCAAGTGGATATATGTAAAATTGATCATTAATGAGCAAATAGTGACCATTTCCCCACTATATTGATGTATACCAATGAAATGTTGATGAATTCGAATGGAAGAGTGTTTCACTAATGTATTTATGATGAATGGACTTTTATTAATGAGTTTCACAAGTTCCATTTTCAGTACTTAAGATTTTGGAGTCATCTTGCTCAGTTTTATATCATTTGGAGAGGATTTAATGCCATTTCCCCCAAGGTCAAAACTAGTAATTTTGTAGATGTTTGGAGAGGGTTGTAACAGGCTTTAAAAACTGAATAAAGATACACATGAGACCTTAACATTGTCCCTTATATGTCCTCTTACTCTTTTCATTCATTCGAAATGGTTTGAGATATTTTGGAGAGCCATATTCAACATTTTCCCTTGAGGGATTTGAACCCCAAATTGCTAGTAAAAACTCCTATCTTGGCCAGAATCTTAAAGGGGTTTTAAAAAGTATTTTTATGTCCCTAAATCATCCTTGAACATCATAATCAAGTCCCAATATCATTCATACACCTTCTCTGAATATTTGGGAGCATTTGGAGCAATTTGGAGACCTAGACCTCAAAACTAGTCAAAGGTTGAACTAGGGAAAAAATTGAAAATTTCACTATTTTAATCAAACAAAAGGGACATTAAACTTCCTCATATGATATATTTTAAGATATGAAAATAAATTTACCCATCCCTCCTCATATTTACCCCTAAGAACTAACATCTTGACAATTTTCCATTCTTAATTTCAAATTGTTGTAAGCTTCTAAGAGGTAACCCGCTTTAAGAACAAGAAACCTCTCTCGTGCAATAAATTAACAAAAAAATTAGATAGCTTGAAAAATTCCCCACATCCAACCTAGGTTTTTGTGCTAATGTGTATTATCTCCCCATCCACAGTTTCCCAAACCAACCATTGATCTATAAGAGGGAGAGAAAACACCGCTGCCTTCCAGAAATTGGAAACATTATGTAGATTTTTTGAAGGAACGCTTATTTCATTAAATTTGGACATATTAGGCAAAATTTGGACTAAAAAGGTATGAATTTAGACTTTGAAAGTGTCAATATCAACCTTTCTAAAGTGCAAAATTAGGTTCTGAAAGTGGCAATATTGGCTTTGAAAAGCGTGTTTTTCTATTCAAACAGTGTGTTTTTTGACTACTTATGAACCCTAAAATTGCAATTTTTTTATTATGAAAGTATGAAATTCAATTCAAAAAGTGTGAATTTCAAATCAAAAAATGCAAAATTTTGATTTGAAAAGTGCAATTTTCATTTGGAAATTTGCAATTTTTTAAGGTGAAAAGTGCAATGTCTATAATATTCAGTCCTTGTTTGAATAACAAGTTTATCAATTCTTGTTTCTTTTTTGATACAGTATCAAGAATATCTAGCTTTTTACATATATAATTTAGTAGTTTCCTAATGAGGAAGGAATTCTCTGCGTAATATGTATAGGCACAACTTACTTACATAGTAGTAACCAGTAAACAGTGTATTCTGCATCACAATAGTAATTTTCCTCAAATGCATAGTGACTTGTGGACGTTCCATACGCTCGACCTTTGCTCGTCCAACCAGGTTGATAGACAGACTAGAAGGATTGTAAAAAAACATAAATTTGTTAGGCTAAATATCCCATTAAACGATATCCATAGGAACATCCATCCCACTCTCAACATTATGATCCATCTACTCTCGTTGTGCTTTAACTGCTGTAAGGCCCTTCTCGTTTATTCTATTTTTTTCTCTTGTCCATCCTAGCCTTGGTGACCATGCCCATATGATGCTATTTACATCGATCATCATATTTTCTTCTACACCAACAACCCATTGTTCCTTTCTTTTTAAGTAGTTTTTGTACAAGACCTTCAGATCCTTCGATGCTCCTGTTGGCTTCCACCATTGCACCTCTACTTTGTAAGACCCAAGAGTACTAGCATCTGAATCCTCATAAATATTACCAATCTCCCTACCCAAACATATTGCAAAATATGGATCTGGTGATTGCACAATGACCATTTGGCCCTTTACAACATCCACTCTTGGAATGAATTCATCTCTAGGCTTGTTGCATACTGTTCCAGCATAGCAATCCTGCAAAGAAGGAACGTTTTCCTTCAAATAGGCATCCATAAGTTCATGTTCAGATCTTGTAGGTTCACTACTATGAATATCATGGCTTGTCAATGGCCAAAAGTTAGTTGCTAACTGATCAACACTCTCGGAGGGACTTTCCAAAGCTTTATATACAACCTCCCAATAATTTAACTTAGGACACCAAAATTGTTCATGTCCCTTAATCCCTGGATTCTAGAATGAAATATATGTTTCTATTCCTATTTTAATTTCGTCAATGTCTGAAGGTCTTTTTGATTGCATATTTAATAACCTAGGCTACCCCACCAGAAATTTTGCGTTACCATCTAGCAATGACCACCACAGATGAATATGAGACGACCAAGCTTCATCCCGAAGTGATTCCCTCCATTGCATGACTGGAATTTTATCTATGAGATGAAATTTAAAAAACTGGCATTTTTTTATACCGATGATCTTGGCATTTCCACCCAAAAGGTGGGGTTTCACAAAACTCTTAAAATCATAAATTTAATCAATTAGATAAGGGACATATAAATTTTGGCCTTCACATGTCCTATATGTATCCATAATTTCCGAGAGTGAAAATATATCCTTGCGCATTAGCTTTACTAGTAACCTTCCATAAGTTCCATCTATGTCTTCATGGGTGTGTCCAACCGGGAGGAATCCAACTTCAACAATCTCGAATACTCTCCTTGTTGTTAAAATAGATAAAAATGCAAATACAAAGCAGTTTTTGTTATCACCTGAACAATTATCCATTTGCAACAACAATATGGGTGGTAGTTTTCTATTTGGCATGCATTGATTAGTACCATCAACACACAATATTTCATGTTTCATTACATCTTGTTTGTATGTCACACACTTTTCATACGACTCTGATTGAAATAGAGCATCATGCAATTGGTGCTTAGATGTTCCGCCTTTGTAGAGCAAATCACCATATTTATCAACCACTGGTTCTTCAAGACTCTTCGAGCATTTAGCCAAGGATTTCACAATGAAATTCGATCCCGTCTCTAAAAATGAGAGGGTGAAATGGTCAAAAACCCCAGTCTTGTTCCCATGAGACAACATTCTAGTCAATGATATGGGAATATTCATAACATTACTAAAATATTTTTCCTTCTTAGCCATCCTTGGAATGGAAGTTTTTGACTTATCCATTTTGTCATGACAATACTCAGAAAAGTCTTTGGATTTTTTTGGGAAGCTAATTTGTGAGAATAATATACTCAGTGACAAATTACGATATATTTATTATGAGCTACATGATGTCTTCGTAACCTTTCCACCTCAGCTGGATCAGTGGTCCCCTTAAGCCTATCTTGTATTGTAATGCACTCATTACACCTTGCAAAGGAGTTTACTTTAGAAATTTTAACATCTCAAAAATCTTCTCACATCACCTTGCTAAAGGAGGATTGTGATACTCGAGGCAAACCAATACTTTCGATTTCTTCATTTTTCGTTTTTCGCAGCAAACCATGGGACATATTAGATGGCAATAATTTCAAGGTTGTCCTTGTTCCATCTTCACTTATTAATCGTGTAAGATGTGGATATTTTTCTGAATTCTCTTCTACAATTTTATTAATAGTAGCTACCAGTGAAACAGTGTTTACCCTAGATTTTTCCAAGCCACTTGTTGACACTATATCTGAGAATGCTCAAATCCTAAAAGGTTTTTGCCAAAATAATCCAAAAGCAGTGAAATTACCACAAAAAGGTTGAAGAAAAGGTTTGGAATACAAACAACAAGAAGGAAAAAATCGACATATGCAAAGTCCGAAAACAAATCTTTGAAAAGGTTAAATCCAGATCAAGTTTCGATGGCGGAGATGATAAGGATCAAGATCAACGGCTAATATAGTTTCCCGCATCGTCAAAGTGATCGGTTGAAAAGAGTTGTGAGTGGTTGCGGATTCAATACCACCAGGCACGTGTCCTAATCTCATCAGTCCGCATATGTGATATAGTGGTATCATAAACCACCACAGCGCCGTGCGGAACCACCAAATAGAAAGGCGCGGCGGGCCATAGCACGTGGCGTGGTAGGACCTGGTACGTGGCAGATGGAGAAAGCGTAAGGAAATATGCCATACATCAGTATTAATCGAAGGGACAATATAAATCTGAAACAAAATCAACGGACAATGTTCGTCCGTATCTGGGAAGGTGCACACTGGATAGAAGGAAGAGAGGTCGCGGAAAGTAAAACCACTCAAACAGGTGTCATCAGATGGTTGATCCGCACAAGGAACAAACCAGAGAAGAAAAATTGCTTTAAGATCGCGGATACCACCATAGGGGATAAAAGGAGGCGAGATCTGACGGCCCAAATCAAAAGCTCTAGATCAACGGTTAGATATGAACCCCTTTTCGGAAAGTTGCCAGGAAGTTAATCAAAAAGGCTTATATAAAACAAAAAGGGCTTCACATAACGACATTGTACATATGTGTCGCTATCTTGGAGAGCTCTGAGGACTGGTGGAGATCAGCGATTGCGACAGAAGGCGAAAGGCGTGTACATACAGGTAGGGTCTGGTGACCTGGCCCACTTTTTTAAACAGAATTTTGTTTAAAGAAATGTTTAAATGGAAATTGTACACGATATAGACGTTTTTAAAGCAAAAGAAGCCCTAGAGGATAGAGACGAAGACGTTCATGATACCCTAATTAGGTTACCAGTCTCTGAGATTAAACTTAGGTTGTCTGAATTGTTAAAGGAAGGGATAGACCTACATAGAGTCCACTAGTCGTCTTTGATAGCCTTTTTCCCAGACCAAATCCCTTTTTTCCCAGAATTTGTGTCATGGTGTGCCGAGAATTACTCCCGAGAAGAAAGAATTGTCCTAGACAGTCAAAAAACCAGAGTCGTTTGTGAAATAAAGCTGGCCGAAATAATTAAAGCCCTAGGAATAGATTTTTCCCAAACCCTCGAGTTCGAGATTTTTTTTCTGAAATATCCATTATTGAAAATTATCATCAAATCTCTCAAAATGATAGAGAAAGGTTTTTGTCGTCATGTCTCAAACCAGAAACCAACATTTCGGAAGTCCCGTACCCTATAGATATCGATTTGTTTGATGAAAATACCCAATTAGTTTTGATATTATTGGCTTTAGTTCTAGGGTTTGATACAGACAGGTATGTAACTGAGTTTCAATTGAGTCTATTGTACAAAATGAGTACATTTCAGTCCGGGATCGATGAAAATCAAATCCCTCGACTTAATTTTGAAGTATTTTTGACAGAGAAGATTCACGACCAAATGGTCAATTTTCCCACTCTGAGACATTTTAGGTTTCAGTCTTTTTTGATGAAAATGATTATGATAGCCAGTCAAGAAGAATTGCAGTTCCCAAAAATCATTTTCACGACTTTATTAGAAAATAACATGTTCAATTACATCAATTACATGCTCTCCGAGATTTACAGAATGATATTTGGTAAAAAATTGCCTAGAGTTTTACCAGAAATGCAGGCATGCATGCAATTGAGTGCAGAGTATGCGACGGGAGATTGGTTCTTGTCAAAGGATAGTACAGTAATTAGATTATACGGGTTCAAACATAAACCTTATGTTTTACCAGCTTTTCTTACCTTAAGGGTTTTTGCTTTGGAATTCCTGAGACAAAAGTTGATTGTTGAAGATAACAATTTTTTGGTTTACAAACAAGCAACAGACATTAAATATCCATTCACACTTGGTCCATTCACAATAAAGAATAAAAATGTTGTTGTGTATATAGAGAAGTTATTGAAAGATATGAGTTTTGAGACAGATATGGCTATTGAGTATGATCCATTGAACATAATATCAAAACGGAGAACAGATCATCGCATCAAATCACTGAACCATCAGATGATTGAAGGGATGTCTGACAGAGCCAATTGGCTGGAATATAAAGAAGAAATCATTCCGGATGCACACGACAAAGAAATGGTATTGACAGATACAACAACAAAGACAGAAGACACAATGAATACTGCATTGGTGGGGTTTAAGAGACCCATATAGGATGTAATGAACATTGAAGATGAAGGAACAGAAAGAGGAAAAAAGTTGAAAATAAATGAACAACAAGAGTTGATAGCAGTTTCAGAAGAGGTAAAAAGAATTGGAGAAAAAATACCAGAGGTCACGGTTAAAGAATACAGTATTGAAGAAACCCCAGTAGAGGGCAATGTAAATAGACCCCAGAATATGATGGATGTATTTAATGAACATAGTCAGAATAAACAGGAATCCTCTAAGCAAACCAGTCAGCTGTTTCCAAAAGTTAGAAATATATCCAATACTGAAGTAAGTTTATTTACTAGCAGAAATATCAGAGAGAATTCTTTGAAATTCTCAATTGTCACAAAAGATAAGATTTCAGAGACGAAAGTAGATTTGTCTAAAATAAATGCCCCAGATAAAATTTTATTGCATAGACAAACAGGAGAAGTTATATATTCAGATTATTTGGGGGCAATATTGAAGGCAGACAAATTAAAAAATACACTGGATAAATTGAATAATCAGTTGAGACAAGAGAAGGCAGAAAATAAGTCTCGACAGCAACAGATTAAAAAATTGCAAGTAGATTTGATAAATAAAGAGGGAGATGTAGCAACAAAATTGCTCAAAGAAAAAGATGACACGATTCTGATGTTAAGACGAAAGCTAAAAATTCCAGACACTGTGCTTATCCAAGGAGCAGAACTAACGGTACTGGAAAAAGAAAAAGAAGAATTATCTAATGAGGTAAACGATGTTACTGCAAAAATGTTAAAACTCTCTGATGAAAAAGATCATTGGGAAAAAGAGAAAATCATTTTAGAAGAGCAGTTGGAGGAAGCAAGGAAAAGATTAGCAGAAAGTGGTCAGCAACAGGTACAAACAGACACAGATGAAGATAAAACTGGAGTAGATGGTATTTTGCAAGCCATGTCCCAAGTAAGTTTGAAAGAAGGTGAAATCAAAGAATTGAAGATAGAAATACAGAAGCTGAAAGAAGAAAATGAAATTAAAAATAAGGAAATAAAAACTTTGCAGACAAGGAATCAGGAATTAAGTGATAATAATAAAGGATTGGCAGCTCATGTGACAGGACAAGCTGCTATGCAAGGTTGCAAACACATGGTATGGGACCAAATTATAAAGGAAGTTGAAAAATTAAGATCATATCTGGATTACATAAGAGTCAAAGAAAAGGTAGCCAAAGATGCCTTCGAAAGTTGCAGAGCAGTCAGGGAAAACTTAAATAAAAAGCCAAAAGAAGTAGCCCAGAAAGCAATAACATTCTTAAACAGTCTAACTGAAGTAGACTTGACAACCATGAATATAATGAACAGAATTTCAGTCATCACATGCGCCAGAAGGATCTTGGGAAAGTACTCGCATGTTGAAAATATTGAAGCTAAAGCTGGAGAAATACGGGGAGAAGTAGTAAAGTTTAAAAATCAATTTGAAAAATTAATAAACAAAGGATCCCCTGCTTTTTGGAATGAAAAGAATGAATTGATTCCTCCTAATGAATATAAGAGGTTGCTGTTTGACATAAGAATGGATCACAGAAAGTTTCAGCAATTGGATCATATGCTTACAGGAAAAATTTTAATGGAGAAAATAGCGGAAGACTTTGAAATTTTAAATATGCTGATCTCAACCTGTGAGAATCTTCTTCCTGTTTCTTATGCAGGTCATGTTGAAATGCGAGTCTTGGTAAAAGAAATGACCAACTATGATTTACCCACGGCCGACCAACGGAATTATGTGGACAAATATGGAAGGACAAGATATTCTGTCCATTCATAGATGCATTCAAAACTCTTGCCAAGTGGCAAAAAGATACTTTTATTTTAAATTTGTAATATTATTTGGAGACAGTTATCTATTGTTCAAAAACAGTTATCTTTCGAGTTAAAGTATTTTCAGTTATTAGTTAGAAGAAGCAGTTATGTCAAGCTTCTTCCTAATTTTGTATAAAAACAATGAGAGTCATTTTTGAAGGGGTTGGAAATTCTTTGAGAGACAAGTATGTTTTGAAGTCTATTTTTTGATAAATAAAGGCAGTACAATGAAAATACCTATCTTTTGAGACCAGAGATTCATGTGTCGATCAGCTTTACAGTCTGTTTTTTCCTTTATCTTTATATGTGCATGTTTACTCTCTATGTTATATCTTCCATTATGTTTTTCTTCTATATTTAAATGAACATTTGAAATAACTCGAGATTCATACTGGTTATGCCTCGTTTTATCGCATTTAAATATTCACTATCTTCTCCAAAGTTGACAATGGATTCATCCCAGTTAGATGCCTGTTGTTGATGGAATGTCATTATTTCTTTCTATACCACCTGAAAAAATCAAATTGACTGTGATATGATTACTATCTTGCCTCTGTGGAAATCTGTTTGGTATAAATCTCTTACTAGCATATTATATATTTGAAACTTTGACTCCATGCCCAAACGTTTCTTGTTTTCCTTTTCAACCAGAAAATCCTTTTGAGAAATTTTGAGAGAACTTTTATATATTTCAGCCTTCACATATATATCGTGAGAGAGCCCGCTCTGGTGGAAAAATGGCTGAGTTTTCTACCTAAAGCTTGGTTTGAAATAAGTTACCTTAGGTGTTATTCTTTTACAACCGGAATAAAATCTAAGTGCTAACATATTGGCGCCGTTGCCGGGGATGAAAGTGAAATTTTCCCTGGGAGAAACGACAAAGAAAGGTCAAATTTCTTGGGCAAGGAAGTTTGAAATAAGTTGGTTGTAGATATTGCCCTAGAGACTTCACTTGTGACAATTTCTTAAAGTTTTTTGAAGATATTCTGAGAAAGACATTGTGGCTACAAGAAGAAATCCCGGTTTGCAGCTCTTCTCAGGCGTGGATAATCCAGAAAAGCTCATCAAGACGGATAAAGGCAAAGGCAAGACGAAAGAAGGTATTTCTCAATTTTCAAATATATTCCCTTCTTTGCAAGAAAATCTATTTGAGGAAGAAAATATTGGTTCAAATGAAAAGATTTTGCTTAGAACTAAGTCAGATTCTGATTTGAAAGAGACAAAAGTTGACCCAAAAAGTTTGTGGGATTACTCTTTAAAATCTGTTTGGGAAAATTTACAAAAATCTGAAAGCGCAGGGTCCAGAATATCCAAATCCCAAAGAATACCTATGCAAAGTAATAGACAACAGGCAGTGATTGTTCCACCTTATAACCCACCACCCATGGCTGCCAGATTTGCCCCATTGGTTTTGCCCGCGGTTTTACATGACTTACCTCAAAATTATGGACAGAGAATCTTTACTTTTGATAATGAGGGTAGTTATACAGCACAACAACATGTTGATAACTTTAGTGATTTCATTGATTTAGAAGAAGTGGATTATGATGATGCAAAAATGAGGTTGTTTGCCCAAAGCCTAAGGGGTGAAGTCAAAAAATGGTTTAGAGCTTTAGCTGCAGGATTAATTGCTAATTATGATGCTTTTACAACTCTTTTTATCGAAAGATGGGAAGACCAGAAAAATCCTTCGTAGGTGTTGACACAGTATAACAATCTGAAAAAAATGAGGTTTTGAATCAGTTCAAGAGTTCTCTGCCAGATTTATGAAAGTTTATAATTCTATCCCTACATATATAAAACCTCCTGTTATCTCCAGATCTACTCCAGCAAAATTATTATTTGTAATGGTTTTAAAATTTGGAAAAATAGGGGTTTAGTGCCAAAGTCTCAATTAAGAATAAAATCATTATGGATATATGGAACTACAAATATGTTCACCAATTACATGTTTCATACAGTACTCATACAAATGCCAAGTGGTTGAACTCAGGTGACATACAAACATCATAAGTCTTGACACCAAGGAGGCTAAGTGTTCTTTCTTGCTGCCAGTAGTGGAGATGCTTTTGAAATGTTTTGAAATATGCAGGGTTTGCATAAATAGTACACCTTCCTGGAGTGTTTAAAGGAATCTGTTGTCAATTGCTTATAAAATATGATTAGAGTTCACTTGCTACTTTGTAAGAAATATCAGATGAAGGATGAATACATAGCTGGTTTATGATGAATGCCTTTGTAAAATCATCAAAGTTGCAATGAATATGAGAAATCAAATGCAATTATCAAATTACATAAAATGCCTAGCAATAGAGAGATTTTCCCAAGTGGCAGAGGAATGTCGGTGGAGGGGAGAACTACTTCTGAAATACAATGAACCAAAGGTCAAAGATTAGTCTTCAGTGTGCTGATGGTAAGCTTCCATGAAAACATGAATACGCTATTTGCAGTTAGCTTGGTTTCTATTTTAAATAATGCCAAAGGAGAATGCATCCTAGAACTATCTAGTCATCACAAATTTCATGCTGCAAATGTGACATTCATTGCAACCAATTAACTGTGAATGAGAAGATATTGGGCGTAGGATTGCTCAGAATGCTAAGGGAAAGATTCGATTCCAAAGCTATTATATGTACAGCTATCATTGAAAAGTTGGAGCCCGAGTCCAACTATTAAGTATCCAAATGCCAAATGTTGGGCGTTTTCATGTGCCAGGGTATCAAATAAGTATCTTGTTTTTTATATTAAATCTCAAATCAAAGCAATAGGTGGCAATGGGAGATATATAAGTCCTAGATTTCTAGGCATAAAATCCAAGCGTGAGTGCAAACCAAGCCACATGGAAGGGAAGCTTACGGGGAATGAAATTTTCAATTTTCCTTACAATTAGTCAAAACTTTGAGTTTCCAGATGTCAAAGGCGTTGAAGCAAGTAGTTCCCAAGAATTTCATCGATATCTTTGGCATCATTTTAGCATTAAAAACAGAATACAGATTATTTTGTGATCTTATTCAGGTTGGTTCCGGAAACTTCTACATTGAGTCCCAGATCCTGGTATAGACTCAAACACATCCACGAGCATCTACAACTATTTCAGACTTATTTCCTAAAATCAAATTAGCTCCTAAAATCTCGGAATATTAAGCTGTTCCAGCTCATCTTATTGTTATTTTTAGCAATGGAATTTTTTGTAATCGAGCTCATCCAGGAGGATTGGGAGCTCAGAAATAAAATAAAAACTCTATATATTGTAATATTAGAGAGGTCCCAGCGAAGGGATCGAGAGCAGAGGAGAGAGAGTTCTTCCTTTCAGGAAGAAGCAGAGGACTGGGGTTGGCTGTTTTTGGAGTAATGCTTGATCATTTGTAAGCACATCTGTGTAGCATGAGCATTTTGCAGCTTCAATGACAGGTTCTAGTTTTGAATAAACTTGATGATGATTTGCCCTTGTGTTATATAAATTGTCTCTCTAATAATTCTGTTATGTATATGGTCATTCATATTCTATTACAATAATTCTTATCTTGAGATGACAATTATCTTTTTATTTTTACAAACATTGGCAGTTTCACTTCATGATTTACGATCATAGTACCTGGATATTGAACTTTGTGATTGATTTCATGTTATACAGCATCTGTTTGTTTCTCTTGCTGCTCTGATTCATACCAGCCTATCACTTCAATGCTTTGATCTTCTTATAAATACCTGTATTTACCAATCTGTGACATATACCAGCTCTATTTATTGTAAATTTGTGTGATGTTTTGATTTTATACCAGAACTGTGTAAGCTGTACAAACAAGTAATACCAACCTAGTGCCTTCTAGTACTGTGAGGTTCCATTAGCCCTAGTTTGATACCAGCCTGTGTTTTCAATTTGATTTCATTTGATTTATGCATTTTTGAACAAAGATTTTCTTAAGCTTGAATCCCATAGTCTAGGTTCAACTTTAGGGATAACATATTCTGGCGCCGTTGCCGGGGACGGAGGAGTGAAGATAATCTTCCCCGGGAAAAAATGACAAAGATCAGATCCAGCTCTTGATGGTGAACAGGAGCACGGCGTTAGTTAGACTACAGATTTATTCACCGGGCGACTCCATGTTTGAAGAATCCAGAGGCGGTTTTACAAGATTTCAAAGCTTAGATGATGATTTCATTTAACTGATGAGGACTTCTGATCCAGCTTCTATTGTTTCAAGGTATGCATGTCTAGATTTTGCAGAACTTCCCGGTTTTCCGAATCGTTTTCCTTCGGATGAATATTTATTGAGAAATGGTCCTAAATTCAATGGAGAAGATCGACATTTAGCTGTGAAACACATATCTAATTTCCATGACTTTACAGAGTTACTCAAAGTTAAACATGAAGATGTCTTCATTAGATTATTCTATGATTCATTACAGGGGAAGTGTAAAAGTTGGGTTGAAAATTTGCCTGTTGGGTCAATTAGATCATTACCGAGTTTTTGGCTTATATTTCTAAAGACATGGATGGGAAAGACAAAGTTTAGGGTAGATTCTCTTTCCATTAAAGATTTTAAGGAATGGAGTGATATGTACACTGATGAGGAAAAAGATGAAATGTTTTCTTCCATTTTGTCTTCTTATCTAAAGTCAAGTTCATGTAGCTCAGAATCTAAAGTCATTTTTTTAAAAGAATTTGTTGTACACATTGAGAAAGAGATTGAAGCCGTAGAGGTCAAAATACAGGATTTGTCCTTTCAAAGCCCTTTTCAGCTGTCTTTTGATATCAGGATTGAGAATAAGGACAGGTTTGATAATCCAAAACTGAGAAAATGGTATGACGCGGTAGCTGACTACATCAAGGAATTTATCGATTCAAGGTTTCAGTATACATTGTATGATAAATCTGAAAATCAAAATTGCAGACAGATGATGATTGTTGTTCCTGTTTTCATTTTGCTAATACACAGATCAAAATTTTCATTAAGTATTCAGATACTTGTCTTGCTTCACTGGAAGTATGATTTTACCTGAACAAAAAGAAGTAGTTTTGATTAGTGTAGGAGCTGTGAATAAATAAGCTTGATTGTTCAAGCCTTTCTTTAAAGTTTGTACAGTGTGATCAGATTGTTGTGAGAAGATTATTTCAGTCTGCAGAGTAGTTTAAAGATTCAATCAGTGGTTTGTTAAGTAGCAGAGATTTGTGATGAAGACTCCAGCCCAATGGAAACAAGGCACCGATATTTCTTATTTTCAAAAGCAGTAAATGGCAGGACAAGTTGTAATTATCAGAGATGGTTTCATTGGAAAGGCACAGGTCTACTTGTTCTTGGAAACTCACAGGGAGCATGTCATCCCCAGACAGAGCCAGATGTTATCTCCAGATCTACTCCAGCAAAATTATTATTTGTAATGGTTTTAAAATTTGGAAAAATAGGGGTTTAGTTCCAAAGTCTCGATTAAGAATAAAATCATTATGGATATATGGAACTACAAATATGTTCACCAATTACATGTTTCATACAGTACTCATACAAATGCCAAGTGGTTAAACTCAGGTGACATACAAACATCATAAGTCTTGAAACCAAGGAGGCTAAGTGTTCTTTCTTGCTTCCAGTAGTGGAGATGCTTTTGAAATGTTTTGAAATATGCAGGGTTTGCATAAATAGTACACCTTCCTGGAGTGTTTAAAGGAATCTGTTGTCAGTTGCTTATAAAATATGATTAGAGTTCACTTGCTACTTTGTAAGAAATATCAGATGAAGGATGAATACATAGCTGGTTTATGATGAATGCCTTTGTAAAAACATCAAAGTTGCAATGAATATGAGAAATCAAATGCAATTATCAAATTACATAAAATTCCCAGCAATAGAGAGATTTTCCCAAGTGGCAGAGGAATGTCGGTGGAGGGGAGAACTACTTCTGAAATATAATGAACCAAAGGTCAAAGATAAGTCTTCAGTGTGCTGATGGTAAGCTTCCATGAAAACATGAATACGCTATTTGCAGTTAGCTTGGTTTCTATTTTAAATAATGCCAAAGGAGAATGCATCCCAGAACTATCTAGTCATCACAAATTTCATGCTGCAAATGTGACATTCATTGCAACCAATTAACTGTGAATGAGAAGAGATTGGGCGTAGGATTGCTCAGAATGCTAAGGGAAAGATTCGAGTCCAAAGCTATTATATGTACAGCTATCATTGAAAAGTTGGAGCCCGAGTCCAACTATTAAGTATCCAAACGCCAAATGTTGGGCGTTTTCAAGTGCCAGGGTATCAAATAAGTATCTTGTTTTTCATATTAAATCTCAAATCAAAGCAATAGGTGGAAATGGGAGATATATAAGTCCTAGATTTCTAGGCATAAAAGCCAAGCGTGAGTGCAAACCAAGCCACATGGAAGGGAAGCTTACGGGGAATGAAATTTTCGATTTTCCTAACAATTAGTCAAAACTTTGAGTTTCCAGATGTCAAAGGCGTTGAAGCAAGTAGTTCCCAAGAATTTCATCGATATCTTTGGCATCATTTTAGCATTAAAAACAAAATACAAAGTATTTTGTGATCTTATTCAGGTTGGTTCCGGAAACTTCTACATTGAGTCCCAGATCCTGGTATAGACTCAAACACATCCACGAGCATCTACAACTATTTCAGACTTATTTCCTAGAATCAAATTAGTTCCTAAAATCTCAGAATATTAAGTTGTTCCAGCTCATCTTATTGTTATTTTTAGTAATGGAATTTTTTGTAATCGAGCTCATCCAGGAGGATTGGGAGCTCAGAAATAAAATAAAAACTCTATATATTGTAATATTAGAGAGGTCCCAGCGAAGGGCTCGAGAGCAGAGGAGAGAGAGTTCTTCCTTTCAGGAAGAAGCAGAGGACTGGGGTTGGCTATTTTTGGAGTAATGCTTGATCATTTGTAAGCACATCTGTGTAGCATGAGCATTTTGCAGCTTCAATGACAGGTTCTAGTTTTGAATAAACTTGATGATGATTTTCCCTTGTGTTATATAAATTGTCTCTCTGATAATTCTGTTATGTATATGGTCATTCATATTCCATTACAATAATTCTTATCTTGAGATGACAGTTATCTTTTTATTTTTACAAACATTGACAGTTTCACTTCATGATTTACGATCATAGTACCTGGATATTGAACTTTGTGATTGATTTCATGTTATACAACATCTGTTTGTTTCTCTTGCTACTCTGATTCATACCAGCCTATCACTTCAATGCTTTGATCTTCTTATAAATACCTGTATTTACCAATCTGTGACATATACCAGCTCTGTTTATTGTAAATTTGTGTGATGTTTTGATTTTATACCAGAACTGTGTAAGCTGTACAAACAAGTAATGCCAACCTAGTGCCTTCTAGTACTGTGAGGTTCCATTAGCCCTAGTTTGATACCAGCCTGTGTTTTCAATTTGATTTCATTTGATTTATGCATTTTTGAACAAAGATTTCCTTAAGCTTGAATCTCGTAGTCTAGGTTCAACTTCAGGGATAACACCTCCAGTGGGAGCATCCAAGTTACATTATGCAGATGCTTTTGAAGGTGATTTTTCATGCACATTGAGAGAAAGAAGATCTACTACTTTGGAAATAATGATGAAAGATGCAGTAGAAGTTGAAGCTAATATGATGGCTTCTGGAAAAATGAGACATAGAGATATGGACAGAAAGAAAATTAGAGAGGATAATCAAAATGTAGCATCTTCTTCTTCTTCTTCCACATATGTAAAATTTGAAGCAATGATGAAAACTATGGAAAAGTTATTAGAAAGGTTAGTGGTGGATAACAAAGGTCCAAATAAAGATCAAGCAGAACCTCAAATCAGAAACCCAAATTTTAGGAGACCCTTTGTTCTAGCTATAAGGCCGAGAGAGCAGCGAAACCCAAGGAATGCAGAAGAAGATCAAATCAGACCTCCTTTCCCTGAAAATTATATTGCTGGAGAAATTGAAGCTGAGATACCTGAGAGTGATATTCACCATTGTGGCAGTTCTGATTCAGAAGTGTATCTGACTTAACAAGAACATGATATGTTCCTTGCAGAAGGGGAATGTTGTAATTTAGAGACGGAAATTGATCAATACCAGATTGGTTAGCAAAATGCTATAAACGATCTTCAAAGAAAGATAAATCTGAGAAACCGAGACGTTATAATAGACAAAGGAAAAGAACCAATGGGCAAATCAAAAGGAACTATAGATAAACCTTCTACTAGTCAGTATGAACAACAAACGAGAAGAAAAGAAAATGAAGATGTGCCAAAAGTAATTCCAGATAATAAGAAAGACTCGATAAAGGAGGGTGATAAAAATTTGGTTCCTTTCAATATACAGAGTGAAATGTCGAAAGTCAAGATTTCTGTACCTTTTAATGAGATATTAAAGAATAAAGAATACAAGGAACAAATTTTTAAGATGATGCAAGTAGAAAATCGAGTAGAAATAGATACTCTGGAATTAGATGATGATACTCCTAATATCTGCCTGGGTTCAAGAATGGAGGATAATAGTTTTGGGGAAGTTTCTCCTTTCTATGTGAATTTGAATGTTCATGATAAAGTTGTGCATAATTGTATGTTAGACTCAGGAGCTTCTCATAATTTGATGCCAAAACTTGTAGTAGAATCCTTGGGATTGGAAATCACAAGACTATATGATGACTTATTTTCTTTTGATTCAAGGAAAGTTAAATGCTTAGGGTTGATAAAAGATTTGACAGTCAATCTCAGTAAAATACCAGCCAAAGGTATTCTTATGGATGTAGTGGTTGCTGATATTCCAGCAAAGTTTGGTATGTTATTGTCCAGGTCATGGGCCTCGAAGTTAAAAGGAACTCTGCAGATGGATATGTCTTTTGCTACTATTCTGGTGTTGGGGGTACACAGAAGATTATATGCTGAAAAAATGGCTACTTATTTGGTAAGTGACTTAAAAGAACCTGAGAAGCATGCTATATATGCAGTAGACACAGATTTGGGTTCTTGTATCTTGTACAATGATGTTGAATCTAAAGAAAAGATTGATTTAATTGAACCTAAAGAACATGAAAAAGAAATATTGTTAAGAGAAAATATCAGAAAAGAAGGGACCAGGACGATGCACTTTGATGGGGCCAGAAGCAGAGAAGGAGCTGGTGCAGGAGTATGGATAATTACACCTGACCGAGAATTCTTAATGTTTTCTTACCAATTGAATTTTGAATGTACCAACAATGTTGCAGAATATGAAGCTTTGATTCTGGGGTTGAACATGTTGAGAGATTTAAAAGCAAAAAAGATTGAAGTGTTTGGAGATTTCGAATTGGTAATAAATCAGGTAAAAGCTATTTATCAGACCAAGCACCCTAAAATGAGGTCATATAGGAATGAAGTGTGGGATTTACTGGAAATTTTTTTCGATGAACATGATGTTGTTTCAATTCCCAGAGTTAGCAACACTGTAGCAGATTCCTTGGCCACTGCGGGAGCTACATTCAAAACTCCTATCTTTTCTAAAAAGAAATATGATATTGAGGTCACACACAGACCATTTATCCTAGACAATATCAAACATTGGCAGGTTTTTGAAGATGATCAACAAATTAAACGCTTTTTAGAAATGACAGATGAATTCAATTACAGGTCTATTGATGCAGAAGATGCTGGAGCTGGTCCAGATGAAATATATTCTCCAGAAGAAACAAAAAAGTTCAAGCAAAGTATTGGAGGTAAGGATATAATTCAGCTGAAGAATAATGTTATCCCTAGAGGCTTAATTCCTTTAGAAAAATTATTTGATAAAAATGATGTGGTGAAAAACCCAAAGGTAGAACCTAAACCTGAAGATGTAAAAGATTACAATTTAGGTTCTGAAAAGGATCCCAAATTGGTAAAAATTTCAAAGAAATTACCAAGAAAGGAAGAAGATAAAAGTGTGGAGGTGATGAAAAGATTTTCAGATGTTTTTGCTTGGAGCTATGAGGACCTGAAAGAATATGATGTTTCTGTTATACAGCATACAATTCCTATCAAACCTGATGAAAAACCTTTTAAGCATAAATTAAGAAGAATAAATCCCAAGTTGCTTCCAGTGATAGAAAAAGAGGTGAGAAAGTTGTTTGATGCTAAGATAATTGTGTCCTTGAGGTTTTCTAAGTGGTTGGCTAACCTAGTACCAGTAAGGAAAAAGAATGGCGAAATAAGGTTGTGTGTAGACTTTAGAAATTTGAACAGAGTTTCTTTGAAAGATAATTATCCACTCCCTAAAATGGATCAAATTTTACAAAAAGTTGTGGGAGCCGAAAGAATTTCCATGTTAGATGGTTTCTCATGTTACAATCAAATTAAAGTTCACCCAGAAGATTAGGAAAAAACTGCTTTTACTACTCCATGGGGAACATTTATGTACGCCAAAATGCCATTTGGTTTGATGAATGCGGGCGCAACTTTTCAGATGAAAGGGACAAATTTGTGGTAGTATACATGGATGATATCACTGTTTATTCAAAGAATTCTACTGATCACTGGAAGCATCTGGAAAGAGTTTTTATAAAATGTAAAAAATTTGGGATTTCCTTAAATCCAAAGAAATCTCATTTTTGCATGGAAGAAGGAAGATTATTGGGACACATCATATCAAAAGAAGGCATTAAGATTGACCTGGAGAGAGTATCTGCGATACAAAAGGTGGGAATCCCTAGGAGCAAAAAAGAGATTCAGTCATTTATTGGAAGGGTAAATTGGTTAAGAAGGTTCATTCCTAGTTTCGCCGAAATTCTGAGAAACATAACTGAAATGCTAAGGAAAGACAAGGAAATTAAATGGACTAAAGAAGCAAGAAAATCCTTTGATAATATTAAAAGAGCATTGACTGAAGCACCAGTGTTAATTAGTCCAGATTATACAAAGGATTTCATTATGTTTACTTATGCATTAGAACACATAGTAGCAGGAGTATTGTTACAAAAGAATCAAGAAGGTGCAGAACAGCCAATTGCATTTTTTAGTAAGATTCTGAGAGATGCAGAATTAAAATACAACATCATGGAGAAACAAACTTATGCTTTAGTGAAAGCATTGAAAGATTTCAGGATATATATTTTGCATTCTCATATAATAGCACATGTTCCATCAGCAGTAGTGAAAGACATTCTTACCTAGCCAGATCCTGAAGGGAAAAGAGCGAAGTGGATAGCAGTGTTACTGGAATATGATCTGGACATTAAACCTGCGAAACTGATAAAAGGCCAAGGTTTGGCTAAAATGATGACTGAAACAAATTGGGACTCTCTTGGTATGAATTTTCTTTCTGAAACTTCAACCGAAAATGTTCCAAATTCACAAATAATTGAAGATTTCTCTTTATCCCCCTGTTACGCGGATATTGTATATGTTTTGCAGAATCTCCAAGCACCTGCGAATATGGAAAAAACTAGGGCAAGATCAGTAAAATTGAAAGCAGCCAAGTTTTGCATATTAGATGGAAATTTATTTTGGAAAGATCCTGGAGGAATCCTGTTGAATTGCCTATTAGAGAATGAAGCGCAGCATATTATGGTGGAATTTCATAAAGGTGTGTGGGGGGGGCATCATTCATGGAAAGCTACCGTGAACAAAATTCTTAGAGCTAGTTTTTATTGGCCCAACATGTATTCAGATGTATATAAAGAAGTAACGAAATGTCATGAATGTCAAATTTTTTATGGAAAAAGAGAATTATTGCCTTTTCCATTGAAACCTATTTTAGTTGAAGCACCTTTCCAACAGTGGGGGTTAGATTTTATTGGTGAGATTAATCCAAATTCTTCAGGGCAACATAAGTGGATTCTGACTGCTACAGATTACTTCACAAAATGGATTGAGGCCATCCCAACCAGAAATGCCACAGAAACGGTGATTATGAACTTTTTGGAAGAGAACATTTTGTCCAGGTTTTGTTGTCATAAAAGGATAGTGACAGATAATGCTCCGGTGTTCAAGTCAAAAAAGATGATAAATTTTTGTTGCAAATATCACATACATCTGAATCATTCAACTGCTTATTATCCACAAGGGAATGGGTTGGCCGAATCTTCAAATAAAAGTTTAGTGAGAATCATAAAGAAGTTGCTAGAAGAAAATAAGAGGGCTTGGCACACTAAACTGAAATATGCTCTGTGGGCGAATAGAATCAATACAAAGAGAGCAATTGGCACTTCCCCTTTCCAGTTGGTGTACGGTACAGAGGTAATTTTCCCTGTTTCTTTGGGTTTGCCAGTTATGAAATTATTACAAGAAGTCGATGAAGAGCCAAATCATATGCAAAGGAGAATAAATCAAATGATAGAATTGCATGAAGTCAGAGAAAAATCATATAACAAAACCCAAATGCATCAGGAAAAAATGAAGAAAACTTTTGATAGAAAGGTTAAGGAAAAGGATTTTCAGATAAATGATTTGGTTTTGAAGTGGGACTTTAGAAATGAAGATCACCATGGAAAGTTTGAGCATTTGTGGAAAGGTCCATATATTGTTGTAGGATGTCAAGGAGAAAATGCATTTATCCTAAAAAATTTCAATGGAGAATTCTATCCTGGAGGTCTAGTAAATGGGAGAAACCTCAAACATTATCTTTCCTAAAAAACAGAAGTGAGAGAGAGTTTTTGTACAGTGTAAATATTTTTCAAAAAATAAAAATAAAAATAAATAATTTTTGAATGCAGCCCAATGGGTCAGGCACTTGGTCTACGATGTTCTTTGCTACCTCACAGGGAGGATAGCATCCCCAGTTGGAGCAAGTTGTTGACAATATATCTGAGAATGCTCAAATCCTACAAGGTTTTTGCCAAAATAATCCAAAAGCATTGAAATTACCACAAAAAGGTTGAAGAAAAGGTTTGGAATACAAACAACAAGAAGGAAAAAACCCACATATGCAAAGTCCGAAAACAAATCTTTGAAAAGGTTAAATCCAGATCAAGTTTCGATGGCGGAGATGATAAGGATCAAGATCAACGGCTAATATAGTTTCCCGCACCTCTGAAGTGATCGGTTGAAAAGAGTTGTGAGTGGTTGCAGATTCAATACCGCCGGGCACGTGTCCTAATCTCATCAGTCCGCATATGTGATATAGTGGTATCATAAACCACCACAGCGTCGTGCGGAACCACCAAATAGAAAGGCGCGGCGGGCCATAGTACGTGGCGTGGTGGGACTTGGTACGTGGCAGGTGGAGAAAGCATAAGGGAATACGCCATATGTCGGTAGCAATCAGAGGGACGATATAAATCTGAAACAAAATCAACGACCAATGTTCGTCCGCATCTGGGAAGGTGCACACTGGATAGAAGGAAGAGAGGTCACGGAAAGTAAATCCCCTCAAACAGGTGTCATCAAATGGTTGATCAGCACAAGGAACAAACCGGAGAAGAAAAACTGCTTTAAGATCGCGGATACCACCATAGGGGATAAAAGGAGGCGAGATCTGACGGCCCAAATCAAAAGCTCTAGATAAACGGTCGGATATGAACCCCTTTTCGGAAAGTTGCCAGGAAGTTAATAAAAAAGGCTTATATAAAACAAAAAGGGCTTCACATAACGACATTTTGCATATGTGTCGCTATCTTGGAGAGCTCTGAGGACTGGTGGAGATTAGCGATTGCAACAGAAGGCGAAAGGCGTGTACATACAGGTAGGGTCTGGTGACATGGCCCACTTTTTTAAACATAATTTTGTTTAAAGAAACGTTTAAATGGAAACTGTACACGATATAGACGTTTTTGAAGCAAAAGAAGCCCTAGAGGATAGAGACGAAGACGTTCATGATACCCTAATTAGGTTACCAGTCTCTGAGATTAAACTTAGGTTGTCTGAATTGTTAAAGGAAGAGATAGACCTACATAGAGTCCACCAGTCGTCTTTGATAGCCTTTTGCCCAGACCAAATCCTTTTTTTCCCAGAATTTGTGTCATGGTGTGCCGAGAATTACTCTCGAGAAGAATAGACAGTCAAAAAACCAGAGTCGTTTGTGAAATAAAGCTGGCCGAAATAATTAAAGCCCTAGGAATAGATTTTTTCCAAAACCTCGAGTTCGAGATTTTTTCTGAAATCTCCATTATTGAAAATTATCATCAAATCTCTCAAAATGATAGAGAAAGGTTTTTGTCGTCATGTCTCAAACTAGAAACCAACATTTCGGAAGTCCCATACCCTATAGATATCGATTTGTTTGATGAAAATACCCAATTAGTTTTGATATTATTGGCTTTAGTTCTAGGGTTTGATACAGACAGGTATGTAACCAAGTTTCAATTGAGTCTGTTGTACAAAATGAGTACAGTTCAGTCAGGGATCGATGAAAATCAAATCCCTCGACTTAATTTTGAAGTATTTTTGACAGAGAAGATTCACGACCAAATGGTCAATTTTCCCACTCTGAGACATTTCAGGTTTCAGTCTTTTTTGATGAAAATGATTATGATAGCCAGTCAAGAAGAATTGCAATTCCCAGAAATCATTTTCATGACTTTATTAGAAAATAACATGTTCAATTACATCAATTACATGCTCTCCGAGATTTACAGAATGATATTTGGTAAAAAATTGCCTAGAGTTTTACCAGAAATGCAGGCATGCATGCAATTGAGTGCAGAGTATGCGACGGGAGATTGGTTCTTGTCAAAGCATAGTACAGTAATCAAATTATACGGGTTCAAACATAAACCTTATGTTTTACCATCTTTTCTTACCTTAAGGGTTTTTGCTTTGGAATTCCTGAGACAAAAGTTGATTGTTGAAGATAACAATTTTTTGGTTTACAAACAAGCAACAGACATTAAATATCCGTTCACACTTGGTCCATTCACAATAAAGAATAAAAATGATGCTGTGTATATAGAGAATTTATTGAAAGATATGAGTTTTGAGACAGATATGGTTATTGAGTATGATCCGTTGAACATAATATCAAAACGGAGAACAGATCATCGCATCAAAGCACTGAACCATCAGATGATTGAAGGGATGTCTGACAGAGCCAATTGGCTGGGATATAAAGAAGAAATCATTCCGGATGCACATGACAAAGAAATGGTATTGACAGATACAACAACAGAGACAAAAGACACAATGAATACTGCATTGGTGGGGTTTAAGAGAGCCATACAGGATGTAATGAACATTGAAGATGAAGGAACAGAAAGAGGAAAAAAGTTGAAAATAAATGAACAACAAGAGTTGATAGCAGTTTCAGAAGAGGTAAAAAGAACTGGAGAAAAAATACCAAAGGTCACGGTTAAAGAATATAGTATTGAAGAAACCCCAGTAGAGGGCGATGTAAATAGACCCCAGAATATGATGGATGTATTTAATGAACATAGTCAGAATAAACAGGAATCCTCTGAGCAAACTAGTCAGTTGTTTCCAAAAGTTAGAAATATATCCAATACTGAAGTAAGTTTATTTACTAGCAGAAATATCAAAGAGAATTCTTTGAAATTCTCAGTTGTCACAAAAGATAAGATTTCAGAGATGAAAGTAGATTTGTCTAAAATAAATGCCCCAGATAAAATTTTATTGCATAGACAAACAGGAGAAGTTATATATTTAGATTATTTGGGGGCAATATTGAAGGCAGACAAATTAAAAAATTCACTGGATAAATTGAATAATCAGTTGAGACAAGAGAAGGCAGAAAATAAGTCTTGATAGCAACAGATTAAAAAATTGCAAGTAGATTTGATAAATAAAGAGGGAGATGCAGCAACAAAATTGCTTAAAGAACTCGATTCTGATGTTAAGACGAAAGCTAAAAATTCGAGACACTGTGCTTATCCAAGGAGCAGAACTAACGGTACTGGAAAAAGAAAAAGAAGAATTATCTAATGAGGTAAACGATGTTACTGCAAAAATGTTAAAACTCTCTGATGAAAAAGATCATTGGGAAAAAGAGAAAATCATTTTAGAAGAGCAGTTGGAGGAAGCAAGGAAAAGATTAGAAGAAAGTGGTCAGCAACAGGTACAAACAGACACAGATGAAGATAAAACTGGAGTAGATGGTATTTTGCAAGCCATGTCCCAAGTAAGTTTGAAAGAAGGTGAAATCAAAGAATTGAAGATAGAAATACAGAAGCTGAAAGAAGAAAATGAAATGAAAAATAAGGAAATAAAAACTTTGCAGACAAGGAATCAGGAATTAAGTGATAATAATAAAGGATTGGCAGCTCATGTGACAGGACAAGCTTCTATGCAAGGTTGCAAACACATGGTATGAGACCAAATTATAAAGGAAGTTGAAAAATTAAGACCATATCTAGATTACATAAGAGTCAAAGAAAAGGTAGCCAAAGACGCCTTCGAAAGTTGCAGAGTTGTCAGGGAAAACTTAAATAAAAAGCCAAAAGAAGTAGCCCAGAAAGCAATAACATTCTTAAACAGTCTAACTGAAGTAGACTTGACAGCCATGAATATAATGAACAGAATTTCAGTCATCACATGGGCCATAAGGATCTTGGGAAAGTACTCGCATGTTGAAAATATTGAAGCTAAAGCTGGAGAAATACGGGGAGAAGTAGTAAAGTTTAAAAAGCAATTTGAAAAATTAATAAACAAAGGATTCCCTGCTTTTTGGAATGAAAAGAATGAATTGATTCCTCCTAATGAATATAAGAGATTGTTGTTTGACATAAGAATGGATCACAGAAAGTTTCAGCAATTGGATCATATGCTTACAGGAAAAAATTTAATGGAGAGAATAGCGGAAGACTTTGAAATTTTAAATATGCTGATCTCAACCTGTGAGAATCTTCTTCCTGTTTCTTATGCAGGTCATGTTGAAATGTGAGTCTTGGTAAAAGAAATGACCAACTATGATTTACCCACGGCCGACCAATGGAATTATGTGGACAAATATGGAAGGACAAGATATTTTGTCCATTCATAGATGCATTCAAAACTCTTGCCAAGTGGCAAAAAGATACTTTTATTTTAAATTTGTAATATTATTTGGAGACAGTTATCTATTGTTCAAAGACAGTTATCTTTCGAGTTAAAGTATTTTTAGTTATTAGTTAGAAGAAGCAGTTATGTCAAGCTTCTTCCGAATTTTGTATAAAAACAATGAGAGTCATTTTTGAAGGGGTTGGAAATTCTTTGAGAGACAAGTATGTTTTGAAGTCTATTTTTTGATAAATAAAGGCAGTACAGTGAAAATACCTATCTTTTGAGACCAGAGATTCATGTGTTGATCAGCTTTATAGTCTGTTTTTTTCCTTTATCTTTATATGTGCATGTTTACTCTCTATGTTATATCTTCCATTATGTTTTTCTTCTATATTTAAATGAACATTTGAAATAACTAGAGATTCATACTGGTTATGCCTCGTTTTATCGCATTTAAATATTCACTATCTTCTCCAAAGTTGACAATGGATTCATCCCAGTTAGATGCCTGTTGTTGATGGAATGTCATTATTTCTTTTTATACCACCTGAAAAAATCAAATTGACTATGATATGATTACTATCTTGCCTCTGTGGAAATTTGTTTGGTATAAATCTCTTATTGGCATATTATATATTTGAAACTTTGACTCCATGCCCAAACGTTTCTTGTTTTCCTTTTCAACCAGAAAATCCTTTTGAGAAATTTTGAGAGAACTTTTATATATTTCAGCCTTCACATATATATCGTGAGAGATCCCTCTCTGGTGGAAAAATGGCTGAGTTTTCTACCTAAAGCTTGGTTTGAAATAGGTTACCTTAGGTGTTATTCTTTTACAACCGGAATAAAATCTAAGTGCTAACACCACTGTTACCATGCACAACTCTCACATCACCATTCAAGAACATGCTTTTATAATTGTAGAAAGTGCTCCTTTTAATCCCATGGCATTTATATCATGCATTTTGACAAACGTCTATTGTGTCTAATCTCATTGTAAACATGCTTATGTTTATGTCATCTCCTTCTTTGGCCACATGATCATTTGATCCCATAGAATTTACAACATACTATCTTCTTGAATTTGCAGTCATACTATGAAATTTATTCACACATTCAACTATTGATTGATGTGAAAATTTTGATATACAAATATTTGAGCAACAATGTTCAGTGAAAATTTTTGAAAGGAATGCACACTGATAAATTCCAAGCCTGTAAGGTACTGAGCTTGAATTTATTTCAGAAATTTTAGTTCCATCTTTCCACTTTATGAAATTGTATGACCTTGTTCCATTACCTTTAACATCTATATATTCACAATGGGGAATACGTGGAAGGACCATCTGTAAAGAACATTCTTTAAAAATCTTCCAAATGTTGACCATGTCATCGTCTATGTTATTGTTTAGTATTACATCCAACGGAACATCATTGAGGTCAAGCAACTTGTTTGTAGGCCATCTTACAAGAGAGCCTTCAAATACACCATAATCCTCTCACAATTGCAGAAGAATTTATGAACTAAAATACCAAACTCACCAACATCTAGTGGTTTGAATTGTATAATGTATCTTTCAAAAACACTTGACACTATTCCACGAGCAACATAATGTGGCTTTAAAGAACATTGATGTATCAAGTTAACTTTCTCTCACACAAACTTGATATTGTGATTTTGGCTTAATACTTTCAAAGTAGTTTCAGATTGATTATTGTTGAAATTGTTTTCAACAGAAAGCAATGTTTCTGTATTAAAATCTATTATTCTTTTAATCGGCCATACAACAAAACCTCCACTGCTTAACCCTGGACAACATGCCATACAAGAAAACACCACTTCCTCCACCAGAATACCAAAGGAGAAGTCACCCAAAAATATTCCCCCGACAAAATTAGTCCCACTCACATTTGTTACAAAACCTACGGAAATGAAATCCTTGCATTCTGAACATTTATGTAACAACTTAACTTTTCTTATAATAAAAGAAGATTTATTCTCAGTTGTTATGATATGTTCTACACTCGTCGAAGTAGAAGCTGGTATATCATTCACCTCATTCTCTTGTAGAGAAGATCCAATGTGGTTAACGATCTCAGATGCGGGCCATTAAATATAACCACCAACTGCCTCTGACAATGTATATGCACCTTCTGATGGATAGGGCAATTGAATACATGCATTTAAAATCTTGGTAACATTTATAATGATACATCCATCATGAATGCTAATATTATGCAATATTTTTCTTTCTGGAAAAGATATTCCTTCAACAACTTTCAATCCATTCAAAAGGAGGTCCACACATTTTTTAGAACAAAAATCCATTTCAAAAGCGATTTCTAAAATACAAAATAATAGGAACACATTAAAAATAATATTTATTTTAAACAAATAATAATTTTTTCAACTAGTCTATATTATCAAATAAGTCAATTCTCTATAGGTTAATAGAATTATTGTATGCTATCATTCTCCATAAGACAATAAATGAGAAAACATTCCTCACTATGAAGAAAACGTTCAGAGTTCTAGTAACAACAATCTCATGTAGATTTACCATGCTATTGTTTTTTGAGAAGGAATCAATTTTAGAAGGAGCGGACGATCCTTCCAAATTGGATACAATGTAATTGTTGCTTAGAATAATTCCATGAGATAAGGAGGTGCCGCTGAATGCTCAAAAAGTAATATGATGTTTTCATTGGAAGGCGCTCAAAGCGATGATGGATGAATGAGTGACTAATTATTTGAGGAAGGAGCAGTTGTTCCTTCTTAAAAGGGTCCCTTGTACCATAGAGGTTGGAAATATTTATCGAGATAATATTTCATTAGTAAGATTTAAATATTATACACGAATTTGCTTTACGTATTTGAATTATGAATTATATTAGGTAGTATCAATAAAGGACGGGCATCCTTAGCCGTCTAACACACACATGTCTGAATGGACTACACGACCTTTGAAAAATTGAAGATTTGATTGAAATTATATATCATATACTACATTCCTCACCTCCAAAATTAAACCGCTCTTTTGTTGAGAAAATTCTTGAAATCTTCACCAAAATCATATACAATCTACTGAATTCTTGGAACTCCAAAATGGACCTACTTGGTAAAAAGGAGGTAGCTCTTTCTTCTGACCATCTAATTTCCCCAACCCCAAAATGGAAACCCTTGAGAAAGGATCGACCATTTTTTTTGAGATAAGAATCTTTTCTAAAAGGGTCCATACATATAAATATCAACTGTTCCTTTTCTGTCCTGTCCTCATGCTCCTTACAAGGGTTGATGCACTTTAAATGATTTACATCTTCACATAAATCATATATGTTCTTTAGAATTACCAAAACTCCACAATCGACCTACTTGGGGATAAAGTGGCAGCTCTTTCTCCTCAACATCTAATTTCACCACCCTAAAATAGAACAACTTGAGGAAGGAGCGACCGTTCTTTATCTGAGAAAATTTATACTTTCCAAGAAAATGGATGAAGAAAATTTCCAATGAGATTTGTTGTTAAAGTGTCAATATCTACTTTTCACGCCCTTAAAAAAGAACCCCTTGAAGAAGAAGCGGCTTCTCTTTCTCCTCAACATCCACTTTCAACACAACAAAATAGAGCAACTTGAGGAAGGAGCAACCACTCTTTCTCTGAGAAAATTTCCACTTGCCAGTAAACTGTTTGAAGCGAGCTTCTTATGAAATGTGTGCTGAAAGTGATGGTATCTACGTTCCTCACCTCTTAAAAAGAACCCCTGAATGAAGGAGATGACTCTGTTTCTGCTCAACATCTACTTCCAACACCCCAAAATAGAACAACTTGAGGAAATAGTGGCCTCTCTTTCTCTAAGAAAATTCCACTTGTCAGCAAACTGTTTAAGGGGAAAATCCTACGAAATTTTAAGGTGCCGATATTTGCTTTCCCTACCTTTTAAAAAGAGTGCCTAGATAAAGGAGCAGATTCTCTTTCTCCTCAACATATACTTTCAACTCCCCAAAATAGAGCAACTTGAGGAAAGAGCGGCTGCTCTTTCTCTGAAAACATTTCCACATGCAGGAAAACTGTTTGTAGCAAAGTTCCTATGCAAATTGTGTTTAAAGTATCGATTTCTACTTTTCCAACTTTTAAAAAAGAACCCCCGAGGGAAGTAGCAGATGCTCTTTCTCCTCAATATCTACTTCCAACACCGCAGCATAGAACAATTTGATGAAAGAGCGTTCTCTCTTTCTCTGAGAAAATTGTCGCTTGCCAGCAAAATCTTTGAATCAAAATCACTGTGAATTTTGTTGTTAAAATGTTGATATCTACATTCCCCACCCAAAAATAGAACCCCTTGAGGAAGGAGCGGATGCTCTTTCTCCTCAGTATCTACTTTCAACACCCCAAAATAGCACATCTTGAGGAAAGGGCGGTTGCCTCTTGCTCTGAGAAAATTTCCACTTGCCAGCAAATTGTTTAAAGCAAAGTTCCTATCAAATTTGTGATTAAGGTACTATCTTCTTTCCTTGCCCCTTAAAAAGAACCCCTGGAGGAAGGAGCAGACGCTCTTTCTCCCCATCATATACTTTCATTAGCCCAAAATAGAACAACATGAGGAAAGAGTGACCTCTCTTTCTCTGAGAAAATTTCCACTTTCCAGCAAACTGTTTCAATCAAAGTTCCTATGAAATTTATGTTTAATGTGCCGATATCTACTTTCCCCACCCCTAAAAAAGAACGCCTGGAGAAAGGAACGAATGTGCCTTCTCCTCACGGGATTCTTTCAAAACCCCAAAATATAACAACTTGAAGAAAGAGCGGCCACTCTTTCTCTCAAAATATTTCCACTTGCCATAAAACTATGCGAAGTAATGTTCCTATGAAATTTGTGTTTAGAGTGTCGATATATACTTTCCCCACTCCTAAAAAAAATCCTTGGAGGAAGGAGCGGAAGCTCTTTCTCCTCAGCAGCTACTTCCAACACCCCAAAATAGAACAACCGGAGGAAAGAGTGGCCTCTCTTTCTCTGACAAAATTTCCACTTGCCAGCAAACTCTTTGAAGCAAACTGTGCGGACGCTCTTTCTCCTCCGCATATACTTTGAACTCCCCAAAATAGAGCAACTTGAGGAAAGAGCAGTCCCTCTTTCTATGAAAACATTTCCACTTTCCAGCAAACTATTTGAAGCAAAGTTCCTATGCAAATTGTGTTTATAGTGCCGATGTCTACTTTTCTCACTTTTAAAAAAGAACCCCTGAGAGAAGAAGTGGACGCTCTTTATCCTTAGCATCTACTTCCAACACCCCAACATAGAACAGTTTGAAGAAAGAGCGTTCTCTCTTTCTCTGAGAAACTTTCCGCTTTCTAAAAAACTCTTTGAAACAAAATTACTATGAATTGTGTTGTTAAAATACTGATATCTACATTCCCCACCCCAAAATAGAACCCCTAGAGGAACGAGCGTATGCTCTTTCTTCTCAGTATCTACTTTCAACAACCCAAGATAGCACATCTTGAGTAAAGAGCGGTCACCTCTTGCTCTGAGAAAATTTCCACTTGCCATCAAATTGTTTAAAGAAAATTTCCTATCAAATTTGTGATTAAGGTACTATCTACTTTCCTCACCCCTTAAAAAGAACCTCTGGAGGAAGGACCATACTCTCTTTCTCCCCAACATATACTTTCATTAGCCCAAAATAGAACAACATGAGGAAGGAGAGACCTCTCTTTCTCTGAGAAAATTTCCACTTTCCAACAAACTGTTTCAAGAAAAGTTCCTACAAAATTTATGTTTAATGTGTCGATATCTACTTTCCCCACCCCTTAAAAATACCGCATGGAGAAAGGAATGAACGCTCTTTCTCCTCACTGGATTCTTTCAAAACCCCAAAACAGAACAACTTGAAGAAAGAGCGGTGGCTATTTCTCAGAGAATATTTCCACTTTCCAAAGAACTGTGCGAAGCAATGTTCCTATGAAATTTGTGTTAAGAGTGTCGATATCTACTTTCCCCACTCCTAAAAAAAATCCTTGGAGGAAGGAGCGGAAGCTCTTTCTCCTCAGAATCTACTTCCAACACCCCTAAATAGAACACCCTGAGGAAAAAGAGGCCTCTCTTTCTCTACAAAATTTCCACTTGCCATCAAAATATTTGAAGCAAACTGTGCGGATGCTCTTTCTCCTCAGCATATACTTTCAACTCCCAAAAATAGAGCAACTTGAGGAAAGAGCGACTGCTCTTTCTCTAAAAACATTTCCACTTGCCAGCAAACTGTTTGAAGCAAAGTTCTTATTGTTAACAGCTAAAAAGTGCCCATTACCTCATATCCCTCACCACATGACTCATTTGTCTATCTTTCCCACCATCTTTTCCTCCAAAACCTCAAAAAAACATTAAAAAGCCACCAAAAGGCCAAAAAACCCCTTTTTTTCCCCCAAAATAATTTAAATTTCCTCAAAAGATAGCAAAAACCCTCTAAAAAGGCTCTAAATTCCCAAAAATCAAATAAAAGGGAATAAAAATATAAAAAAGAGGAAAAAGAGGGAAAAATAAGCAAAAACCCTAAAACAACTTACCTAAACCATATGGTGCCAAAAACCATGGGTCAGTATTCCACCACCAAAAAACTATAAATAGGTGATGGAGGCTCCTCATTTCATATCCACAATCTATCCTATCCTCACTCTGCCAAAATCACTCTTGAAACCCTAGCTCATCATTTGAGCTAACTTCCCATTTGAGTGCCCCTTTTGGCCCATTATCAAAACACCTTGGAGAAGGAGAAGGAACCCATTGGAGCACGAAAGCAGCCCTCCTGGACTACTGCAAGAGCTCCACCAACCTCAACATTTGAGATAAATGTAACTTTGTTCTCATTTTTAATACAAAAGAAAAATTCCCATTATATTATTGTCTTTTTACTTTCTGTTGATGCACATGTTAGCTTAGATTTTATACTGTTTTACTGTTTTACTGAACTGCTACTAAGGAGTCCCTTCTCTCCTTAGTAGGTGCTCATTCACACAAGCTAGGGTGAAAACCCTAGCTACAATTTTGGTGACTCCACTATTGGCCTTTGAATTTCTGGTTAAAAATTTAAAGTTTTTATTTTCTACAAGTATTTTTCTGTTTTCCTTGTTCGGCTATGGCTTCGGCCAGTTGGGTTTTCTGCCGCAGATCGCGGTTCTGTTCCTCGCAACCACGACCCAGATCACAGCTTTCGGCCATTTTTTTGCGATCCAAATCATAACTTTTTTCCCTTTTCCCGCGGCCCAGACCGCGACTTCCTGTTGTTTTTTCCGTGCCCAGACCGCAGCCTTCTGCCTCTGTCCCGCAGCCCAGACCGCAGCTTTCTGCCCTTTTGTCGCGCCCCAGACCGCGCCTTTTGGCCACAGACCCGCGATCTGACCACAGGTTTCACCCCTGTAGCCGCGCTGCAGACCGCGCATTTCAACCACAGACTAGCGACCCGACCGCAGCTTTCGTCCTCTTTCTCGTGGCCCCGACCGTAGCTTTTTGCCCTTTTGTTGTGCCTTTTGGCCATAGACCCATGATCCGACCGCAGGTTTCACCCCTGCAGTCGTGCTCCAGACCTCACATTTCAGCCACAGACCCGTGATCCGACCATAGGGTTCACCCCTACAACCACGCATTTCAGTCATAGACCCGCGATCTGTTTTCTGCATTTTTTTTTTTACCCTTTTTGAACCTAGAATTTTTCTGCAATATTTTATGCACCTGCACAGCCACCTGTTTTGTCTGCAGCCATAGTTACCTACAACCTTTTTCTACAATTTTCTTTCTGTTCCATTTATAGAATTTTTAAGTTTAAGCATTTACATTGGAAAAAGTAAATTTTGCATTATAAGTTAAATTTCTGCATTATTATTGGTTAAAGTTGCCCATGCGTGGCACTTTTGATTGGGTTCATTACCTCACACGCACACACTCTGTCACCTAATTCAAGTGAGCCTTAAAACACTACTTAACACAACCAACATTCTAACTCCACTTGGGGAGCACATAAGAATATTGTAGTTAGGTAGGACAGGGGGGATAGGCATCCAAATAACACCCCTCGGTCGCTTACACTTGAGACATAGTTGTTGTCCTTTAGGGTACCAAAATCCCCTAGTATTTTTTGACATGGTCACGACCAATTTATCAGAGGGCCTCTCCCTTAGGAGGGTTGAAGTAGCCAGACTAGTTCCGGAAGCCTATGTGGAATACCGCAATCCACCCAGTAACCGAAGCCTACCTACTCGTTGGTCCGCGTGTAGTGATTCCTTTTCGGCCCACATGGTGATAGGATCGGAGCTGCAGATTCACCTTTCTGGATGTGTCATGAATGGGGTAGCTTAGTTTCCTTTCTTCTAGAATTGTCTTACCCAGTGTCCCTCCTGGTAGGGGGGTACCTTTCGCCACTTGGTTCTACTATCCATATTGTCTGACTTGGATTTCATCACCTTGCAGAGGATATGTCTAGTTGAATCAAAATACTATTTAGCTAGGTGTTTGCATGCTCCCTTACCTCCTTTTGGTCTAGCGAGTCCACCATTTTTATTTTTAGGAAACCGTTTTCTTGTTGGTATTCTGACCATTTTTTTGATACTCCGCTTATTGTAGCACAGCTGTTACAGTAAGCGTTTTGAGTTGGTTGTTGGCCTGAGTGCCATATTTTTTGCGCTCTCCTTCTACACACTCGGCTGCATTAGGGAATTTGAGCCTTTTTTCACTCGACAAAACCCCCAGATACTTGACACCATCTGTCACCATTGAGTCCCCGAGACACTCTCGATGCCTCTGAGGTGAGCCCCCGCAGCATGGTTCACTTGACATCACCCGTCATATACGTAGATCTTCATCACTTGATACCACTCGTCATAGACCTAGAGCTTCATCACTTGACTCTACTCGTCGACGACATAGAGCTTCGTCCCACGACTCTGACGCCCCTTATTTCACATCTGATTCTGAGGCAGATTTCGAACACCCCACTTACACTGCACCAACCAGCCCCATGGCTGGCATGACTTCCAACCCTTTCTTTGTAGGGACCCTTGGTGGAGCGTCCACAACCACCCCGGCCACCACACCTGCTTTGGGTATGCCCTCGATGGGGCCCATACCCACCATTCCGGTCACTGTGCCAATTCCAGTGGCTAGCATACCCAACCCAACCCCACTGGTGACTCACACTACACTTGGTGCCGCAGGTCCCTCCCATACCACCTCCACCCCCCCATTTGGGGGTCACATCCCTATCACAAACCCAACCCCTACACTTGGGGGAATCGGCCCCAATGTGGCCACCACCACCAGCATGTCACATCCTTCTACTAGTTTTCCATTCATGGCTAGTCTCAACTTTCCTGACCTGGAAAGACTGACCAACGATCCCATCAGACATGATCCCACGTGGCCTCACATGCCTACCAAACTCCCATCAGACATCCCCAAGTTTGAGGGCAAGGCAGGTGAAGACCCCCAAAATCACATTATGTCCTTCCATCTATGGTGTTCCTCCAAATCCATAGTGGACGACTCTGTCTAACTCCGTCTATTACACAAACTCTCACTGGCTCTGTAGCCAAGTGTTACATCGATAAGCCCCATGGGACCCATGCCACCTTTACTTCCCTCACCTCAACCTTCCTCCAGTGCTTTCAGTTACCTGTCCGCTATGACGTGGGAGTTGAGATCCTACTGTCTTGTAGACAGAATACATCCATCCACATCACTGACCACATTAATGAATGGCGTCGACGCCGAAGCCTGTACAAAATCAAGTTAGATGAATGTATCTTCCTAGATTGGTTTCTCAAATCTCTCCTTCCCGTCATTGCCAAGGATGCGGCATCTGAGCGACCCCAGTCCAAGGAAGAAGCCATCCTAAAATCCCAGCAGTTTGACCTTATCTACGCCTAGTCTGGTTACTTATATACCATTATACCCGACGCCCCCCACGGTGATTCCTCCCGAAATGATGCACCGAGGGCATCCCATGTCGCTGATGGCATCATTGGCCATGTTGCATCGCATAACCATCCCTTTTCCACCACACATACTAGTAATGGCCCCGACCTTTCACGGGCTACATCCCATGGCGCATAACTGCCATTCCCACAGACCCTCATGTCCACCTCAATGCTTCAGCCATGCATCCCCCGCTTACGTTCCCCCGGTTGTACCTCAACCATATTACCACCCGCAGGTCACGCACGCTCCTGTATCCTCTCAAGCCCCCCCCACTTATTATCCGCCACATGCAGCACTTGCGGCAAATCAACCACCCGTCACACAGACGTATCAACAACCCCCACAGGGTCCAGCACCTACACTACCTCCACCCCCACCCACTTATTATCCAGCGCAACCTACTCCCGCACCTGCACAACCCCAGAACCCACCTGCTGCCCAAGGGCAAGTGTACGCACAACAAAATCCGCAGCATAACCAAAATAACCAATGCCAACAAGGCCATCAAAACCATGGAAAAGGACGCAATTGTGGGAACAACCCCCCTCCAGACCAAGGCGGTTAGCCACCTAATCCCCCAAACAAAAATAACGCGGCACCTGCCAACCAAAACCCCGATAAGCCACCAAAGCAAGCTAAAAACCCTAACTTACGAACAAACCACCCTTGTTCTATTTGCGGGGTCTATGGCCATTACACACACGCTTTCCCACATTTGGAGCGAGCATGACAACTCTAGACTGATAATGCCCACCGCCAAGGGCACGCGGCACCTCAGGCTCCACCTAAACCCCCACCACCTCAGACTCAACCTTTGGTGTTACAGAACCTTTTACCAACCCAAGGACTAATGAACACTCAACCGTTAGCTCCCCATCAAGGAAACGTGCCACCATAATAGCAAGACACGTACGTTGCGCCTGCCCACCCCACTTTAGACTCAGGCACCCATCACTTGTTAATGATGTCATCTGCCGATGTCAACCTTCAAACCCGCCGGAACTAATATGGCTCCACCCCTGAAGCCCCTCCCCCTGACAAAACCACCAATGCTCTTCCCATCGATCATCCATTACGCATACCTCCGGCCCCATTAGATGGAGCCCCAAAAGCCCCTCGCTTCCCACTTCGTCGCATCAACATTAACCCCAATGCTCGCGCTGCATTTAATTACAACATTGTGGACAACTTATCTCAGTCCCCTGTAGCCATGTCTGCGTTAGAGGTCTTAAAAAACTGTCCTACATAGCGCAAAACTCTGTTATCAGCCATTGGTGCTATCGACCCGACTCATTCACAAATGATGGCCTTTGATTTGGACCAATCTGAACCACGCCTGCCTTCCACATTAGCATTCCAAGTTTCTGTATCCATTCGGAATCTTGTCATCCATCGGTGCATCGTCGATGAGGGTGCCTCTACATGCGTTATGTCCACATTCATTTGGCAGAAGTTGGGATCCGCTACTCTCCAGCCATCCACCACTGCGTTGCGATCCTACAATGGCCGTTCAGCTCAACCGCAAGATCTCTTAGCTAATGTCCCCATCCAGTTGGCTGGTAAAACAATGCTTATGTACATAGAGGTCATCAACACCCAACTTGATTATAACCTCTTACTTGGCTGTAGTTACATGTACGCCATGCGGGCGATTGCCTCATCCGTTTTTCATACCATGATGTTCCCCCATGAAGTACGAGTGGTCAAGATTGATCAACTCACCTATTACGAAACAATGCCCCCGGTGCACCCGAAAATGTTCTTCCCATGGTTGAACAACCTGTTCGTGGTGCATCTACCTCATTGGTTTCCTCAGTTGGACCCGGAGTCTACTCAGATACGTCGATGATTTCCACATTCCAATCCGTTCCACCCCCATCACCAGCGACCAAAATATCTGACTTATGTACCCTCTCCCACAATACACAAACACCTAACCATCAACCGCCATTGCTACCCCAGCCACCGACGGTACCTAGTCATGTTGGTGCTACACCCATTCATACTATCCCCTTCCTATTTCCCCCTTCGGGAGTCGTAAGCGCTCCGGTGATGGCCACACTAAAACTCCCGAGGTTAACTTTAGGACTACCTGTATGGTACATCACACCTCCCGCTTCCCCTCCGATGCCCAATGTCATCTTACAACCAGTGCAACCTATGACCACTGCTAGTCGGCCACCTCCCGGTGTCACCACTCCTTCCTCCTCTACCAAACCACCCGCTCTTGCCAAACACACTAGGGGCAGAGGCCCACTACCTTATACCGCTCTGCCCGCACCAGTTAAAAATCCCCCCGCGTTTCATGCTCCTCCCAAATGCTCTTTGTGTGATGAGTTGGGCCATGCTTCCCATCAATGTCCACAATCACCCACATTACAAGAGCACATGCAACTGCTCGACGATGACCCCAAGATCCAGGTTGTCCAACTCGACCTTACCCCTAAGCCTCGTGATAAATCACTGTGTACCAATCACCCTTGTGCAATATGCGGTATTTACGACCATTACTCACATCACTGCCCCAATCTCCCAGATTACAGAGTAGCCCTCTATGAACTGAATAATGTCGACCTATAGACATCCCCTCCTCTTATTGAGGAAATTCATCCCCCACCATCTTCCTCCTCGAAAGATATTAGCAAATTTACACGATTTCCACTGGAGACCCCTCTGTCCGATCGGCCCCTTCCACTGATCCCTCCGACCCACATGTTCAACCTTTTCAAATCAACGAGGAAACCACATGTCCACAACATGGGGGTAGGCCCAAAACCTTGCCTACTCATCATCATCGTGATTCTTGTCAGAGATACTGGGGGCATCCACCCCACAAGGGGAATCACCCATCATCATATCATCACTTGAGTATGCCACCATGGCCCACAGCCTCATGGTATACCCTCCCGCCAGCAGTTGCTCAATGCCCTATTGATCCCTCTCTGAGACAACATCTGCACCACATTGACACCTCTGAGTTAGGGGCATAATAGATTACCTAGACCCTGGGATAGGGGGCATGCTCAATCATTTTGAACCTTCCCCATCACATCTATCTCAATATTTCATTGACCCCCTTGTTCAAACCAACACATATGTGATCCACAATCATAAACCCCATGCACATAGCATGGGGGCAAGTCATTAACCTTGCTCACTTTTTCACATGCATGATCTCAACAATTTTTGAGGTCACATATCACTTGCATATTTGATTTGATTTGATACACCTAGTATTCTTCCCCCACGGGTAATCATTTCTCCACACCACTACATCCTTGGCTTGGTGGGCTCACCTTTATTTGCAACCATTTTTTAACCTAGTTATTTCCTTTGACCATTCCAGAGTCCTTATGACCTCCGTTTTTCGTACCATTTGCACCGTCGGATTCATATTTCCGTGCTCGTGATGATGCTTAAGATCATTTCTTGCTCTCACCCCCAAATGTTTTAGGCATTTTTCGTCAGCCCCTAGTCATCTCGGTTTGTGCGCCACCTCGGTCGTTATCCGTTTTTTACGCTTTTTATATCACCGGATTCAGTTTTCCGAGCTTGTGATGATGTTTGAGATCATTTCTCGCTCTCACTAGAAACAATTTTAACATTGTGTCTCGACACCTTGCTGCCTCGGTTTGCGCACCACATCGGTCGCCATCGAAATATTACACATTTATATATGAGCCATTCACTCCATTCATACTGCAGTTATTTCGTTATTTTTCCACCATTCATCATCCCGCAAGGAGGCCCACCAGTGTTCCCCCCCAACCCTCACTCTTGGTTCTCATCAATGTCCCTTGATTGAACACTCTCTCCTTACTTGGCCATCCCTTTTGTTCGGTATAATTTTATCCCTTTTTCGGGTCGGACAAGTCCTTTACGAAAAAGGCACTTAGGGAGTTTTTGTTAAGCTCTTTTCTGACTCCTAAAAGAATGAAAAGATAGTTGAGCAATCTTGCTTCCTTTCATGCTCGTTAAAGTATCTGAAAGGGCATCTATCTGGTATAAGTTTAACCCTTTTTTAGACCTGGTAGACTAATTACTAAAAAGGAATACTCTAGTCACACTGGCTAGAAGAGTTCTTCATTGCATCCTTTTATGATTTTTTGGGCCTTGGAGACTAACACATAAAAAAGAACCCCCCTGTAGTCTTCTTATTGCTTTCAGACTCTCTAAAATTGAAAGCAACCACGAGCATGCACCGTCCTAGGCTCATACAAATCCACATGACGGTACCATTCCATTATTTCAGAGTCTTCTTATCACTTTCAGATTACTTATAATTGAAAGCAATCACGAGCACAAATTGTCCTGGGCTTGTATAAATCCACATGACTGTACCATTTTGAGCACACTTCTTCCAGCTCCTTAAACCATGAAGAAGTCCCCACCGGTGCCTCTCGGCACTATGATCAATCATCTCGGCAGCACCCCCAATAAGGTCACCTTTGTTCAGAGTATTCTGCGATATACCACCCTTAGAGTCTCCTGCCATCCTACACCAACTTGAGTATCCCTCATTCCAGTCACCATCCCTGGTCCCTTAAAGCTATGATCCCCTTTCCACTAGTCAGTTTCATATGCTCCCCGATCATCCCCACCATCATACTCTGAACAAAGGAAGTTTGAGCCCACCCACTCTATTTGCCCAGTTATTCCCCACCTCCACAGTATGTTAGTCCTACCATCAGTACTCTCACAATTCGGTTATCCACCTCATGCTACTATCAAGGAAACATCATTTCCTTGGTAGTTGTAGGTCTCCCTCTGTCGACACCAGCCCATCTATTCCAGAGGATAGACCCAGAGGTCCCTGCGCCTTGGACTCATCACCATCTGTGGTGAGTGCCTACGGACCATTTTGATTAGAGTCCTCAGTGCCTCTCCGAATGGTTGTTTCTCATGTGCTCGACTTCAACACCTTGATCACACCGTTGAGATTCATGCAGGGCATACATCCCTTCAGTTATTGGTCGAAGACCCCGGACTTCCCCCGACTCTAGCACATTGGTGAGTCACTTTGGAACACCTAGTTATATGTTCTCATGGATATCCGGGTTGCATTAGCGATTGTATTCAGAGGCCACTCACTCATATGCTTCCTTGAGTATAGCTACAGTCCAGTGTACCATTGAGGGTATGACTCCCCTTCATTATTGTCCAACAGCTCATCAGTTCCTCTGGTACCACACTCAGCAACACTATTATTATTCCAATGAATCAATTCTTCATCTCAGACATGGTCAAACCGGCAGTACTTCCGAGATTTGTGTCCCCTCTGGACCCTTATGATGTACACAGTAGTTCTCCATGTATATTTCAAGTCCCCTTTTTTGGGCCTCATTGTTATTTTATATATCTTGATACGAGCATGGGTATGCCCGCCTCGTCATATATTGAGATTATTCCTCATTCATTATTGAGGTCATGTATTTTCAGTTTTTGCAGTTTGTTTGAGACTGTTGTTCTGGGCTCTAGTTCATTTCTTCTCTTCTCCACACCCCAGGAGAACCATAAAAGACCTATGATGTCTATCGTCCATACGATGAGCTCCTGCCCTCACACATTAGGGGGCAATCTATTAACACCTAAAAAGTGCTTATTACCTAATCTCCCTCACCACGTGACTCGTTTGTCTATTTTTCCCACCATCTTTGCCTCCAAAACCTCAAAAAAACATTAAAAAGCCACCAAAAGGCCCAAAACCCCCATTTTTTCCCCCAAAATAATTTAAATTTCCTCAAAAGATAGCAAAAACCCTCTAAAAAGGCTTTAAATTCCCAAAAATCAAATAAAAGGGAATAAAAAATATAATAAAAAGAGGAAAAAGAGGGGAAAATGAAGCAAAAACCCTAAAACAACTGACCTAAACCATATGGTGCCAAAAACCATGGGTTAGCATTCCACCACCAAAAAACTATAAATAGGTAATGGAGGCTCCTCATTTCATATCCACAACCTATCCTATCCTCACTCTGCCAAAATTACTCTTGAAACCCTAGCTCACCATTTGAGGTAACTTCCCATTTGAGTGCCCCTTTTGGCCCATTATCAAAACACCTTGGAGAAGGAGAAGGAACCCATTGGAGCACAGAAGCAGCCCTCCTAGACTACTGCAAGAGCTCCACCAACCTCAAGATTTGAGATAAATGTAACTTTGTTCTCATTTTTAATACAAAAGAAAAATTCCCATTATATTATTGTCTTTTTACTTTCTGTTGATGCACATGTTAGCTTAGATTTTATACTGTTTTACTGTTTTATTGAACTGCTATTAAGGAGGCCCTTCTCCTTAGTAGGTGCTCATTCACACAAGCTAGGGTGAAAACCCTAGCTACACTTATGCAAATTGTGTTTAAAGTGTTGATTTCTACTTTTCCCACTTTTAAAAAAGAACCCCCGAGGGAAGGAGTGGACGCTCTTTCTCCTCAGCATCTACTTCCAACACCCCAACATAGAACAATTTGATGAAAGAGCGTTCTCTCTTTCTTTGGGAATTTTTTCGCTTGCCAGCAAACTCTTTGAAGCAAAATTACTATGAATTTTGTCTTTAAAATGCTGATATCTACACTCCCCACCCAAAAATTGGACCCCTGGAGGAAGGAGCGAACTCTCTTTCTCCTTTGTATCTACTTTTAACACCCCAAAATAACACATCTTGAGGAAAGAGTGGTCGCCTCTTGGTCTAAGAAAACTTCCACTTGCCAGCAAACTATATAAAGCAAATTTCAAATCAAATTTTTTATTAAGGTACTATCTACTTTCCTCACCCCTTAAAAAGAACCTTTGGAGGAAGGAGAAGACGCGTTGTCTCCCTAGCATATACTTTGATTATCCCAAAATATAAGAACATGAGGAAGGAGCAGCCTCTCTTTCTCTGAGAAAATTTCCACTTTCCAGCAAACTGTTTCAAGCAGAGTTCCTACAAAATTTATGTTTAATATGCCAATATCTAATTTTCCCACCCCTAAAAAAGAACGCCTGGGGAAAGGAACGAACACTCTTTCTCCTCACCAGATTCTTTCAAAACCCCAAAATAGAACAACTTGAAGAAAGAGCGGCCGCTCTTTCTCTGAGAATATTTCCACTTGCCAGCAAATTGTGTGAAGCAATGTTCCTATGAAATTTGTGTTTAGAGTGTCGATATCTACTCTCCCCACTCCTAAAAAAATCCCTGGAGGAAGGAGTGGATGCTCTTTCTCCTCAACATCTACTTCCAACACCCCAAAATAGAACAACCTGAGGAAAGAGCGACCTCTCTTTCTCTGACAAAATTTCCACTTGCCAGCAAACTCTTTGAATCAAACTATGCAGCCACTCTTTCTCCTCAGCATATACTTTCAACTCCCCGAAATAGAGCAATTTGAAAAGAGCGGACGCTCTTTCTCTGAAAACATTTCCACTTGCCAGCAAACTGTTTGAAGCAAAGTTCCTATGCAAATTGTGTTTAAAGCGTCGATGTCTACTTTTCCCACTTTTGAAAAAGAACCCCTGAGGGAAGGAGTGAACATTCTTTCTCCTCAGCATCTACTTCCAACACCCCAAAATAGAACAACCTGGGTAAAGAGCGACCTCTCTTTCTCTGACAAAATTTCCACTTGCCAACAAACTCTTTGAAGCAAAATTTCTATAAATTTTGTTGTTAAAATGTCGATATCTAGTTTCATAGGATGACACATGGGACAAACAGATGGTGACACGTGGCATATTTGATTTTGAAGGAAAAATGGATAAAATTTATTTTTTTGGGGCTAAACACTCCATGTGATCGTGAGCTAAGTTAATGCGGGGTAAAAATGGTTATTGAAATGTCTTGTAAAATTTTATAAAAAATCAATGTTTTAGATTCGAGGAGCGATGCGATCCATGGCAAATAGGGAATCCGTTAGGAAAAGGTGCATGTTCTATAACATCAACAACTTTTTGCAAAATGCCCAGTGGTACGTGCTAAAGTCAGGAAGCAATCTAAGGTGAATGAGCGACGGAATAAAAGATCGATGGTTGATGTTGATTTCGCACTTTCAACTAGCATGAAAAATGAAAAGGATAAGCGGTAGCAGATTTTTTACCGCTCACCACGTGTTGAGTTGAGGATCATTCCATTGAATGAAATTTTTAATGGAAAACCACTTATCATGATCCTGAAACCACATACACGAGATATTATAAAAGGAAAAGGGGTCAGGTGGAAAAGGGAATATTTTTCACTTTGCGCCTGTGGAAGAAGACCTCGCTGGAACATCTTGAAGCCCAATCAGATTCAGTGAGAGTTGATATCCAGGTACCCCACAATATCCCCAAAAAACCAATCATTTTCTAAAGATGGAAGGAGAAAGTGAAGTAGAAGTTCAAAATAGGGAAATTAATAGGTTGGAGGAAATATTTGAAGATAGAGATGGTGATGTTTTTGATCCAGTCCTATCCCTTGGTCCCGTCCATGAAATTAAAAATAAATTAAAGATTTTAGAAGCACAGGGAATAGATGTAAATGGGGTTCACAGGTCCTACTTTACCATTTTTTCCTAGAACAAACCCTAAATTTTCCTGATTTTGTCTCATGGTGCGTAGCAAATTATTCCCAGTCAGAGATGGTTATTATGGATTTCAGTCGGTCAAAAATCCTTTGTCCCATTAATTCCCTGGTCATTAGAGAGTCATTAGAGGTTCCCCATTTATTAACTTATTTTCCCAACACCCTGAGGATTTCATGGAAGAAAATATAATTAATTTGTACAGACAGTCTATGATGGACATGAAACAAGCCTTCATGTTGAAAATCCTTAAACCTGAGGTTTCGGTAGAAGATTTACCCTTCCCTCTGGACATTGCCCTGTTTACTGAAGATTCTAGGTGTGTCATTTCCTTACTGTGACAATTTTTAGGGTTAGATAATGATAAGCTTGTCCCAGAAACCCTGTTAATCTTGTTGTTTAGATTGGGTTTACACCAGTTTGAGTCTGATTCCAGTCAATAATTTTGTCTTAAATTTGATGAATTCTTAGCTGAAAATATTCATATTCATCTAGGGAATTTCTACACGACCCAATATTTTAGGTTTCAATCCTATTTGGTGAGAATGTTTCTATACTTGAATGAAGAGAATTTATAGTTTCCTGAAGTAGTTTTCACTTCTGAGATTAGAAATAATGCTTTCAATTATGTGAACCTTATAATGTCAGAGATATGCAGAGTCTTCTTCCAGGAAAAGTTACACAGATTAGTGTTAAATTTTCTGCAAAATATGTTCATCATGTTTATAAAAAAATTAATATATAAATCAGTCATGGTCCTGTAAATAAAGTTGCAGCAAAAATAAGAATTAACTCTATCTCAGAGATTCGTTTAGATAAGAGTTCAATAGCCTGGAACTTGCGTGGAATTTGGAGTAGACCGAGCCTAGAATGGGAACTTGTGTGGAAGCATGCAACTAGATTTTGGACCAAGCATGGAACCTACGTAGGGATTGAGCTGCGTTGAACGTAGATTGGATCAAGCGTAAAACAAATCCCACTGCGTGGAATTGTTGCCAGAGCTTCGACTGCCGCACCAAAGCTTTCTTGTTGTTGCAGGGGAACTGGAACCCAAACCCTCGAAAATTCTATCTCGTAACTACTGCCTGGAACTACTGCGAAGATTCTGGTTGTCGGGTAAATACGATGGCAGATAAACAATTCCTGCAAAAACTTGATGCGTCACCCGAAGTAAAGACAAAATTCACCTTTATTACACGATGCCTCCAGGAAAAAATGAGATTAATCATTGTCGTAGTTCGTATTGGATCGGATCGGAATTAATCGTCGATTTCTATGTCAACAATATGACTCCGATCGTTTGGGCAATGAGTCAACGATATGAACTAAGGTCAACAAGCAAGGTGTTAAAGGAACAAGGGCTAAAATTTGTTTTTTGGGGGCAAAACACTCCATGTGATCGTGAGCTAAGTTAAAGCAGGGTAAAAATGTTTAATGAAACATCTTGTAAAATTTTGTAAGAAATCAAAGGTTTAGATTCGAGGAGCGATGAGATCTATGGTGGACAAGGAATCCGCTAGGAAAATATGCATGTTCTATAACGTTGGCAACTTTGGTGAAATGACCGTTGGTACGTGCTAAAGTCAGTAAGCAATCTACGGTGGATGAGCGACGGAATAAAAGATCGATGGTTGATGTTGATTTCGCACTTTCAACTAGCACAGAGAATGAAAAGGGTAAGCGGTAGCGGAATTTTTACCGCTTACCACGTGTTGTGTCGAGGATCATTCCGCTGAATGAAAAATTGTAATGGAAAACCAGTTCTCGTGATCCCGAAACCACCTACACAAGATATTATAAAAGGAAAATGGGTCACATGGAAAAGGGAATATTTGTAACTTTGCGCCTGTTACATCGTATTTTTCCACCTTGTGAGCATTAGCACTTATTGGCGTTCAGTATCCATTATTTTTCCTCCAGGAACCCATTGTTCCCTGTTTTTGTTCTTGTACGCTAGTTGTTCCACTATAGCCAGCGTATATGCAGGCTGCACCAATGTAGCCAGCGTACATCGAGTTAAATGGTAAAAAACATAGAAAAAATACTTTTTACTCCAAAAAGCGGTCTAAGGGTGACCTTTGGCCCTCCATGTACCCCAAAAATGACTCGATTCAACCTCTCACCTACCTTTGGAAGGTTATATATTGAGCTCTTATGGTACATGGAAGGAGGATAAAGAGAAAGCACTGTAACTCTATTGGATTTTTGCCGCGACTTGAGTCTACATCCATTGATCCTTGTTGTTGTGAACTTCTTATGTTCACCTACCAAACTCCTTCATAGTTTGAGTATGCCATTGCATGGGGGATTGAAGTGGTGGAGGCACAAGAGGAGATACCTAGTTCTTGGTTCAAATTGGTTGCCGGAAAAAGGTTGTATCGTGTACTTCTTGTTATTATTAATGGAAATACTCATTTTCTCGTCCAGTTGATCTTGCAAATGTTGTTTAAATTACATTGGGTTACATTTGCTTATTATATCATGGACCGTGCTATTGATTATGCTAATGTCTTTCATATGTTATATGCACTTGCTTGTATCTGTTGTTGAGACTAATCTGCAGGGTCAAGTGTAGAGATTCAAATCTCAACGGAGATCTACTTCGAACATCCGGTTGAAGGCAGGTCTTATTCTCCATATCTTAGCATTTTCATTTATCTAGCATTGCATTGGGAATTGAGTTTATTTCTGGTAGTCATCTTTCTGTTGGGGTCTGCCTAGAGCCATAGGAAGTTTTTCTCCGTAACAAAAATGGTGACTCTGCTGGGGAGGAACCTCCATTTTGGGGATTTTTAGGCATTTTTCCTTATTTTGAGTTGTTGTTTGTCGAGCTTCTGCGTCATTGACTGGTCGTTGGGATTTGCATTAGAAAACTTGATTTTTCTGGGCTGTTGGACTCTTTTTTGGCTCATTTTCTTTTCCCTGTACATGGGCCAGCCTAGTTTTTCCCGCATCTACCCGCCACTATCAGCACAGTAGCCAACGTACAAACGCTATTGTTCCTTAAACAGTCGTGTACAACTCCAGTATTGTCTTGTTTATGACTCTGGATTGTTGTTGGGTTGGTTCTAAGTATTCCTGAGTCTTAGTAGGCCTATTTCCTGACTGTTCCATGCTTTGTTATTGACCAAAAACTCCTCTTTCTTTAGTTTTTGGGCTTTTTTGGTTTTCCACCATTAGTTGTTTTTATAGCTCATTAGCTTGGTTGGGTCTTACTATTTGGATTTTGCTGGGTTATCTGCTTGATATGCTCTGCATTTTTTACTGAATAGTTAGATTTTGCTTGCATTTTTTCATTTCATTATATTGAAAAAATACAAAAACATTGTTTTGCATTTTCCTTTCATTTATAAGCAAAAATACAAAAATATTTGCTTTATGTTCCTGCATTTTGTCTCAGAGTGCTTGTGTTTTCATATAGGACTTGCTTGTGCATTGAAATTATAAAGAGATTGCATATTTATTCTGAAAAAACCGTTGGATTGATTGTCATATTAGTGGCATGCTCTTTATTGAATAGATGAGTCTAGTGATTGTCGATTGTGTATACCATTGAGTCTTTTACATCATCAGTTTCACGACCATATCCTTTGAGTAATTACAGCCATTAAAATTAACACTTAATCTTAAAATTAATTAGAAACGATTTTCTCTTTGATAGGGTGCACCAATTAGCATAGGTTTAGAGTCTTGGAATAGATCATTGTGAATTAACAATCCAAGACTATTGAACCAACATTATGTGTCTGACCAAGGAATGGTGAAACCCATGGTATACATTAGTGTTCTCAGGAAGCTCTGCTCAGACCAGAGTTAAGCATGAGGTCACGGGAGGTTGGTTGCAGAGATAGCTCTCTTTTGAAATTCCAAAGTTTGAAGGGAAGAATGGTGAGGATCTGAGTGATCATGTTACTACTTTTCACTTATGGTGCTCCTCGAATTCGTTAAATCACGACTCTATTCGTTTGAGACTATTTCAATGCACCCTCACGGGGGCAGCCGCGAAATGGTACGTCGAGTTGCCTAGGGGCACTTACAGGGGTTTTAATGAGATAGCCTTGGATTTCGTAGATCATTTTCAGTTGTTGGTTCGCTACAATATTGGCACCAAACTTTTATCTACCTTCCGCCAAGACAAGGCCACACACATAACTGATCATATTCAAGAGTGGCGTTGACCGAAGAGGCTAGTGAAAGCCAACATTCCTCCAGAGTTTATGTTGGAATGGTTCCTTAAGTCTTTACTTCCTTACATGTCGAAGGACGTTTCGGTGTCCAGCATTATGACTGAGGAGCAAGTTATATTCAAATCCCAGTAGCTGGACCTAGTCTACGCTCAGTCTGGTATCCCGTACGATATTATTCCTAATGCACCTCGCTCACGTCATGAGTCCAAGCCTGTTCCTGGAATACATGTTGATGGCATCGTTGGATCCACAAGTACTCAACCCGTAGATTTGGTTACAAATCAAATGAAAAATTTGTCTATTAGCCAATCTACCCCCGGACTAGTTCACGCCTCGTCCACTTCCACCCAATCGTTCGACGTCCATTATATACAGTCGGCGAACCCATCAGGTAACCAACAACTTGGTGGAAAGAAGAAGGGGAGAAATAATAGTAAGGGTGGAAATAATGGAAGTAATAGAAATAATCCTAGAAAAGAGAATGCCAACCCTCCTCGGGATGGTGGAAATCATGGTGGGGACCGTAAGCCTAGACATAATGTGAAATTCCCTTGCAAGATTTGCGAGGAAGATCACCTTACCCACTTGTGTCCTCGAATTGGAGAAGCTTCGAAGCATCTTGCACAGATCCTATTTGTGTTGAAAGATCCCCTTCCGCATCATCAGAATATGGATTCGAATGCTTCCCTCGCTGGTTATAGGACTGACGAAACTTCGATGTCCTCTTCTCATGCCAGTGGCTACGGATGCGTGAACATGTTTCAATCTCAGGTTAGTCTTTCTACTCGCCAACGCAATTATGGTGCACCACAACCGAATATGGGGAATGATCCCCCTTCTCCTTACTCCTCTTTGCATATCGAGAAGCCCAATGCTATGTCGTGGATACTGAAAGGTGTTCTTAAGCGCTCAGCGCATAATCCCAATGCCCAAGCCGCCCAAAACTACTCCATTGTAGAAGATTTGGGCCAAACTCTGTGTGCCATGTCGGCTCTTGAGGTTTTGCAGGCATGTAGTTCGCAGAGGAACGCCCTTTTATGTGCTTTGGGAGTTCAGGATCAGGGTAGCCCTAACATGATTAAATTCGACACTATTGATATTCAGCCTCGCTTGCCTTATCATGTGGATTTTCAAGTCCATGTTATGTGCTTACAGAAAATCGTTAAGTGTACGGTGGTTGACGAAGGTGCTTCCACCTCAGTGATGTTGTTGGATTGTTGGAAATCTCTTGGCTCTCCTCCCTGGTCAAAATCTATGACCATACTTACTGCATTTGATGGTCGGTCTTTTAGGCTGCATGGTATTCTCCCTTCCCTTGAGGTCCATTTGGGTGGGAAATTTGTGCCTATTGAAGTCGAGGTGGATGATGCGCCCATCAACTACAACCTTATTTTGGGTAGGAATTGGATCTATGCAATGAAAGCAATCGTGTCCTCTGTGTTTAGAGTTATTTTCTTTCCTCACGAAGGCAAAATTGTGATAGTCGATCAGCTAGACTTCTCAAGTTCCAATTCCGTAGCATCTCCGGGAACTATTGTTCCCCAGATCGGAAATTCTCAACCAACAACTGGGAATATTGGTGTAGGATTGTATCCATCCTTGATATCGCTGTTGATTGTTCCCTAGAACGTTTATATCGGTGTTGATTGTTCTCCCGATGAGATCCGCATATACACCGAGTTGTTCAAGGAATTTCGGGATGTTTTCGCCTGGTCATATGAGGAGATGCCAGGAATAGACCCTAGCATTTTCGAACATGAGATTAAGACATATCCTAACACTAAGCCGGTTCGACAACGTCTTTGTGCTGTGAATCCTAGGAAGGTAGCCGCGATTAAGTCATACGTGGAGAAACTACTTAAAGCTGGTTTCATCTACCCGGTTCCCCTTACCGAATGGGTGTCAAACCCTGTTCTTGTGGATAAGAAGCAAGGAACCATCCGTGTATTCACAGATTTTAGAGATCTGAACCGCGCATGTCCGAAAGATAACTTCCCCACCCCATTCATAGATCAAAACTTGGATGTGTGTGCGGGAAGCGAGGTTTTTTCGTTTATGGACGGTTTCTCAAAATATAATCAGATCCATATTAAGCCCGAGGATCAACATAAAACTACTTTTATATGTCCTTGGGGTACATTTGCATACAAGAAGATGCCCTTCGGCCTTAAAAACTCTGGAGCTACTTTTCAGCATGTCATGACCTACGCTTTTCATGACCTTAAGTGTATAGTGGAGGATTACTTGGATGATCTTGCTGGCCATTCTCGTAGGAGAGTGGACCACCCCAAGCACCTCCGCCTCATTTTCAAAAGATGTCAGTGTTACAATATTCGTTTGAACCCCAACAAGTGCATCTTTGTTGTGAAAATGGGTCGCCTTTTCGGATTCGTAGTTTCCAAAGAGGGTTTAAGAGTCGATCCTCTTAAGGTTGAGGCAATACTTCGGTTGTATCCCCCGCGTAACTTGATTCAACTTCAGAGCCTGCAAGGGAGAGCCACTTTCTTACGATGCTTTATCATGAATTATGCCAGTCTTACCAAAGGTTTAGTGCGACTTTTGAAGAAGGACACTCCATTTATCTGGGATGAGAGAGCCTAGCAGTCTTTCGACCCTTTGAAGAAAGATTTGGAATCGGCCCCTCTGCTTAGTCCACCCGACTTTGCTAGAGTTTTTTTGCTTTATGTGGTCGCGTCTCAAGAGACGATTGGAATGGTATTGGTTCATGTAGATGACGTGCTCCAAGAGCATGTTGTTTACTACCTTAGTCAAAATTGAGTAGATGTTGAGCTGAGATACTCTCACGTGGAGAAACTGGCAATTGCGACTGTTCATACAGTCCAACGTTTACGACATTACATTATGCTTAGGAAAACCACTGTCATAGAACACGTCAATCCATTTCAGTTCGTGCTTTCACGACGCCTTATTGGGAGGAAGTATAATAAGTGGATTGTTATTCTTCATGAGTTTGATCTTGATTTTGCTTCGGCGAAATCAGTGAAATCCTTGGTTTTCGCTGAGCTCGTGTCAGATTTCCCACGACTTGATGAGGATGTCGTCCATGAAGACTCTTTTGTGGATGAACATTTATTTCTTATCTCGTCAACGGAACCTTAGTATGGGGATATCATTATATATCTCCAAACTTTGAAGTTCCCTTCGCATTATTCGCAAGATGAACGACGGTGTGTGAGACATCACGCTAAAGACTATGTCATTGTCGGTGACACTTTGTATCGTCGGGGAAAAGACTCCATCCTATGTCATTGTTTGACTCATGAAGAAGTGGAGTTAGTGTTGAATGACTGCCACAGCGGGGCATGTGGTGGTCACTTATCTGGTCTTGTGACAACCCAACGTATCATGCGAGCAGGTTACTTCTAGACTTCGATCTTTAAAGATTGTATGGACGTCGTGAAGAGATGTCACCCTTGCCAGGTGTTTTCTCAAAATGTACACTCGCATCCTGCACCCCTTCATCCGGTCATCGCCGTCGGTCCCTTCACCAAGTGGGGGGTGAATTTCATGGATTGAAAACAAGTTTCGGCTGGGGGACATCACCATATTATTGTGGTCATGGACTACTTTTCCAAATGAGCTGAGGCCATGCCGACGGTGCTACTACATCCCACTTTGTATTCAATCAAATTATCGCTCAATTTAGTATCCCGAAAGAGATTGTCACTGACCATGGCAGTCACTTCCAAAACAAAATGATGGCGGATTTATCACTTAAGCTTGGGTTTCGTCAAGATCATTCATCTTCTTACTACCCCCAAGTGAATGATCAGGTCAAGGCAGTCAATAAGTCCTTAAATACCATTCTCCAACGAACCATCCAACAAAGCAAGAGCAATTGGCATATCATGTTATATCCTGCTTTGTGGGCATATCGAACCGCAGTTAAGACTGCCACCGGTTTCTCACCATTTCAGCTAGTACATGGTGTGGAATCTATCTTGTCGATTGAATGCGAAATCCCTTCATTGAAACTAGCCATAGAGCTCCTGCCTGGCACCTCGGATTTTGATCAACGTTTGATCCACCTTGAGCATCTTGACGAGCAACGTTGAGATGCTGCTGTGGCTATAGATTCCAACAAACGTCGTTTTAAGGTTCAGTATGATAGGTCTGTCCATCCCCGACAATATGCTGAAGGTGACTTGGTCCTTTTGTATGTTCAAGCTAAGAAACCCCTGGGGGCAGGCAATTTTAATCCCATGTGCCACGATCCTTCATAATGAGGCGTGTCCTCGATAAAGGAGCCTACGAATTGGAAAACTATGAGGGGAATGCCTTGAAGGATATTAGAAATGGGCTCTACTTCAAGCGATATTATGCTTGAGCTTTCAGCTCGAGCTGATACTTTTGTATACTATTGTATAGTTACTTCTGTACATACTTTATATTTCTTTTGGTTGTCCAGGTCTACTGATTCGCTTCCTTTTGGTTGACAGATGTCAGCTGTTATCGGACAATCCACTCGAGCGGATGCGAGCCGGATCTCCCTAGCTCAAAGCGAGTCTAGAACAAATAGAACAGACTACTAATGCATTTCCTAGATCTACTTAAGGATCGAGTACTAGATGTCTTACCTTTCACTTCGCAATCCTTTCTCTTGAATGTTGCTCCACGTCTCACGGTCGTCATATCCAAGCTACAAGACCTGTCAAGACAAGAAACAAGAGAAACCAATAAAAGACATCTATACATTAAGAGATCTAAGTAAACAGTTAAGCAAGTAAGCTACTCAATATCATTACACACATGAACAATATTGGTGGAAAGCATTTGTATTACTGCAAATAGAGGAGTACATGATAGAGATATAGAACCACAACCAAGGCTTAACGTTGTAGCCCTTCTCCGACAAAGCCAATTTCCATATCCTTCCAAGGAAGTATGAGTTCTCCAATGGGTGAGTGGAGAAGTTCTAAGAGTGATTTCACCAGCATGTAGATACCATAGCCTTCCTCTCTTTTGGATGGGAGTGAGCTTCATTTATATAGGACTAAGTGGATAGGGTATGGATAGGATAGGTTGAGAGATGGTAGGAGAGGCTTAAGGGATTTCTCCAAAGGTTTAGGAACCAAGTGCCAACTCTTCCAAGAGGTCAGGGATAGGGTCCCAAGTCAGTAAGCTTCGCGATGGACCTCGAAGAAGCTATTTTTTCCATCTAACTAACTTCGTCGCACCCTATAATGGAGCAAGGTGCGACGTCGCATGTTGCTAATGTGCAGCCTACGAAGACCCTTCAAAACTTAGCACAATTGGGTACAAATCCTCCCAGGATGATTACTTAGTCCGAGTATCTTCAGGGGTGTATACACTAAATCTTATGATGAGTAGATTTTGGGTGTAACAGAATGCCCCCCAAAGCATGAAGTTGTTGAAGATAGACAGGTGAAGTGCTTTGATAGAAGTAATGGCAATAGACTTGTCGGACGTAGGACACTACTGCAATACAACTGACTCTAAACTGACAATCTCATATGAAGTAAAACATGGATGCCGACCAATACATCACAGATCCATGGTAGTAATGACCGACTGAACACAATCATGGCTACTAGACACAAGCGTAGATCCACGATGAGATGATAACATAGCCACGACCAATACAAAAGTGGATCTATGTGATATAACTCAATACAAACTCCATCGCAACCTGGGTAAAACATGACTCCCCAGAGTCTTCAAGTTGAACCCGCAATGATACGAATCTATCCATGTGATTCAAATGTCTTGACGTCGAACATGGTAGAAACCACTTGATTACCGGCCATTGATGTAAACTGTTAACAAGTGCGAGGGAGATCACCATTGATGTCAATGATTCCCAAGGTATCACAGTACATATCATCAAGCGTGAATAAATGAGTTGAAGTCAAACGCAAGTTGAAATCTATCAATCAAGAGTCAATGATGTAAACTCATGATGAAAGTGAGATAACCTTCCATTGAGGCATGCAGCACCAAGGTACTTGACTAGTTTCTAGATTCAATCCTCGGATGATGTGTTGAAGTCGACAAGGATGAATCCATCGAAGGAGGACCATGATGAATCCCCCATCAATCGACATGAAACACGACAAAAATGTATAAGGTAGACAGGATGGTACAGTAACATGCAAGACTGACTCAGAGTAGACCGACGTGATGGCGGGTGTACTGACTACAAATGATAAATGATAGACATATTCTTGAACATGGGCATGGCATGACTTGGCCGTATTGACACGACGAGTGCGACACAAATTCTCAAAGCGACTGATGAAGGAATATTTTCTTTGAATGACTCAAAGGAGTAATGATACTCAGGAAATAAGAGAAACTCGAGGACAAACGGATGATCCAAGTGTTGTATGCAAATGCATATGAGTGCCATGTTCAAGAACGATTGCATACTGCCACTAATAAGGTATGTAACACAAACACTTTCCTTTTTCCCCATCATGAATGATGAGTGCCTCATGTGTTTTTTATGAGCTTGATGAGGGTAACCAGATGCTCGGTATAGCTCATCTCATAGATGAGTCCAATCCCAAATATTTTTCGAACCTAGGATAGGAGGGGTTCATCCCATGACGGGCCCTTCAATGTAAAAAACTTAACGATCCCAGAGAAGGAAAACTCGGTGTCATTTCATGTTTAGAGAGTCTGAAAAGAACTAAAGGAGACTCCAACGGTCCTTTTTCGCAAAGTTAGCCTCATCGCCCGAAAAAGGGTAAAACAACACGGGAGGGGACTCTTCCAGCCATGGTTGGTTGGAGTATTCTTTTTTCATAAATAGTGCTTCCTAGTCCGAAAAAGGGGTAAACTATCACCAGAAAGATGATCATTCAAATTCTTTTACAAGCGAGAAAGCATCAAGTTCGCTTGGCAATATTTTCCTATTTAGGGAGTCTGAAAAGAGCTTAAAAGGGACTCCATGAACAAATTTTTCATGGTTGATGACCGAGTACGACAAAGGAAAAAGTAAACTCAACACAGTTGTGAGGACGGATAAAGTGATAAACCTATACTCGTTAGACACACCTTTTTACTCAAATTTTTAACGAGCACGATAATGGTATCAAAAGCACTCGAAATCTTTTTCATATTTGAACCAGAGCACGAAAAAGTAAAAAGTAAGCTCAAACCACTTTTCATGTTTCAACCAGAGCATGAAAAAACTAAAAAGTAAGCTCAAATGCCATCTTACTGTTTTTAACGAGCTCGAAGATAGGTTGGAAGAATGCTCATGATGTCTGCTTCATTTTTTAACGAGCTTGTAACAGAAAATGAACTATGCTCAGGATAATTTTCATGGTTTAATGAGCTCGAAACCTAAAATGGAAAGTATGCTCGAAAATGTTCCCAATGGTGAACTTCTTCTCATCATGAAATCCAAAGGTTGGTGCATGCCCCCAGCATGATTGCTAGAAGTAAGTGACTTAGCTCCAACGTGGTGTGGAAAGGCGAGCGAGTTGAGGCTTCAATGTAACTTCCAGAGGTTGAAGACATGCCCCCAAGCTTCATTTCATCTGCCTAAGGCATAGGTGGGTGAAAAGAAGGTTCGGGTACTAAGTCTACGAGGAGACTCGACTCAAAGGGAAAGGAGTTGTTTCATTTTTTAATGAGCTTGACACAAGATTAGAACTCTGCTCGCGGGAACCTATTTCATTTTTTAATGAGCTTGACATAGAAAGGGAACTATGCTCATGGTTAAGTACCATTCACGGGTTCCTTCCCAACATGATGCCTAGAGGTTGGTAAATGCCCCCAGCATGATTGCTAGCGGCTTAACATGGTGGTGTTCCCTCAACATGATTGCTGACGGTACAACATGTGGCATGCCCCCCAAGCTTCATTTCGTCTAAAAATGTTGCTTGCTAATCCAACTACCAACCTAGCTACTAATATGAAAACTGTTCACCAAGGGGGGAAAACGAGAATCAGATGAAATGAAGGTTCAAAATATAACTCTAGCAAGAGACTCAAACCGATGGGGGGGAGATCTATTTCATTTTTACACAAGTTTGAAATAGACAATAACTATGCTTGAGGGGGCCCATCTTATTTTTTAACGAGCTTGAAATGGAATAAAACTATGCTCGATGGGATTGTTTCATTTTTATGCAAGCTTGAAACCAAAGGTAAACTATGCTTAGAGGGGTCTATCTCATTTTTTAACGAGCTTGAAATAGAATAAAACTATGCTCCAGGGGATTGGTTTCATTTTTATGCAAGCTTGAAACCAAAGGGAAACTATGCTAGAGTGTTTGGTTTCATTTTTATGCAAGCTTGAAACCAAAGGGAAACTATGCTAGAGTGTTCGGTTTCATTTTTTAACGAGCTTGAAACATAACATAAACCATGCTCGTACCCCCCATCCTCAGGGGGGAGAAACCACTAAAACATGCAGAACATTCAGGGAAGTCCGATGACTAGGAGTCATATGATGAGTGGGTGTGACGAAGGAAAGCTGATCAATGGTCACAATATTCCCATGATGAGGAAAATACATCACTCGAAAGAGCATGGACACTACAGCTTTCATAGCATAGACATAATCACGTCCAAGGAGCAGATTGAAATCTAAAGGACCTTGGACAACCATGACATCAATACAAACATTCTTACCTCTCAACGTGACAGGTAACTGCGGGAGAATCCCTAAAGATCCGGTAGGCCTTCTATTAAAAGCCAAAATCTGGTCAGTTACTAGCACAAGCTGAGGGGAGCCTATAGCTTTCAAAGCAGTTGAGGATAAAATACTAACAGAAGCTCCCTCATCAATTATCGTATGAAAAATTTCCTTATCTGAAACTCCTACAGATATTTGAAAAGGAACACTCGAAGGAAGACGAGATTCTATTAGACTATTCCAATCAAATGAAATAACCTCAGTACTTGGGGGGAGTCCTGTAGGAATGGAAAGGGTTTCCTCTCACCGAAAACAATCTGAACTGACCAGAAAAAAATCAGCAGTTTCTATTTCACCCTCAAGTAGAGGAGTGGAGTCAATCGAGAATGAGACTTGATTAACCGCTTGGGTATCATCCCTCAAGGGAGGAATGGGGTCGATCGACGATGTTGTTGAATCAACTGCTTCGTTTTCACTCTCTGATGAAAGAGTGGGGTCAACCGAGGGCGGGTTCAGATTGACCGCCCTATCAACCAGTGAAGGATCAGGGGACAACCTACACTACTTCATTGGAAGGTGTTTATGGGATGTGTCCATGTCTTCCAACAATTGTGAAGCTTCATCCATACGAGGACAAAGGTAAGTACGGTGCATGCCCTTGCATAACCATCAAGGGTCTACAGCTCTACCCTTCCGAACCTTAATTACAACGTCACTAGTTGATGGGGTATCATCAGTATGATTCCCGGAGACTGATGACAAGGGTTGTTCAGAATGCAACCATATTTCTAATACCTTGGAGATACCAAGGCAGCTCTTAAGAAAATGGGACCCTTTACAAAGTTTGCAAGGGAATTTTGGTTTACGCGAATTCAGAACAGGTGTATCAGTGCCCCCAACATGATGATCAGTGGTTGGGGTTGTGACCTTCTGCTTAGTGTTCTTCTTCTTAGTCTTCCCTTTCTTCTTCTTCTCACCTGCCTTCTTACTAACATTAGAGTTTTCAGTAGGAGAAGAGGAAGAGACGGAAGCCAATTCAACTTTTGACGAAGAAGGAGAAGGGTCACCATGAGATTGATGCTCATGTGATGGAGGACCTAGGTCCGACACAATTGGTGCACTTGGTGTAACTGGATTGGAGAATAACCATACTGGTAATCCTATCATCAATCAAGAAAGACTCAACGTAGCCATAAAGGGAGGACCAACAGTTCCACAAGGGGGAATAACAAATGGCACACCCTGGAAAGGGGCGCTTTGGTTGGTAGTCCCGGAAGAATCTTCCATATATGACCTCCCTAAGAGACTCTAAAGTGCTACACAAGTCAAACACTACTCAAGTCTAAAAGCAACAAGCAAACTATGTGAATAGCAGTGGATGAAAAGTCTGGAACCTCATGGGATTATCAAGGCATCGCAAACCGCTATATACTGCAGGGTCCAACAATATGATGCGAAAGGAGGATTGGGACTGTACCCTTGCCTGCATACCCGATTACCTGGACAGTACGTGCGTGCTAATCTCCCCGAGTGCTGTTCTCGATGTATTTCTTTGCCAATATGGCAAAATGGTTAACTTAGTTGGTTTCAGGAATCCTAAGGGTGTCTTCCGATATACGCAAGGTACGTGGGAGCTCAAATCCGTAGTGGTGTTGTCTAATGCACAACCGTTCGGCAAGAGACCTTTCGATATACTACCGAGTATGTAATACACCCTTTGATATACGCCAAGTACGGATTATGGTACTTGGTGGGTACGTGAAGGAGCTCTATATACCGATAAGTACGTGGAAGACTACAATACCCATGGGATATAGTGCTAGAAAATAACGACAACTGCCACGCTTAACGACGCCAGAACATGTCTCTAACTTACACACAGTTACTAAATGATTTTAACCTAATCTAGTGTTAATTTTATCTTGTACGGTTAGGTGGATGAATGAGGTGAGTACATAAATGTAAACATAATGCAATCCTCAACTATATGATAATGCACGTTTTCCTTTCCTTTTCAATGAAAACTACTTAAGGTAAGGAGAGATTTTTCTTTCTTTCAAACCAAAAATACTTAAGAAGTAGTGAAAAGAAGAATTCCTTCCTAGAGTGCAATAAATCTAACTTTCTCCAATAATCAGCTAAAAAGCACAGAGAAAATGAAAGATGCAACTAACCTTAATAATGTATAAGACAAAATAATGAAGCACTTTCGATTTTCAAATCCATGTATCAAAAATGAAATTTGATAACTAAATGTTTTTCATATCTATATACAAAAAGTGAGAGAATATCTACAGCACTCTTTAATCATTCAGAAGTTCCCAAAGAAAAACGACAAGCACTCAACACAACTCAAAGGCACTCAAGAACGGCTCAAAATATACCAAATGCAATCAAAACTCAATGATCGAGTAGAGGAAGGGTTTGGAGATAAGATCTAATGATCTGAACAGATCTGAAAAGATATGATAATGTGACCAGGGATTGGAAGATCAACCCAACAGGCGGGGAGGATTGAAATTGCTTCTTACAACCAAGTAAAACACTTGACTGATCAAGCACCCAAAATCATCCAAAACACATCCAAACTCAAGCAATGCTAGATCTAGGGGGTGTGTGACCACAATACACAACCTATGGGCCTCAAGCAATCAGACCAAAAACTCAAAAAGGAAAAACCCTGCTGATCTTTATGTTTTAAGAGATCGTCGCACCCTATACACAGGAAAGGTGCGACAAAGGGGGTTCGTCGCAGGTTGTACATAGGCAAAGTGCGACACCGTCACAGTTTGGCTTCAGGAAAAGTGAGACGGTCAGACAGTGGCGCAGGTAAGACTCAAACCAGGTGCAACAGTCGAATTTTGAGTAGTAAAGGTGTGAGATCCCTCAAGGTAAAAGGGTAGGAGGCTTAATGATGACCCAAAGGAGAATGAAGGACACATATGAAACTCTTTAATGAAAGAGATCTGATGGGAGGAAGGCTTAAAAAGGATAGAAATGGCTCAGACAAAAGAGATGAAATCAAACATACATGATATCAATTCTATTGTTCTATTCCCCAGCGGAGTCGCCAGATTTGTTATCGGACAATCCACTCGAGTGGACGCGAGCCGAATCTCCCTAGCTCAAAGCGAGTCTAGAACAAATAGAATAGACTACTAATGCATTTCCTAGATCTACTTAAGGATCGAGTACTAGATGTCTTACCTTTCACTTCGCAATCCTTTCTCCTGAATGTTGCTCCACATCTCACAGTCGTCAGATCCAAGCTGCAAGACCTGTCAAGACAAGAAACAAGAGAAACCAGTTAAAGACATCTATACAATAAGAGATCTAAGTAAACAGTTAAGCAAGTAAACTACTCAATATCATTACACACATGAACAATATTGGTGTAAAGCATTTGTATTACTGCAAATAGAGGAGTACATGATAGAGATATAGAACCACAACCAAGGCTTAACACTGTAACCCTTTTCCAACAAAGCCAATTGCCATATCCTTCCAAGGAAGTATGAGTTCTCCAATGGGTGAGTGGATATGTTCTAAGAGTGATTTCACCAGCATGTAGATACCATAGTCTTCCTCTCTTTTGGATGGGAGTGAGATTCATTTATATAGGAATAAGTGGATAGGGTATGGATAGGATAGGTTGAGAGATGGTAGGAGAGGCTTAAGGGATTTCTCCAAAGGTTTAGGAACCGAGTGCCAACTCTTCCAAGAGGTCAGGGATAGGGTCCCAAGTCAGCAAGCTTCGAGATGGACCTCGAAGAAGCTATTTTTTCCATCTAACTGACTTCATTGCACCCTGTAATGGAGCAAGGTGCAACATCGCATGTTGCTAGTGTGCAGCCTATGACGACCCTTCAAAACTTAGCACAATTGGGTAAAAATCCTCCCAGGATGATTACTTAGTCCAAGTATCTTTAGGGGTGTATACACTAAATCTTATGATGAGTAGATTTTGGGTGTAACATCAGTGGAATATCCTGTGTTCTTGGGATTCATGGATGGTGCTAGCCATCATACGCAGAGACTCGCTTCTATTGCGTGGGTTATTTATTCACCTGACCATCAGATTGTGTCTTCGGGAGGTACTTGTCTCGGTCCTACATCCAACAATGTGGCTAAGTACAGTGTCGTTGTTGAGCTACTTCATGATGCCATTTCCCATGGTATCCAGTCTTTAGTAGTCTGTCTGGATTCGCAATTGGTTGTGTCTCAATTGAATGGTCGGTATCGTGTGAGGGATCCTACATTACTATGGAGGTTCTTAACGGTAAGAATCTTGGAGCGTCAATTTGTTTTCATTACATACATTCATGTTCCGAGATGTTTTAATCATGTACCTGATGCATATGCTAATTATGTCCTAGATTGGAATTTGTCTCATCAATAAAAGAAGCACACAAATAAACATTCATTCACACATTTGTACATACACATATAGTAGAACTGGAGAATCGTAGTTTTTTATAAATAATATATCCAAAAGCGGTGTCACAGTACAAAACGGGAGCCCGTAGCTCTCAAAAATATACATAGTCGATACAAAAATACAGGACTCTATGGAATCTAAGCCCTACGTGGAGGCCTCGCTGCCTCGGTAGGATGTGCCTGAACATGGTAATCCATTGCATTGGCTATGCGCCACAGTAATCGCACCCAAGTACCCGGTACTCCTACAACATGATGTTGCATCCCCTTTGGGAGATGCTCCACCTCTATCACCGGTACTATGGTGGTCATGCGGGTCAGGTTGACCCGTACTGTCTCTAGCGTGTGCTCTGCTATAGCGCCAACACCCTCTCTACCCCTGCCTCAACGACGATGTCGCAGGAATCCTTTAGGTCTTCATGGACCCTGATTTGCGAGCAAACAGTCAACTATCACTATTTGATACCACACCAAAAACATTTTTTGCATTCAATTATAATAAAAAAATACAAAAAATCAAATATTCCAAAAAGAGTAACGTACCGATATCTCTAAATGCGGCCCCTAGTGGGAGCGGCATATCCCTATCTCCACTAAAGTCTATACCCTCGCAAGGATAGTCATCAATGGAGATGACCTGTCGGGCCCACCAGTGAAAGAACTCATTTGAATATGGTGATGCCTATCGGCCACCACCCTGTCGCGTCAGCACCTCTGCCCACCGGGTCTGGGAGGGATCTTGGAGACTGTGCAAAGGGACTTCAACCCTCGGACTCAAGCCCGGAACCCTCTCAAAGAAGAAACTGTAGAGTATGCTGCCAAATCCAAAGTTCCTTACCCTTCCCAACTTGCACTCCATTAGCTGGCTCTTCATAGTAACCAGCAACGTCGTGCACCAGTCGTACACTGTGGGTCTCATCCATTCTTCCGCATAGAATATCATTGGCCTCGAAGCCTGATGTAGTGCAGCTGAACCTGATATCCTCCCGAGAGTGAGCACTATTATCTTCACACTCTGGCTCGCAATACCACTGATAGGGATCTGGCTGCCCACCTTTTGGGTTCGAGGTAGGCAGTGCCTGTCTATATAATCACTAATCGTGATCCCACCTCCAATGTTGCAGGACCTGAGGCCTGGTACATCCCCTCGGCAGGAAAACCATGTGATAAAGTAGATATCCTCCACCTCCAATGGAAGTGGTTGACCATCCAGGTCGAATTTCTGTGCATCTGCATCCCAGCAATCGATCAGTCAGTGGAGCAATTGGTTTTGGGCCCTTAAACCCCCAATGCTACAAAACTTATATAGGCCACATGCTTGTAACGCCTGTTGGGCGGGAAAATCTTGTTGCACTTGCTCCTCAACGACATCGTGCTCTTGCTCCCTCCACTCTAGGACCATCCTGGAGGCAAAGAAAATCATTTTTTAGCTTTTAACCATTAAAAAACCACCCTCACGGCCCTGTATGCGGTCAAAAACTATGACAGTCACGTCTGTACAAGGTCAACGCATGCGTTGAAGTCGTCCAGGATGCCCTACCCACGACCCGCAGAGCTGTAGCCCGCATACAACGCCAAAATGATTTTATGGCTTGGCAATAATAAAAATTCAACCATTAAAAATTGAAATAAAAGAATTGAAATTGAAGAGGGGGATGAGATGACTAACTTGCTCTAGACGGATCGATGATCCGACGCCCGTAGCTCCCAGAATCAGCAGTTGAAGATTGAGGTGAAAACTAACCAAAAGTTACTATTTGGGTGAAATGTGAAAATGGAATAGTAATTGTAATTTTTTATTACTATTTATAGTTTTTAAAACCCACTTTCATATAGTTTTTACCGTTTTGAACTATTATTGGACTAATATGTCGTTTTGGAGTACCATTTTGAACAGATTTTTTCGACGAGAGTGATTTTTTGACCATTTCCCACCTACGGTAGGTATATTTTACACCCATCATATAGGTTAGATATATTTTTCATCTGCATTATGCATTTGACCTTTGACCATTAGTCATTAACCCTAGGTACGACCCCACTTTTTAACTGACACGGAACCTTTCACACTATTATAGAACTGTCATTATTTGGCGGTAGAGCTTATCTGACCATGGGTGCCCTAGTTAGATCCTTTTTGTCTTTTGACACCCATGTCGTTGTTCCTCCTTAGGTTTGGGAGTCCTTTGTAGTTACGCCATGACTTTGTGATAAAGACTCATACTCTACTTTGTCTTATGTTGGCCATCTCCCATAAGGACTCCCCCATTTTATATCAAGTTGTGATTTCATTACATCATCCTGCTTGCCGCTTGAGCCTTGTGCCGGCTCCCGCTTACTCAATTATTAGCCATGTTCCTAAGCACTTTCCCTTTCGAGCCAAGCAGAGCTTTTATTTGCCTGTCGCAATTTGATGACCCTTTACTGTGAGGTAACACCCCCCCGAGTGTCCACATCTTGCACATGCTTCCTTGTATTGTTCATAGGTATGTTCCATTGCTTGGGACTAGTTTGCTTGTCATTTGACACTCGTTCCCTCACATGTTGTACTATAAGCAATTTTATTCTTTTTCAAGCTTTCCAAATATGAAAAAGACCAAAAAAATAAAAATAAAAACTGAAAAAGCCGGAAGGGGAAATCTTTACTTCTTTTTGTTGGTAGCTGTTGTGTCTCCTTTGAACAGAGCATTCACTCCACTCCATTCATTATGAGTCGGGATTATATTAGGACCTTAGCAGCTGTACTCGTTTCTCAACTTTTACTCCACCGGCTGGTTAAGCTTCCAGTCATTATGGAGCCCTTTTTGGATGCCTCCTGCATCACATAGTGTTATTATCATCTAGTACTTGAGTCTATGCTTCCTGAGTCTATCCATCTGCTCATGCTCTTATTCAAAGGAAGTCCTGAAACCAGAGTCGACCACTCCTCATATCTCTTTACTATTGCATGTCGGCCATCCTTATTGAGTCAGTTCGCTATGTTCGTCCGAGTTCTTCGAAATCTTTTAGTGTAGTTGTTACCTTGTGCTGGTCGATGGGGGATGCATTAATGCCCTCCTTCCAGTGAGTATCATTCTGTCAACTTCAACTCATTTATTCTAGAATTGAGACTTAGAGTCGGTTGAGTACCTTGAGGCTTGCAGTCATTAGTGGTAGGTTCTCTCGCTATCGACAGTTTTGGGAATACATCAATGTTCCCTGATCGACAAATTCATCTTAGTGTTCGACCTCAACCCATCTATTCACACTTTGATGATTGTAATATGTGCCTTGATGCCCATTTTCATTATTGGTGGGTTATCTCACGTATGTTAACGGTATACATTATTGACCGGTAATCAGATGATGTCACATCAGGTTCGACTTCAACACCTTTATTCACTTGATGGGACTTGCACCATAGATTATTTGTGTAGACGACCCCATACGGTAGTGGCATTCAGTATGCTACTCATGATCGTGATTGTACTTATGAGATATCATTTCTCATACATCTTCAATTTGTACCTCCAGTTCGCGCCATTCGTTTCCTTTTCAGCAGGAGACCGTATCTTACTATAGATGGGTCATGGCTATGACTACCTATGACATGTATTCACTATGTACTGCCTATCATGACCATTGTATCAGATTGTTGTATTGTACCGACAAGTATCCAGAGATATTATTGTATTATGACAAGTGGGATACTCCTTCCATTCGTGTCTCCATCACTCCACTTCTGAGATTATAATGTATTTCGGCCATCGTAGTAACTTCTCTGACCTCACACATTAGGGGGCATCTGTTACAGCGTATTTTTCCACCTTGTGAGCATCAGCACTTATTGGCCTTCAGTATTCATTTTAGTGACTCAGATCCATTATTTTTCCTCCAGGAACCCATTGTTCCCTATTTTTGTTCCTGTACGCTAGTTGTTCCACTTTAGCCAGCATATACGCAGGCTGCACCAATGTATCCAGCGTACATCCAGTTAAATGGTAAAAACCATAGAAAAAATACTTTTTACTCCAAAAAGAGGTCTTAGGGTGACCTTTGGCCCTCCTTGTACCCCAGAAATGACTCAATTCAACCTTTCACCTACCTTTGGAAGGCTATATATTGATCTCTTATGGTACATGGAAGGAGGATAAAGAGAAAGCACCGTAACTCTATTGGATTTTTTCCGCGACTTGAGTCTACATCCATTGATCCTTATTGTTGTGAACTTATGTTCACCTACCAAACTCCTTCATAGTTTGAGTTTGCCATTGCACGGGGGATTGAAGTGGTGGAGGCACAAGTGGAAAGACCTATTTCTTGGTTCAGATTGGTTTCCGACAAGAGGTTGTATCATGTACTTGTTGTTATTATTAATGGAAATACTCATTTTCTTGTCCAGTTGATCTTGTAAATGTTACTTAAATTACATTGGGTTACATTTGCTTATTATATCATGGACCATGTTATTGATTATGCTAATGTCTTTCATATGTTATATGCAGTTGCTTGTATCTGTTGTTGAGACTAATCTGCAGGGTCAAGTGTAGAGATTGAAAGCTCAACGGGGATCTACTTCGAACATCCGGTTGAAGGTTGGTATTATTCTCCATATCTTAGCATTTTCATTTATATAGCATCACATTGGGAATTGAGTTTATTTCTGGTAGTCATATGTCTGTTGTGGTCTGCCCTGATCCATAGGAAGTGTTTCTCTGTAACAGCGCCCGAGGAATAAGACGTCGATGGCACATCTGGAAGGCCAGTCAGATTCGGTGATAGTTGATATCCAGGTACGCCACAATATCCTGAAACAACCAATCATTTTGTAAATATAGAGGGAGAAAGTGAAGTAGAAGTTCAAAATAGGGATTTTATCAGGTTGGAAGAAATTTTTGAAGATAGAGATGACAATGTTTTTGATACATTCCTATCCCTTGGTCCCATCCATGAAATTAAAAATAAATTAAAGATTTTAGAAGCACAATGAATAGATGTAAATGGGGTTCACAGGTTCTATATTTACCATTTTTTCCCAAAAAAAACCCTAAATTTTCCAGATTTTGTCTCATGGTGCGCAACAAATTATTTCCGATCAGAGAGGGTTATTATGGATTTTAGCCAATCAAAAATCCTTTGTCCCATTAATTCCCTGGTCATTAGAGAATCGTTAGAGGTTCCCCAGTTATTTTACCAAAACCCTGAGGATTTCATGGAAGAAAATATAATTAATTTGTACAGACAGTCCACGGTGGACATGAAACAATACTTCATGTTGAAAAGCCTTAAACCTGATGTTTCAATAGAGAATTTACCCTTCTCGCTGGACATTTCCCTGTTTACTGAAGGTTCCCAGTGTGTCCTTTCTTTACTGTGTTAGTTTTTAGGGTTAGATAAGGATAAGATTGTCCAAGAAACCCTGTTAAGCTTGTTGTTTAGATTGGGTTTACACCAGTTTGAGTCTTAGTCTAGTTAGTACTTTTGTCTTAAATTTGATGAATTCTTAGTTGAAAATATTCATATTCAGCTAGTGAAATTCCACACAACCAGACATTTTAGGTTTCAATCTTATTTGGTGAGAATGTTTCTATACTTCAATGAAGAGAATTTATAGTTTCCTGAAGTAGTTTTCATTTCTGATATTAGAAATAATGCTTTCAATTATATGAACCTTATAATGTCAGAGATATACAGAGTCTTCTTTCAGGAAAATCTACCTAGAGTATTACCAGAAATGAAAGATGTATTACAGTTCAGTCCTGAGAAGAGGGTTGGTGATTGGTTCATTTTAAAGGAACATACCATTATCAAGGTTTATGGTTTTGTTCTTGAACCTTATATTCTACCTACCTTCTTAACACCAAGATTTTTTGCTTTAGAATTCATTAGACAGAAGCTTATCGCGGCGAATGAAAATTTCTTAAGTTTTAGAAAGGATTCTGAGGTTAAATTTCCTTTGAAAATTGGTGCCTTCATTGTAAAGAATAGAGATACTCTCTCAGTGATAGAAGGATTTCTACAAGACATGAATTTCATGAAGGCTTCAAAGATGAATTATGATCCACATCATATTATTTCTCAAAGAAGACAACAGAATAAGAACAAAATTTTTATCATCAAGAAGTGGAGGGATTGGCTGAGAGAGACAATCTGATGGAATATCAATCAAGTGCAGAGAGTTCAGAAATCTTACAATCAAATCCCTCTGCATTGATTAAGTCTTCTACTATGTTAGTACCTACTCCCAGTAAAGCTGAAATTACTGGTAAAATAAGTTTTTCAGAGACAACTGATGTAGAATTTTAAGACCAGGATGCCACAAAAATTCCTAGACTTGATCAAGGGAAAGAAATGGTGGAGTCAGAAGGAAAGAAGACTAAAGAAAGAGAAAAGGTGCATGGCCCAGGCTTTCAGATAATGGAGTATAATTTTTCTAAGGTACAAGAAGTTGGTTCTAGTGATGAGCATCATTCCAACTATGTTTTGTATGTTAAATATGGTCTAGATAAAAGGGATTCTTCTGCAAAGGTTCATAAAATTTTTGCTAAAATTAGAGATGTATCAAATAAGGCAGTTTCATTAATAACAGTAAAAAATACCATGCAAAGAATACTCTAAATTTGGAAGTGGCTTCTCAAGAGAAAGTTTTAGAGATGAAAATTGACTTGCAGCAGATCCCAGTCCCAAATAAAATTCATTTACATAAGCAGAATGGAGAAGTGATTTATATTTACTTGTTAAAGGCCACTCTGAAGGTTTCAAAATTGCAGTCTATAGTGGGTAGACTAGAGAACCAATTAAAGCAAGAGAAAACTGAAAATAAATCTTACCAACAGCAAATAAAGAAGCTTCAGACTGATCTTGTGGCAATGGATAGTGAACCAGATAAAGGACAAGCCACAAAGAAGAGTTTAGCTAAGAAATAGAGTACAATTCAATTGCTCAAGAAGAAATTGAAAATTCTAGATACTCAGTTAATTCAAGCATCCGAATCAACAGATTTGGAACAGGAGAAGGATGATTTATCCTAGCAATTGAATGATATTAATGTAAATATGATCAAATTCACAGAACAACATGGTAAATGGGAGAAGGAAAGAGCTTATCTCACAGCTTAGATTGATGTTTTGAATGAAAATTGGATAGGTTTGGAGAAAGAGAATGAGAAAAAACAATCTGAAATAAAAGAGACATGCCAGAAAAGTATGGAAGCAAGCACATAAGGTATAGTCCAAGCCATGTCTCAGGTTAGTCTGAAATAGGAAGAAATCAAGGTACTTAAAAGGGAAAAACAAAGGCTAAATGAAGTAATTAAGAAAAAAGAAGAAGAAAGGAAGGGTTCTGAAGATAAAAGTAAAGAATTGCTTGAGAAAAATGAAAATTTACTCACAAGAGTATTAGGGCAGTTACCAGTACAAGGAGCTAGACATTTAATTTGGGACTTGGTAACTACCGAGGCTACTAAATTAAGACCTTATCTGAACTTTATTAAAGATAAGGAGACAATGATAAGTACAACAATGCAGAGTTGTGTAGTTATGAAAGAGACTTTGGATAAAAGATCAACAAGGATGTTAAAATTCAATATGCTAAGACAGAAAATAGCAGCATTACATTCCATTTCACAATAATAGCATATACAGGATCACTGAAGAAACAACAATCATAGCATAAACACAAGAGACACAGATTTATCCTGGGAAACCCTCATGGGGTAGAAAACCCAGTAAAGCTTCCTCAATATAGATGACCAACAATATACAAAGATGCAAACCAAAGACATGATCTCCTCCTCCACCATAGCAGACCTCTCCTCCACAAGTGCGCCTCTCTTAAGTGATTGAGTGTGTCAAATGAGGAACACACCTCCTCTATTTATACACTACTCCGACTTTTCTTTTACACAAGACATGTAGGCTCGTATTTAACCAATGGGTTAAATACCCCACGACAACTGACTGGGCCGACCCCTCTAGGGTGGTCTAATAACCCTTTGACCCACATAACACATACAGGGCCGACCCCCCACTAGGGAAGTCTAATAACCCAGGTTACCACATTCTGACGGAGGAATAAACATCTCCGAATATACAATAAGATCTTCACGGAGGCATGAATCATCTCCAGAATAATAAAGTACAAATATAATATTCTTTGAAGTTACAATATCTCAACACTCCCCCTTAACGAGAAGGATATTATAACAGCATCTGCACGAGCAAGGAGTCATCAACATCATACATGATACATCTATAAATCATCGGAAGCTTTCTTCAATTTATCATCATCAGTAACTTGACTAGTTACTGGAACATCAACATCATCAGAGTTGATAGTACTCAATCATCAGCATCGTCATCACATGATCATCAGCATCGTCATCAGCATTGACATCACACGATCATCAGCATCGACATCACACGATCATCAGCATCATCATCATACGATCATCAGCATCGTCATCACACGATCAACAGCATCGTCATCATACGATCATCAGCATCGTCATTACACGATTATCAGCATCGTCATCATACGATCAATCCTGTTCTCTTTAGGACCTATGTCCATGGATGATGCAATCCTGTCATGTACCTTTTGAACTGAAGTCCAGGGACGATCCAGTCCTATCATGTACCTTTTGAACCGAAGTCCAAGGGAGATCCAGTCCTATCATGTACCTTTTGAACCGAAGTCCAGGGACGATCCAGTCCTATCAATTTTCGGAGACCTCATGTCTACGGCTCAATTCACAGGACCAAAGTCCAAGGATGATCCAATCCTTACCGTACATTTAGGACCACGTCCAAGGATGACTTAATCCTCAACCGTACATTTAGGACTACGTCCAAGGATGACTTAATCCTCCACCGTACATTTAGGACTACGTCCAAGGATGACTTAATCCTCCACCGTACATTTAGGACCACGTCCAAGGATGACTTAATCCTCCACCGTACATTTAGGACCACCTCCAAGGATGACTTAATCCTCCACCATACATTTAGGACCACGTCCAAGGATGACTTAATCCTCAACCGTACATTTAGGACCACTTCCAAGGATGACTTAATCCTCCACCGTACATTTAGTACTACGTCCAAGGATGACTTAATCCTCCACCGTACATTTAGGACCACGTCCAAGGATGACTTAATCCTCCACTGTACATTTAGGACCACTTCCAAGGATGACTTAATCCTCCACTGTACATTTAGAACCACGTTCAAGGATGACTTAATCCTCAACCGTACATTTAGGACCACTTCCAAGGATGACTTAATCCTCCACCATACATTTAGGACCACGTCCAAGGATGAATTAATCCTCAACCGTACATTTAGGACCACGTCCAAGGATGACTTAATCCTCCACCGTACATTTAGGACCACATCCAAGGATGACTTAATCCTCCACCGTACATTTAGGACCACGTCCAAGGATGACTTAATCCTCCACCGTACATTTAGGACCACGTCCAAGGATGACTTAATACTCAACCGTACATTTAGGACCACGTCCAAGGATGACTTAATCCTCAACCGTACATTTAGGACCACGTCCAAGGATGACTTAATCCTCCACCGTACATTTAGGACCACGTCCAAGGATGACTTAATCCTCAACTGTACATTTAGGACCACGTCCAAGGATGACTTAATCCTCCACCGTACATTTAGGACCACGTCCAAGGATGACTTAATCCTCAACCGTACATTTAGGACCACGTCCAAGGATGACTTAATCCTCCACCATACATTTAGGACCACGTCCAAGGATGACTTAATCCTCCACCGTACATTTAGGACCACGTCCAAGGATGACTTAATCCTCAACCGTACATTTAGGACTACGTCCAAGGATGACTTAATCCTCAACCATCCACCAAGGACTTCATTCTCGAAGACATACATCTACGGCTCTTCTTTTGGACTGAAGTCCAGGGATGATCCAATCCCCTCACATGTTCACCGAGAACTTCATTCTCGAAGACATACGTCTACGGCTCTTCTTTCGGACTGAAGTCCAGGGATGATCCAATCCCCTCACATGTTCACCAAGAACTTCATTCTCGAAGACATATGTCTACGGCTCTTCTTTCGGAGTGAAGTCCAGGGATGATCCAATCCTCTCACATGTTCACCAAGAACTTCATTCTCGAAGACATACATCTACGGCTCTTCTTTCAGACTGAAGTCCAGGGATGATCCAATCCCCTCACATGTTCACCAAGAACTTCATTCTCGAAGACATACGTCTACGGCTCTTCTTTCGGACTGAAGTCCAGGGATGATCCAATCCCCTCACATGTTCACCAAGAACTTCATTCTCGAAGACATACGTCTACGGCTCTTCTTTCGGACTGAAGTCCAGGGATGATCCAATCCCCTCACATGTTTACCAAGAACTTCATCAAAACATTTGTCAATCATGTATCCTCATCATCAAAACATGTATAACAAAACATGTATCCTCATCATCAAAACATGTAAAACAAAACATGTATCCTCATCATCAAAACATGTATAACAAAACATGTATCGTCATCATCAAAACATGTATCCTCATCATCAAAACATGTATAACAAAACATGTATCCTCATCATCAAAACATGTATAACAAAACATGTATCCTCATCGTAAAAACAAGCATAACATCTATCATCAAAAGCATGTATACATCTATCATCAAGAGAAAAAATATAAGATTCCTAAATCTAAATAATTCTAAGTAACTAAGTGCAGCAAATTGATGGGATAGACTTGTTATCAGATACTATACTACTCCCCCTTTCGAGGAGGGTCCTTCTGGACTATACCAAGCTTGTCTCGGAAGTATTCAAACTTTACTCGAGACAGAGGTTTAGTCAAGATATCAGCAATCTGATCCTCAGTGCTTATATACTCGAGCTTGATAGCTCCTCTCTGCACCATATCTCGTATATAGAAGTATCGGATCTCTATGTGTTTTGACTTATCGTGGAATACAAGATTTTCTATCTTGATGCAGTTTGGAATGTCACACATAATCACATTGGAATCCATTTCTAAGTCAAACACTCTATATAATAGCTTCTGAAGCTACACTGCTTCACAGCTGGCAGAGCAGACAGCTATATATTCTGCTTCAGCAGTACTGAGAGCCACACTAGATTGCTTCTTGCTGAACCATGAGATCATGGCAGATTCAAGACTATAACATCCACTTGATGTACTCTTTCTGTCTGAGGCACTTCCTGCCCAATCAGAATCTGAGTAACCATGTAAACGGAGTTCATGACCTCCAAGATAATATAGACCAAAATCTAATGTACCTTTTAGGTACCTCACTACATGCTTTGTAGCTATTAAGTGAACCTTTCTAGGTTCTACTAGATACTGACTTAGGGTATTTGCAGCAAAGCATATATCTGGCCTAGTATTTGTTAAGTACATCAATGACCCAAAGATTTGTCTATATAGGGTTAGGTCCACTAAATCCGATGAGTCATTAACTAATAACTTCAAGTTGGAGTCCATGGGAGTGGCCATGGATTTATACTCCAACATATCAAATCTTTTTAGAAACTTCACAGCATACTTACCTTGATTTAAAAGATTCCTTTTGGATCTTGCCATACTTCTAGACCTAAGAAGTAGTGCATTAATCTGAGATCTTTCATTTTCATTTATGGAGCCATTTTCATGATCTGTTTCTCATTCCTTGTCAGAAAAGATCATCGTCATACAATAATGGTATGATAGGTTCATCATCCACAACCTTAAGGTAAAGGTTAGGATCAGCTTTACTTCTGGTAAAGCCCAAGCTTTGTCATGAAGCTGTCAATTGTCCATTATTCACACTCTGCATTGAGTAATCTTCTGCATATCTATCTGTGCCATCTCTCGTCAGATGCGTCTACTAATATGAGCCTCAAAATCATTTGAACTCTGTGGTGAGTTACTTCTTGCATCCATGTCATATGTGTATAGAAGCCATATTCAACCTTGTAGCAAAGGTTGAGATCCACATCACCCATGATGGTCATTAAGCTCATCAATTGACTACCAACCTTGGGTACCCATACAGAACCTGATTCACACTTCTTCTTTAATTACACCATTAAGAGAATGGTCTTATCTAGCCACTTGGAGCAAAACATCTCATCATGATTCTCTTCTAGCCACAAGCCTTCTATAGTGTGCTTGATTTGTAAATCTTTTGTTGAACATCCATCGCTTGTTCAGTGTTCATCATTCATCATGATCTTTCCTACAAATCAAAATTAAGTACATGATTAGTAATACTTCATAATCATTAAATCATATTGACATGATAACCTATTATGCATACAGCTATCATTTACATAGTTATGCAACTATTTTGACCAATACTTTGGCACAACACTTTCTCATATCCTGTATGCATACAGTGGCTATCTAGATGCCTTCCATCTCTACCAGAACATACTATCGAGAGTGTGCACAGATCTCAGCATGTCAGCAAAGAGGTTTCATTCTAGACAAGCAACAATGGAATGTTTGTCCAACTTACCAATCATATGCATATTAGTAGCATGATATATTCTAGGAATACAAATATGCATACAAGCAATATCATTTACTATTTCTAATAACAACTCAAATACTTATCTTCTATGTTTGTGTGGTTGCTTCCCGCTTGATCTTCTGTATGTCTTTTGAACTTCTATTCATTCTGTACCACTGTGCATGCTCAAGTGTGCACTAGTGTCATTCTCATGATCTCATACACAAACATACATTCATTAGTATATTCTCAATGTTATCAAAACATTATAGTTCTAAATAATCTTGAAAATGTATAGTCATGATTATAGATAATATTCAAGGTATCAGGGAAGTCTTCTTTTACTCATGCATATTCTTGTTTGATCTAGTTAGTTAAATCATCAACCAAGATAAGAGACATAATATGCATAAACCCTTGATTACTGACTTTATGAATAAGCATAACCAATCATACCAAGTATACTTATATAAGGGATCCTAACACAAGGTAAGATTCTAACTTGACATAGGAAAACATACCTGGATTAGTATACCTGCTTAGTTATGTACAAGATACCTAAACAATCTCTCCATTGATTTAGAGATCCTGAGCTAGAACCTGCATGTCTCATAGGTTAAGCATAATATAACAAAGTCATACATACCTTGTAAGTAGAACAAAGATTATGGATGAGTCTTTGTCTTCATGTTGTCATGGTCATGGAACTTGATTTGTCTTTTGTGATGTACCTGTATCTTGTTAGCAGACAACATCAACCTCACACAACACCATAATGCATTAGTACAATCATATAGCCCTAATTAATGAATGTCTTCGATCATTCACATGCATTCATATTGTTACTAGGGTGATAAGACAATTCTAACATTAATCAATATTGTACTAATAAATAATATGAAGACAAACACATTATGAGCTTAATCAAGAATCAAATTTCAAGACATACCTGAACCTCTTTAAGTCATACCTGTCGAGACTTCTTGTAGTCTTCTTATGTAAGGCCTTAGCCTCAACTCCCCCTGAAACTTGATCTGGAGCTTGATTAGGGTTTGCTAGAGAAACCCTAAAAATTCAATCTTTGACTTTCACACTTCTGAAAGGATCGAAGGATGTGTCTTGCTGAGCTGATCAAACTAGCATACTTCAATTTTGAAATCTCCAAAATTTGACTCCTCAAAATTGCCTTCGAAACTTCTGGATCTTCTAAACAGGAACCCGAAATAGGGTTTGATGAAGCCCACCCTTCAGTCCAATCAAAAGGTTGGATCCAAGGCTCTAAACTCTTATTTTTCTGAAAAGTTTCCAGCCATGGTTACAGACTTCAAAAATTCCAACTTTTGCTGAAGCCCTAATTTTCCATCTTTCTGATCAAAATCCCAAACTAGGGTTTGATCAAGCCCAGTCTTCTACCCAACCAAAAAATTTGATCTTGGTCTCTAAATTTTGATTTTCCTGAGTATCATTCAGCCGTGGACTCCGATTCCAAAAATTCTAACTTTCTCCGAAACCCTAAATTCCGGAAGCCATGAATGAATGTGCTCAAAAAATAATTCTGTTTTGACAGAAATATGTACCTGATTGTTTCACCTGTAAATCTGAATTTTTCGATCCACAAGGTAAAACGTTTCCTGAGATAGCCTGACCTGTTATCTTTCCATCCTGATAGGTCTGACCTCAATTGGACTCTTTGAGAGAGATTTATGCCAAGTGTCGAAACGTGACATGTTTATGGGATAAAACAGGAGAGCAAACTTGTACGGCATGCCACGTGTCACTAGTTGAAATTCGGACTCTGAAAATGTTTCCTAAGCTAGCTCGCCCTGTTATCTTTCCATCCTGACAGGTCTGACCTCAATTGGACTCTCTGAGAGAGAGTTATGCCAAGTGTCACAACGTGACCTGTTTATGGGATAAAATAGCAGAGCGAACTTGTATGGCGTGCCACGTGTCACTGGTTCCGTTTCGGCCTCTGCAAAAGTTTCTTGAGATAGTACAGTTTGTTTTCTACCTGTCACTTTTTATGAAATTTCATTTGGAGCTTCCTAGCCCAAGTTATGACCTTTGTTCCTAGGTCACCTGATTTTGACTGAGATCTGGAAGAGGCAGAAACCCTAACTTGTACTGATCATAACTCACAAAGTACAACGAATATGAGGGTGCCCAATGGACACAAGGTACCCGGGGATGTTATCTACGACCCGTAAACTTTTTAGATCCTGAAACTTCGCATAAATGGATTTATAGCGAAAGTTCCACGATGACTGGTTTTTGCTATATAAAACCCTAACCTTCAAATTGTCGCAAGAGAAGCAAGTGTCGTAAGTGCCATACATTGCCTTCCTTTGTTGAGATATTGTAACTTCAAAGAATATTATATTTGTACTTTATTATTTCAGAGATGTTTCATTCCTCCGTGAAGATCTTATTGTATATCCGGAGATGTTTATTCCTCCGTCGGAATGTGGTAACTCGGGTTATTAGACTTCCCTAGTGGGGGTCTGCCCTGTATGTGTTATGTGGGTCAAAGGGTTATTAGACCACCCTAGAGGGGTCGGCCCAGTCAGTTGTAGTGGGGTATTTAACCCATTGGTTAAATACGATCCTACGTGTACTTGTGTAAAAGATATGTCAGAGTAGTGTATAAATAGAGGACGTGTGTTCCTCATTTGATATACACACTCACTTAAGAGAGGCGCACTTGTGGAGGAGAGGTATGCTATGGTGGAGGAGGAGATCATGTCTTTGGTTTGCATCTTTGTATATTGCTGTTCATCTATATTGAGGAAGCTTTACTGGGTTTTCTACCCCATGAGGGTTTCCCAGGATAAATCTGTGTCTCTTGTGTTTATGCTATGCTTGTTGTTTCTTCAGTAATCCTGTATATGCTATTATTGAGAAATGGAATGTAATGCTGCTATTTTATGTCTTAGCATATTGAATTTTAACATGGTATCAGAGCTAACCTGAAGGAAGGAAATGTATGGCACTTACGACACTTGCTTCTCTTGCGACAATTTGAAGGTTAGGGTTTTATATAGCAAAAACCAGTCATCGTGGAACTTTCGCTATAAATCCATTTATGCAAAGTTTCAGTATCAGAAACATTTACAAGTCATAGACAACATCCCCAGGTACCTTGTGTCCAAAGGGCACCCTCAGATTCGTTGTACTTTGTGAGTTATGATCAGTACAAGTTAGGGTTTCTGCCTCTTCCAGATCTCGGTCAAAATCAGGTGACCTAGGAAAAAAGGTCATAACTTGGGCTAGGAAGCTCCAAATGAAATTTAGTAAAAAGTGATAGATAGTACACAGACTTTACTATCTCATGAAACTTTTGCAGAGGCTGAAATGGAACCAGTGACACGTGGCATGCCATACAAGTTCGCTCTCCTGTTTTATCCCATAAACAGGTCACATTGCGACACTTGGCATAACTCTCTCTCAGAGAGTCCAATTGAGGTCAGACCTATTAGGATGGAAAGATAACAGGGCGAGCTATCTCAGGAAAAGTTTTCAGAGTCCAAAGTTCAAACAGTAACACGTGGCACGCCGTACAAGTTCGCTCTCCTGTTTTATCCCATAAACAGGTCACGTTGCGACACTTGGCATAACTCTCTCTCAGAGAGTCCAATTGAGGTCAGACCTGTCAGGATGGAAAGATAATAGGTCAGGCTATCTCAGGAAATGTTTTCAGACCCTGTGGATCGAAAAATTCAGAGTTACAGTAGAAACAATCAGGTACATATTTCTGTCAAAACAGAATTATTTTTTGAGCACATTCATTCATGGCTTCCGGAATTTAGGGTTTCGGAGAAAGTCAAAAATTTTGGAATCGGAGTCCACGGCTGAATGATACTCAGAAAAATCAAAATTTAGAGACCAAGATCAAATTTTTTGGTTGGGTAGAAGACCGGGCTTGATCAAACCCTAGTTCGGGATTTTGATCAGAAAGATGGAAAATTAGGGCTTCAGCAAAAGTTGGAATTTTTTAAGTCTGTAACCACGGCTGGAAACTCCTCAGAAAAATAAGAGTTTAGAGCCTTGGATACAACCTTTTGATTGGACAGAAGGGTGGGCTTCATCAAACCCTATTTCGGGTTCCTGTCTAGAAGATCCAGAAGTTTCAAAGGCAATTTTGAGGATTCAAATTTTGGAGATTTCAAAATTGAAGTATGCTAGTTTGATCAGCTTAGCAAGACACATGCTTCCATCCATTCAGAAGTGTGAAAGTCAAAGATTGAATTTTTAGGGTTTCTCTAGAAAACCCTAATCAAGCTCCATATCAAGTTTCAGGGGGAGTTGAGGCTAAGGCCTTACATAAGAAGACTACAAGAAGTCTCGACAGGTATGACTTAAAGAGGTTCAGGTATGTCTTGAAATCTGATTCTTGATTAAGTTCATAATGTGTTTGTCTTCATATTATTTATTAGTACAATCTTGATTAATGTTAGAATTGTCTTATCACCCTAGTAACAATATGAATGCATGTGAATGATCGAATACATTCATTAATTAGGGCTATATGATTGTACTAATGCATTATGGTGTTGTGTGAGATTGATGTTGTCTGCTAACAAGATACAGGTACATCACAAAAGACAAATCAAGTTCCATGACCATGACAACATGAAGACAAAGACTCATCCATAATCTTTGTTCTACTTACAAGGTATGTATGACTTTGTTATATTATGCTTAACCTATGAGACATGCAAGTTCTAGCTCAGGATCTCTAAATCAATGAAGAGATTGTTTAGGTATCTTGTACATAACTAAGCAGGTATACTAATCCAGGTATGTTTTCCTATGTCAAGTTAGAATCTTACCTTGTGTTAGGATCCCTTATATAAGTATACTTGGTATGATTGGTTATGCTTATTCATAAAGTTAGTAATCAAGGGTTTATGCATATTATGTCTCTTATCTTGGTTGATGATTTAACTAACTAGATCAAACAAGAATATGCATGAGTAAAAGAAGACTTCCCTGATACCTTGAATATTATCTATAATCATGACTATACATTTTCAAGATTATTTAGAACTATAATGTTTTGATAACATTGAGAATATACTAATGAATGTATGTTTGTGTATGAGATCATGAGAATGACACTAGTGCACACTTGAGCATGCACAGTGGTACAGAATGAATAGAAGTTCAGAAGACATACAGAAGATCAAGCGGGAGGCAACCACACAAACATAAAAGATAAGTATTTGAGTTGTTATTAGAAATAGTAAATGATATTGCTTGTATGCATATTTGTATTCCTAGAATATATCATGCTACTAATATGCATATGATTGGTAAGTTGGACAAACATTCCATTGTTGCTTGTCTAGAATGAAACCTCTTTGCTGACATGCTGAGAGCTGTGCACACTCTCGATAGTATGTTCTGGTAGAGATGGAAGGCATCTAGATAGCCACTGTATGCATACAGGATATGGGAAAGTGTTGTGCCAAAGTATTGGTCAAAATAGTTGCATAACTATGTAAATGATAGCTGTATGCATAATAGGTTATCATGTCAATATGATTTAATGTTTATGAAGTATTACTAATCATGTACTTAATTTTGATTTGTAGGAAAGATCATGATGAATGATGAACACTGAACAAGCGATGGATGTTCAACAAAATATTTACAAATCAAACACACTATAGAAGGCTTGTGGCTAGAAGAGAATCATGATAAGATGTTTTGCTCCAAGTGGCTAGATAAGACCATTCTCTTAATGGTGTAATTAAAGAAGAAGTGTGAATCAGGTTCTGTATGGGTACCCAGAATTGGTAGTCAATTGATGAGCTTAATGATCATCATGGGTGATGTGGATCTCAACCTTTGCTGCAAGGTTGAATATGGCTTCTATACACATATGACATGGATGCAAGAAGGAGCTCACCACAGAGTTCGAATGATTTTGAGGCTCATATTAGTAGACCCATCTAACGAGAGATGGCACAGATAGATATGCAGAAGATCACTCAATGCAGAGTGTGAATAATGGACAATTGACAGCTTCATGACAAAGCTTGGGCTTTACCAGAAGTAAAGCTGATCCTAACCTTTACCTTAAGGTTGTGGATGATTAACCTATCATACCATTATTGTATGACGATGATCTCTTTCTGACAAGGAATGAGAAACAGATCATGAAAATGGCTGCAGAAATGAAAATGAAAGATCTCGTAATAATGCACTACTTCTTAGGTCTAGAAGTATGGCAAGATCCAAAAGGAATATTTTAAATCAAGGTAAGTATGCTGTGAAGTTTCTAAAAAGATTTGATATGTTGTAGTATAAAGCCATGGCCACTCCCATGGACTCCAACTTGAAGTTATTAGTTAATGACTCATCGGATTTAGTGGACCTAACCCTATATAGACAAATCATTGGGTCATTGATGTACTTAACAAATACTAGGCCAGATATATGCTTTGCTGCAAATACCCTAAGTCAGTATCTAGTAGAACCTAGAAAGGTTCACTTAATAGCTACAAAGCTTGTAGTGAGGTACCTAAAAGGTACATTAGATTTTGGTCTATATTATCTTGGAGGTCATGAACTCCGTTTACATGGTTAATCAAATTCTGATGGGGCAGGAAGTGCCTCAGACAGAAAGAGTACATCAAGTGGATGTTATAGTCTTGAATATGCCATGATCTCATGGTTCAGCAAGAAACAATCTAGTGTGGCTCTCAGTATTGCTGAAGCAGAATATATAGCTGTCTGTTCTGCCAGCTATGAAGCAGTGTGGCTTCAGAAGCTATTATATGGAGTGTTTGACTTAGAAATGGATTCCACTGTGATTATGTGTGACATTCAAAACTGCATCAAGATAGAAAATCTTGTATTCCACGATAAGTCAAAACACATAGAGATCCGATACTTCTATATACGAGATATGGTGCAGAGAGGAGCTATCAAGCTCGAGTATATAAGCACTGAAGATCAGATTGCTGATATCTTGACTAAACCTCTGTCTCGAGTAAAGTTTGAATACTTCCGAGACAAGCTTGGTATAGTCCAGAAGGACCCTCCTCAAAAGGGGGAGTAGTATAGTATCTGATAACAAGTCTATCCCATCAATTTGCTGCACTTAGTTACTTAGAATTATTGAGATTTAGGAATCTTATATTTTTTTCTTTTGATGATAGATGTATACATGCTTTTGATGATAGATGTTATGCATGTTTTGATGATGAGGATACATGTTTTGTTATACATGTTTTGATGATGAGGATACATGTTTTGTTATACATGTTTTGATGAGGAGGATACATGTTTTGATGATGAGGATACATGATTGACACATGTTTTGATGAAGTTCTTGGTAAACATGTGAGGGGATTGGATCATCCCTGGACTTCAGTCCGAAAGAAGAGCCGTAGACGTATGACCTCGAGAATGAAGTTCTTGGTGAACATGTGAGGGGATTGGATCATCCCTGGACTTCAGTCCGAAAGAAGAGCCATAGATGTATGTATTCAAGAATGAAGTTCTTGATGAACATGTGAGGGGATTGGATCATCCCTGGACTTCAGTCTGAAAGAAGAGCCGTAGACGTATGTCTTCGAGAATGAAGTTCTTGGTGAACATGTGAGGGGATTGGATCATCCCTGGACTTCAGTCTGAAAGAAGAGCCGTAGATGTATGTCTTCGAGAATGAAGTTCTTGCTGAACATGTGAGGGGATTGGATCATCCTTGGACTTCAGTCCGAAAGAAGAGTTGTAGACGTATGTCTTCGAGAATGAAGTTCTTGGTGAACATGTGAGGGGATTGGATCATCCCTGGACTTCAGTCCGAAAGAAGAGCTGTAGACGTATGTCTTCGAGAATGAAGTCATTGGTGGACGGTTGAGGATTAAGTCATCCTTGGATGTAGTCCTAAATGTACGGTTGAGGATTAAGTCATCCTTGGACATGGTCCTAAATGTACGGTGGAGGATTAAGTCATCCTTGGACGTGGTCCTAAATGTACGATGGAGGATTAAGTCAACCTTGGACGTGGTCCTAAATGTACGGTTGAGGATTAAGTCATCCTTGGACGTGGTCCTAAATGTACGGTGGAGGATTAAGTCATCCTTGGACGTGGTCCTAAATGTACGGTGTAGGATTAAGTCATCCTTGGACATGGTCCTAAATGTACGGTGGAGGATTAAGTCATCCTTGGACGTGGTCCTAAATGTACGGTTGAGGATTAAGTCATCCTTGGACATGGTCCTAAATGTACGGTGGAGGATTAAGTCATCCTTGGACGTGGTCCTAAATGTACGGTGGAGGATTAAGTCATCGTTGGACGTAGTCCTAAATGTACGGTTGAGGATTAAGTCATCCTTGGACATGGTCCTAAATGTACGGTGTAGGATTGGATCATCCTTGGACTTTGGTCCTGTGAATTGAGCCGTAGACATGAGGTCTCTGAAAATTGATAGGATTGGATCGTCCCTGGACTTCGGTTCAAAAGGTACATGATAGGACTGGATCGTCCCTGGACTTTGGTTCGAAAGGTACATGATAGGATTGGATCATCCTCAGACTTCGGTCTTTTTAATTGAGCCGTAGAAATGAGGTCTTCGAGAATTGATAGGACTGGATCGTCCCTGGACTTCGGTTCAAAAGGTACATGACAAGATTGCATCATCCATGGACATAGGTCCTAAAGAGAACAAGATTGATCGTATGATGACGATGCTGATGACGATGCTGATAATCGTGTAATGACGATGCTGATGATCGTATGATGACGATGTTGTTGATCGTGTGATGACGATGCTGATGATCATATGATGACGATGTTGATGATCGTGTGATGTCGATGCTGATGATCGTGTGATGACGATGCTGATGACGATGTTGATGATCGTGTGATGATGATGCTGATGATTGAGTACTATCAACTCTGATGATGTTGATGTTCCAGTAACTAGTCAAGTTACTGATGATGATAAATTGAAGAAAGCTTCCAATGATTTATAAATGTATCATGTATGATGTTGATGACTCCTTGCTTGTGCAGATGCTATTATAATATCCTTCTCGTTAAGGGGGAGTGTTGAGATATTGTAACTTCAAAGAATATTATATTTGTACTTTATTATTTCAGAGATGTTTCATTCCTTTGTGAAGATCTTATTGTATATCCGGAGATGTTTATTCCTCCGTCGGAATGTGGTAACTCGGGTTATTAGACTTCCCTAGTGGGGGTCGGCCCTGTATGTGTTATGTGGGTCAAAGGGTTATTAGACCACCCTAGAGGGGTCGGCCCAGTCAGTTGTAGTGGGGTATTTAACCCATTGATTAAATACGATCCTACGTGTACTTTTGTAAAAGATATGTCAGAGTAGTGTATAAAATAGAGGAGGTGTGTTCCTCATTTGATATACACACTCACTTAAGAGAGGCGCACTTGTGGAGGAGAGGTTTGCTATGGTGGAGGAGGAGATCATGTCTTTGGTTTGCATCTTTGTATATTGCTGGTCATCTATATTGAGGAAGCTATACTGGGTTTTCTACCCCATGAGGGTTTCCCAGGATAAATCTGTGTCTCTTGTGTTTATGCTATGCTTGTTGTTTCTTCAGTAATCCTGTATATGCTATTATTGAGAAATGGAATTTAATGCTGCTATTTTATGTCTTATCATATTGAATTTTAACATCCTTTAGGTTAGCTCTGATACCATCTTAAAATTCAATATGCTAAGACAGAAAATAGCAGCATTACATTCCATTTCACAATAATAGCATATACAGGATCACTGAAGAAACAACAAGCATAGCATAAACACAAGAGACACAGATTTATCCTGGGAAACCCTCATGGGGTAGAAAACCCAGTAAAGCTTCCTCAATATAGATGGCCAGCAATATACAAAGATGCAAACCAAAGACATGATCTCCTCCTCCACCATAGAAGACCTCTCCTCCACAAGTGCACCTCTCTTAAGTGAGTGAGTGTGTCAAATGAGGAACACACCTCCTCTATTTATACACTACTCCGACTTTTATTTTACACAAGACATGTAGGCTCGTATTTAACCAATGGGTTAAATACCCCACTACAACTGACTGGGCCGACCCCTCTAGGGTGGTCTAATAACCCTTTGACCCACATAACACATACAGGGCCGACCCCCCACTAGGGAAGTCTAATAACCCAAGTTACCACATTCTGACGGAGGAATAAACATCTCTGAATATACAATAATATCTTCACGGAGGAATGAATCATCTCCAGAATAATAAAGTACAAATATAATATTCTTTAAAGTTACAATATCTCAACAAAGGACAGCTCAAAATACCATTGATTTTCTCAATACTTTATCGTTAGGGGAATTGAAAACATTAGCAATTAAAGATAGAATTACAGCGATAACTTGGGAAAGGAGATTTATTGGAAAGCATCACCATGTTGAGAGTGTCCAAGTAAAGGCTAATAAAATGTTGCAGCAGGTTAAGTCTTTTAAAGGCTTATTAAAAGAGTTATTTCATAAAGGACTCCCTTCTTTTTGGGATGAAGAAAATAAATTTATCCCTCAACCTGATTATCAAGCTTTATTAGGTCAAGCTCGAATGGATCATAAGAAATTTGAATACATGATCCAACCTTTAACAGGGAAGGAAATAATTGGTAATCTTGCAGTGGACTTGGAAATTTTAAATCAAGTTAAAATTATAGGTGCCAAATTGTCTCCTATGTCTTTTGTAGACCATGTAGAATTAAGAGTTTTGGTTAAAGAGATGATTAATTATGAAGTCCCCTCTATGGAGAAATGGAAGACAATTGAAAATTTTGGGAGTGTGAAGTACAAATTGCACCAATGAGGACACCTGTCAGTGATACTCAAGCGAAGGTTATGCCAAATCCCACTTCAATGTGGCATCAAATTGTCTTCTAGCATTTTGAGGATTATGAAGACTTAGTTTTGTGACAAATGTAACAAGTAGTTATAAAATTCCTATTTTCAAGCAAATAGTTAAGCAGACAGTTAGATATCAGCTCTCTAATTGGGGTTGGAACCCATGAGAGCGAGACCTGTTTGACTGAGCAATTTCAAGATTAATAATAAAAAATTGCAAAGTTAAGCAAATACTTTTCTAAGCAGAGATTCTCCTGTTGTTATCTTGCAGTCTGTATTTCCTTTCCTTATGAGAATGTTATTCGTGTTATCTATTTCCATTGTGTTGTCTTTTCATGCTTGAATGAGATCATGTTCAGTCGGAATTCATATTGATATGCTCTTGTTCATAAGATTCAAGTATTCACAAAAACCTTCTTCTAAAGTTAATATTGGATTCATAAAAGAACACATACAACAAAATAGTGCAAATTGATCACGTTAAAGTTACATTATATATATATATATATATATTCATCCGATAAATTTAGGTTGTCATCCGAACCAGATAGCAAGATAATTCGGTTAAACTGTCATTCATCCTAATTATACAAAATGAATGGAAGACCCTTTGCAAAATAGGTCAGTCTGATATTATCCTTCCATTCTTCTACTATCCCTCTAAAAGTACAACCCTTACAAAATATGTGCCTATACAAAATGAATAGAAGGTCCTTTGCAAAATAGGAAAAAATCCTTCCCATAAACTACCAAAAAATGAAAATCTAAAAACAATCAAGTAAAACTAATAGAAAACGAAAAAAAAAAAAGGTATCCTGAAAATATCAAGAGAGCATGGTGGGTGGGCCACGTGGTTCCCTCAGTCAATCTCCATTTATTTTGGCCCTAAGGGAGGCCTGTCAACTGGAGGGGACTATCCAGAACCTACCGAAGTCGTTGGGATCCTCTCGGCATCACGTTGAGCTCAGGTGGATGCGTCATGCTTGAAAAGGAGCCTTCGCATTTGTTCAATCAGTTCATCATTATTATTTTTGAACTTGTGGGCGATGGTGTCCCCGATTATCTTCTCCATGGATTCCAAGTCCTCTTTGTCTCATTTCCCCTCTAACTTATGCGGAATCTCTGCTATCTGCTTTTCCAACTGCTCCACTCTTAGGCTGTATACATCATTGCCGCTAGTCCTTCCAATAGGACCACGACTGCTACCTTTTGCCATTATATAATATGGATATAGGCCTGGAGAACTGTTGTAACAAAGCTTCCTGTACGGGAGCTTTCCGCCACTAGGTAGAGCACTGCTCGAAATCCGGTTCCTGACCTTGTCTAAACCTTCAAAAACCAAACGATGAGGAGGGCCAATGGAGGGAGAAACCATCGAATAAAAAGCTAAGTTAGACATCATTTTTTGCAAGCAACAAGGAAAAGGGGCAGATCCAATTTGAAGGAGCGAAAATGAACAAAAAACCTTAACACGGATAGGAAGAAATCTCCAAAACCATCAAAAATAAATATCAAAGTACTTGAAAGAGGGTTATATGAAATTACGAGTCAGAGACCTTACCTTGACCGATCTTTGAATTCACTGATGGGATAGATTGACTGCTAGGGTTAGCCGATATAATCAAGGGTAGGGTACCATTTCACTTTGAAGGGCTATGATATATTGAACCCTTCAATGCTGACATGTAAAAATAAATCATTCTTTTCATTTGAAAATGTAATAGTACATCAAAATTCATTATCGCTTTTACAAATTTCTTAATATAGTGACAATATTTGCATTGTTCCTCTCTATAAACTTTAATAAGCAATGTTATATTAATATGGGCTAGTTAAATAACCCAAGAATCCATATAGAATAAATTTAAAAAACAAAAAGACAAAAAAACTAACAATATGAAGAAATCACTTGTTTTTACCAATTATACCAATTCTAGACATTTTTTGTAGATGGATTTGTAGAAGATCTAGTGTAACATGGGAAAAAGTCGATGAAGAAGAGGGAGAGATTACCATAAGAGATAAGAGAAGTATAAACAACAAGATCAATCTTCGAAGATGGCATTGAGATGAAACATAATTGGGAAAAGAAGGAGAGATAACATGCCATAGGATTAACATCTAAGGTTGGTGCTAATTTTTACACGACCCATTTCATATTATATACAGAATTCTACCATTCAAGGTTTGGAAATTACGAAAAATGGTAGTGAGGTTGTACAATCTAGGAAGTGTGATTTTTTGTTGGTTCATTGGTGTGGGTCATTCAATACTTTGCCTCCATAGACCAGTCGCATAATGCATTACAAATTTTAAACAATTTGGATGTGGAAAGTTAAAACCCTACCCTACATCTAACTTTGTTCTCCACATACAAAATGCTACACATATTTGAAAATCCAATCCACAGTGCAAAATTATGCTCATACCTATAAATTCACAGTAGCCCAATCATATAAGGAGCCCACTTGACGAATCACAAATGCAAATGTTGCAGAATATGTTTGTAAGGAGCCCGTTGGACGAATCACAAATGCATAGTGATGAAAATGAGGTGGAAACGACAATGGGGATGAATTACCCAAGCTAAAATCCATTTCAAGTTTCACCCCTACGCATTTGGGGAATAGGGCATGGATGCATCCAATTTCTAAAAAAGGAAACAAAATTTGCATCGTTCCACTCTATAGATTTTAATAAGCAATGTCTAACCCAAATAAACCAAGAACCCATATAGAGGAAATTTTAGAAACATAAAAAATACCCGACAATATGAAAAAATCATTTGAAAAATATTTATAACCATGGAGATTCAATTGAAAAGTAATCAAACTTCTAATAGAAAAATCAAGGTTGAATGGAAATGAAATACAATCTATACAATTTCCAATGGAAATAGAGATCGATAAATACAAAAGAGGGAGTGAATCTAAAAAATATGTTCATGAATACAAAAACCATTATCTTGAGTCACTTCAATAACAAAATTCACTCCTTTGAATCCCTTTATATATGATTATATACACTCAGCTCTATGAACTAGAGGAGAGACATAATCCCTTGGAGGAAATAATCATTAGGGGAGGTGTCATATTCTGTCTGTAGTGGCGATGTGCACATATGCATGTGGGTAGTGTTGATGTATATGTAACTTCGGAATGTATTTCACTTATATATTTATTGTACTCCTATAGAGATGTATTATTCCTCTATACAGAAGTGTCGTCATTTGTATTGAAAAGTGTTGGCAGGCGGTTTGATGCGGTACTGATGACGCCGCGACACGTTGGATGAAGGTGCGAAAGGAGTATCTTGGGCCAAAGGATGCCGCAGTTGGCGGGTTTTGGGTCACTTGGACCATGTATTTTGTAATGATGAGTCAAGTATACCGCAGTTGGCGGGTTTTGGGTCATGTATTTTGTAATATCGAGTCATTATACCGCGGTATGCGGGTTTTTGGGTCATTAGACCAAGTCAGTTAGTTGATTGTCCATAAGTGTCGGTTAGGAAAGTGGACAAGTATTGTAATTGGCGGAAGCCTATAAATATAGGAGAATTGTAAGTGTTAGGGCGAGTCGATGGATAGAAGATAAAGATAGAATGGTATGCGAAGATAATGCGGAAGTTGCGCAGAGGTTTATGTACTGCTTTTGGTTTGCCACAGTAATATAAGATGATGGTTTGGTGCAATATGTGTGTAATGTTGCTCGATACTTATGTTATTGCCTTTTCTTAATGCCATTATATGTTTCTGTTGCTATGATGTGAATGCCGCAATAATATGTTATAGATATTGACTGTAATGTTGCGATTAAAGTGATGTGCGATCTCTGTTTACTGTAATGTTAAATGCTGCGGTTAAGGTGATATGCGATAACTTCATGATGAATAGTTATAATTGATGTTGGTATCTTATTGTCGCAACTCGCCTCCTCCCTCGGTGGAAACATGCTTCCGTCTGCTCTTCCTGGACGCCTCGGGTGAGACCTCATCCGCTCTGTGGGTGTTGATGGGTGGGCTCAAACCTGCCTGGGCCGGTGCACAGGGAGACTGCGGTATGCGTCGACAGTTGGTGGACTCCTGTCGACTGTGAGGTCGCGATTTGGACACCGCCGAGTACGTCGACACCGCAAAAGTTAATTGGTAGTAGTAGTACAGCGACAGGAGGAAGGAAGCCCAAAATGGCGGGCGATGATGCTAAGCTACCGTTGTTTCATGGAAGTGCAACAGACAACCCAGAGCAGTATTGGTTTTTGTGTAAAGCGGTCTGGACCGTGAAACAAATCACTAATGATGATGTTAAGAAAGGACGGTTGGCCACAACTCTCCGAGGTCGTGCCTTAGATTGGTTCATAAAGTTTGTCTTAGTCCCTATGGGGGCTCCAGAAAAGTCATTGAATGAGATTCGGGATGGGTTGATTGCTGAATTTAGATGGCCTAAGTCGGAGGCTCAATATATTACTGAATTGAAGGAAATTAAGCAGTATCCCAATGAGACGGTATGGGATTTTGACCAATGATTCAAGACACTGATAGAAAAGGTTAGCTTTGATATGAGCGTTGTCCAACATAAAGAATGGTTCATTGCAGCACTGCTACCCCACATTCAACTGTCGCTGATGCAGCAAACCATTTGGACACCTAGCGAAGCTCTAGAGATCGCAATGCGATTGGAAGCATCACCGATTGGAGATAATGCAGCCGGGATGTCGCAGATACGGACACAGCTCGCTAACTTGACTATACAATTGCAAGATTTAAAGAAGAACAAGGAATAGTGCGAAGAAGTATGGTGTACGTGATGTCGACGAGAGGGACATACGAAAGATGATTGCCCAATTTTTCATAATTATTTGGTCTCAGGTGCGCCCAATCCGTTGAATGGCGGCAGTATGCCGTGGTGTCACGTTTGTCATGTATTTGGCCACGGTCATGATAATTGCCTGTATATGCAAAAAATGCTCACAACCTCGCGAAATCTATATTGTACCTTCTGTAAGTCGGTAGGACGTGATGACAAGGATTGTCATGCATATGGGTTGCTACAGGAGAGAATGTGTGATGCATTTTATGTCAAAGATGATCAGCGCACTGCACCGCTATAACCGCAGGTAGCTAAGCCGATACCTCAACCACAGATGCAGTTTGTACCACAGCAGCAGCAATTCATACCACAATATACATCGGTAAATCCCCTGCAGCCTCAGTATGTGCAACAACCGCAGTATGCACCACAAGGGCAAGGGATGCCGCGAGCACCCATGCAGCAGCAGTTTAACCAACCTCAGTATCCGCAGTAGGGCGGTTACCGAGGAGGCTACCGGGGCGGATGCGGTGGTGGATTTGGTCATGGAGGAGGAGGCCGAGGTGGTCGAGGACCTGTTTAGTGTTACCACTGTGCGGTATGGGGGCATTATCAGCGAGACTTCCCATTGCTATAGAATCAGTGTACATTTTCTTTCGGTAACGATCATACAGTCGAGAATTGTCCACAGTTGATTGCAAGATGGCAGGCTGGGAACACTCCATGGCTATCGAAACCAGTACAACAACCAGTACAGAACCTGGTGCAGCAACTAGTGCAGAACCGGCCCCCGTGACCACCGCCAAATGCTAATCTGAATGTAAATCAACCAGGGAATCTGCAGCAGAATCAGACACAGGGTGCCAATATTGCGACTATTTCTGCAGAGCCGTGACCACAAGATACTTCGGTGGCTGTTGTCACTCGTGGAGGTAAGATGACTGGGGAATATCATTCGTGACTATCATTCGCTTGGCTGGTCAGAAGACGGTAAATTTCGACATTGAAGCGGAGCGGGAGACGTTCATGGAGGCACGTCGCACTTTGGAGAGAGATCACGGTAAGGCTGTTGTTTGTGATATGCCGCCTGTCTTTGATGCTACATCAGACACCGATCGACCACCACCAGGGATATTGCAGAAGTTCCTTGAAATTTGTCTATCATTGGCACGAGACCCGATTTCCCTAGTTGAGGTTGAGGGATGGTTGCAGCAATTTCCGAAAGGACGGCAGGATTCGGCAGTAAACTCCTTACAGTGAAGGAAGACTGGCAAGGAAATGTGACTGAATATTCAAATTGGTGATTATGATGTTGATTCTGTGATTCTTGATCTTGGATCGGATGTTAACATCTTAACCAAACAAGCATGGCAGAAAATGGGGAGTCCCCCATTGAGCTGGTCTCCTGTGTAGCTCTGGTTGGCTAACCATGCGAAGGTTACACCTATTGGGCGAGTTTCACAGCTCACAATTGATATTGAGGGCATGAAGACTTATGCCGACTTCGATGTCATTGAGGTAGTTGATGGAGGAAGCTCCTATCCTGCGCTATTGGGGATAGGATGGGCTAATGATGACTTTTGAGAACCACGATTTCCAAGTTATCGCTCCGTTGGATCCAGCTGAAGGATGCCGATATGTTGAGCCTTTCAAAGATGACAATCACACTGGTTGGGATCATGCATTTAATATTTCTGAGGATTACATTCATCCCACTATCCATGGTAAGCTGGAGTGGCACAGTCAGAGCTCTGCGTCTTCCAACTCTGATGATGCATTGGAACATTGGCAGAATCGCATGCATGAAGTATCTGTTCGGAAGTGTGGTTTAGTTACACAATCTTTATGTCATGTTGCGACAGAAACGATCAAATTGCTTATCTATGAGGGGTTTCCTAGCTTAGACACCTTTGTAGCAGAATTTGAAGACCGTGTTCCAAAACCACAGCAATTGCTGGCCTTGGAGGAAGCACTGAAGGCTGCTCCAGCACGCTGGTGGGCGATGCATAAGAAATTTATTAAAGATTGGTCACAATGTCGAAGGTTGATGATGGTTTGATTTGGAAATACTGAGATTTATCACACTAGAAAGTATGATGGCCGAACTGATCTCGGTGATCATGTGATGGAGTTCCAACGATTGTGGATCACGCAACCCAGAGATGAGTGGGTTCATGATTTTGTCCATACTTTGGAGGAGATACCACGCTCGTGGTATACTGCAGCCGAGCTGCGCCGTGACATTACAACATGGGGGCAGTTGACGATCTATTTCACTCATACCTTCACATTTGCGGATTCCAACCCTGATGTCCATAACGCCCTACAGCTCATCCGCGATGTGATATTTCAGGTTGTTCCGGTGACCTGCCCTGTTGACCCGCACACCCACAGTCAGATGCATTCTCTCATGGAGTGCTTCAATGTCAGTGGAGGGCCATAGGACGATGATGATCCCCGAAATATTAACATTCCCGAATACGATGGAAGTCACGATGTGATACCACCTGTTGTGCCAAGTAACCTGTTCAATCAGCCGTTGCAGCTTCACAAAACGAATATCGGCACTAAAGCTACTCCCAAGTTTGCTAATGTTGGGGATTATTGGGATGATGAGATGATGCAGAAGGTTACCGAGTTACTGCATGAATTTCAGGATGTGTTTCCCATGAAGTTTTCCGAAATGAAGGGGATCCTAGGTGATTTAGGAGAGATGAGGATTCCATTGAAACCAGACGCTAAGCCAGTCTGACAACGACCTTATCGGCTAAATCCGCAACATAAAGAAAAAGTCAAGTCGGAACTTGATCGGATGCTGGATGCTGGTATTATCGAACCTATGGAAGAGTCAGAATGGATCAGTCCTATGGTGGTGCAGGACAAGAAAACAGGTGAAGTGCACATTTGTGTCGATTTGCGGAAGTTGAACGATGCCTGCTTGCATGACCCCTTTCCGACCCCGTTTACTGATGAAGTACTTGAAGGAGTGGGTGGTCAGGAAATGTACTCTTTCACTGATGGATTCTCTGGCTACCATCAGATTCGCATTGCCAAGGAAGATCGCCATAAGACAACTTTTGTTACCGAATGGGGTTGCTTTCAGTACACGGTCATGCCGTTCGGTTTGAAGAATGCACCTGCGATATTTTCCCAGGTTGTTGTTGCCGCATTCAAAGATTTTATTCAAAAATTTATACAGGTATATATGGATGATTGGACTGTTTATGGGTTGATTCGCGATCATTTGGCCAATCTGCGGTTAATGCTTGAGCGCTGCCGACAGCACCAGATATCGCTGAACTTGAAGAAATGTATTTTTTGTGCTCCCTTTGGAATATTGTTGGGTCATATCGTGTGTAAGCAGGTATTTTTGGTTGATCCAGCCAAGATTGCACTTATTTTGGGTTTGCAACCGCCGACCACCGTTAAGCAGTTGCGCATGACTTTGGGTCACACGGGATATTATCGCAAGTTCATTAGGGGGTATGCCGCGATTATTGCCCCTATGGAGAAGTTGTTGAAAAAGGATGTGGCATTCCAGTGGAATTCGGAATGTCAAGAAAGTTTCGAAACACTCAAAGCGAAGATGGTGTCGGCACCAATTTTGGTCTTTCCGGACTGGAGTAAGGAATTCCATGTCCACATTGATGCTTCATCGGTTGCATTAGGGATTGTATTGGCTCAACTAGGCGAAGGCGACATTGATCATCCCATTGTTTTTTCCAATCAGAAGCTATCTTCTGCAGAACGCAACTACACTACCACGGAACACGAAGGTCTGGCCATGGTTTACGCACTGCAAAAATTCAAACATTATTTGTTGGGTGGCCACTTTAAAATGTTTATTGATCACTCTGCATTGAAATACTTGGTCAATAAGCCTGTGTTGGGGGGGAAGATCTGTTGATGGCTACTTTTGTTTCAGGAGTTTGATTTTGAAGTCATTGTGACACCGGGACGGTTGAATGCTGGACCAGATCATTTGTCACAGATTGATACAGGGGAGGAACCGACTAATATCGAAGATGGATTGCCGGATGCCCAGCTGTTTCATGTTGCCACTGCTGATCACTATTTTGATGACATTCTTCAGTTTTTGGTGACCGGCACTACGCCTGATGACTTTACCACTTCTCAGAAGAAGCAATTGGTTGTCAAGGCTGCTGAATTTCAACTAATCGCGGGACAGTTGTATAAATTGGGTGTTGATGAGATATTGCGCAGATGTGTCTTGCCGCATGAACAAGCGTAGATATTGGCTGACGCACATGGTGGAGTCGCAGGAGGGCATTATGGCAGTCGGGCGACTACTCGGAAAGTACTGGGCGCAGGGCTTTGGTGGCCCACATTACATAATGATGCGACAGACTATGCATGGTCTTGTGATGTTTGTCAACTAACTGGAAAACCGTCTAGACGCGATAAGATGTCATTACTACCTCAATTAACATTACAACCGTTTGAGAAATGGGCTGTGGATTTTGTGGGGCCAATCAATCCACTAGGGAAATGCACAGGCGCACGGTATATTATCATAGCGACCGAGTATTTGACCCGATGGGCGGAGGCGGCACCTGTCGTTGATTGTTCTGCAGCAACGGCTGCTCGGTTCTTGTTTGATCACATTATCACTCGTTTTGGCTGCCCCAAGATTTTGTTGAGTGATCAAGGCAGCCATTTTCTCAATCGCACCATGAGTGCATTGACGGAGGAATTGCAGATTCAGCACAAGAAGAGTACACCCTATCACCCACATGCGAATGGGACGGTAGAGGCGTTTAATAAGGTATTGGAGCATGCATTAACAAAAGTGTGCAATGCAAACCACGACGACTGGGATTTGAAAGTTCCAGCAGTATTATGGGCCTATCGCACCACATGTAAAAGGTTGATTGGTCAGACACCTTTCAAGCTAGTATATGGGAAGGAAGCAATTATGCCTATGGAGTACACTATTTCGAGTTTACGAATTGCGGCTGTTACAAGCATGGATGATGTTGCAGCATTAGACAAGCATCTAGCACAATTGGTGGAGCTCGAAGAAGATCGATTTATCGTTGGCTTTCATCAAGGAGTGGAGAAGGATCTCCAGAAGGCATGGCATGATCGCCACATCAAAAACAAGCAATTTCAACAAGGTGACTTGGTGCTATTGTATGACAGTAAGTTTATGAAACATCCGGGCAAGTTGCAGATGCATTGGCTGGGTCCCTACCGCATCAATAATATTACTTTAGGAGGAGCGGTTCAGTTGTAGCGATTGGATGGGGGGATGCTCCCCAATCTAGTAAATGGTCATAGGTTGAAGCCCTATCGTGCGGGCTTGGAGCAGTGCGATGTCTGAGTCGCACTGGGTCAAAAAAAAAAAAAAATGAAATGAATGAATGATGATAATGATTGTTGCAGGTTTCTTGGTGGTAGATGGCGCACCAACGGAAGAGGGTATGTGCAAGAGGACAAGGCTTGTGCCGCCAAATTAGCGTAGTTAGAGACTCATGACGGTGCTGCACTCAAGCTCGACGACGGATTTGTACGACGGATTTGGGAAAGTACGACGAAGTGGTGTGATTACTACCACCCTCTTTCCACATGATTACCCTTGACTGATTTGGATGGGTTCACACATGACGATGGCATGTTTTTCACATGGCACGCTGGGCCGAGATGGTCAACAGGGTTGTTCAGGTGGTGGCACGAGGGATCTTTGTTGGATGCATGGTCGCCCCCTCCACTGTGACAGTCGGCCGACTCATACACACAGATGAAGAGGTACGGGGGCATCATTCCCCTCGTCGTGACAGAGGAGCATCCGCTTATAAGTATCCAAGGAAGTTGGTAGTTCGCCATCCAGAAGTTTTTCAAACCAAGAGTGGTTATGTTGTTTGATCCCTGTGCGAGTTCAGTTGTGAGGCATTCCAAGGAGGCTGTGGAAATGCTTCGCTTTGTTTCCCATGGTAGCACCCCAAGGGCCCTACGAGCCCGACGAGTGTCCCTGAGCGTCTTGATACCGCAGGTGCACTTACGCTGTGTATGCCTGGGCTGGTGCCAGGGTGACTACGGTACGCATCGACAGTACGATGGAACCCTGGCCGGTCCCGCATGATTCAGTATGCAGTAGTTGTTCAAAGGGTTGTGCTATTTTTTATCCGAACGCTGGTTGGGGCGGTAGCTCCCTGACCTCAGTAGAAGACGGGCACTGGCGTGAAATAGATGTGCCAAAGTCATCCGTTGTTCTCACCCCTTAGTACTGTTCGTCCTCTTTTCTTTTCAATCTGCACTATCCCATGCGACTAGATGATGAGTTCGCAATATACCTGACAGCGAGTCGGGAGTTTCCTACTCTCATGGAGGGCTTACAGAATTGGTAGCCAAGGATTTGTACAGCCGAAAGGAGGAGACAACCATTCATGATCCAAACAACAAGAACAGATGCAGTTGACATGGCTCGAGGGCGAGCCACAAGATTATGTTGGGGGCCTGGTTGCAGGCGGTTTGATGCGGTACTGATGACGCCGCGACACGTTGGATGAAGGTGCGAAAGGAGTATCTTGGGCCAAAGGATACCACAGTTGGCGGGTTTTGGGTCACTTGGACCATGTATTTTGTAATGATGAGTCAAGTATACCGCAGTTGGTGGGTTTTGGGTCATGTATTTTGTAATATCGAGTCATTGTACCACGGTATGCGGGTTTTTGGGTCATTAGACCAAGTCAGTTAGTTGAATGTCCATAAGTGTCGGTTAGGAAAGTGGACAAGTATTGTAATTGGCGGAAGCCTATAAATATAGGAGAATTGTAAGTGTTAGGGAGAGTCGATGGATAGAAGATAGAGATAGAACAGTATGCGAAGATAATGCGGAAGTTGCGCAAAGGTTTATGTATTGCTTTTGGTTTGCCACAGTAATATAAGATGATGGTTTGGTGCAATCTGTGTGTAATGTTGCTCGATACTTATGTTATTTCCTTTTCTTAATGCCATTATCTGTTTCTATTGCTATGATGTGAATGCCGCAATAATATGTTATAGATATCTACTGTAATGTTGCGATTAAAGTGATGTGCGATCTCTATTTACTGTAATGTTAAATGCTGCGGTTAAGGTGATATGCGATAACTTCATGATGAATAGTTATAATTGATGTTGGTATCTTACTGCCGCAACTCTCCTCCTCCCTCGACAGAAACATGGTTTCGTTTTCTCTTCCTGGATGCCTCAGGTGAGACCTCATCCACTCTATGGGTGTTGCTGGGTGGGCTCAAACCTGCCCGGGCCGATGCCCAGGGAGACTGCGGTATGCATCAACAGTTGGTGGACCCCTGTCGACTGTGAGGTCGTGATTTGGTCAACAACAAGTGTCGCAAGTGTGTTGACTTGCCGATGGGTTATTAGATCACCTTGTAAGGGGTCGGCCCGGATTAATGTAATAAGAGGTTATTGTGCTAAGCTAGACAATTCTGCCCCATAAGATTATTGGGCAGTCAGGACAGGTATAAATAGAGATCTCCCGATCTCTATTTAGATCACTTCAGAACTCACACTTCCATCACTCAGAAAGTGGCGCACATGTGAGCAGGAGGATCAGCTGCTAAGAGGAGTCTATCTCTATGTACTTTGAATGTACTTTGGTTGTGCTATTGCATTATCTATCTCTGAGGAAGTTGTGGGTTTTTTCACCTTAGGGTTTTCCCCACGGAAACTCTGTGTGTCTATTGTCTCTCATGCTTTTGTTTCTTGTGATGATTGACATGCTTGCTATGATTGATATGCATTGATATACTGTACATGTTGTTCTCTCGGTAAATATCCTAGAGTATCTTGAATTAATGCTCAAAATTTAACATGTTATCAAAGCTAACCTGAGACATTGTGCAGTGACGAAAACCAAGGTTTCTTATTTATTGGGTTTCTCTCCACAGATTTTGGAAAAGCAGTATAGTAGATTGACTCTACTCATCAAGGAGAATCTATCTGTCCAATTAGAATTCAGTTTTGACCCTAAATATTAGGGTTTCCACAAAAATAGGAATTTCTGAAATCTGAAGACATAGCTGGAAGCTCCTTGGAAAAATCGAAGTTTAGAGCTTTGGATTGAGATTTTTGGCTAGATAAATCTCCGGGAAACTCAGACCCTAATTCAGGGTCCTCCTAAGTGAATCCGGAAAGACTCAAAGGCATTTCTGAAGGGTGAAACTTTGCAGAACTCAAATTCTGAGTATACCAGGTTGATCAGCTCATCAAGGAGCATCTTTCTATCGTTTCAGAAAGTTGAAATTCACATTTTGAATTTTTAGGGTTTCTCTGACAAACCCTAATCCAGGACCAGATCCAATTTTCAGTAAATCAAGTGGTAAGACCTAAATATTTTCTATTTCCATTTGAAGTACTTTTTAAAGATGTCTCACCACACTATGCTTGAAGACAAGCTTGAAGGGGCTGATAACTTCCGAGCCTGGAAGTATAGGATTGGGTTAATCCTGGAAGAGAATGAGTTCGACTCATACATAAAAGAAGAGGTCCCTACCCCAGAGGATGAAGAGGCTAAGATATTGCATAAGAAGAACTTGGTCAAGGCAAAGAGAATCATTGCTGATTCTATTAAGGACCATCTTATTCCACATGTGTCATCCCTAAAGACACCCAAGGCTATGTTTGATTCGCTGACCAAGCTATTTGAAGGGAAGAACATAAATCAGAAGATGACTCTACGGAATCAATTGAAATGGGTCAAGATGTCGAATGGATAGACCATTCAATCTTATTTCTCCAAAGTCTCTCAAATTAAGGAACAACTTGAAGCTGTAGATTAAATGGTGGAGAATGGAGAAATTGTGATGACCACTATAAATGGCCTACCTAGGTCATGGGATTCCTTTATTCAAGGGATCTGTGCAAGAAATAAATTGATCTCCTTTAGCAGACTATGGGAGGAATGTTCACAAGAAGAAGCAAGACTTGTGGCCTGAGAAGAAAATATGGGGAATGAAGATCAAGCTCTCACAGCACTCACCAAGAAAGGAAAATCTAAAAGAGAGCCATCCCACTCTAGGGGATCTTCAAATCACCATTATCATAAGGATAAGAAAAATCTTAGATGCTTCACATGCAATGAGAAGGGACACTTTGCTTCAGAATGTCCCAAGAACAAAAGGGACAACAACTTCAAGAAGAAGAAGAAGGGAAGCAAAATAAGGTATCATGCTCATGCTGCTGAAGATGATGAACCTCCAAAGAAGAAGGCTAGAGCAGAAAGTGATGATGATGATTCATCAAGCGAAGAAGAGTATGTTCTAATCTCTGCTCTCACAGGTACTATTTCTCATGGTTGTAATGATTGGATTATTGACAGTGCTACTTCCAAACACATGACTGGGTTTAAAGAATCTTTTGTAAATCTATCTGAACATGAATCACCCCATAAAGTGAAACTTGGGGATGACTATCAATACCCCATCAAAGGAAGTGGTGAAGCCTCCTACAAACTAGATTCTGGAAAGTCCTTGAAGATGAAAGAAGTTCTCTATGTACTTGGGCTCAAGAAGAACCTACTCTCCATATCTGCATTGGATGCAAAAGGTATGAGGGTTTCATTTGTAGATGGCCAAATTCTAATGTGGCCAAAAGGTAAAACTATTGATGATGCAGTAGTGATTGGAGAGAAAGAGGGAGGTTTGGATAAATTGAAAGTACAACCTGAACATGCCATGGTGCATGATTCCATGGAGCCAAGTGAACTTTGGAATAGAAGACTTGCACATATGCACTACAGAGCATTACCAATTGCAAGTAAAGCTGTAGAAGGTCTTCCTGAAATCAAGACCAAGCATGAAGGTGTTTGCAAAGGATGTGCAAAAGGAAAGAACATAAATAAAGCATTTCCAAGCAGTGAAATCAAGGCTAAAGGAATCTTGGAAATCATCCACTCTGATGTATGCGGTCCGATGTCATCCAGTTCTCTGAGTGGGTATATTTACTATGTCTCTTTCATTGATGACTTCTCCAGGAAAACTTGGGTTTACTTCTTGAAGAACAAAGATGAAGTATTTGATAAGTTCAAGAAATTCAAAACCCTGATGGAGAACCAAACTGATAAGAAGATCAAAACATTCAGATCCGACAATGGTGGAGAATTCACCTTAGGTGACTTCAAGAAGCTATGTAGTGATTCAGGTATTAAGAGGGAGTTGACTGCTCCTTACAATGCACAAAGGAATGGAGTTGCAGAAAGAAAGAACAGAACAATCATGGAAGCAGCAAGGGCAATGCTGCATGACCAAGATCTACCTATGCATCTATGGGCAGAAGTAGCTAGGACAGCTGTATATGTGTAGAACAGAACACCCCACAAGATATTGGACAACAAGACACCAAAAGAAGTCTTCTCTGATAAGAAACCTGAAGTCATCCATCTCAGAATATTTGGTTGTCCAGTATATACTCATGTGCCAAAGGAAAATAGGACTAAGCTAGATCCTTCAGGAAAGAAGGGTATCTTTGTGGGTTACAGTGAAAGCTCGAAGGCTTACAGAATATACTTTCTAGGGTTCAAAAAAATTGATGTCAGCAGGGATGTAACATTTGATGAAAATTCGGCATTCATCAAATCAAGGAAGACACTTGTTGAAGTTTATGAAGAACCTAAAGAAACTAGATTTCAAGACACTACCATGACTAAAGCAATTCCAGATGTTGATCGTGAAATTGAAGATCCGCAACAACCTGTAGATCCACCCTGTGAGAATAACTCTCACAAGAGAAAACCTGCATGGGCTAGAGAGCTCCTTCAAGATGCAGAAAAATATGGCATTCCAGAAGAAGAACACAGAGCAAAGAAGAGAACTAGATCACATACCAGCTATGTTTCTTTACTCTGTGATATCATGAACAAAGAACCTTCCAGTTATGAAGAAGCAACGAAAAAGAAAGAATGGAAGGATGCCATGGTCGAAGAATACCAATAAATAATGAAGAATGATGTTTGGGATGTTGTCCCAAGACCTGAAGGGAAGTCTGTTGTGACTTCCAAGTGGATCTACAAGATCAAACATGCTGCAGATGGCAGCATAGAGAAATACAAGGCAAGATTCATAGCTCGTGGCTTCTCTCAGAAAGAGGGAATAGATTATGAAGAAATTTTTGCTCCTGTAGCTAGGTACACTTCCATCAGATCAGTACTTTCCTTGGCTACAGCGATGAAATGGAAGATACACCAGATGGATGTCAAGATTGCTTTCTTGAATGGTGTAGTTGAAGAGGAAGTGTATGTGGAGCAGTCATTCGGTTTTGAAACACATAACAGGGAGTCATATGTGTGCAGATTGAAGAAAGCCTTGTATGGCTTGAAGCAAGCTCCCAGAACTTGGTATGGTAGGATGGACAGTTTCCTATCTAGTTTGGGCTTTACCAAGAGTAAAGCGGATTCCAACCTTTACTACAAGGTTGAGGAAGGAAATCCTGTGATACTACTCCTATATGTGGATGACCTATTTGTAACAGGAGATGATAGACTGATTTCCGATACAAAGAGGAAGCTTGCTGCCGAGTTCGATATGAAGTACTTGGGAATGATGCATTATTTTCTAGGTATGGAGGTGTGGCAGAGTGCAGATGGGATATTCCTTGGACAAGGGAAGTATGCAATAGATATCCTGAAGAGGTTTGGGATGATGGACTATAAGGCCATGGCCACACCTATGGCATCGAACCTGAAGCTTCTGTGTGATGCTTCATCTGAGTCGGTTGATGTCTCTATGTATCGTCAGATGATTGGGTCCTTGATGTACCTAACGAACACGAGACCAGATATTTGCTTTGCGATGAACACATTGAGCCAGTTCCTGACGGATCCGAGGAATGTTCACTTGATTGTTGTAAAGCATATTCTGAGGTACCTGAAGGTTACAGTTGATTATGGGCTTAAGTATGATGTGAATCAAAAGTTTAACCTACAGGGTTATGTTGATTCAGATTGGGCAGGCATTGCTGCAGATAGGAAGAGCACTTTTGGGTGTTGCTTCAGTATGGGATCAGGTGTGATCTCTTGGTTTAGCAGGAAGCAGTCCTACGTAGCACTGAGTACTGCTGAGGCAGAGTATGTTGCAGCCTGTGCGGCTAGTTGTGAGGCAGTATGGCTGCGGAAGCTACTGTCAGAGTTATTTGATCTCCCGCTGGAGGCTACTGGTATCTTTTGTGACAACCACAGTTGTGTGAAGTTGTCTGAGAACCCGGTGTTCCATGACAGGTCGAAACACATAGAGATCAAATACCACTATATCAAGTATATGGTACAGATAGGAGCAATGAAGCTCCTGTATGTTGCGACGGATGAGCAGATTGCATATGTACTGACGAATCCACTAGCCAAAGTGAAGTTTGACTACTTCAGAGAGAGGCTTGGAGTTCTTCACATTGACAACACTTCAAGGAAGAAGTGATGGACACATTTGCTGAAGCCATTCCAAGCATGTTGGAAGGAGGATCCTTCACATGGTTGTGGATGTAAGCGTTGGATGATGAGCATCAGGACGATGCTCCAGTTACTGCTCTGTATATGCATCATGTTGGATTTTGGATATGATCAGTTGGATCATTTATATATGTATGTACGCATCATGTTGGATGCTGATATGATCAGTTGGATCATTTATATGTATTTGTATGTACGCATCATGTTGGATGCTGGATATGATCAATTGGATCATTTATATGCATTTGTATATGCATCATGTTGGATGCTTGGACCATGTATCTGTATATGTATCAGGTGGATATTGTGTATGATCAGGTAGATCATGTATGTTGATATATATCAGGTGGATACATTGTGTGGATCATGTATCTATGTATGTATCAGGTGGATACATTGTATGATCGGGTGGATCATGTATGGTGATATGTATCAGGTAGATACTTGGTATGCATCAGGTAGATGCATTGTATGATCAGGATAATCATGGATGACGAACTTCAGGATGTTGCTCCAGATGACTTGCATCAGGACGATGCAGTGATGATGATCAGGATGATGTATGGTGAGTATCAGGTTGATACTCTATGGCCGTGGACAGGTTATGCAAAGGAAATCCTAGATTTGTTCTAGGTCACATCCAGTATGAAAAAGGACTGGCACTATGTATCACATGTAAGACCTGGGAGATCCGATAGGTTGGGCTGTGTGCCCATAATAAGTCCTGGGATGCTCTTTCAAGGGTTTGTGATAGTGGGCCACATGTAAGACCTGGGAGATCCGATAGGTTGGGCTGTGTGCCCGTAATAAGTCCTGGGATGCTCTCTCGAGGGTTTGTGGTGGGCTGCTACATGTAAGACCTGGGAGATCCGATAGGTTGGGTTGTGTGCCCGTAATAAGTCGTGGGATGCTCTTTCGAGGGTTTGTAGCAGAGGCCACATGTAATCAATCCTGGAGATATTGTCGGTCGTGCTTAGGCACATAAATGTTCCCGGGATGCTCTTTAGAGCTCTTTCCAGTCGTGCTATGCACATAAACGTTCCTAGGACACTCTTTTAAGGTTTTGTGATAGTCACATGTAATAAGTCCTGGAGATCTGGACAGGATGAAAAAGGCCTCATATGCTCTTTAGGGTTCTTTCTATTCAAGAGACTCTTTTAAGGTTTTGTGACGCACATAATAAGTCCTGAGGATTCCACAGTATGGCCAGTGATGATGAAAACCTACAGGTGGTGGGCCTACATCCAGTATGAAAAAGGACTGGCTCTGTAGAACTTCCTATGATGAGTAGATTCAGAGATTGGTTGAGATAGCAGCAGCAGTAACGATGACGATGATTCGAGGACGTTGCATCGATGACGATGATCCAAAGAAGAAGACTTGTGCTAGCAAATCTGTGTCAAGAAATACCTTCCTATTTAAGAGGGAGTGTTGATGTATATGTAACTTTGGAATGTATTTCACTTATATATTTATTGTACTCCTATAGAGATGTATTATTCCTCTATACGGAAGTGTCGTCATTTGTATTGACAAGTGTCGCAAGTGTGTTAACTTGCTGATGGGTTATTAGATCACCTTGTAAGGGGTCGTCCCGGATTAATGTAATAAGAGGTTATTGTGCTAAGCTAGACAAGCCGGCCCCATAATATTATTGGGCAGTCAGGACAAGTATAAATAGAGATCTCCTGATCTCTATTTGGATCACTTCAGAACTCACACTTCCATCACTCGGAAAGTGGCGCACATGTGAGGAGGAGGATCAGCTGCTAAGAGTATATCTCTGTGTACTTTGGTTGTACTTTGGTTGTGCTATTGCACTATCTATCTCTGAGGAAGTTGTGGGGTTTTTCACCTTAGGTTTTTCCCCATGGAAACTCTGTGTGTCTATTGTCTCTCATGCTTTTGTTTCTTATGATGATTGACATGCTTGCTGTGATTGATATGCATTGATATACTGTACATGTTGTTCTCTCAGTAAATATCCTAAAGTATCTTGAATTAATGCTCAAAGTTTAACAAGTAGTGGATGGGTGTTGTTGGGGCGGGTGTGTCCTTCATTTGCTTAGGAGGAGGCCCCCTTGGAGTTTGAAGAGGGTATGATATACCCTATAATGAACATGGAAAGAAATGGTGGAAGTAGCCTTAGAAAGGTTGACAATGATGGTGGAAATAGTCGTGAGCAAGGGGTGAGCTTGAAAGTGGACAACAAAGTGAAAAGGTTATACAACAAGCTCGAATGGTAGTGTTTATACAACAACTGCAAAGGTTATACAACAAGATACATGTATAGGTTGATGGAGATAGTGATACAATGGCAGTGGAATATTGTTCTTCTTATTCATATCAAGGTGGTCGAATGGGGAAAGGATAGGATATTGAAGTATCATTTAGGTTGGTGCTTGTGATCTCAGGGAGTTGGGGCTTCCTTTCAGTTGGTGCTGGTAAAAATATTGAGTTGGATGGAGTTTACCGATGACTAGATTCCTATCTATAGGTTGGAAATTATGAAAAATAGGGGGTTGTATCCTCCTTCTAGTTGGAGCTAGTAAATCAAGGAGTTGGAGCTTCCTTCAGGTTGGAGCCTATAAATTAGGGGGTTGGAGCCTCCTTCCAGACGGTGCTGGTAAATCAGGGAGTTGGAGCTTCCTTCAAGTTGTATCTTGTAAATTAGGGGGTTGGTGCCTCCTTCCAGTTGACGCTAGGGTGCTTCCTATGAATGCAATCTTGTTATTTTTATATAAGAAAATCATTATGTGGTTTTCTCTTGTTTGGGATTCGGATCCACATTAAATCTCTTGTGCATTGTGTATGATGTTATGTGTTGGTTTTATGTGATGGTGAATGACATTGTTAATGATTAATGTTACGTGTTGTACTTAAGGTTAAAAGTATTAAAACATGCTATATACTAATTCACCCCCCCTCTTAGTATAATTTTCCAACAATTGGTATTAGAGTCAATTCCTTCAAGAGACCCTGATAGCTGGAACAAAGATCTCCAGAGCACATGGATGAACATGAAAATCTCTACTCCGCAGATGGGGTTCGACTATTCTATGGATCAAATTTTGATTGTTGGATTATAAGTATGAGACTTCATTTACATGCACAAGGTTTTGATATATGGAAATCGTTGTAAATGGTTACATCGCTCCAAAAAGACCACAAAAAAATGCAACCATGAAGGAGCTAAAAAATAATAATGCAATGGAAATGGATATCATCTTGCATGGAATATCTGATCATGTGAAAGATAAATTTGGAAAGTCTTCATCGGCTAAAGAGCTCTGGGACAAGGTACAAAATCTCTACACAAAGGGATCCCATTGTTAGCATTATTTTTGTCCCTATTAACTAAGAAGATCAGGTAAATAGTTCATGGGGTTTGGAGTCCAAAGAAGGCTTAAAAAGTATAAGGGAAGTAAGCCTTAAGGAGCCTAGAAATTTATTCAAATGGGCCCAAGCGCTTAAAATATTAAGCAGAGGCGCTAGAGCATCAACTACACAGGACCCTAGCAGATGACTAGGGCGCTAGGTGACGGGTGTTGGTTTATCCAACAATACTGAGAGGTGGGGGGTGAATCAATATTACATTTTTCAAAGCTTTTATAAACAATTAGTATTAAGCACAAGTTAAATAATCATAAGTAACATGAATAAGACAATTAACAATTTTAACACACAGATTTATCGTGGAAACCTCAAAGGGAAAACCAACAAAGCTTTCTTATTAATAAGCTAATCTATTAAAAAATTGTTTTACAAGCACCAATTTGATAGAGAGCTTAATCTCCTAGATTCTTCTGCCACTACAAAAAGGATGCACCTACACCCCTGGTTTTCTACCTACTCAACAAACAAGGATGCCCCAACACCCTAATTCTCCATCCACGGCTGGAAGGGGGCAAAAACCCCCTTAGCAGGCTTCAACTTGCCCCAAGCACCACCCAACCACCCTCTAACTTATAACAGTTTTAACTTCAGTTTTTCAGATCTTTAATGGAAACTCGAAATTTTATAATGCTTCATCTATCTCACTAGCCTCTTTCTTGCTTCTGATATGCAATTACCAAAACTTCAGAAAAATCTCTCCATACATTTGACTTGTATGGTTATATGTCTTTTCAAAGAACTTTATTATTTGAAACATTGTGTCTTTTTAGGAAAATCATGCCTCTTCATAAAAAAATTTGTATTCTTTTAATGGCATCAATTCATCATTGATCTTCATAGTCTTTCAATCTTGTTTTAATTAATGAGGAATTACTATTTTGCAGAGTTAACAAATTTTGGCATTCTCCAAAGTTGGAAATTTGGCCAAATTGTTCTCCAAATATACTATTGCCAAACCTCCATTCAACATAGTGGATGTCAAACCAACGGTCAACTAAGATTTACAAATATTTCATGTCCAGTCCTTTTAATTAACCCTCAAGCATCTTTCAACAGCAAAATGATTCAAAACCGTTGGATCTTCGTCAATCCACATCAATGGTGGACTTCAACATGCTTTTAGCTAGATTTCATAAAGATTTTGCATCACATACTGAGCTTTAAACTCTGAAAAAATTAACCCATGGAAATTCTCCTTGACCATTGGATCACCCCATCCAAGATCGACGGTGGACTTGAAAAGTTTATGAGCCCAATTAAAAGTGGATTTTCGGTCACATTCTTGGGTTGAACTTCGTGCATGTTAACCCCGTGAAATGCGTGCGATCCATGGGATTTGATTCCTCCGAGATCGACAGTGCTCTTTGCAAGTCAACTTCATGGGCTTCATGATTGCACACAGGGGCTTCAAATCACCAAGGGCAGGGATGAAAACGGTGCTAAACAATTGAACAAATCACACCAAAAGTTACAAATGTGTAAACCCGTGGCAAAATAATGATGTGGACCTACCGAGAAGCAAATCGACGGTGGAAAGGGGTTTCAGCGCTAGAAAGTGCACAGTGGTTAAACTTGGAAAGGTGGAGCAGAAATTAAACCTCTTACCATGTGGAAAGTGTTGGTGGATTCCACTATGAAAAGCGGTAAAAGTTAAACCACTCATCACAAGTTCCGAAACCACCTAAGAAAATGTTGTATAAAAGGTTTGTTCAAAGTTTGAAAAAAGGAATTTGTTGATTATTTCCTGGAGGGAAAGAAGCCACCGAAAACACATCACTTGTATTTGTCAACAAGCACATAATTCAACCCCAACATTCTCTTGTTCATAAGCTCACTTCACAGGTAGCTCGAAACCCTCTTTTCAGAGTTTGTTTCCCAAATGGAGAAAATTGAAGACCTGGTTCCGTTCAATGAAATTTTAGATGAAAAAGAGGAGGTTGTAGTTGACAGGGAAAGGGATATTTGCAACCCTGTTTTGTTTGTGAGTAGTATTTCACAGTCTAAAGAGAAATTAATGGAGTTTAATTTGCAGGGAAATGATGTATTCAATGTTTTTGGTTCTTTTGTGTATTATTTTTGTGTCGAACAAACCCTACACTTCCCCGAATTTGTTGGTTGGTGTGTAGTGAATTATTCGCAGGACAAAAGTGTAATCATTAATGTAAATACAACCAAAATTCTATGTCGAGTCAATGTGCAGACTGTCCATGAGGTTCTAGGTCTACCTGAAACATTTCCCCAATGCCCCGAGTCATTTAACGAAGAAATTTTGGTAAAGTTTTATAGAAATTGCAGTTTGGAAGAAAAATAATTTTTTTATTACAAGTCTTGAAAGATGGTCAGTTGCTTTAAAACCTATCCTTCCCTTTGAGTATTGGTGTCTTTCAGCGAGATACCCAGTTAGTTTTGTCCTTGTTGAGTCAAAGTTTAGGTCTATATAGTGATAAGTCAATCACAGAAGTTATGTTAGGTTTCCTTCTGCAAGTCATTTCACCTGAGTCACAGTCGAGTCTAGTATGTTGTTTTAATTTTGATGAATTCCTAGATGAAGTGATTCATGTCAAGTCGGTGAATTTCCACGAGTTGAAGCATTTCAGATATCAGTCATATCTCTTGAACCTGTTCATCTATTCAAATATTTCTGAATTGAATTTTCTTGGTACCATGTTTTCTCATGACCTTCCTAAACATATCACTATGTTTGAGTTCACCAATACAATCATGACAAAAGTTTACCAAATTGTTTTTAATGTTGAATTGCCCCGAGCGTTAGAAGAAATGAAATAAATGTTGCAGCTTACACCAGAAGACCAAACATGTTATTGGTTCTTGTATAAAGAACATACTATAATTAGAGTGTATGGTTTTACTGGAGCACCATATTTGTTGCCAGCCTTTTTAACATCGAGGGTTTTTTCCTTAGAATTTATTAGACAAAGGTTGCATTCAGAAGAAGAAAATTTTGGTGTTTTAAAAAAATCATCAAATGTGAAATTCCCTTTTAAAGTTGGTCCATTCATCATTAAGACTAAGTCAGCCCTATCTATAGTAGAAAAATTATTGAAGATCATGGATTTCCAAGAGGCTGGAAGGATTAATTATGATCCTCATCAAATTATATTGGAAAGGAGACAACAAAATAGAAACAAGGCTTTTGATTATCAAACAGTTGAAGGATTAAAAGAAATGGCAAATTTATTCAAATTTGAACAAGATAAGAAAGAAGTGAATATGGAACAAACAAGCGATTTGGCAATGTTGGTTCATACACGAGCTAAATCTGATATCACCAATAAGAGAACTATTTCATAAGTTGATAGAATGGAAGTCGATGAAGAAGTTTCAAGCAAGAAAGAAAAATTGGAACAACAAAAGAAAATTATTAGTATGGAGGAACAAGATTTAATTGTTCCAGAGAAAACTACTTTGATTTCGCAACCACCTGTAAATATGCAGAAATATTCTTTTTCATAAATAAAGGAATCTAGAAGTAACTCTCAGTATAAGTCCAGAATTGATTTCCTTTCACAATATGCAGAAAATAAGAAGCAATCTTTGGTAGAAACTCAAAAATTGTTCCCTCAAGTAAGAAAGTTGACAAAACAAAAGTTTTCCCTTCTTACAGTTAAGGATCCAGAAATAAACACTATAAGGTTTGTAGTGGTGAACGATGAGAAAGTTTCTGAAATGGAATTTAAGCTTGATGAGATTAATATACCCGATAAGATTCAATTACATAGACAAACATGGGATGCCCTGTATTATGATTTATTACAATCCACTTTAAAAATTTCTAAATTGCAGTCTGTAATAGCAAAGCTGGAGAGTCAATTGAGGCAAGAGAAGGCATAAAACAAAGCAAATTTGGTGAATATTAAAAGACTACAAATGGACCTTATGACTGTGGGAGCTGATCCAGGGAACACTCAGTGTACCAAAAGGACCCTTGATGAAAAATAAAATACCATTCAAATGCTCAAGAAAAAATTGAAGGTGCCACATAATCAACATGTGCAATCTCCATATTTGACAACATTACAACAAGAAAAGGAATCCATATATCAAGAAATGATGGATCAAAAGGGTAAAATGTTAAAGTTAAGAGATGAAAAGCATGCTTGGGAAAAATAAAGGATTGAATTATTTTCACAAATTTCAGTGTTAAATACCAATCAGATTGAAACTATGCAAGTGCCAAAGAATCCAAGCAATCAATCTCTATGTACGGATGAAGGACAAATGGATAAGTCCTCCATAGAGGAACTGGCCAGTGCTATGTCACAAATTAGTCGAAAATATGTAGAGATAGAAGAGTTGAAAGCAGAAAACCAGAAGTTGAAACAAGAAGTAATTCAAAATTATGAAGAAAAGAAAAATGATTTGAGTGATAGAAAATAGTTGCAAAAGAAAGTTGAAGAATTAAAATATAGATTGACAGGTAAGCTTCCATTACAAGGAGATAAACACCTTATATGGGATGCGATATCAGTGGAAGTCACCAAATTTTGGTCACATTTGAATTTTATGGAAGATAAAGATGATATAGAAAACATAGATCTCTAGAGGTATAAAGTGGCAAATGAGACATTAAGCAAAAGGCCTTCAGAAATAGCTCAAAATATAGTCAGGTTTTTAAACACTCTAACTCAATCAGATATGCAGAGTTTTGGAATCAAAGACAGACCAACAATCATCATTTGGGCAAAAAGAATTATTGGCAAGCATGATCGTGTTAAAGAAGTACAAGACAAAGCACAACAGATGCTCCTTCAAGTTCAAAATTTTAAGAAATTATTTCAGGGCCTTTTTTTAAATGGTCTACCTTCTTTTTGGAATGATGATGGAAAATTAATGACTCGAGAAAATTATCACAGTTTGATAGTCCATGCTTGTATGGATCACTCGAAATTTGAAGGTTTGGTCAAAGGATTAACTGGAAAGACAATAATTGATAAATTGACCGATGATTTTGAAATATTTGATCAATTTCTAATGATTAAGAAGGATCTACCAGCTGTATGTTACACAATATGCATAGAATTGGAGGTGATGGTGAAAGAAATTATGGATTATGAAATCCCAAATTAAGAGCAATGGAAAATTGTCGAAAATTTTGGGAAAACAAAATATAGGTTATATCAAGAATGAATATTCAAGTGTATTAATTTGAAATGAAGTTTCGGTTCCTTTCTTAACTGCTCGAGTGTTACATCAGCCCAAATCAAAGCAACACGATACTAGCTTGGTTGACAACAAAACAAATGTTCTTGGAGTTTAGATATTTCTTTGAAATTTCTATTTTTAGTGAAGAATCAGTTAGGTTTTATTCAAAGAACATTTTCTATCAATTTTGATTTTACAAAGTAATCGGGGTTGGATCCGAGAGAAAAAAAGACAGTGATGTAATATTTTTTGAAGACTTTAATGAAGAGCAGAAGTACATGTCTATCGGAAACAGAGATTCATATATTGTCACTTTCTTCAATCTGTTAATTTCTCTTTTGTGAATGTATTTCCTGTTACACCATCTTATCACTTTGACTCATATTTGACAGAACTATGGGAGTTAGAATTCATTTTATATGCTCTGATTCACACATTTAAATATTGTCAATGTTATTTCTTCCAAATTAATGTAGAATTCATCCCAGTTAGATGCTCTGTGTTATTAATGTATTGTTTTCTTTAATCTTCTATCATTCCTAAAATTGCTATTTGTCTGTACAAATGATACCTACTTCGCCTCTGTGAAATATTTATCCTACCACCAGGCTCTTAAATAATTTTGATAAATGCGTGTGTTGACTCCATACCCAATGGTTTTTGTTTTTTATTCAAACACTTTGTTAAACTGTATGTTGTAACTAAATATCTGGCCATTGTTTTAAAAAGGTGAATCGTTATCAGTGACCATTAGATAACATATAAAAAAATGTTTTCCTGACTTCTGGCTTCCAACAAGAAGGGTCTTTCGATCCTTCATTTATGAGAGAAAACAGAAGAATGAACAGTCGACCCTTCCTGTATTGTAGGATTTGTAGGATTAGTAAACACCATAATGATTGGGAACCCCTTCTTATATCCTCAAAATACCAAGAATATCATGAAGAGAAAGGTTCATCCACCACTTCGTTTAGTAGAGAATTGTGAACACCTCTATCCAACAATTCACCTATATCCAAAATGGTGAACACAGGAAGGATCGACCGACCCTTCTTGCAGTCTAGAACTATTATGAAAAGAATAATGGGACCAAGAAGGGTTGGTCTCCCCTTCATTTATGAGGGAATTGTAAAAATATTCAACCTACGAAGGCTAGGTCGTCAATTCATGTATATCCAGAATGGTGAACACTGGAAGAATACTGAGCATAAGAAGGGTTGGCCGACCCTTCATTTACGATAGAAATGTAAAAATATTTAATCTGTGAAGGCTAAGATGACAATTCCTGACTTCCAACTTTCGTTGTAAATAGTAGGGGTCGGGACATCAACTAAGTTATAACATATAAAAAAAAATTGTCACTACTTCCATTTTCCGACAAGAAGGATCGATCGCCCCTTCGTTTAGTAGAGAATTATGAATGCCTATATTCAACAATTCACCTATATCGAGAATGGTGAACATGAGAATGATCGACTGACCCTTCTTCTAGTCTAGAACTATTATGAAAAGAATACTAGCCAGAAGAAGGGTCATCTGCCCCTTCATTTATGAGGGAATTGTAAAAATATTCAACCTACGAAGGCTAGGCCATCAATTCATGTATATCCATAATGATGAACACTGGAAGAATATTGAGCACAAGAAGGGTTGGCCGACCCTTCATTTACAAGAGAAATGTAAAAATATTTAATCTGCGAAGGCTAGGCCAACAATTCCCGACTTCTGACTTCCTCTATAAATAGTAGGGATCGAGACATCAGCTAAGTTATAACATAGAAAAAATGTTTGTCCCGACTTTCATTTTCCGACAAGAAAGATCGACCGCCCCTTCGTTTAGTAGAGAATTGTGAACACATATTGTGATATTTTAGGATTAGGATCACTCGGTAGTAGTAGACCTCACTAGAATTCACTCATGAAGTGCAGAAAGAAGAAGAAGAAATGGAGATTCAATAATCACTCATACACAAGAAATGACAATAACTACTGTATCATACATCAGCTGTGAGCTGGCACTCTGTAAAATGAATAATAAATTAATACAATCAAATGGATTTGAATTCCTCTAAGGTCATTCGAATTCTCCTCAATGTGTGGCTTGGATAGCATTGGAGACATCATCCAAACCAGTGGCAGTAGTCACAAAAGTCAAATAGTCAGTCAAATGAGTCTAACTGAGTCTAATTGAGTGCATGGGCACTGATGTAGGGAAGGAGACTCCAATGTGGATGCATGAGGAGCTGTTAGTAGTCAGAATAGTTGATCTAGTCTCTCTGAAGGTCTATCTACGTGGTTCAGTCAGTTAAACTAGCAATCAATCCCCAAAACAAGGAACAAATCCACTAATCATGGAACTAACTGAAGTAACTCCTAAATAGGTGGAAGAGGGCGCACTTGTACTCCAGTGATCAAAACAAGGGTGCATCAGTGGCTAGGAGGGCTAAAACTGAGCAGAAATAGTCTACTAGGGATGAAATACTGAGGACTAGGTGTTGGGAGACTACCATACTGATGACTAGATGCATGCAATTGCATGCAGATGACTGGATGCATGCAGATGACTGGATGCATGCAAATGACTGGATGCATGCAAACATGCAAAATACAAAAATGATGGTGAGAATATTCCGACACCTATATCCAGAAATTCACCTATATCCATAATGGTGAACACAAGAAGGATCAACCGAACCTTCTTGCATTCTAGAACTATTATGTAAAGAATATTGGGCAGAAGAAGGGTCGATCGCCCCTTCATTTATGAGGAAATTGTAAAAATATTCAACCTACGAAGGATAGGCCATCAATTCATGTATATCCATAATGGTGAAAACTAGAAGAATACTGAGCACAAGAAGGGTCGGCCGACCCTTCATTTACGAGAGAAATGTAAAAATATTTAATCTATGAAGGTTAGGACGACAATTAATGACTTCTGAATTCCGCTATAAATAGTAGGGATCAGGACATCAACTAAGTTATAACATATAAAAAATGTTTGTCCAAACTTTCATTTTTCGACAAGAAGGATGGGTCGCCCCTTCGTTTAGTAGAGAATTGTGAACACCTATATCCAGCAATTCACCAATATCCAGAATGGTGAACACAAGAAGGATCGATCGACCCTTCTTTCATTCTAGAACTATTATGAAAAGAATACTGGGAAGAAGAAGGGTCGGTCGCCCCTTCATTTATGAGGAAATTGTAAAAATATTCAACCTACTAAGGCTAGGCCTTTAATTCATGTATATCTAGAATGGTTAACACTAGAAGAATATTGAGCACAAGAAGGGTCAGCCGACCCTTCATTTACGAAATAAATGTAAAAATATTTAATCTACAAAGGTTGGGCCAACAATTCCTGACTTTTGACTTCTGCAGTAAATAGTAGGGATCAGTACATCGACTAAGTTATAACATATAAAAAATGTTTGCCCTAACTTCCGTTTTCCGACAAGAAGGATCGGTTGCCCCTTTGTTTAGAAGAGAATTGTGAACACCTATATCCAACAATGCACCTATAACAATAAAATAATAATAAACTAATATTAAATATAATTAATATTAATTTATTATTATAGTCATTCCCTTTGGTGAAAAGGTGCAAGACTGGCTTATTTAAGCCCATCCAATTGTATTCATTTATCATTCTACATTACGTTCGCCTCCAGCAACCTTGTTCTTCCATTTGTATCAGAGCCTCTCGGCTCTCGACACCAGTCCACCAGCGTAAATCCTCCACCACTCCCACCTCCGATGCACCCACCTCCTCCTTACCTTCCCCATGCTCACGTTGTCGTCCACCACCAGCTGCCACCTCCCTCACACCATCCATTCTACGACTTCCGCAATTCACTAGTCCTCTACTCATCACTCCACACCGTTGCCACACCACGCTGCCTCCATCACCTCGTTGCTCCATCCTCTCCAATGCTTCTCTCCATCTACCTGCTCCATCCTCCATCCTCCCCTTCCCCGTCATCTCCACTATCACCCGCCATCCAGCCGTCACTCCCCATGCGTCCACACCACACCTCTGCAGCCCCCACACCCCCACCATCCCTTGGGAAGCTCCACGCCCTTGTGCTCCTTGGCTACTCGCACCCCCCCCACTTCCCTCTCTCTGCCTGCAACTCTTCCCGCATCCCTCCCTTCTGCTCCAACACCCACGTCACTCATCCTCCTACTCCCTCCCATCATTCTGCCACCCACCATTCGACCACCTTCCTCCCTTCCACCACCGTTCCACCTCCCGAACACAGCCTCCATTACTCCAACACGGTCGGTTGTCAAGAATTTTTTTTTAAATATTAATACCTTAATATTAATAATATTTATTAATATTATTGTTATTTAATATTATTATTAAAAAAAAAAATTATATGATAATAATACTAATTATTATCAATACTAAAAACTCTAAGTGTTATGTTTATTAACAAGTGTTATGTTGATTAACAAGTGTTATGTTTAAACATAACACTTCTACAACCGAATTGGGAACTTGAGGGAGCGATGGAGGTTGCGAGGGTTCAGTGGGGGAGAGATGTGATATTTCTGCAGGTCGGGAGCGATGTTTTTTGGTTTTATAGCCCTTGGTAGGCCCATTGGTGGTAAGCCCTTCTGGGATCATGCCCATGGTCTTATTGGCGGTAGTCTGCTTGGGTTATGTTTCTGTCGTTTATGGCTCACTGTCTCTAGGGTTTGTAGGCTGGGTTGTACTGTGGAGGTAGTGGGTTCCAGGTGTCGGAGGGTCCTTTTTTTTTCGTTCTACGGAGGACAAGTGTGGATTTTACCTTCTCTCCCGGTTTCAGGTCCTTATGGCCTCTCCGTTTCACCATCATGAGGTTGTTTCTATTCCTCCCGTCGACTTTCGTTGTGATGTGCCGAAGTCACCGGTGTTGCACTTGCCGGTGTCTGATAACCCTAACCTCTATGGTGTTAAGGTGAAGGTTTGGCGCAGGTTGAAATCTCATAAGGTGAGGTCATCTCTCTCCAGGTTCGTGATTGCTGAAGATGCCAACCTCGATAGGGTTGCATTGCTTGCGGACCATGCACTAGTTGGGAGTCTGGAATTTACATCTGGTTCGAAAGATGAAATCTTGGAATGGGTTAGGGTTAATTGGGTGCCGGTTGCTGGTATGGCTCCGAGGGTTAACCTAGTGATAAACTGCTGGATTCTGTTCGTCTTTCCAGATGCTGCCATGTTGTCGAGGGTATTAGAAGGTACCTGGATTTTTAAAGAAGGCTCTTTGATTCTAAAACATTGGCATCTTGCCTTCGATCCTTTAACAGATAAGCAGAGGTTTCGGCACCTCTGGCTGTTGATTCTTGGGTTTCCAATAGAACTGTGGACGGAGGAGATTATTGTTGGTTTGGAAAACTCGGTTGGGAGTTTCGTCCGTATTGATAGAAAATCACTGTTTGGTATGGATAGAAGGTATGCTAAGGTTATGGTGGAGATTGATATGGATGCTGGTCTCCCGGCTGAAGTTGAGGTTGTCTGGGGACGTAGATGCTGGAAGCAAAGGCTTGATTTTTTCAGAATACCATTCTGATGTTTCACTTGCAAGGAAATTGGGCACATTTTGGCTAAATGCCCTTATTTTGTGAAGACTGGGTCGGCTTTGAGTGGTAAAGTGGACCTGTGTACTCCCTTGGTTGTTCCTGGTAAGTCTGTTCCTCTTCCTGATGCTGTGTATTCTGAAGTTTCAAAGGAAGATATTGCTTTGTTGGAAGTAACGGAGAAGGCTTTAGATGATCGTATTGCCTCTGGGGATGTCATTTTGAGACATGGTATTCAAGTGCCCACTGTCGGGAGTCTTCCTCTGTCTGCTGATCTGATGAAACCTTCTGTTGTTCGCAATCTATCCTCTGAATTAGCCTCGGTTGGGGTTAGGGTTGATGAGGGTTTGGACAATTCCAGGATTATTGGTTCTTGTGATGAGGCTCGGGGTTCTGTTTTGCCTATGTCCCCTTCTAAAAAGGGCTGCGATCCTGAGAGTCATGGGGCGTCGGATTCTTCCCTTCATTTTCTTGAAAAGTCTGGGATTTCTGGAAATTGTGACCTTATAGTTGATGGGGTTCTAAAAACCCTTACTCCGGTACCTTCCTTCTTCGAATCTCCTCCTGCTGGCTCTGATGCTCATCCGATTCATGTTGTTAAATTTCAGAATGTTACCATTCGTAGGGGTAAAAAGAAAAAAGAGGGGTGTCGGGATTTTGATAGTGGTGATTCAAGCCTTCCTCGGGAGATTGGAAAATTGCTGTCTGGGGTTTCTTTTAACTCGTCTGATGAGGGTCTTAGAGCGAAGATACCATGTGCCTCTGGTTCATAATGTCTATTTTATCCTTGAATATTCAGGGTTTGGGGAAGGTTGTTAGGGCAAAGGCCTTCTCCAAACTTTTTGCTGCTATTTTCCCTGGTGTTGTGTTACTTCAGGAAACCATGTGTTTAAGTTCGGTGGCGGTCACTAAGTTAGGTGATCTTCTTCCTAGATGGGAAGTTGCGGCTTGTTGTTCTAATGGTCTTTCTGGCGGACTGGCAGTGGCTTGGAACCCCTCTCTGTTTTCTTTCAAAGTCTTTTCCACTCCGTGGGGTCTTCTGATGAAGGGTATTTGTTTAGCGTTGAACATTCAGTTTCATATCCTCAATTGTTATGCTCCTTACGATGGCCGTAGGAATTTTTGGGACAGCCTCTGGGGTTCTTAACTTATCTCATTTAGTGATTGCTGGTGATTTGAATTTCACTAAATCTGCCTCTGAGATTTGGGGTTCTGGGGCAAGAATGGATCCGCTGGCGGATTACTTTTTGGATTTTTTAGGTCATTTTGACTTGGTGGATTTGGTTCCAGCAAAATTAGTTCCACCCTGGACCAACGGTAGGCAAGGGGTTGCAGGTGTTCACAAGATATTAGATCATTTCTTGGTGAAGTCTTCTTTTTTAAGTATCATTCAGAAGTCTCGTTCTTGGGTTCATGAGGTGAAATTCTCATATCATTGGCCTATTGTTTTTCAGTTTGAAGATTATGGTCAAAAGGTGTGTTACCTGTTCAAGTTTAATAGTTCTTGGCTCTTGGAGAATGATTTTTGTGAAATGGTGAAATCCTTCTGGTTTAATTCGGTTGTTGAGAATTTAAACCCTGTTGATTTCTTCTGCCATAAAATGATGATGCTTAAGGAAGAAGTTATTAACTGGATTAAGGTTAGAAAAAAGATGGATGCTGCTGAACTAAAGAATTTGGAATATAGTATTCAAAGTGCTTCTATGCAAAATTTTGATGGCTCATTAAATCAGAGTGATTTTGAAGTTCTGAAGTTATACGAGAAAAAAAAGGAGGAGATCCTCTTGATGGAAGAAAGGGAGTGGAGATTGAAGAGCAGAGCGGTGTGGATCAGCCATGGGGACAGGAATACAAAAAATTTTCATGCATTTGCTTCTACAAGGAGGAATTTGAAATTGATATGGGAAATCAAGGATGATAATGGTAACTCTCTAAAGGGTTTGGACTCTCTGAGTTCTGAAGCTGTGAGGTTTTTTGGCAATATTTACAAAGAGGAAGGTGGTTGTGATCTATTGGATCAAATCAGATTGGAAAAACCATACCCCAGATGTATTGATGAAATTGAAGCTGAGGCGTTGGGGAAGGAGGTCTCTTTAGATGAAATTGAGCATACCTTAAAAAATTTTGCCAGGGACAAAAGCCCTGGCCCTGATGGTTGGCCAATGGAAGTTTATGTTCACTTCTTTGATATTATGGGGAAAGACATTCAGCGCCTTGTGGAATTCACTAGGGTACATGGGTTCATTTCTGGAGCTTTGAATTCCACATTCCTTACCTTAATTCCTAAAAGTAACAAACCTGTTTCCTTTGGAGAGTATCGGCCCATTGCTCTCTGTAATCTCATCTATAAACTTGTCTCCAAAATTATTGCTCAGAGATTGAAGGATGTTCTTTCTACTCTTATTACTCCGGAACAGTTTGGGTTCTTGAAAGATAGGCAAATTCATGATTCAATTGGTCTTGCCCAGGAACTGCTACACACTATCAAATCCAAGAAGTTGCAGGCTCTGATTTTAAAGATGGATTTAGAAAAATCCTATGATCGGGTCAATTGGTCTTTCCTCAGGTTGATTCTGATTCAAATTGGTACTCCTTCGCTGGTGATAAATTGGATTATGGCTTGTGTTTCAACACCATGTTTTGATGTTTTAGTAAATGGTAGTCCCACCTCCTTTTTTCAAGGCTCTCGAGGAATCAGACGGGGTTTCCCTCTGTCACCCCTTCTATTTCTTCTGATCATAGACGGTCTCAGTAGACTAGTTGAATAAGCCAAGGTAATGGGTTTGATAAAAGGAATCAAGATGGGTGATGGCTGCTTCCTGTCGCATCTCCTTTTTGTTGATGATGTCCTCCTTGCTGGCATTGACTCTGTCACAGAGTGGAAGGTTTTCTCCAATATCATTAATTTTTTCTGCAAGGTTTCTGGGATGAAAGTTAGTATTTCTAAGTCATGTTTTTATCAACATAATGTGGAAGCTGGAAGAAGAGGTGAAATTAAAGCCATCTTACCTTATAGTTGTTTTGATTTGGTTGATGGTTTGAAATATTTAGGTTTTATTCTAAAACCTAATTCTTATAAAGCAAATGACTGGCGGTGGATTATTAGTAAGTTTGAACGAAGAATTGATCATTGGACTTTCCAGTTGCTCTCCTCTGGTGGCAAACTTGTATTAGTTAAAGTTGTACTCTCTAGTATTCCGGTTTTCTGGTTATCTCTTGTAGAGATTCCGGCCTATATTCTGAATAGGCTCAGGCGGCTTATTTTCAATTTTCTCTGGTCTGGTAATCGTGATGGAAAAAATCTGGTGATGGTTAAATGGAAGGTACTTGCTCGGCCGGTGAAGTATGGTGGGTGGGGTATTAAAGATATTAGTGTTTTCAGCAAAGCTCTTAGATTGAAGAGCTTATGGCGTGGTTTATTCAGTACTTCTCTTTGGACGAAGGTTCTCCATCTCAAATACATTAAAACGGATTTTATCAGCTGGTTGAGGAAGCCCAAAAGGATCTCTGGTGTGATGTCTCCAGTTTGGAGAGGTTTTCTTAAAGTTTATGAATGGATTGCCAAAGATATTTGCTGGCAGGTTGGTAATGGTTGCAGTGTTCTAATCGGGGTGGATCCTGTGCTTGGTATGGAGGAATGTTTTAGTATGTCAGATAGTATGGTATCTCGGTTAAATTTGATGGGGTTTAAAACCCTTAATGATGTTCATGATATTGAACTGTCTCATCGTTCTGGTATTGGTTGGTTAAGTGCTTTTGAATGGGAGAACCCAGATCATGCGCTGGAATGGGAACGTTATATTCAGGCTCTTAGATCGGCTGGTATTGTGCTTTCGGGGTCCAGTGATAAGCTAATTTGGGCGGGTAATCCTAAAGATGGTTCTGTTACTGCAAGTTCTGCTTATGATAGGATTATTCAGGATCATTGTATCTATCCTTGTCAGTGGTGGTATTCGAAAATTTGGAATTGGGCTATTCCATTGAAGGTTAAGTGTTTCCTTTGGCATGTTCTCAACGGCAGTCTTAAGACCTGGGAGAATTTACTTAAACGTGGCTGGAATGGTCCTAGCTGGTGCTGCTTATGTAATTTAAATTCTGAATCTGCTGATCATCTTTTTGTGAATTGCTCGTTTGTGCAAAAAATTTGGTCACTGTGTTGTAAAGATCTCAATTTGTTGCATGTTTGGGATGCTTTGGATTTTGGCACTGGTTTGCTAAATTGGGTAAGGGATAACAAAAAGCCTCTCTTCCTTCCTATATTTATATCTTGGATTTCTTGGTATACAAGGAATGAAGTGATTTTTCAGAATAAGAAACCTGATGCTGTGCAATGTGGGAAGTCTGTTTGTAATATGATTCAGACTTATCCTGAGATGGAACAAGGTAAGAATGATGTGTGTATGAATTCCTTCTCCTATATGGTTTCGCAGCCGATTTTATTCTTTGACGGGGCTGCTCAGGATGGTTTGTGTGCAGCTGGTGGGGTTATCTACATCAATGAAAGCCATTATTACTCTCTTCGTCTTAATGGTGGCAGAGGGTACCAATATGAAAGCTGAGTTACTGGCTCTTTGGGTTGTTCTAAAGGTGGAAAATTCCATTGGTCTGGTGAATCTCAAAGTCTTTGGGGATTCCCGCGTAACAATTAAATGGGCCACCAATGAATACACTCTCAATGTTATTGATCTTAAATACTGGTGTGTTCGAACTCGACAGGAGATTGAAAAGCTGGATCAGATTTCATTTGAACATATCTTCATATCACACAACTCTCAAGCAGATCAACTTTCAAAAGAAGCTTTTGCTGGTCCTGTAGGTTTTCTTTTCTAGGAAGAATGGATGGAAGCTTGTCTACTTGACAGGGGTAACTTATATTTCTTTTAAGATATTTTGTACATGGGATGATGAACATTTTTGTCTGTAAATTCCTTTTGTTGGGCGATTTTAATTATCTATAGCAGTCATGCTGATGATCTTTTGGAGAACAAGGTTTGGTTTGGATATCTTGATCTACGATATTCACACTATCTTTGTACTATTTGATTCAATGGAATAGCAATAGTACGATTTTTTCTGATGGAAAAAATACTAATTATTATTATAATTAGTTAAAAAAAAAATCATGGCGGGTTGGCTTCTTACAGCAAATAAAAATAAATCCACATTCAGCATCGAGAATATTCCACCAATCACCAGATCAATGAGTGAATTAAACGCTCGGTTCGATTCAATCAATGAGAAGATTAACAAGAACTACGAGGACCTCCACGCAAAGATCAAACAAACCGGTGACGCCTTGACAGCAACTTGGACACAAATCATGTCACGAATAGAGAATACCATTCTCACTCTACAAGACAACCAAAAGAAAAATGAGGCAGTTTTAAACGCCATCTTGGAAATATTACCATTACCAAAAAGTCCGCAACCAAACTCTCCTAGAACAACGGAGCAGCCAGATCCCTTCAACATGTTGTCATCATACTCATATACACAAGGACACCAAATACGGGTGAAAGTCGAGCTACCCAAATACGACGGGGATGAACGACAGTGCATAGCGTGGATTAACAAAGTCGAGGAATACTTAGACATCCACAATATCCATTACGAAGAGGAGAAAGTTAAATATTCCTCCATGCATCAAGAAGGAAACGCTTACAACTGGTACTTATGGTGGAAGAAAACTGCAAGAATTTGTTCTCACAACTGGGTTAGTTTCAAGAACGACCTCATTAAAAGATTCCAAGGCGTTGAAGAAAAAGACTTCTTTGCCAAAATCATAAGGTTACAACAAAAAAACATTGTCGATGAGTACACCTATGAGTGGGAAGCACTATCAACTCGAGTCCCAGAGTTAACCGATGACCAACGACTACAAACCTACATACATGGCCTAAAACAACACATCTATGATGAACTAGAGTTACATAACATCTCTACCATGGAGGAAGCACGACGAAAAGCCAAGATTATTGAAAGCAAATCTGTTCATACAAATTTTGACCAAGACGACTCCAAAGAGAACCCCCTCCAATCAACATACACAGGAAATCCAAGATATACACCGCCTCAACTTAGGGAAGGAGCAAAGACCAGTTTAGAGGCCCAGAGAATAAAGGAAGGGAAATGTAAGTTCTGTGGAGACAAATGGGATCCTAAGCACAGATGCTTACAAAAGAAATTGTATGCCTGTGAAGCAGAGTTGGAAGTCAAGGAACCAATTGAGAACGATGCGAAGATTCAACAAGACTACCACACAGAAATTGAGGACGACACCCCACAAATCTCATTAGCTGTTATTACCAGAATCTCCCAACCGCAAACATTGAAGCTTAGAGGACATATAAAAAAGAATAGCATCACAGTTCTCATCAACTCTGGCAGCACCCATAACTTCATTAATGTCAACCTTGCTAAGGTATTTAACTTAATTGTTTTTCCAGTACCTAACATGAAGGTTATGGTAGCAGATGGCAAGAAGATTGATAACGTAGGGAAATGTCACCAAGTCAAGTTACAAATACAAGAGTATAACCTAGAATCAGATTTCTTTGCGGTGCCGCTGGGAGGATTCGACGTAGTATTAGGAATACAATGGTTACAAACCTTGGGTACATACTCCGCAAATCACCAAGAACATTTTATTGAATTCCATGTGTTCGGGAAAACACACAAATTATACGGGTTCTAACCACCTCCGACACAGCTGGTTACATCACATCAGATAAAAAAGCTACTTCAGAAGGATGCACCAACGTACATACTTCATTATCAAGAAATGAAGCTTCTAACAAGTAAAGGAGATAGGGAAAAACAACCAAAGATACAAAAGCTGATTCAAAAACATTGCAAGGTGTTTCAAGAGCTACCTATGGAGCTCCCATCAAACAGAAAAATCAAACACATAATCAAAATGGAACCAGGGACAAAACCCGCTAGTAGCAAACCATACAGGTGTCCACATAAAAGATGATGCGGCAGTTCACGTAGTCATTGTCGTCAAATAATCTTTGAGGACAAGGCTTCCCTGAAGGGGAAGGCAATGTAACAATAAAATAATAATAAATTAATATTAAATATAATTAATATTAATTTATTATTATAGTCATGCCCTTTGGTGAAAAGGTGCAAGACAGACTTATTTAAGCCCATCCAACTGTATTCATTTATCATCCTACATTACGTTCACCTTCAGAAACCTTGCTCTTCCATCACCAATATCCAGAATGGTGAACACAAGAAGGATCGACCGACCCTTCTTGCAGTCTATAACTATTATGAAAAGAATATTGGGCAGAAGAAGGGTCGGTTTCCCCTTCATTTATGAGGGAATTGTAAAAATACTCAACCTACGAAGGTTAGGCCTTCAATTCATGTATATCCAGAATGGTGAACACTTGAAGAATACTAAGCACAAGAAGGGTCGACCGACCCTTCATTTACAAGAGAAATGTAAAGATATTTAATCTACGAAGGCTAGGGCGACAATTATCGACTTTCGACTTCCGCAGTAAATAGTAGGGATCGGGACATCGTCTAAGTTATAAAATATAGAAAATGTTTGTCCCAAATTCCGATTTTCGACAATTAGTGATCACAAAAAGGATCGAATGCCCCTTCTTGCAGTATAGAACTATTATGAAAAGAATACTTGGAAGAAGATGGGTCGGTCGCCCCTTCATTTATGAGAGAATTTTAAAAATATTCAACCTATGAAGGCTAGGCCTTCAATTCATGTATATCAATAATTTTGAACATTGAAAGAATACTGAGTAGAAGAAGGGTTGACTGACCCTCATTTAAGAGAGAAATGTAAAAATATTTAATCTACGAAGGCTAGGCAGACAATTCAACTATATCTCGAATGGTGAACATAAGAATGAATGGTCGACCATTCCTGTATTGTAGAATTAATAGAAATAATAAACACCAGAAGGTTCGGGAACCGCTTCTTATATCCTCGAAATATCAAGAATATCATGGAGAGAAAGGATCGACTGCCCCTTCGTTTATTAGAGAATTGTAAAACTATCGAACATACGAATAGTCATCCAGAAATTCACCTATATCCAGAATGGTGAACACAAAAAGGAACGAATGAGCCTTCATGTACTCTAGAAATATTATGAAAAGAATATTGAGCACATGAAGGTTCGGTTACCACTTCAGTTATGAGAAAAATGTAAAAATATTCAACCTTTCAAGACTAGGCCAACGATTCAGGTAAATCCAGAGAGGTGAACACTGGAAGAATATTGAGCACAAGAAGGGTCGACCGACCCTTCATTTATGAGATAAATGTAAAACTATTTATTCTACGAAGGATAGGCTGACAATTCATCTATATCCAGTATGGTGAACACAAGAATGGATGACCAACCCTTCGTGTATTGTGGGATTAGTATGAATAGTAAACACAAGAAGGATCGGGCGCCCCTTCTTCTATCCTCCAAATATCAAGAATATCATGGAGATATTCTACCTAGATAAATTTGACATAAGTAGATTTCATAAAGGAACGGACACTCCTTCTCGCATCGATCCATTTTCTACAAACCATAATAAAGATAAATTTAAATGGTAAGGAGTAGCACTTGATTGAAATGTGACTTCTCGTAATATTCTCAATTTGTTTATTTCTAGCACAAATACCAAATTAAAATGACAATTAATATGAAATAATGATCGCTCCTTCTATGATCGATTCTATCTCAAATGACTATATAAAATGTGCATTCGATCTCTCATGGATAATGCTAGCAGATTTGTTCTCAATCAATTGATTTTGAAATGAGCAGTCGTTCCTTCTCCATCGATCATTCACCTGAACATTTGCAAGTATACATCTAATATTAAAACACTAATTGATAATTATAAACATTGTATGCATTCTTATATTAACTACACAATATTTACTGTTTTGCAGATAAAACATGTCTACGTTGTTGAGCCTTAGACAATACCAGGAAATCTCGTTCCTTGGTTTATTCAAGCATGGATGGTATGTTGAGATGGATGAACCAGATAATTTGTACCCGGATTTATATCTATTCTACTTGGATGAGGAAGGAGCTCCAACTCGAGCTGGAATATTGACATCTGGAGATCCCATTTCTGACGATTTATTACGCGTTCAAGTCGAAGTGGTCGAGAGAGATCGGTGTTTCCTTCTACAGGTTGATCTTATGGTTTGTAATTTTCAACCAGATCTAATGAAAAGTGGTCTCAATTCATATCTGGTTTCCTATGCGAAGCAAGGGTGAGTTTTTCCCTCGTATGATGTTTGTAATCGGCCCGGGATTAATACCGCGTCATCTTTGAAGAAACAAATTTTTTCGGTATGGAAGAAAAGAATCCTGGCTGCGAAAACCTCGTCTGTATTGCATTACATGAATATTGAAAAAAAGTTGAAAAATGTAGACCATGAAAAGATTATTTCTTACCTTAGAAGAACATTTCTCAATCATACTGAAAAAGAAGTGACCAAATCTTCCTTCAAAGCACTCAAATCAAGTCCTTCTATAGCGATGATGCTGAAAGCGACTAAGAGCTTCAAAATTTCAAAAGAAGTTCAACAATAACAGATCAAATACTTTTTGTTCAATGAGAAAGTTTTTTCTATTGACGTAACAAGATGTGTTATTGCGCCTCTGCATTTGCAATATCGAAAAGTTGATGAGAAGGTCGTGGCAAAGATGGTTTTATCTCTTGTCTCAACTTTTACAACAACATTGAGAGATGCTATTCTATTTCCTTTCGATAAGGATACCACATTGGTATTTCTTCCTAGAAATGAAGACGAAATTAATTTACCTTCAATAAATTTTTATATAATGGATGGGCAGCATACTATTTCAGCGCAGAAAAAAATTCATTGAAACTGATAAATATTAATCGGTCCATTCAAGGTGTCGTCATCGAACAACTCGTCTTCTACATAAAGATGCTCCTCAAAACATTATCAACAAATTATGCAAACAAGGAATTTGCAGACACTCCATTCATTTCTCAAGTTGTAAAAGCAAGGGAGAAATGGATATCTTGCGGTAGGCCATCCTGCCCGGGAAAGGAAACACTTCCAGTGATGATTGATAGGTATAGAGTTTTTCTTCTTATCAATCAAAGTCTGTAGATTGATTCCTATGTTATGAAATTAGCAAATTAAATATTATCTTTAGTTATATATGTCTGCAGTCTTTCTAAGGCGAATGTATGGATATCTTTGTTGTTCAAACAAAGGACAACCTTAAAGACAAGCTAACTCTTGTTTTGACATTGAATCGACTGTGGAGCAAATGGATGTCTATATTCGAGCTTTACAAAAGTGGTTCATTTCCATGCTCACCCAAGAGCATCACTTAAGTTGATTTTGTTCAAAATAAAATAAAGAATCATGGATCCAATTTTTTTAGACCATTGCGTGATCTTGATGAAGATGAATTGATCGATGTGGCAGACAATATAATCAACGGATCAGTTTGACTGAGCACATCGATCGACAAAAATGTTTGCGCAGAGACTTTATATCAATATTGCAAGCGAATCAAGGACAAGAGGTAAACTAGGCATTCGATCTTTGAATATTTCAAAGTTCATGATGTTCATACTTTTCGATCACAAATTGTCACTTACAATAATGTCATTGAAATCTATAAAATTGCACCAAATCATCTCCAACAACTGTGCAGTATTTTATGCTCCGAAAAGCAAGCAAAATTTCCTGGTAAAAAGAGAAAGAAAGAATCTGAAGAGGATAATGGTACCAAATTACCAAATGATGCTGAGAAAATATTGAGCATATATATCAATAAAGAGGGGATGGGTATGTCCATTGACTCCATCAAAGATAGTTCATAGTTTGCTTGTGAATGTTGTTATCCTGCATCTTTGGTCAACACACTAAGATCCATTCCATTTTTTGGTGCTATAATCAGCTGTGAATTTGTTATTGTTGATATGTGTAATTGTGATAGTGCCTGGACAGAAGAAGATATGCTTGCGTTGTTGTACTACTTAGAATCAAATGAAGTGGCATGTACTTGTATTTTTTTAGCTGATATGGAAAACTCTTGTATGATTTCTAAAGATTTCAGACATTTAAGCAAGAAATAAATAAATAAAAAGGTAATGCAGAATCCTACAAAGGGAGTTTATAGATATTTCTCCAAGGACTTATTTATAGGATTCTCTATTATACAATGTTGGAGAATTGGAGGGGATGAGGATAATTTGTCTACTTTTCAAATGGATATGGATTGGAAGGATGAGAACCTACCAATGATTGATTTACCTTTTTCCAAGGTTACCAATGATAGTTCGAGAAGCCATGTTTTTGTAAAAGAAAAGACACAGGAATTCTTGGATCACATAATTTCCAGGCTATTCTCTTCTCGAGGTACAGTTCTTTCATTGTACGCGGGAGGTAGAATTTTTTGTTCGTTGATCATGTCGCCAGAAATTATTTATATTCTAGAGAAAGTACAACAAGAGCTGTTTTTGAACAATTTCTATCATGAATTGGGTATAAACCAAGGTATTTGTATTAACATTTTCAGATGTCTTATTTCATTGTATTTTACTTTTCTCGGTCGATTATGTTCAATAACTTCTTCAAATTCCTATTCTACTACAACTTCAAACAAAGAGCACACTCAGGTATCGTCCAATAAAATTATAGTATTTGATGACGACATTGAATGTGATGGAGAATCCACAAAGAACTACCAAATTGGTGAACAAGATGGCTAAGGAGGTAAAAAATTATTTTTCAAAGATCCTAGTTAAATTAACTAAATTATGAACAGGGATAGTGACCTTGAATACTTGCAAAAAGTTATATAAAATATATGCCTACAAATTTCCGGGTCAAGATGATTGGATTGCTATTCAACATGTGGATCATCCACAACCAGAGCTGGGATCAACGAAGTCCATGGATATTAGCCAACAAATCGCAATGGAGATGGGTTCCTTGGATAATAATGAACCAGGCGAGGGCTTGGTGTCAAAACGCGGTATCTCTAGCAATTTTACTCACCACTCAAATGTTTGCCATTCATTGACAGGTAAAAGGCAAAGATTATTTTCTACTTAAATTGATAAAACAAATTTATTTTGAAATATATAATGACAAGCAATATTTTTGTGCAGCTCCCCATACAAATTTTTTATTGATATTAGAAATGGAAGGTTTTCTATTTCACAAGAAAGTCACAGAAAATGACTCCAAAAGAGAAAAAAAGGGAAATCAAAAAAATATTGTTGGAGGCAAAAAGGTTAAAAAGGGGGAAGAAAGTGTTGTTGGTGAATTTGAATTTAAACACAAAGAAACTTCATATAAGTCACGAACATATGCGATACAATTTTTGGGAGTATGTCTTTTCAAATTAAATGTTGGGATTTGTTCATCTAAATGTGGGGTCAATGAGGGGAAGTCATTGTTTACAAAAAATTTGAGGGCAGGTAGTGCAGAAAAAACATATGGGGAACAAATTTTATTTTTATGGTTTCGAGAGAGATGTACCAACGATAAAGAAGGAAATACACAAAAAAAAAAATTGGAGAGTGTGTGGGAGGAATTCCCAATGAAATCTTCGCAAAGTAATACATCAATGATTGTTTTGGAGGGTGATGATGTGAAAGCACCTCCATGTGAAAACTGTATTTTGAGTAATCCCTTTATTGCATCATCCGCTAGGACAGATAGTGAATTGGTACATCGACTCTAGTAGGGTTTTAGTAAAATGCATGAATCAACTGATATCAGAACCTTCAATGCCTTCTTCTAGTTGAGTGACAACCATCAAATATGACCTATCATTGCCTATTTCAAGAGAGGGAAACACTAGATGTAACCTATGGAGATTTTAAATCATTTAATGTGTTTTCAGTTTTTTTCGGTGACATTGTTATTTTCATCTGAATCTAACGTATTATTAGTTCAGTGCGATGCTTTTATTAAATCATCTGAATCTGTGAAATTTTTGGTGATTTTTGTATTAATATTTGGAAATCAAAATCTTCATTTACAGTTGCATGTTTGTGATCATTAACTTCATGAGAAAAGTGTTGTTGTTGTGGTTATATATATAGTCACGGTTTTTGTATGCAATCCGGATATCACCACAAAAGAAACTATTGGTCTTAGGAGTAGAGGGATTGCTCTTTGGAGTTCAGATGTTATCCAACATTAGATTTTTCCAAACAACCTCATTTTGTCCATAATTGCTATCATTATTATGCACGAATGTTCAGCCCCGATATTATTAGTGTTGCCAGAGAAAATTTTGACGTTGCTTTGTGGTTTTCCTCACTCGACAAGATGGAAATTACAAAATTCCTTGGTTTATTTGAATGGTTGAAGAAGGAAGACTTTGTATTTATTTGTGGTCGAGAGCAATGTAAACATAGTACTATTTATCATTACTCAATGTCTGCATATTATAATGTTGGTGAAGTACTACACATATACAAAAAGTCGTTCAAGGATGTACTTATCCAATATGGATATATATATATATATATATATATATAATAGACATGTTGTTTATAGATGAAGGGCAATATGATTCAGCAGATAATAGCAAGGAAAATTGCTTGAAAATGCCAACTAGTTGGACATTTGACGGTTCACAAGAGAGAGAAATAACTATAAAAACAATGTTGTGTTCTCTGTTGAATTATCTCGGGCCTTGTTCAAAAATGGGGCGTTGGTTAAAGACATTCAACTTCAAATGACCGTCATATTATACAGACAACAATTCATTTAGTGATTTGTATATTTTGACAACTTCTACAAATTAATGTAAGTTTTTTTTCTATATTTATCTTGGACAATTCTCATATTATTTATGGACATCGTATCATGAATCTGGTGATGTATTTCAAAAATTGCAGAACATGCAATCAATATACTTAGAAACATTAAAACATAATATTTTATTGACTGGGTTGTGTGTGTGTTTTTTTTGTTTGCGGATACTACAAGATTTGTTACTAGTAAACCATTGATTATTTTCAATTTCAATGGAGTTTTGTTACACACAGTTCATAAAAAAAGAAATTTGGATTGCCACGAACACCGGATATCGAATCAACCACAAAGTATTATTTTATACGTCCAGGATTTAGGGAATTTTTTTAAAAATGCTTTAGTATATTTGAAGTTGGGGTATGGACATCTGCACAACAAAAAAACTTTGATGAGTTTTTGCCAACATTATTTGAAAGAACAGGATTGCAAAGGGAACAATTTAGAGTAATTTTAACACAAGAACATTGTTCTTGCATAGCTAGAGAGGGTTATCATGGTGATGCAAATCCTTATGTATTTCTCAAGCCTTTAAACAAAGTTTGGGACATTTTGATCCATGGTTGGGATGCTACAAATACAATGATTGTAGATGACTCGAAAGAAAAACATGTTTGTAACGAGGAAGGGAATTGTATTATAACAAAACGTATACTTGCCAAGATGCCAATGACACATTCTTGTTAGATCAACTATGGCCTTGCTTGCTGCACCTGAATGGCATGAGTGATGTGAGGCCAATTGTGAATAAAATGAAAGTATTTTGTTAAATAATACACTTGAATGTTTGTGTGTACTAGTATGTTCAATTTCACTGTGATTATAATACTTGTAGAGTGTCGAGTTTGGTTTTCGAAAGTGCAAAACTAGAGCTTGAAAGTGCCAAAATCGATTTTAAAAATTGCAAATTTAAGTATTGGAAGTGTCAAAAGTAGCCTCCCAAAAGGGAAAAATCAGGTTCTAAAAGTGCCATTATCATATTTATCATATCGGAAAAGCACAAAAACCAATTTCAAAAGTGGCGAAATCAAAAGCAAAAGTATGCTTTTGGAACTTGGATTTGGCACTTTTGGAACCAGATTTTGCACTTTAGAAACCTTGATTTTGGGGTTCATAAATGTTGTTTCTGACCCGTCTTCAAAGTGAATTGGACTAGAATATGTCCAATTTTAATGAAATAGGCGTTAAGGCTTATTAATTCAATCATCTACATAATCAAGCTCAATATACTTATGCTAGACAACCCTACACCAAAAACCTTGCATAGATATCAACCTCCATCCACTTTTAGAAGCAAGAGATTTACCAAATTGAAACATCATTAGCCCCCATCCACCTAGATTCTTAGGTTTAGTAACATTTTGACACTTAACCAATGGAATGCCCCATTTTGACCACAAGAATTTGAAACACATTCTTCTCAACTTTTCAAGCACTCCCTTCAAAATATAAGCCATGGACAACCAATAAACCAATATAGATCCATCTTAAACCCGAATCTATCAAGCGCCAAGAGGGATCCATTTTCTTTAGGTGTAGTTATTTTTTAAAATTTGAAACTCAAGAAATTTGAGCCCTCTCTTGCTTGATAGATCCGGGTTTAAGTTTTAAATTTTTAATTTATAGGTTCACATGGATTTTTTTAATTACTTTTCCTAATTTTTAATTTATGAGCTGACGTGCATTTTTAATTACTTTTTATTTTTAGTAATGTAGTGTTACGTTACGTTACAATATCTCCCCCATACTGGCTTGTAGAGCACCTCGCTCCTCTCGGTGCAACTGGAACGGCTTCTAAAACTAACCTAACCAATGTCTATCTTCCTCCTTGGATAACCACCTATTAAACCATATTGAAAGTCTTTTTTTCATCTTGATAGTGAGAAAATTTCAAAAATTTATTCCATAATCATTAGGATTCAAGTAAAACCCTAAATATGTTAGCCTATGATGGAGTCTATATGATTAAAAGAAAACAATTGAACAAAAAACCAATATCTTCCTCCTCAACTTTTGAAAAGGAAATAGTTTCAATCTATTAAAATTAATCCAATGTTCATATTGTTGCACAATACAAATCACACCTCCTTTAACTCCACAACATCCCTTCTCAAACCATCACAAAATAAGAGGATGTAATCAACAAATAATAGGTGGGCCAGATATAATGTTCCACCTAACTTTTTTTCCTTTGATTAAACTTGTTCTTTTAGCTTCAATTAATGACTTGCTCAACCCCTTTGCACAATCATAAATAAATATAGAGATAATGGACAATCTTATCTAGGGGCCCTTCCTGGTCTTAGAAACTAGAGGAAAAACCCTAAGTTAGTATAGAAAATAAAATGAAAAAAACCAAGCTTATTACATAATTTTTAAAGCGTAAACAAAAGCCTAAATGAATTATCATTAAGCTTAAATATAGCGAGTTTGCTCAATTGTAAACCTTTGATAAATTATTGTTTACTCCCATTTCTTTCATTATCTTAGCCTTGATTGAGTGGAGCCCTTCCTCGACAACTCCTAGAGCCTCGTGGATCCATCTACCCAACAAGAAACCAAATTACTCCTTTGAAATAGCTTACAATAACAACTTTTGTTATCCTTAAAACTATTACCTTAGCTACAATCTTATAAGCATAGTTACATAAAGATATATTTCTAAATTCTTAAAATGAGATGGGGTTGTCAAACTTAGGAATACAGGTAATGAAAGTAGTGCTAAAAGCAATAAGCATCCTCCCATATGCTCTTAATTCTTCAATTACCTTCAATAGATCATCCTTTATGATCTCATAAAAACCCATGAAAAATGTATGGTCCATCCATTTAGATCGAGGCTTTTGTCTTTTTGAAAACTCTGCATCACCTCTTGAATCTCATCTTTTGGTACTTTTCTAGTAGTCTCTCATTGTCCCTATCCTCCAAAAACATAGGAAAATAAAAATTCATTTTGATCACCTCATCAATAGAAATTGTGGTTTACTCTTCATATATCCCTCCATTAGTTCCAAGTTGAGACAATATGCAAATCTTGCATCCTCCAAGCCATCCTCTTTTGGCATTTTCCAAAGAGTATTTATACTTTTCCTATGATTAGTAAAGTAATGGAAATACTTGGTGTTTTCGTCTCCTTTGGAAAGCCACAAAGCTTTATTTTTTTATCCATATTTACGAGGGAATGAAATGAAGCACATAAATATGACAGAAACATGGAGATAAAATAATACTCAATTTCTATTAATGAAGGAAATATGCAGGAAGTGTAAACAAATGTAGAGTGAAATGAACTCACTAGAATGGTGGCAGCTTATCTCTAAGAAGAGATGTGACAGCTATGCACATTCACAAAAAATGAGTTACAATGAGGCCAAAAGGACCTTTTAACATAAAGCATAAATGAGAACACCCTAAACATGCAAAACCCTAACCCCATAAAATGAAACACCAACAAGTTTGCGGGCCTGTTGTGGTTAGTTGATATGTCAGCTTCTCATGGGTGTTACTTTTGCATACGATCTCTGTTTGGGGCACTTGGTAGCCCATCAGAAAGGTGTATCCAAGAAGTACACATTTTGAATAGTCCAGTAGAACCTACTGGGAATTGTTGTGCTAAAAAAATGTCGTTTAGGCCCTCAAAATGGCCCGAAAGTTTAGGAACCAAAAAATCATAAAAAAATTACCAGGATGGGAAACTATTTTTAGCTACTGGATTAGGTGGATGGTTGTCGATGTCCATATGGATCATTCCTCTCCCCTTAGGAAGCAATGGTCTCCATTGCGTTGAGTGCACTCATCAAATGGGAAAACTGCTACTGAACTTAATGCTTTGTGAGCCACTTGAATTGGTGCAAGAGCTGCCCTGCTTTAACAACCCGATAGAGTTGGAGATTTTGTTGGCGAGTGCTCTTAACCTGTGTGTCCATGATCCTATTCATGGTGGTTTTTTCCATGTAGTCAGGGTTGAGCTTTGTAGGTGTCAGTTGCTCTGCCACCTACAATGTTTCCAATAGTGGTGGAAAATATGGTCGAAGGAGATCCACATTGAATTTTGGGTGCAAGCCAAGGGAGGGGGGAGTACTTCATTCAAAAGAATTATTGCCCACAACCTTAGTGATGGTATAAGGCCCATAACAAAGTGTATGTAGCTTCCAATGGGTTCCTGTAAGGTGTTCTTTCTGTAAATGCAACCAAACCTTGTCACCCACTTGAAACTTGTGTGGAACCCTGTGTTGATCATGGCGCTGCTTATACTTAGCATTGGTTTTCTGCAAAATACCATGGACTTATGGTGGATGCGTTGATTTTGTTCAATAAATTTGGTGGCTTTGTCAACCTCTGATTGAGCATCGGAGGATTATGCCGATGTGGGTGTAAAGGGAAGTGCTACATCAATGGACCCAATGGTTGAAAGTCCATGCCCACCTAAAAAGGGTTGTGGTTGGTCGAGCTATGTAGGGATCTGTTGTAGTTGTGTTGAACATAAGGAAGGCTCTCATATCATGTGCATGGATGCTTGGAGTTGTACTTGTGTAGGATGTGCGCAATCATCCTATGGACATACATAGTCTGTCCATCAGTTTGGGGGTGGAAGGTGGTGGATTTGGTGAGCTTGGTGTCCAACAATGACCAAAGGATAGACCAAAATCTAGTTAAGAACCTACTATATCGATCTAAGATGATGGTCTGCGGGATTCCAAAATGTACTCACTCACGCTTGAAGAAGAGATTAGTAGTGGCTTCGGCTGTGATACTCTTCTTGTAGGCTGTGAGAATGGCCATCTTAGAGAATCGATCAACAACCATGAACACATAGTCGTTGCCATGCTTAGTTGAAAGAAGACTTGACATGTAGTCCATTGAGATGGATTCCTAGGGCCTATCTGGAATAGGAAAAGGGGTGTACAGTCCTTATTTTTTAATGGTTGGCTTAGCGATGGAGCAAGCAATGCATGATCTGAGATACTTACTAACATCTTGGTACATCTTCGACCAATACAAATACCTATGTAGGATTGCTACTATATTTTTCACGTCAAAGTGTCCTGCCACGTGATTATAGTGGGATTCCTAAATAAGCTTTGTGCGCTCGCTTAAAGGAACACAAAGATGACCCAAATGGAATAACAGTCCATCCTGTAGATGAAAGTTGGAAACAGCTTTTCCTTCTCCCAACATTTGGTAGGCCATAGTGAAGTCTGAATCATTTTCATAGAGTTGGGACCACCCGTAGGTATCATGCCCGCAAGAGTTGAGCATTGTGGTTAATGCTTCAACTTGAGGTCGATGGAGGCAATCAACAATGTAATTGTTTCCCCCTTTCTTATATTTAATGTTGAGGTGAAATTGCTGCAAGTATGTGGACCACTTTTGATGGCAGTCATTCCATAATTTGCCTTGTGTCTGCATGAACTACAGAGGCTTGTGATCCATATGGATGACTGTCTCCCTCCCTAGGATGTAATGGTTCCATTAGCGACATACGTACATAATGGAATCCATCTCTTTTTCATAGGAGGGGTACTTGTGGATGACATCTGAGAGTATATCACTATGATAGGCCATCATATGACCTTGTTGAGTGAGGACGACACCCACAATGTAGCTTGAAGCATCTGTATCAAAATCGAAAGGTTGTTGTAGGTTGGGTAAGGCAAGTATCGGAGTTGGGCATAAACGATGTTTCAGGTCATCGAATACTTTCTGTTGTGACTTGGCCGACCCAAATTTAGCTTTGCAACCACCCTTGGTCACTTGGTTGAGGGGCCATGCAATATGTGAGAATCCAAACACAAACTTGTGGTAGAAGTTGGCAAGGCCTAAGAAGCTCTAGAGGTTGATTAGTGTTGTCAGGGATGGCCAGTCACAAATGACTTGGATCTTGGTTGGATCCACATGCACACCATGCTCCTCGACAATGTATTCAAGGTATTGGACCATGTTCATGCCAAATTAGGATTTTCTCTAAGTTAGCATACAACTTGTGTTGCTGCAGAGTGTGGAGAACCTGTTGAATTTGTTGCAAGTGTTCCACCCAACTCTTGCTGAAGATGAGGATGTCATCCATATATACAACCACAAAGGAATTTGTGAAAGGCTGTAAGATGTTGTCCATCATCCTCATGAAATTTATAGGGGAATTTGTCAAGCCAAAGGGAATTACCGACCACTGAAAAACACCTTCTTTAAACTTGAAAGCAGTCTTCCATACATCATTATATTCTATTGGGACTTAGTGGTAGCCATTCTGCATATCAATATTGTTAAAGTACTTGGATCCTTTGAGTTGGTCGAGAAGGTCGTCAATCCATGGAATTGGGTATTGATTCTTGGCTATGATTTTGTTTAGAGATCTATAATCAATGCAGAGTTGCTAAGTCCTATATTTATTCTGCACAAGCATGATTGGGTGTCTGTAGGGTGAGGAGTTGGATCGAATGTGCCCCTTTTAGAGCAACTCTTGAATCTAGCGCTTGCTTTCTTCATTCTCGAGGAGAGAGCGTTGATATATGGACCCATTAGGTAAAGGCACATCGGGGATCATATCAATTGAATGCTTGACCTGACAATGCATAGGCACTCCGGTAGGTGAGGTGAATATGTCTGAGTATTCTTCCACATCTTTGTCCACTTGCTTCTACTGTGTATAAAGTCCCTGTGTAGAGGCCACATATGTGGTTGCGACCTTGCATTTATTGTGAGAACGAATCATGAAGAGGACAATTTTTTCAGTCTGGGAGATGACCATCTTGCACTACTTCACAAAGATCAAAGATATTGCAGTAGGTGGAGCTACCTCTGGTATCTTCTACAGGTGTCTTCCCAAAGTAACAATGACACTACGAGGTTTAGCCTCATATACAACATGATGTTTCCACATATATGGTTGGCCTGAAAGAGCATCACAAACTTCAAGAGGGGTAACGTTACACAATACCTCATCCTTGAAGGGCTTGATGCCATAGGGTAGGTGACATTGTTGGATGACGTGGAGATCAATTGATGGTTGAGCCACTTGTTGTTGTATGGTTGCGCGTGTGGTGTCGTCGGCAACTCCAACCACTTGATTACCTCTATTTAGAAGAGGTTCTTTTGGCTTTTGATATTAACAATGAAAAGTAGCAGAGTTCCATTTACTCACCTTCCTCCATCTCCTCTTATTCGTTGGGATAGACCTTGGTGGTAGCAACTATGGCACTAGGTTTTGCATCAATGATCTGCTTCCCCTTGTCTGTCTCATAATCATAGTTGGATCCTAGATATGACTCTAAGGCTTTTAGCTTAGCCACCAAAGACTACTTTGAGTGACATTAATCAATCTTGTGCCAGGGACTTTTATGGAACTCACACCACTTCCCAGTGTCTTTCTTTGTCTTCCCATTACCCTTCTTTGCTTGCGGCTTAAACTGGTTGTCTCGAGGTTGTCCATCCTTGCTTTTCCCTTTGTTTTATGGACTAGGGTTTCTTTTGCCCTGCTTTTGTTGCATTGTATTCACATATCCAAACTCCCACTTATTTTTCTGCTTATTTTTTTGCTCGATTTTGATAGCATAACAATAAGTGGCTCCTAGTGCCGAGATGTCCAGAAAAATCATTTATGTTTGGATGTACCTATGTAGACCCCTATGGTATTTTAGAACCATATGTCACTCAGAGTCATTGATACCTAGCTTGGTGCGCAAGGTATGGAAAGTATTTGTGAACTCCAACACTATTTTGTCCCTCTCCTGGCATAGTGTGGTCCATATTGTGTACCAGTCGTCATATTTTCCCACGGGGTAATACTGTTCCTTGATGACATCCATAAAAGAGGCCCAAGTGGGATTGACCCCAAACATTTCAGAGTCCTTTGTGGAGTTTTTCTCACAGTAAGTCTCCCACCAATTTTTGACATGGGGGAAAACCTTAAAGAGCGCAATGGTTATCTTTTTCTTATCGAAAAAATTGTGGACTGAGAAATACCCTTTTAGTAGATTTAACCATTTTTCCAAAGCATTTGCATCTATTTGACCTTCAAATATAGGAATATCAAAATTTACTTGTACCTCGAAAAGGGCGGTAACTCCAATGTGGTCGCTTGATGAAGATGCGTTTGTTTTTTCCAGCAATCGTCGAAGTATTTCAGAAAAAAAAATCATCTATCATATTGCCCCTCTGTCGTGTGAGGGATTCCTCGAGTAATAACTTAATAGAATCTCTTGCTCCCTCGTCTCTCTTTTCTTCTGCCATGGGTCGTTGTCGGTGTCGGCAAGGAGGTTATTTTAGAGGCTCAAGGAGCTCGAGTCCCAACTCCTTATACCTTGACCTCGTTCGGGATATGCATAGAGAAACAAATAAAGAGCATACTGCTCTAATACCATTGATTCATAATTTTAAGGGAACATAATGAAACATATAAAATTATAGGAACTGTAAACAAATGCAAAGTGAAATGAACTTGCGAGAATGGTGGCAACTTATCTATGAGAAGAGATGTGATGACTACACACATTCATAATAATTGAGTTATAATGAGGTCAAAAGGTCCTTTTAACACAAAACATTAATGAAAAAACCCTAAACATACAAAACCCTAACCACGGAAGATGAAACACCAAAAGGTTTGTGGGCCCCATTGTGGTTAGTTGGTACATCAAATTCCTAGGGGTGTTACTTTTGCATACTATCTCTGTATTGGGTGTTTGGTAGCCCATCGGAAAGGTCTAGCCAAGAATTACACATTTGCTAGGCATTGTCATGCCAAAAAAACGTCATTTAGGGCCTCAAAATGGCCCCAAAATTTTAGGACCGATGTTCATCTGAATCATTTTAAGGCTCCAAGTATTTTCCTTCTCTTAAGCTCCAAATATTTAACTTGAGATTTAATAATGCCATTAATAAGTCTAGATACATCCTAAAAACGTTGAGCCTCCAACTTGGTCTCAATATCCACCAAATCTTGCTCATTCCTAAATTTATTTTTATGAGCCCAATTTGAAGACACTTGTTTCAACTTCTTTAAATTTTTGTTGAACTAAATACAAGCCGACTCATTCAAATTTCCATTATAGTGGACCCAATTAGATTCTATGAGATTTAAACTCATTCAAATCTCAATTATAGTGGACCCAATTAGATTTTATGAGATTTAAATAATCCTCCTCCATTAATCATGCTAGATTAAATTTAAATGTGTTGGGTGGCTTCCTACCATCAATTCCAATTTCCAAAAATATTGGATCATGGTCATATTCCCCACCAACAACCACCCATTATTTTATCCCAACCTAAGTAGAAACAATAACTTTGTTCGATATAAACATGTCCAATATTTTGGTTATTCTAGCTTCACCCACTCTCATATTTCACCAAGTTGGAGACAACTTAACTAGATATACACCTAATAAACCTACTTCGTCTAACCCTTGCAAGAAGAAACACGCTACTCAATTTGAGTGTGCAACATAATCCCAAATTTCATATATCCCCGGTACAAAATTTAGATCTCCGTCCATAATAACATTCTTCCACCTCATTAAATCCATAACATATATTGTTAAATTTTGAGCATTAATTCAATATACTCTAGGATCTTTACTGAGAGAACAACATGTACAGTATATCAATGCATATCAATCATAACAAGCATGTCAATCATCACAAGAATCAAAAGCATGAGAGACAATAGACATACAGAGTTTGCATGGGGAAAACCCTAAGGTGAAAAACCCCACAACTTCCTCAGAGATAGATAGAGCAATAGCACAACCAAAGTACAAGAGATAGACTCCTCTTAGCAGCTGATCCTCCTCCTCACATGTGCGCCACTTTCCGAGTGAAGGAAGTGTGAGTTCTGACTGATCTAGATAGAGATCTCCCGATCTCTATTTATACTTGTCTTGTTTTCCCAATAATCTTATGGGGCCGACTTGTCTAGCTAGGTACAATAACTTCATATTACATTAATCTGGGCCGACCACTTACAAGGTGGTCTAATAACCCATCGGCAAGTTAACACACTTGAGACACTTGTCAATACAAATGACGACACTTCCGTATAGAGGAATAATACATCTCTATAGGAGTACAATAAATATATAAATGAAATACATTCCGAAGTTACATATACATCAACACTCCCTCTTAACTAGGAAGGTATTTCTTGACACAGATCTACTAGCACAAGTCTTCTTCTCTGGATCATCGTCATCGATGCATCGACCTTGAAACATCGTCATCGTCACTGCTGCTATCTCAACCAATCTCTGAATCTACTCGTCATAGGAAGTTCTACAGAGCCAGTCCTTTTTCATACTGGATGTAGGCCCACCACCTGTAGGTCTTCATCATCACTGGCCATACTGTGGAAATCTCAGGACTTATTACGTGCGTCACAAAACCTTAAAAGAGCCTCTTGACTAGCAAGAACCCTAAAGAGCATCTGGGGCCTTTTTCATCCTGTCCAGATCTCCAGGACTTATTACATGTGACCCCACCACAAAACCTCGAAAGAGAATCCCAGGACTGATTACGAGCACATGGCTCAACCTATCAGATCTCCCAGGGCACAAATTACATGTGGTCACCACAAAACCTCGAAAGAGAATCCCAGGACTGATTACGAGCACATGGCTCTGTCCAGATCTCCAGGACTTATTACATGTGACCCCACCACAAAACCTCGAAAGAGAATCCCAAGACTGATTACGAGCACACGGCTCAACCTATCGGATATCCCAAGGCACAAATTACATGTGGTCACCACAAAACCTCGAAAGAGCATCCCAGGAATGATTACGAGCACACGGCTCAACCTATCAGATCTCCCAGGGCACAAATTACATGTGGTCATGTCAAAACCTCGAAAGAGCATCCCAGTACTGATTACGAGCACACGGCTCAACCTATCGGATCTCCCAGGGCACAAATTACATGCCATAGGACAAAACCTCGAAATATCATTTGCTAGATATCCCAGGGCACAAATTACATGCCATAGGAAAAACCTTGAAAGACTATCTGCAAATCTCCCAGGGCACAAATTATATGTCCTCCCCAGCAAAATCTCGAAAGAGAATTTGCCAGATATCCCAGGGTACAAATTACATGCCATAGGCAAAACCTTGAAAGACTATCTGCAAATCTCCCAAGGCACAAATTACATGCTTATCTGCACAACCTATTCCACGGCCACAGAGTATCAACCTGATACTCACCATACATCATCCTGATGTACACATGATCATCCTGATCATCATCGCTGCATCATCCTGATGCATGTCATCTGGAGCAACATCCTGAAGCTCGTCATCCATGATCATCCTGATCATACAATGCATCCACCTGATGCATACACAATATCTGCTTGATACATATCATCATACATGATCTACCCGATCATACAATGTATCCACCTGATACATATACAAATACATGATCCACCTGATCATACCTGATACATATCAACATACATGACCTACCTGATCATACAACGTATCCACCTGATACATATACATATACATGGTCCAAGCATCCAACATGATGCATATACAAAAATACATACAAATGATCCAACTGATCATATCCAGCATCCAACATGATGTGTACATACATAAATGATCCAACTGATCATATCCAACATCCAACATGATGCATACATACATAAATGATCCAACTGATCATATCCAGCATCCAACATGATGCATACATACATAAATGATCCAACTGATCATATAGAGCAGAAACTCGAACATCGTGCTGATGCTCATCATCCAGTGCTTACATCCACAGCCATGGAAGGATCCTCCTGTCATCATGCTCTAAATGGCTCCTGCAAATGTATCCATCACTTCTTCCTCAAAGTGTCATCAATCTGAAGAACACCAAGCCTCTCTCTGAAGTAATCGAACTTCACTCTGGCTAGTGGTTTCGTTAGCACATCTACAATCTGCTCATCTGTCGCAACATACAGGAGCTTCACTGCTCCTCTCTGCACCATATCCCTGATATAGTGATATTTGATCTCTATGTGTTTCGACCTGTCGTGGAACACTGGGTTCTTAGACAACTTCACACAGCTTTAGTTGTCGCAAAAGATACCAGTAGTCTCCAGTGGGAGATCAAATAGCTCAGACAGTAGCTTCCGAAGCCATACTGCCTCACAACTAGCCGAACAAGCTGCAACATACTCTGCTTCGGCTATACTCAATGCTACGCAGGACTGCTTCTTGCTAAACCAAGAGATCACACCTGATCCCATACTGAAGCAGCACCCAGAAGTGCTCTTCCTAACTGCAGCACTGCCTACCCAATCCAAATCAACATAACCCTGCATGTTAAACTTTTGATTCGCATCATACTTGAGCCCATAATCAACTATACCCTTCAGCTACCTCAGAATATGCTTTACAGCAACCAGGTGAACACTCCTCGGATCCGTCAGGAACTGGCTCAATGTGTTCACCGCAAAGCAAATATCTGGTCTTGTACTCGTCAGGTACATCAAGGACCCAATCATCTGACGATACATAGAGACATCAACCGACCCAGATGAAGCATCACACAAAAACTTCAGGTTTGATGCCGTAGGTGTAGCCATGGCCTTGCAATCCATCATCCCGAACCTCTTCACGATATCTACTGTATACTTCCCTTGTCCAAGGAAGATCCCATCTGCACTCTGCCACACCTCCATACCTAGGAAATAGTGCATCATCCCCAAGTCCTTCATATCGAACTCGGCAGCAAGCTTCCTCTTTGTATCGGAAATCAGTCTATCATCTCCTGTTACAAATAGGTCATCCACATATAGGAGAAGTATCACAGGATTTCCTTCCTCAACCTTGAAGTAAAGGTTGGAATCCGCTTTACTCTTGGTAAAGCCCAAACTAGATAGGAAATTGTCCATCCTACCATACCAAGTCCTAGGAGCTTGCTTCAAGCCATACAAGGCTTTCTTCAATCTGCACACATATGACTCCCTGTCATGTGTTTCAAAATCGAGTGGCTGCTCCACATACACTTCCTCTTCAACTACACCATTCAAGAACGCAGTCTTGGCATCCATCTGGTGTATCTTCCATTTCATCACTGCAGCCAGAGCAAGTACTATTCTGATGGAAGTGTATCAGGCTATAGGAGCAAAAGTTTCTTCATAGTCTATTCCTTCTTTCTGGGAGAAGCCACGAGCTACAAACCTTGCCTTGTATTTTTCTATGCTGCCATCTGCAGCATGCTTGATCTTGTAGATCCATTTGAAATTCACCACAGACTTCCCTTCAGGTCTTGGGACTACATCCCAAACATCATTTTTCATTATTGATTGGTATTCCTCAACCATGGCATCCTTCCATTCTTTATTTTCCACTTCCTCTTCATAACTGGAAGGTTCTTTGTTCATGATATCATCGAGTAAAGCAACATAGCTGGTATGTGATCTAGTTCTCTTCTTTGCTCTATGTTCTTCTTCTGGAATGCCATATCTTTCTGCATCTTGAATGAGCTCTCTAGCCCATGCAGGTTTCCTCTTGTGAGAGTACTTCTCATGAGGTGGATCTACAGGTTCTTGCGGATCTTCAATTTCATGATCAACATCTAGAATTGCTTCAGTCATAGTAGTGTCTTGAAATATGGTTTCCTTTGGTTCTTCATGATCTTCAACAGGTGTCTTCCTTGATTTGATAAATGTTGAGTTTTCATCAAATGTTACATCCCTGTTGACATCAATCTTCTTGAACCCTAGAAAGTATATTCTGTAAGCCTTCGAGCTTTCATTGTAACCCACAAAGATACCCTTCTTTCCTGAAGGATCTAGCTTGGTCCTCTTTTCCTTTGGGACATGAGTGTATACTGGACAACCAAATATTCTGAGATGGCTGACTTCAGGTTTCTTACTAGAGAAGACCTCTTCTGGTGTCTTGTTGTCCAATGTCTTGTGGGGTGTTCTATTTTGCACATATACAGCTGTCCTAGTTGCTTCTTCCCATAGATGCGTAGGTAGATCCCGGTCATGTAGCATTGCCCTTGCTGCTTCCATGATTGTTCTGTTCTTGCTTTCTGCAACTCCATTCTGTTGTGGATTGTAAGGAGCAGTCAACTCCCTCTTAATCCCTAAATCACTGCATAGCTTCTTGAATTCACCTGAGGTGAATTCTCCACCATTGTCGGATCTGAATGTTTTGATCTTCTTATCAATTTGGTTTTCCATCAAGGTTTTGAATTCCTTGAACTTATCAAATACTTCATCTTTGTTCTTCAAGAAGTAAACCCAAGTCTTCCTGGAGAAGTCATCAATGAAAGAGACATAGTAAACATACCCACTCAAAGAACTGGATGACATCGGACCGCATACATCGGAGTGGATAATTTCCAAGATACCTTTTGCCTTGCTTTCACTGCTTGGGAATGCCTTCTTTATGTTCTTTCCTTTTGCACATCCTTTGCAAACACCTTCATGTTTGGTCTTGATTTCAGGAAGACCTTCTATAGCCTTACTTGCAATTGGTAATGCTCTGTAGTGCATATGTGCAAGTCTTCTGTGCCAAAGTTCACTTGGCTCCATAGAATCATGTACCATGGAATGTTCAGGTTGTCCCTTCAATTTATACAATCCTCCCTCTTGCTCTCCAATCACCACTGCATCATCAATAGTTTTACCCTTTGGCCACATTAGGACTTGGCCATCTACAAATGCAACCCTCATGCCTTTTGCATCCAATGCAGAGATGGAGAGTAGATTCTTCTTGAGCCCAGGTACATAAAGAATTTATTTCATCTTCAAAGACTTTCCAGAGTCTAGGTTGTAGGAGGCTTCACCACTTCCTTTGATAGGGTATTGATAATCATCCCCAAGTTTCACCTTATGGGTTGATTCATGTTCAGATAAGTTTACAAAAGATTCTTTAAACCCAGTCATGTGTTTGGAAGTCTCACTATCAATTAACCAATCATTACAACCATGAGAGATAGTACCTGTGAGAGCAGAGATTAGAACATACTCTTCTTCGCTTGATGAGTCATCATCATCACTTTCTACTCTGGCTTTCTTCTTTGGAGGTTCATCACCCTCAGCAGCATGAGCATGATATCTTCTTTTGTTGTTCTTCTTCTTGTTTTTGAAGTTGTTGTTGTTGTCTTTCTTATTCTTGGTACAGTCTGAAGCAAAGTGTCCCTTCTCATTGCAATTGAAGCATCTGAGATCTTTCTTATCTTTATGAAAATGGTGGTGTGAGAATTTCCTGTTATGAGATGATTCCTTCTTGGACTTGCCTTTCCTGGCATGTGCTGTGAGTGCTTGATCTTCATTTCCCATCTTTTCTTCTCGAGCCACAAGCCTAGCTTCTTCTTGAGAGCATTCCTCCCACAGCCTACTGAAAGAGATCAATTTCTTTCTTGCACATATTCCTTGAATAAAGGAGTCCCATGACCTAGGTAGGCCATTCAGAGTGGTCATAACAACTTAACCATTGTCCACTACTTCATCCACATCTTCAAGTTGTTCCTTCATCTGAGAGACCTTGGAGAAGTAAGATTGAATGGTCTCTCCATTCAACATCTTGACCCCTTTCAATTGATTCCGCAGAGTCATCTTCCGATTTATGTTCTTCCCTTCAAATAACTTGGTCAGGGAGTCAAACATCTCCTTGGGTGTCTTTAGAGATGACACCTGTGGTATGAGATGGTATTTGATAGAATCAGCAATGATTTTCTTTGCCTTGACCAAGTTCTTCTTATGCAAAACCTTAGCCTCTTCATCCTATGGGATAGGGACCTCAGAGCTGATGTAGGAGTCCAATTCATTTTCTTCCAGGTTTAACCCAATCCTATACTTCCAGGCTCGAAAGTTATCAGCCCCTTCAAGATTATCCTCAAGCTTGGTGTGGTGAGACATTTTAAAGATTACTTCAAATGGAAATAGAAAATATTTAGGTCTTACCACTTGCTTTGCTGAAAACTAGATCTGGTCTCGGATTAGGGTTTATCGAAAAAAAACCTTAAAAATTCAAAATGTGAATTTCAACTTTCTGAAAGGATAGAAATATGTGCCTTGATGATCTGATCAGCCTAGTGTATTCAGAATTTGAGATCTGCAAGGCTTCACCCTTCAGAAATGCCTTTTAGTCTTCCCAGGTTCACTAAGGAGGACCCTGAATTAGGGTTGGAGTTTCCTGGAGATTTACTCAGCCAAAAATCTTGATCCAAAGCTCTAAACTTCGATGTTTCCAAGGAGCTTCCAACTATGTCTTCAGATTTCAGAAATTCCTATTTTTGTGGAAACCCTAAATTTTAGGGCCAAAACTGAAAATGCTAAGAATTGAATTCTGATTGGACAGATAGATTCTCCTTGATGAGTAGAGTCAATCTACTATACTGCTTTTCCAAAATATGTGGAGAGAAACACAATAAACAAGAAACCCTAGTTTCTGTCACTGCACATTGTCTTCTTCTCAGGTTAGCTCTGATACCATGTTAAATTTTGAGCATTAATTCAATATACTCTAGGATCTTTACTGAGAGAACAACATGTACAGTATATCAATGCATATCAATCATAACAAGCATGTCAATCATCACAAGCATCAAAAGCATGAGAGACAATAGACACACAGAGTTTCCATGGGGAAAACCCTAAGGTGAAAAACCCCACAACTTCCTCAGAGATAGATAGAGCAATAGCACAACCAAAGTACAAGAGATAGACTCCTCTTAGCAGCTGATCCTCCTCCTCACATGTGCGCCACTTTCCAAGTGAAGGAAGTGTGAGTTCTGAGTGATCCAAATAGAGATCTCCCGATCTCTATTTATACTTGTCTTGTTTTCCCAATAACCTTATGGGGTCGACTTGTCTAGCTAGGTACAATAACTTCATATTACATTAATCCGGGCCAACCCCTTACAAGGTGGTCTAATAACCCATCGGAAAGTTAACACACTTGCGACACTTGTCAATACAAATGACGACACTTCCGTATAGAGGAATAATACATCTCTATAGGAGTACAATAAATATATAAATGAAATACATTCCGAAGTTACATATACATCAACATATATTCTCTCCCAAGAGGCTAAATGATCATGATACAACCCATAAATATTGAGGGGGAAAATCCATGCCCCATCTCCTAAGAGAATAAAACAACACCTAAATATGAATCAAAGGACAAGGTGTTATAACATAAAAAGGACCTTTTCTTCCATCCCAAGATAAATCCCCTAGACCAACTCTAAGATCCAATAGCAATAAATTCATAATCCCCTTTAACCTTCAACATATCCTCATAAATTCTGGAGCCTTCACCCATTGTATCCTGGATAGTATAAAATGGATAATTAGGGATTATGCAACCAAAAAAGTTATTCATGACATTTTTTATAAGCTAAATACTCACAAATTTGAGTAACTTTGATTTATTTTAAGTGACATAGTTATAAATTACTAACATAAACTACTAATATGGATAGGCATGAACAATATGACTAGCCAACAGTATGTAAATATAAATTAGTGGTATATATTACTTATATGTAATGGGATTCTAGTTGTGTTGTCATTTTAATGTGCTTTATTGTGTTAATTAGGATTTTTCATGTTTAATTAATGGATGTGTTAGCCATGCACGATGACACCACAACCACACACACACACACACACATATATATATATCATGAATTGCAACTCCTAGCATTGTACATTTCACCTTGGTCAATTCCATCCACGATCGAAAACCATATATTGTTAATTCTCAAATATTTGTATTCGATCCAAATTCAATTAGTGCCACTTAATATATTTAGATGAGGTGGGTGAGCGTTGTACATTTTGTCTTCAATCAAGGTCATACCTACATCTTATAATTCAACATCACCAAACTGATGTATATCAATTATCTCATCTAACTTGTTTAACGTGAGATAAGATATTGCACATAAAAAATTTACCCCGCCCCTTCTAAATTCAGACCTATGGCCTGGAAGGAGAAAACACATAATTAATTGTGCTCAAAGACACCATACTTAGTGTTAACACCCAAAAATTGTTCACCTAGCTCATCCCCCTAGTCACATAACCCATTTATCCATTTTTTACCTCCAAAAATCTCTTAATTGGTAACCAAATGGGCAAAAAATAATTATTTCCCTCATCAATTAATGAAAGTCCTTCAAAAAATGTTAAAATCCCACAAAAAAGGGTCAAAATCCCCCCCCCGAAAAAAAGAAAAAGAGGAAATTATTCAAAATAAAGGAAAAAGGAGGGAAAACTCAAAATACCACAAACCAATACTGGTGGTTGCCCAATACCATGGGTCAATACTCCACCACTCAAAATTGCTATAAAAAGGTGATGGAGGCCCCTCATTTCAAGATATCCATGATTCACTCTTCCCTACCAAAACTCTGCCAAAATTCCTATTGAACTCTAGAAGGCCACCATTTGAGCATTCAAAGAAGAGCAATGAACTTTGGAGACCCGGAGCACTACTCTTCGTACATCTGCAAGGGCCCCCACCTCCTCACCTTTTGAGGTAAATATACATTGTAAACCATTTTTTTACAGAGTAATGCAAAATCAATATTTGATTCATGAGTCCCTGTTTGTTTGTTATGTTACTGCAGTAATTAGTTAGATTAGTTTTTTATTTTTATTTGCACTCACACATTATCCATTTAGGAGCTGCTATTGAGGGTTCCATAATCCTTAGTAGGTGTCATTTTGCACAAGCTGGTGTGAAAACACTAGCTACAGTTTTTGGCGACTCCCACCGGGTTCGATATCTGCAGATCGGTGGTTTCTTTTGACCATACTTACCCATTTGTTTTTCATTTTATCTTGCTTGGTTTGTTTTATTTTTAGTAGATATGTGGACCTGGGCCCTGATCCCTGCCATATCTCTCCATTTCAAGTCAGATCTAAATCTAGTTTTAGATATGGGTTTTTGCCCTACCTTCATTTTTCTGGGATTTTGAGGGCGGTTTTATAAGGGATATAGCCTTCATGTTATTAACCAAAAATATAACATATAAAATGTCAAATTAAACCCCTGGAAATTTCCTATCCAATGGCATTGGTTTGGTCAAAGTCTGATTATCCAATAAAAAGATGTCATCTCTGCAGTATTTTCGTCCACGTGGAAAATTCCTGAAAAAGTGCAAATGTGAAGCGAAGATATCTTTGCTTCGTAGAATTAGTTTTGACTGTTTTTTTTTTTCAAATCATGTATTTTTTCAAGAAGAATTCAAATCTGTATTTGTTTTTGAAAATTATGCATAAAATGTTACATGAATTAGTCTAAGTTTTGTTGCACCATTTGCATGCATTTCTTTTGGCAGTTAGTCATTTCATTTGAAAAACAAAAGCAAAAGTTAAAAATTTTATTTCAGTTTCAGTTATTTATTTTAGCATTTACTTTTGACGATATTGGGTTTACACCACTTGTGCACCCACACACTCCCCATAATTCAAGTGAGACTAAAATTGGCTTACTTAAACACACATTAACCCCACTTGGGGACCCAAAAACAACTTTGTAGGTAGGTAGGACATTGGGGTTAGGCATCAAAATAACACCACCTCTGTCATACACATTTGAGACATAGTTGTTGTCCTTTAGGGAGCCAAAATCCCCTATTATTTATTGGTATAGTTGACACCGATTTGTCGAAGGGCCTCTCCCTTAGGAGGGAAAGTGGCAAGACTGGTTTTGGAAGACTATTTTAGTGGTATTCCACTCAGACTTCAGGAACCAGTCTTGCCACTACCCTCCTAAGGAAGAGGCCTTCCGACAAATCGGTGTCAACCATACCAATAAATAATAGGGGATTTTGGCTCCCTAAAGGACAACAACTATGTCTCAAATGTGTATGACAGAGGTGGTGTTATTTGGATGCCTAACCCCAATGTCCTATCTAGCAACAAAGTTGTTTTTGGGTCCCCAAGTGGGGTTAATGTGTGTTTAATTAAGCCGATTTTAGTCTCACTTGAATTATGGGGAGTGTGTGGGTGCACAAGTGGTGTAAACCCAATGCCTCCAAAAATAAATGTTGAATTAAATAACTGAAACTGGAATAAAAATTTTAACTTTTGATTTTGTTTTTCAAATGAAATGACTAACTGCTAAAAGAAATGCATGCAAATGGTGCAGCGAAACTTAGACTATTTTCTGTAACATTTTATGCAGAATTTTCAAAAGCAGAATATAGATTTGAATTCTTCTAAAAAAATACATGATCTGAAGAAAAAAAATCAGTCAAAACCAATTCCAGGAAGCAAAGATATCTTCGTTTCAAATCTGCACTTTTTTCAGGAATTTTTCTGTGCGGACGGAAACACTGCAGAGATGATATCTTTTTACTGGATAATCAAATTTCGACTAGACCAATGCCATTGGATGGAAAATTTATGGGGGTTTGATTTGACATATTTTATGTCATGTTTCCAGTTAATAGCATGAACTCTATATCCGTTATAAAATCGCCATCAAAATCCCAGAAAAATGAAGGTAGGGCAAACCCATATCTAAAATTAGATTTAGATTTGACTCGAAATGGAGAGATTTGGCAGGGATCACGACCCATATCCACAGATCTGCTAAAAATAAAACAAACCAAGCAAGATAAAATGAAAAAAAAAAGGGTAAGTATGGTCAAAAGAAACCACAGATCTGTAGAGATCGAACCCGGTGGGAGTCGCCAAAAACTGTAGCTAGTGTTTTCACACCAACTTATGCAAAATGACACCTGCTAAGGATTATGGAACCCTTATTAGCAGTCGTAAATGGATAGTGTGTGAGTGCAAATAAAAATAAAAAACTAATCTAACTAATTATTGCAGTAACATAACAAACAAACATGAACCCATCAATCAAATATTGATTTTGTATTACTCTGTAAAAACATGGTTTACAACGTATATTTACCTCAAAAGGTGAGGAGGTGGGGGCCCTTGCAGTTGTATGCAAAGTAGTGCTCCAGGACTCCAAGTTTTCTTGCTCTTCTTTGAATGCTCAAATGGTGGCCAGAACTCAACTAAATGAGAACAAAAGCTCAAAGAGGTAGGTTAGAGTTCAATAGGAAACAGAGTTTCGGTAAGGAAGAGTGAACCATGGATATCTTGAAATGGGGGGCCTCCATCACTTTTTTATAGCAATTTTGGGTGGTGGAGTATTGACCCATGGTATTGGGCAACCACTAGTGTTGGTTTGTGGTATTTTGAGTTTTCTCTTCTTTTTCCTTTATTTTGAATAATTTCCCATTTTTTTTTTCTTTTTTGGGGGGTATTGACCATTTTTTGTGGGATTTTAACCTTTTTTTTTAAGGATTTTCATTAATTGATGAGGGAACTAATGATTTTTTTCCTATTTGGTTACCAATTTAGGGATTTTTGGAGGCCAAAAATGTAGGGAAAATGGATAAATGAGTTATGTGACTAGGGGGATGAGCTAGGTGAACAATTTTTGGGTGTTATCACTTAGATTATAATATTAGATATCATAAACACAAGGTTATAATATGTAACTAGTTATTATAAGTTAATTATAATATATCTTTGAGACATATCTAATTATAATATATCCTAGTTGTATAATTTTTTTCCTTGGAATATCCTGGTTGTATAATATATAGTTATATACTATAATTAATATTGTATAATAATCTTATAATATATCTTAGATATGTATTTTAATTTTAATAAATTATATGATATAGTGTATAAGTCATGAAGTATAGTTGTTAATTGGGATTAGCTCGAGCAATTGAGAGTAGTGTTGTCCTCCCCACATATGATCAATTGTCGCTAGTGACATATTGAGTTCTTAATAAGTTTATTGCTATATTGAGCTTGAGCTTTGAAGAATTTGGTTTACCCTAGGTTCCTTAGAATGAGGGGAAGTGGCTAGTGAGTTTCCCCAATGTATGTATTTCATGGGGGAAAAAGCTATATTAGATTATAGTTATATACTATACATGTTACACACACATATAAGTTATTGTGGACTCCCCCATCACTTTATCAATGATATAGATCCCAAGTTTTTCATTCCTTTATGGCAATAACTTTTCAAAATAGAAAGAGTCACTTTTAATTGTAGTACTACATACTATCCTCAAATAGAGGCATAAACTAATGTGGTTAACAAGTGTTTGGAGGTATCCCTTCAAATGTGTACACACGATAAAGAAGGTTAGTTATAAAATGGTTGCATCTTGCGGGGTATTAGGATATTGTTATAATACTAATTACCACTCTTCCACCAAAATGATCCCCTTAAAGGCACTAATATGGCTAAAAACCCCCATCACCTATGGACTAGGTCATTCACATTGTGAAAGTTCATATTGGTACTAATACTCTATAGGAAATGCGAAGCATCCTCAAGTACAACTTGTCCCTGGAATCTAGTGGCATGATTCAATAGGGTAATCAACACCGGTCCAAAATAACTTTGTAGTTGATAATATAGTCTTTGTTTGGATACATTTATACCGACAACTCACTCTAAAACAACAGGGAAACAAACAAAATTCAACTTAGATTCTATAGCTCATATAGAGTGTAGGAAAAAAGTTGAGGAAGTAACCTATGCACTAAAAATTCCCAAAAAGGAGAGCCTCCATGATGTTTTCCATGTCTCTTATTTGAAGAAGAAGCTTTTCACTAATATGGTCACCCATATAAAGATTCCCCTCATGCATGACTATGTGAACTAATTTTAGAGCTAGAGGGCATCTTGGAGGTAAGGGTGAGAAATATTTATAGAATGCAAAATTTCGAGTATAAGATTAAGTGGAGGGGACTCCCATGAAAGGATGCTACATGGGAGGTTCAAGATTTTTAAGAAGAACACCCAATTTTGTTAGTGATTCAATACAGTGCTTTAGATGTAATTATATTTTTGCTTACTGAGTTGAAGTATCACTTTTTGAAAAAGTGGTTTGTGCTTCAAATCTTGCTTTCTATTACAAGTCATAAAGTGCACCCACTATTCTTTGCACACAATCTTTAAAAATCGGCTATTGCATTGAGAGTAGCGAGTATGGTAGAGATGTTAACAACCCATTATTATAGAGTCCAAAGGGGTGGTGTCATCCAATGATAGGGAGATGTTATTAGTAAATAATACTAATACTACTATTACTAATAATAATAATAATATGTTTTTTTTCACACAAACAAGTAAATTTTGTATTAATAAAACTGGTGTTTAGCAATATAAACAAAATCACAATCCCAATGTTTATTCAATTATAGGAAACAATATGAAATCTAATCAAAATTGGATTAATGTCCTCCATTTTTAAGATACTTCTACAATTTGTACTGGTATAAGTCCTATAAAGCAATCCTAATATCAAAATGCATTTGAAAAGCATAAGATATTACTTATTAGTTAGAGTGTTGACTCCCTCTCTAGCAGTGTGAGATTTCAATAATTTCCACTTTTTCTTGAGTTGGTTGGATTGTTTCCTCTTCCCTTGGAGGACCTTTATCTTCTTCCATTGCACTTTGCTGGTCAGAGGCATGTGCTACAGAGTTATGGCTCTCATTATTAGTTGTATTTCAGAGATTGTCCACCGCTTCTTTGAGTGCAATTAAGTGATGTTGATGGGTATCCACAGCTTCTGTTGTAGTTTCATTTTTCATTCCCGAATTTTTTACCTGAGTTGTGAGAGACTAAATTATTGTTGCATCATTCTTAAGAAGATCTTCATGGCGTCTGATTGCTTTCCATAGATCAATTATATCCTGCGAATTCTTAATACAATCCAGACATTCCATTCTCACAACTTTCAAATTGCTATCTAAATTTGAGTTTGAGTCTCCCTGGCTCTGTTCTTACTTTTCTCGGGCTTTAGAAAAACCCAACGCATAATGGAACTGATCCACAAACTCATTTCTGCCAGCTTTGAAATGGATTAAAATTTTACTATTTTGATGGACGTAAGGGCTACATGGAGCCGATGGTTTAACTGTTGTATATTTGAGCTCAAAATTAATGGCTTCCTACCTAGAAATTCCCCTACAACACTGAGATGTTCTTAGACCCTTTCAAAAATCATCCCTTTCCTGTCGAACTATCTTTGAATTATCCTCCCGATTGTTGTAACTGTGTTTGCGAGCACCACTTGAAACCTATGTATTTTGAGCCACCACCAGAATGGAGCGAACACCAACCTTCTTATTAGATATCCCACTCTCTTCACGAATGTTCCGAGGGGCATTCTATTCATCATTTCGACAATAGATACTGTCAATCTCCCCCTTGTGCGACCTGTATGAAAATCTCTTTGCTATGTCCGTAGAGTAATTGGAGAATTAATGACATTTAATTCTTGAAAATCGGGCATCTTTTTCATGAATACTTTTAGGTACATGGATCTAGTTGGTGACCCCAGTAATATTAAGATTCCCTGCTAATATCCTCAAGGTGTTGTTTACTCTTATATTTTCTTCCAGGTTTTGATTGCGAAGGACATGAAAATATCGAATGTTGTTAAATTTCTTGGCCTCATTCTTGATCCTAGTTATCCATCATGACAAAGCAATGTCATTAGGAAGGGAGGTACTTAGCATAAATTTGATTAAGATCTCGGAGTCTCCTATCATGACAATCTTGTCTTGTCCAAGCCTAAGTGCTTGTAAAACGCCTTGATAAAGGGTTGCGGCCGCTTCTACCTGATTGTTTGTAGCCTTACCTAGCCCCCATTCATAGTGCAATTCTTCATGTCTTCCGGGATCAAGGATGATCCCCCCGCGCCTTCCACCATTGGATTTCCCTTCAAGGTTCTGTCGAAGAAAATAATGCTCGATTTTTTAGAGTTTTGCCAACTCTGTAATTCCTCAGTTGTAAGCTTCAATCTCTAGCTTTTGTTAGATTGTCTATTAACCACTTTCTTTTGTGCAACATGGGGTTCCAACATATCTTTAATCCATTCTTTTTCGTTTTGATCTAAGCGTTGAACATTATGATTCAATATTCTCTTACTCGTGAGGTATTCTCTCAACAATCCCCGAGCTCTACTGGTTTTTTTCCAAGGAGGTTCAATCTGCTCTTCAAATATGCAAGCATTTATTGCTAGACACACCTTCCAACAGAGGTACTCGAAGGTTGCATTCCATATCCTTTTGAGAAGAGGCTTATTTTGAAAAATTCCTTTATATTGTTTGTGCCAAGTGGTGAACATGTCCTTACAACTTATTGGCATTGCCCATCTATTATGTGTTTCCAAGAAAGCGATATGCCAAACCTTGACATTATAGGAGCATTATATGAATAGATGCTGACAAGTCTCCTCCGCCACTTTGCATAGCACACATCTGATAGGTCCCTGCACTCCTCTCTTTTGAAATTTATCTGCTGTTAGAATTCGATTTTTCACTAGCATCCATATAGAGTTTATTTATGCACTAGCGCCCAAATGTGTTTCCACATACCTGAAACAGGAGGTAGCTGGAGATTTTGAAGTTCAATCCTATACCCTTCTCTGACAGAATAACCTTTCTTTCCCCATATGTGAGAATCTAGTTCATTATTGATAGGGGCACACCCTATTAGATCACTGTAAAAGTTATCTAAGAGGTGCCTTAAATTTGGTGGGATGTTAAGAAACTTCCAACCCGTCCATCTATCTCTTTTTTCACTCTAGTCTAAGATGTCAGCAAGCTGTATAAGGCCATTGTCTTCCATCCATCGTTGTAACAACCTTATATTTTGTTGTAGCGTCAATGGATACTTCCCCATGATGTTGTCACTCCATACTTTAATAGTTTTCTCATCGCCAGGATACAATGTCAAATTTGATTGGATTAAAGGGGCTACTGATTTGAGTGATCTCCAGATTGAAGAGCCTTTGGTCTTCGGGATTGGCTTGTCCAAACAACGATTTCTTTTACCTTTGAAGTATTTTTGTGCAAGCACTTCTTCCACCATTCCAAATTGCCCATAATCATTCTCCATAGAATATCCACACCTAAAGCTCTATTCATGATGGCAAGATCTTTGATTCCCAAGCCTCCTTTGTTTTTGGGAACTAAGATCTTATTCCATTTGATGAGATGATATTTTTTTGAATTAGCCTTTCCTCCCTTCTAGAGGAATCACCGTATTTCCATGGAGATCTTTGAAATCACCCCCTTATGGGACAGAAGAGCGGAGCATTTGAATATCGACAGAACCGAGAGTACTGACTTGATGAGGACAACACGTCCAACAAAATTCAACCAATTTGATCCCCACTTATCAAAGTTCCCTTTGATTTTTATCACCACCTCATTCAAAATTTCCATGTTGGGATTTGTCAATGAGATAGGCATGCCAAGATACTTTAAGTCTTTCCAATTATTCATGAAAGGGAAACCTCAGTATTTTGGCTATGTTCTGCAGGTTTGTTGTAATGATATTCCATCCACAAATATTGCGTTTGTCTTCATTAATTTCCCCTCTACCTACATCTAAAAAAGCATCCAAAACCGATCTACATATTCTTGCAATTATTGTGGATGCTCCTCAGAGAAGAAGCATGTCGTCGGCGAATTGGGAGTGATTGAAGGGTTTAATGCCCCTGGTGATGCTGATGTTTGGCAGATTCCCTTTAAGTCTTTCTAGCTCCAGCTTTATGCTCAAAGCTTCTGCCATAATGAGTTACAATGAAGGTGACATTGGGAAGCCTTTCCGTAGACCTTGGATGCTTTTAAAGAGGAGGTGGGTTTGTCGTTGACCGAAGGAGCAATCCCTGGGCCACTGACACAAGCACTTATGACATGGATCATTTTTTTTATCGAAACCAAAATTTTCCATAACTTTAAAAATACATGCTAACATTACTCTATCAAAGGCATTTTCCATCTCGACTAACATACCTCTTTCGTTTCACTCTTTGTTGGAATGCACCGCTTCTTGTACCATTATTATATTGTCCACAATTTGTCGGTTTTGCATGAATCTACCCCGATTCTCAACAATAATGGTGGGCATGACTTTTTTTAATCTATTTGTCAATATTTTGGTGAATATTTTATAGGATGAGTTGCACAATGAGATTGGACGGAATCTCGAGAAGGCAGAGGGCTTTGTCTCTTTGAGGATGAGCGCTAAGAATGAAGAGTTCCCTCCTACTTTTTGTTTCTTCATGATATTTGCATACATTCTTTTGAGTTCTTTTTTGATAATTTGCTACGAGACCCTATAGAAATGAATAGTGAAACCGTCTGGGCCGAGGGATTTGTCTGGTGCTAGAGACCACATTGCTTTAACAATTTCGATCTCCTTAATCTCCTTACGTAACTATGCGTTTTCTACTTCAGTTATCATTGTTGGAATGTTTTCTAGCAAAGGACAATGAGTGATAGTTGGTCCAGATCGTTCTTCAGTTAACAAGTATTGGAAATGTATTTTGGCCTCCTCCATAACCTCCGCAAATCTTGAGATGAGGGGGCCGTCCACAGATTTGAATTTTGTGATTCTATTTCGTGTCTATTTCTTTCTTCTCTTTTTTTAGCTTGTCGATGGAATTAGGAGGTGTTTTTGTCTCTGGCTTTGAGCCACAAGCTCCTGGATTTTAACCTCCATTTCTCCTCTTTGTTTTCTTCGGGCTTTGAAGATCTGGTATCCTATCTCTTTTTCTTCCATCCTAATTTGATGAGTGATCTCCACCTTCTCCATTTTTTGCCGAATGGATTCTAGACTGGCGACCAGAAGCTCAAGGTTTTTTGTCGGACTGATGTAGGATGATTTAGCCCACTCCTTAAGCGTTATCTTGGTGTTTTTTAATTTTTGCTCCCACACATAAGAAGGGGAACCAATAATCTGGGAAGCCCATGCAAAAGAGATAATGTCAAGAGCTCCATGATCTTCAATCCAGAGGGGATTAAATCAAAAGGGTATGGGACCAAGGGTAGGGTGATCTTGCATGCTGAGACTTATGGGCTTATGGTCTGAGATCGTGGAGGGAATGATATGAGAGGTAAAGGAGTGATGACCAAACAAAAAATCGATGTGGAGAAGGAATCTATCCAATCAGGTGGCAATATGGCCCGGACCCAATCTTCTATTTGTCCAGGTGAAGCTCCCATTAACAGGCTTGAGATCAATCAAGTCCCATTAGCAGGCTTGAAGTTTGCTTTTGATCCAAGTTGTATCATGAATATTCTGCAAAGTCTGCTAGCAAAGGAATTTTTCTTGGTATTGAATAAGCATATACACATTGAACAAATTTAGGATTTTACCTGATCTTTGATTGATTAGGGATGTGAGGAGCCAGTGTTGAGTTTGATGTTGACTTTCTAGGATGAGAATCCTAGGGTCCCACAAAGTGCATATTCCACCGGAAGCCCCTCTAGAGCTCACAGCTTTACATTCGCAAATTTTCCAAGTTTTCTTAGCGAAGATTGTCATGTCTTCTAAGCCAATTTTGGTTTCTTGGAGCACGATGACTGTTGATGTCTCTTTACTTATTAGATATCTTAAGGCTATTTCTTTGAGTGTATTTCCCATCTATCAGCAGTTCTAGGAGATAATATGCATAATTTATTTTGTCGCGATTTGTTCCCCCCTCCATGCTGGAGGATCTTGTTTCCTTGTATCCTGACTATGCTACTGATTTCGAAACTTTTCTCTATTGTGACTTGTGTCCCCAATGCTTTTCCTTTATTTGCCTCTACTTCTATTTTTTCCGTGGACGATTTTCTTCCTACTTTTTTATTCAACTCTTCTTCTCCCATTGATTCATCACTCTCTTTTGTGTCATTATTTTGAGAGGCTTGTAACCTCATGAGTATCCTTATAGGTTGGACCGAGATATTTGATGGATTTGCTAAATCTGTTAGTTCCTGCTCATCATCATTGAGGGAGTATGTGAAGGGTCCAGCGATCTCTTACAAGAGGGGGAATGAGGGGGTTCTTTCTCAACATCATAATATCTTCGATTGGAGTATCTTCTTGGTGAAGAGCTGTACATTTTTTTGGGCTGTAGAAGGTGATGCTAGAGAGAGGAGATCCTTGATCTACTGCTGCATATGAAGTGTGGCGTGGACGGGACTTGAATGGAATTTGAAGTGGGACGTGGAGGGGATTGAGAGGAAATTTGATCAAAATGCAAGGATGTCTAAGGAGTCCCTTGGATCGGTTGAGAGGAGGATGAAGGAAGTCCAACGATCATTACTTGTTTCCCTGGATTATGCTTTTTCTTCACTTTTTTCTATGGTTCTTTCTTGTTAGCTGCTACTTCCGGTGGATTTTGTTTTTGCTTGCAATTTTTTACAAAATGCCCCCATATTCATGACAGGTTTTGCATTTGAAAGGAAGTTTCTCATAATTCAGTTTTTGTAGATGCTTCCAGTTATGCAAGGATATGAGGACTACTTTCGGTAGCCCTCTTTTCAGATCTACTTCGACATATATCTTGGCACATGCCAACATTCCTTCTTTGGGCTCTGATTTATCAATGTACTTCCCAAGCTTGTTCTCAATCTGTCCCAGAGATTCGCCTCCCAAGTAGTGAAGAGGCAAATAGGGGAGCTTGACTCACACAGAAACGGATGAGGGCACATCCAATTCCGGATCAAAGTCCGGCGTCTATATGTTGAGATACATTCCTCTATTCTCATAGAAATACGACTTGTTTCTAAAGATTAAGTCTCTGTCGGATTGAAGCTCAATCAGAAAGGCATAGAACCCTCTGTCGCATAAGGAATGTGACAACTTTCCTTGGATCAATACTACCCATTTTTTTTAACCCACTTTACCATGTTCCTCGGGGATGGCCAGATGCCAATGAATTGTCCGATTAGATCTCTGGTAGTGAGAGCTAGTGCTATTGATCTCGAGGATGAATGCGGGAGTTCCACGTCTGGAATATCATCTAGGTTTTTTAATGAATTTTGATGGTTGAGATTTTTTTGACGGAACAAGGGAGGAAATTAGGGCCTAGAAGACGATTTCATATTCCTTAGTGGAGGGAGGTGGCCCCCTCCAAAAGCTGTTGCATTGCAACTGCAACCGACTGTTCCGCCTGTCTAGATCACGCCCAACACTTCAGATTGCGTAGAGCTCTGGCATCATCAAATTACCTACTTAGTTATCTTACTTAGGTGGATTTTTGGTAATGTTTCTAGGCTCAATAATAATAGTATATGTTTTTTTTTTTTTTTTTTTTTTTTTTTTTTTTTTTTTGGACAAAAACGGTTATGATTTAGATTAAAAAACAATGATAAATCACTGACACAGATACAATATAGGTTTTCAATATTGATAACTGAGTGAAATTCGGATTGACTCATCAGTCATCTATCCCCAAGCCTTGATCAACAAGTCTTCCTTACCAAAGTTTGAGATGGTGAGAGAGTTTTCAGTCAGAATCAAATGCGAAAAATGCATAGAACAGTTCATTAACTAGATTAATCGATACCATTCCTCTGCATCCAATCCAATGCTTCTATTAATCGAGTTTTACTTAGATCTTTACCTCATCTTCCTGCGCTTCCTCTTCAAACGCCTCATACTCTTCTTCTTCCACTTGACTCATCTTGGAACAATAAAGAGTTTCCTCGACACACATAGCTCCTCATGCTTTTAACAGGAACCGATAGTTTCCAGCTGAATGATACATGGTTGATGCTTTCAATAAGAGCCAATAACTTCCAGCTGATTGATAGGTTATCTGAAGTCTTGACATCAATGCTAAGATGTTTGCCACATTTATTCTTCCATTGCGATTTGAAGCTCCCTCCCACATTTCCCAGAAGGTTGTGGTAAATTAAAATGTTGATCATTTCCATTTAATAATAGAGTCCCTTTGCTCATAGGAACAACACCATTAGTTGCTTTGTCCGCTTCACCATTTAGATCCCGGTGGATATGAAAGAATTGGATGTTATGAAAGGAAGGCAAGATATTCATAATTTTCTTAAGAATTTGACGAAGCCTCATATTATTAGGCAGATTGTGTGTGACTAAGGCTTGAATGATTATACAAGAGTCTCCAAAAACAGTTAACTCTTTGATGTTCATAGCCGAGACTTGGTAGAGCCCTTTCCATAATGCTAGAGCTTCAACAATATTATTGGTGTCATCTCCAATTCCCCAAGAGTAAATAAGATCAATTTTTTCCTCAGGATCTAGGATAACCTCGCCCCCTCCAGCGAGCCCTGGGTTTCCTTTAGAAGTTCCATCGAAGAAAAGAGTGTGCTTGTGGAGTGACTTTCTCCAATTTCTGAAGTTTGAGGAGTCCATCCGAATTTCCCATTGTTCCAACTGAATTGAGCGTGGAGACAAAGAGCTCTGAGTCGTTGGATAAAGACTCATCAGCCAGTCTTCTTCAGTAGGATTGAGTAGGGATTTTTTCTCCCAAGGATGAAGGTTTAGGAGGAAGTCTCCCATCAGTGCTTTAGCCTTGACTGCAATCCGAGCAGTGTTGGTAATTTTTCCTCTAAAGATGCGGTCATGCGTTCCAACCAGAGTTTCCAGAGAGTGAATTTAGGGAGGATCATCCAACATATTTTCAGTTTGTCTTTTTTAATGAGAGAAAATGGGCACAGGTTAATCCAATTACTGAGGAGGGTAGGGATGTCAGCTAGAAGCTTAACTTGATTCGACCAAGGGGAGAGGGCAAGGTTCCAGACTTCCATTGCAAAGGGACAATTTAAAAGGAGGTGGTTTGTAGATTCCTCTTGCGAAGAGCAGAAAGGATATCTTGTAGGTCCTTCCCAACATTTTTTTAAGGTTGTCTCCCGTGAGAATGCTATTATGAGCCAGATTCCAAATAAACATGTCTATTTTTCGCAGAATTTTAGTTTTCCATATCCTTTCCAAAGATTCAGTTTAGGGAGGACATAAGGCGTTGCTTTTAGGTGCTTATAGCCTTCAGCCGTGGTATAAAATCCTTTGTGGGATCCCCATCCTCGAGAGTCCTTCAAGTGACCTGCGATAGGAGATTTTCCTTAAAGCATGGAGAGCAAGATATGTTCTTCATTGTGTAGATGAGTTGGGCAATTCAGAATATTCCAATCTTTCCAGGTGTTGGTTCCATCGTTGTTCCAGACATAGATATCCCACAGAGATATTAGATTTTGGAAGTAGAGCTAGTGTTTAAGGTTGGAAGCGCCCAACAGGGAGTCTAATGGTGGCCATCCAAGAATAGAGACATCTCATATGAGGATGTTTTTGCCGTTTCCAGGTATCCAAGTTAGAAGAGGCTTGAAAAAGCGAAGAACTTTCTGACAAGTTGTGAAAATTGGAGATCCTTTGGATACTTTTGGACCATTATCAAGACATTTTTTCCTAGTATTTGAGAAATATTTTTCCATAGAACATGCTCACTCCAAGTTAATTTTCCTGTTACCAAATTCCAGAGTAGTTTAGCGCCGAGAGCTAGATTTTGAGTCCTGATATCTCTGATCTGGAGTTTCCCTTCTAAGATAGGTTTAGTAATTTCCCCCCAGCTGACCAAAGGGAGTTTATTTTCGCTATTTTTCCCATCTTTCCATAGAAATTGTCTGAAAAGAGCTTCGACCTTGGAGATAAAGCCACTCGGGGCAAGTAATATGGAGCTTTGGTAGATCAGAATGCTGGTGAGAACTAATTTTATAAGGACCAATTTCCCGGCCAAATTTAGCCAAGATGCACCCCTATAATTAATTATAGTCTTTAATTTATCAATCAGAGGTAGCCAATGAACGAGTTTTGGAGTGGATTTGAAGATGGAGGCTCCTAGATATTTAATAAAATCCCACTGTGTTTTTCCTTCCATTTCCAGAATTCTGGATATTTCCACCATTTCCCTTGGGGAGCAGTTCCATCCAAATATTTGACTTTTTATGTAGTTGATTTTACTCCCTGATGCTTCCTTGTAGAGGTCCAGCTCTTGTTTGAAATTTCTTGCTATGATGGTGTTGGCTCCTCCTAAGAGAAGCGTGTCATCGACAAACTGAGTGTGATTTAAATCTTTGATACACCTTGCTATTTTGGTACCCATTAAATCTTGATGAATGCGACAATGCTCCAATTGGAAGCTGAGCATCGAGGCTTGGACAACGTAAAGTAAAGGCGAGAGTGGGCATCCTTGCCTAAGCCCCCTAGATGCTTGAAATAAATCTGCTTCACCTCCATTAATAAACGGGGCTATCCAGGGTGATTGTTGGCTGCTTTCTTGGGCAGACCCGGGTTTTAATGAAGCGCAGCAACAAAACCCCTTGGCGCACTGGCCCTCTCGGCAACGAGCTGCGCAGCAGCTCGAGGTCTCACCCGAAGTGGCTATGGGGGGGTTAAGGAATCAGGTTTCCTTAACCTGGGTGACGCGGAGATTGCTCTTCCTTGAATGGTTCCTCAGATATCGGCGGTCGGACTTTCCCGCAGGCCGCTCGGCGCAGCTGCGCGGATTCCTTCCTTGGCAGGCCTACTGCGCAGTTTCTCCTCTCTAGCGCAGAAGGCAACTATTCCTTGCGTCGACGCGCTAAATACTTCCTCGCCCTTCACATCCAGCGCAGTAACGCAGTCTTCTCTCGCAGCAGCGACCGCGCGTTACTACTTCTTCGGTACTTAACACTTATAGCTATCAAGGGACCTTTCCAACTCGCTCAAACAGTCACAAAGATAATACAGGAGTCTCGCATACACAAATAATGAACTCTAAATAGTTATCATTTATGCAAACATTATAACAAGAAGATATATGTGAAACTCATCTCCTCAAGGAAAACCACGTCCACGGGAGTTTATATTAACCAGAAAACCATAGAGATATACAATATGCTGCGCACACCGCTGCAGCCTTAGATCTTTACAGGCAACTCCACGCACACAGCTGGGAGCCCTTCTCTTCACTAGTCTCTTCTCTATAGAGATTACAAAGGCGCAGACGTCACACAGACTGTCTGGCAACTTAGGGATTAGCTCCTCGGCTATCCGATTCTACTCTAGTTCTACACACAGTAGAAACATACCAAAGGACAATCAACACATGATCTATCCTCAAGAGTGTCTAACTCTTACTTGTTAACTTTCTCTCTATCTAACGTCCAACTCACTCTAGCTAACGTTTATCCATTACAATTGTTCATATATATAGGTGGCCATGGCGGTCGCACCTTTACAAAACTGTGGGCCTTTCCCAACAGTGATTCCCAAAAACCCTAACCACGCACATGGCTAGGTGTACTGTAGGCGCCGCTTGCAGTCATGTCGCCGCTTCCTGCAGGCTCCATGAATTCCGGCGCAGATTGTGGGTATGGGCGATCGTCCTTCGCCTTCAATGCTCTGGTCCGTTGCTCCTCCTTGATCCGAGCAACCATAACTTCTGTACTTAGCCTTTAAATGAGGGTAGCTGAGCCCTCTACTCCATCGCCTTATTTATTATGGTAGCTGAGCCACCTTCTTTCTTCGATGACGTGCGCGCGAGCTCCGCGATTTCCGGTCCATAATCTTTACTGAGCTTGTCCATCTGGCACCGTACTGCGCACCGTCTCCTTCTTGCCCAAAACTTAGTGCTTGTTCCAAAATTAGCACTTTCCTTTCATACTTGTGTCTTTTCCCCAAAATTCGCAGCTTTACCGCAGCTACGACCTAGGCTCCAACAGGCCCCTAACACTCACTTGTGGCTCACCCTCGAGCCACTCGCACCAGCGCGTGGTCGTTTGATTTGCGCATCTGCTTTTGCTTGAATCTCCGCGAATGTTTTCTGCCACTTCGCAATAGCGGAGTCCAATTCCTCAATACACTCATCAGCTGTTTGCACCGTTTCTGCGTTCGCTTCGTCTTTAGTGAGGGTATCAATGATCTCCTGAGACTCAGCAATCTCTTTAATTTTTGTCTCAACCTCGGCAACGATTTCAGCATACTCATCCATGAATGGCTGAATGCTGTTGGTGAGCTTCTCATCTTCAGTTCTGAGCTTGTGCAATTGCTGCTGCATTTTGCGCACTTCGCCCATTTTCTTCATTTTTGGTAGGCCTGTTAGGGCCTTAGCTTCTTCATTGAGAACAATGAGAGATTGTTCTGCAGCTTGCACCTATTCTGACAGTCCCACTTTAAAAGGGAGGTTCACAAGCTCTGTCCAAGCTTCCATAGCCTGGTTCATCAGGTTCTTGGCTTCCTGTACTCGATCTTTCATCTGTGTGGAAGCTCTGCTCAGTGCTTCAAATTGTACCTGCGCATCATCCGTAAGATGCGCAGCAACGCGAGCTTCTAGCTCAGCGATCTGGGTTCTATGGCCTTCTGCCATAGCAACTATTTCTTGCTCCAGGGTTTTCGCCCTTTCGCCAATAATTTGAACTTTTGCAACCAGAGGGAGGTCTGGTTGAATCTCGCAAGTCGGCAATAACTGGGCAATCTCATCCACTGCGGTTCTGATACCGATGTCTTGCGCCTCATAAAGTGCAAGCTTCTCAGAGGTATTCTGATGGATTGCCTTCAACTCTAACTCCTGTGATTGCAGTCTTTGATTTTCCTGGAATGTAGAGAGCTCTCTAGCTCTCAACTCAAGAGAAACTTTCTCATGCACTAGCTGTAGAGTCTCTATAGGAATTAGAGACAAATTAATTTCAACGGGCCCAACGGCGCTTACCTGTAGTGCAGCTAGCGGATCTGGGAGTGTCATGCTGGTAGGCGGAATATGCACGACAGTATGCCTTTCAATGAGTTCTTCAACTCGCTCGGCACTTGGAATTTCTTGTGGCGCCTGCGAAGTAGATGCTGGCGCATGGGTCTGCGCAACTCTTCCTGCGAGACCTTTTATTTCCACAAACTGTAGGTCTAGAGCACTTCTGATGTGAGCGTGCGCATTGCGCAGCTCGCGAAATTGCTCATGTATGTACTGGTCGATCCCCGAGGGAATAGCCTCAACGGGATGCGACACTTTTTGCTTCTTGGTGGCTGGTTCTGTGGATCCTTTGTCACTTCTCTGCTGACGGGCTTCCTTGCCCTTATCCTTCTCTTTCGTAGCGGCGGTTGGCAGCGCGGATGCGAGATCGGCGGCCTCCCTCCACTCATCCGACCAAGACTTGATGGTTTCTTCAACATCCTCGGTGGTCATTCTGTAAAGGCCTAGCGCCCATTCATCTGAAATGCCGCAAGGGCGGAGGTAAAGTTGATGTAAGTCGGCTGTAAAAGCCAACTTCCCGTCATATAACGTGGCTGTCTCCTCGCTCAGCCTTGGCATTTCTTGAATAGTATCTCGGAGGAGATAGTAGTACTCACAAAAGACAGCGCGATTCATCTTGCGCTTCGCGGGATTAGGGGAATCCCAGAGGTTGATGTAGCGCATGCCGGCAACCTCTCCTGCGCGGCGCGGAAGGAACTGAGTATTCGGGGGCTCCTTCCACCCAACGAGAGCGCATAAAATTAGAAGCCATGAAAAATGGAATGATTGGGCTGCATTGTCCTGCACATTCAGGCAATCAGCCAAAAAAGAATTGAGCAGAAAGAGAGACCAGTTGTACTGCTCTCCCTCCGCAGCTGCGATGGCGAGCTCCACGACAGCTCCAGTAACTTCCTTCGGTCGGCACTTTGTGAGAAGTTTGCCTGCAAGCAGACTTCCTGTAAATCGGAGTGCCTCATCTTCTACTGCAGTGAGGTCATAAGCCCGACCTCCTCTTGTTAAGTTGTACTTCTGCACCACCTGTGCAGTCAATTTTCTGTCCTTGTCCTTTCCCGCAAGATGAATATTGGGATCCTTACCAGCCTTAGATAGACCAGTAATGCGGTGAATTAAATCAACATTTAGATCAATTGGCCTCCCGAGCCAAAGGTAACCTCCATGAACGCAGGATAGCAGTGTTTTAACGACTGCGTTCGCTTCATTGCTACGCCCAAAGTGCGGTAGCTTCAACAAATTCAAGAGTCCAGGGCGCTCAAGGTTTGCTGCAAATCCCTTCGGGATGAACTCGTCAACCTTCCTGGTGGGATTATGCACTATATCCAGATATCGGTCTGGCTGGAACTGAGGGTATGTCTTATAGTCTCCGAGGTTGAAGTCAGAGAACTTGACCAGTGGAATGTTTCCCAACAGTTGCCCTTCTACCCGCACACTAGCCGGTAGTGGCGGTAGCGGAATAGGATACTTTGCATTCTTCGGGATCTGTACTTCTGGCGCATCATCTGGACGCGGCGGAATATAGTTTGCCATGGTCGCCAATGGCTCTGGAACAGGTTCTTCTGGCTGTGATGGCGACGCTCTTGTAGCCGGAGATTGTCTGGGATCCTGATAACCAGGATGTACATAAGTCGAAGCTGTGACTGGAGTAGTCATGCCGAAATCTAATCCTCGGCGCAGGAATTGACGAACAACTTCTTCAGTTGACAGGTTCTCCGTCGTGAATCTATGTAGGGAACAAAAACTTTGGACAGCAAATGGTGGACCTTCGTAGGATATGGACGCTGAAAACAAGGGAAAATACTCTGCACAACTCGGCTCTGAAAACAATAACTTGGATTCGTAAACAAGATAGCAACTCGAGGAAAGTAACCCAAAAATTATAGAAGTGTGAGGTATTTATAGCCAGAGGTGAGTAAATGCGACCAAGTGGGGTAACGTAGCTATAGGCGGCTATAGATGAGTTGACAACACGCTATCCTCCTTGCCGTAGCAGTGCATTTAGTGTGATTGACGGGTTCTGACAGCCTTCCGGGAGAAGCTAATGCTTTCGGCGCCAGAGTTAAATGCAAATCTTTCGGAGATTAAGCCGAATCCGTCAGAACGGATAGACTTAAATAGCGGACTTATCCTTCATTTATTCAGACGCGGCTTCATAACTGCTGTAATTCAAATTTTCGGCGGGTCATTTCAACTTAGGAAACTGTGCCTTTAGGGGTCCACAACAAAACTTTTTCAAGCGGCAAATTATCAAAGGGAACTCCGCAAGAGCGATAGTTCAACGGTCCGGGGAGAAGCTTCACAAGAGCGCAACTATGTTCGCTCCAACCAAACTTTAGGCATGCGCGGATGTTTCTAGGAACTGCGCAGGAAGCCGGAGACTGGGTGTCTCGTAACTTCCGTGTAGACTGAATGCGGTGCCTCTTTCAACTACACTGGGCATCTGCATCTCTTTCAGCAAAATATTAGGTCGACAGAGCGGAGTGGTCGTCGCGATAAAGCTTGAGCCGACTCCCGTTGATCATTGTAGGTAGTAATTCTCCATCCAGCTTTGCAAGCTGAACTGCGCCTCCGTCTGTTATTTTTATCACCTGAAAAGGGCCTAACCAGTGTACACGAAACTTGCCTGGGAACTTGGTAAATTTACTGTCATAGAGGAGTACCAAGTCTCGTTCCTGAAAGACTTTATTCTTAATATGCCTGTCATGCCAAGCTTTCTGTCTTGCCTTCTGTACCTGTTGATGGAATCCGGCTAAGAGTCTGTCTTCTTCTAAGGCAAGCAGTTGCGAAAGTCTTTCATTCATAGTATCAGGATCTGCCATTTCTGTAATTTGCGCAATTCTAAGGCTGGGAATAATGTATTCCATGGGCATAACTGCTTCTTGTCCATACACCAAGCTGAAAGGTGTGTGACCTGTTAGTTTCTTGCAAGTGGTTTTGTAAGCCCATAATACAGCTGTGACTCTAAGGTCCCAATCATCTCTTTGTTGATTACAGATCTTCGTCAGGGCATTCTCAAGAATTTTATTGAATGCTTCCACCGTACCATTAGCTTGAGGATGGTAGGGTTTACTCTTATGGTGATTAATTTGAAATTCTTCAGTAAGGGCCTCTATAGTCTCATTGAGGAAATGTGTACCCTGATCGCTCATGAGAATCACTGGACATCCAAATCTAGTGATAATATTCTCGAAAATGAACTGTGCGGCCGTAGCAGCGTCGCAGTTCTTAACTGGCTTCGCCTCAGCCCATCTGGTGAGGTATTCAGTAGCTGTAATGATGTATCTTGTGCCAGTTCTTTTTCCTGGTGGGTTAATAGGTCCTACAAAGTCAATGGCCCATTTATCAAAAGCGCGCAGTGTGATCTGGGGTCTTAGCGGCATTTCATCTCTCCTTGAGGGTTTTCCTGTGCGCTGGCACACATCACAACATTTACAGAATTCCTTAGTAACCTTGTGCAATGTCGGCCACCACAGACCTGCGGCTAATATCTTTTGCGCAGTCGGCTTTCCTGCGAAATGGCCTCCTGCGGTACCTGAATGCACTTCTGCGATGATAGAGTTCTTTTCATGTGGTAAGATACATCTGCGCAAAACTTCGTCAGGGCCTAACTTATACAGCTGGCCTGCTATCAAAGTGAAGTCTGCGGCTCTAACAACAAGTTGCTTTTTCTGCTGGATTGTAAGCTCAGCCGGTGCTTGCCCGGTAGTGAGAAACTCAAGGATATCAGAATAATATTCGTCTGCTGCTTGAATAGAAAACAACTGTGCGTCAGGCAGATTGTCCTCCAGACTCGTAGGTTCCTCTCCTGACTCTATCCTGGATAGATGGTCAGGCCCTGCATTCAATCTTCCTGGCTTTACAATAACCTCGAAATCATACTCTTGAAAGAGCAGTAGCCATCTGCAAATTCTTCCTCCTAACACTGGTTTATTGACCAAATATTTCAGAGCAGAATGGTCAGTATACATTTTAAAGTGAGCTCCTAACAGGTAGTGTCTGAATTTCTGTAGGGCATACACCATAGCTAATCCTTCCCTTTCTGTAGTGGTGTAGTTCTTCTCAGCTGTAGATAGCTTTCTGCTGGAGTAAGCAATCGGGTGGTCAATACTTCCTTCTCCAGACTGTGTAAGCACAACCCCCAATGCTATAGAAGAAGCATCAACATGAACATGAAAAGGTTTTCTCCAGTCCGGGAAAACTAGAATAGGCGCTGTGATCATCTTTTCTTTAAGTGTGTCCAAGCTTTGTTGGCATTCCTCTGTCCATTGGAACTTCGAATCCTTTTTCAGCAATCTCTCCATAGGTGCTGTGATCTTTGCATAACCCTTGATGAATTTTCTGTAGTAACCTGTATGTCCCAATGTAGTGCGCAATTGTTTAACTGAGTTGGGCGCAGGTAAATTAGCAATGATGGCAACCTTCGCAGGATCCATCAGGAGTCCTTGTCTGCATACAATATGTCCCAACAAAATACCAAAGGGCGCACAGAATATACATTTTTTCAAGTTAAGGGAAATCTGATGCTGTCTACATTTTTCTAACATCATGCGCAGATTTGCAATATGGTTCTTTAATAGGCCAAATACAGTCCAATCATCAAAATAGACTTCTAGAAACTTGTGAATGAATTCTTTGAAAACAGCAACAACAACTCTAGAGAAGATAGCAGGTGCGTTTTTAAGACCAAAGGGCATTACCGTATACTGGAATGAGCCCCATTCAGTTGCAAAAGTAGTCTTGTGGCGGTCGTCCGGATGGATTCTGATCTGATGATATCCCGAGAAACCATCAGTGAAGGAGTAAGCCTCTTGTCCTCCAACATTATCAAGTACTTCATCTGTGAAAGGAGTGGGAAATGGATCGTGCGCTGATGCATCATTGAGTTTGCGCAAGTCGACACAGATTCTTATTTCACCTTTCGTTTTCTTTTCTTGGACCACCATAGGACTAATCCAATCGCTTTCCTCTACTGGCTCAATAATACCTGCTGCAAGCATCTTATCAATTTCTTCTTTGACTTTTTCTTTATAATGCGGGTTCAACCTGTATGGGCGCTGCTTTACTGGCTTGGCGTCTGCTTTCAGAGGTATGCGCATCACTCCTAAGTCTCCTAGGATGCCTTTCATTTCTGTGAACTTGGTGGGAAAGATATCCTGGTAGTCACGTAATAATTCTGAAACATGTCCAACAGTTTCATCATCCCAATAATCTCCTATAGAAGCAAACTTTGGTTCAGCTTCTGTACCAATGTTAATCTTCTTGAGCTTGATGTGTTCTGTGATGGCAGGGATGTCAAGCTCAGGACCTTTAATATTGCGCATCCCTTCTGATTCTGGGATGTTGATGTTGCGAGGATCGTCCTCCTCCTCTTCAGCGGTGAAGTTATAGCATTCCAGGGCATGTTCTATCTGGACAGCCCAATCTGGTTGGGAATATTCTGATAACGGGCATTCTTCAAATATCTTCTTTTTAATACACTTCAGAGCCTGATCAATACTTGGATGCTCTGATTCAAAGCTGAAGGTAAGTTGAAAACTTTCTATCATAAGAGGCCACGTGAAAGTGTCTTTCCGCAATTCTGTTTCAGTATACCAGTTCCTTGGAACTGTATCCAATGTGTGGATGAATAGGTGAACCCATTCATCTGGCGGAATATCTGACCATTGCTGAATGCATGCTTCAATGTGTGACCTGGGGTCACTCTGTCCCTCATATTTGCGCGACACTTCTGCTGTAGTGTCCTGGAATCTGCGCAGTATCAATCTGCGACAGTCTTGCCATGTGTGAATATTCTCCTTATGCGCAGCCCACCATCTTGCGGGTGTAGCGCGCAATGCTATATCTAGTGCCTGTATGCGCTGCGGTTCTGGAAGCTTTTGTTCATATTCCTGTATGAATTTAGTTACTTAGGTTAGACCATCAAAAATTGGAGTGTCAGTTAATTCTGTGCCAATCCATCGAATGGATTTAGTCATCATTGCGCAACGTCTTGCAGAAACCTCATGTAAACGATTCTGCCAGTTTTCCAATCCTGTATCTGAGTCTGATGTGCACGAGCTATCGCATCGCCAGCTGAGATGGCCATCTGCTGTGGGGTTGACATAGTCACTGTGGTTAGTGGTCATTTGGTACAAACTTTCCATGTGGCGCGCTTCCTCTTCTGCGCGAATGGGTTCTATATACCTTGGTCCTTGAATAGGATCAAGTGGTGCGATGACCCTAATCTGGTCATCCTCAAAGGTCATCTGTCTTTTCTTCAAATTAATGACAGCCAAATTGTCAAATGCCCAGTCTATTCCTAAAAGTGCTGGGTATGGTCTACTATCGTCCATGATTTTGATTACTTCAAAATCTGCAGAGCTTCTAACTCCTTCAATATCAATAGGTACATTGGGTAATCTGCCCAATGGAGAGACTCGTTGCTGATTTGCGAGTCTTAGCTGGATAGGGGATCTCGTAAGCTGAGGGCTTCCCATCTGTTCCCATGTCTGCATAGTGAGAACATTGGCTTCGGAGCCCAAATCTAACATGACTTCATCCATTTCAAATGCTCCAATCTGCGCTGTAAGCCTCATCTCTTTTCCAGTTCTAATGTGACTCCTAATCTGGTGAACAGCACACTGCGGTGTGTTCATCGAAGCAGACTGTTGGCACTGATCCAACAGGTGTTGGAGTTCTAGAGTTGCCTTTTCATTGCGCAACAATTTTAAACATTGTCGCAGGAACGCATGAACACTGCCTAGTGCATGCTCGTCGTCAGGCCTTCCAGCTGTAGTGGCCTGTTCTTGTACCAGGTTGTCTTGTCTTAGCACTTGCGATCTAATATTGTTCTGCGGGATTGCGGCAGAACTTGAAGTTCTCGGATCTGAGAAATACTCTTGAGCTTGCTTGAATGCTTCTTTTTGCTTCTGCAGGTTAAGTGGGGCTGGTTTAATATTAGCACGGCGCACCCATTGCGTTGCTTGCTTTCCCGTTCCCATCTCTTGCGCACCAGTGGTTGCTCCACTGCGTGTCACTATATTAACTGTAGGGTCTGGTTCTCTTTTTTCTGCTGCAATCAACTGAATATTTTGATTGACCTGTGGGGTCTTTGGTTGCATCTTAGCCTGTAACTGAGGGCATTCTTCAATGATATGGTCAGAAGATTTACAATACCTGCAGAGGGTTGTAGGATTTTGGCAATCCCTGGCAAAATGACCTTGTGTTCCGCAATTATAACAAGTGATCTGTCCTCTTCCACGACCAAAATTTGTTGTGCGTCCGCGTCCCCTGTAATTTCCTGCTCGGGCGTCCCGAGTTTGGTCATAAGGTGGACCTGCTGTGGGTCCTGGTGTCTCTGCTTGTACCCTATAAACATCATGCTTCCTTTCTATCATAAGATCATATGCTCTACAATTGTTCTCATCATGACCTACTGATTTACAGAAATTACAATATAGATTCTTTGGAGTTTGTACATATTTCTGAAGTAAGTGGCATTCTTGTGGTCTATGACCTCTAGTTCTACAGATTTCACACCAAGGCCCTTGTGCCTGTGGTAAAGGGCTAGGTGCTCCAGTTGCAATATAGTCTATAAAAACGGGACAATGGTCCTTTGAATGACCTTGGACTTTACATTTTGTACACCAAATTTCTTCCTTAATCTCCTTGCCTTTCTTAATATCATGCACTTGCAAGGTTAAGTTTGCTAATTGGTTCTGTAAATGCGCAACATCGTTGCTTGTTCCCGCAATAGGCGAAGCTTCTAGTTTCATAGCCATCTCTAGAGCTTGTTCCTGAGTATTGAGATTCTGTTGCATAAGAGGAAGTCTAATGTGTGGAAGCAGCGCAGCAATGAACCATTCTTTATGCTGCTGTGGTGCAAACTCGAAGCTTACTTGATCTATCAAGGCTTTGAACTTCTGGTCAAAGTCCCATACTGATTCTGTAGGTAACTGTTTGATGTCTTTGAGCTCTGTTATACACTGTGATTCTGATTTAGGTTTCTTAAATTCTCTAATAATAGCATTTCTCACCTCAGCAAGCGTTCTATTCTGTGCTGCTGAGTATTTCATGAACCAAGTCAAGGCTCTTTCTCTTAGTGTGGTTGCTAACTGAACCAGTTTAACAGCATCATCATTAATTTGCTTAATTGTCCAAATAGCTTCACATAAGAACCAGTGCTGCTCAGGGTCTTCTATCCCTGTTCCTCTAAAAGTTGGTAGCTTCATGTCATCACCCATCCTTCTTGTGTTAGGTTGAGGTGAGGCTGCTGTAGCAGTGCTTCTGGGCTGGTTAAATAAAGGTGGTACAGAGGTACTGGAAGTACCGTGTGGGCTACTAGAAGGTGTTACTGCGGGGTTATACTGAGCTTTGTCTGGCTTCTGCGGTGTAAAAGGGTAATAAGGGATATGAGCACTCTCTTGTCTTTCTATATGGCTTGGTCCAGGGACTTGACTATTGTCTGGGCTAGACTCAGAAGAATGTTGGTCAAGGCCTACTTTATACCGTTTTCCACTACGAGTGCAACCAATAAGTTCAGGATCGCTATCAGAATCTACGGACATTACTTGTCTATGCTATTCATCAGAAGTAATACATAGCTTTCCTTTTTCATACAGAAGCATTTTAATCCATAAGTTCAAAGAATTTAAGAACTTACCTCTGTGTACTTGGAAGAAATTCCTCTCAGCTTCACTGAAACTTTTTCTTGTATCTACTGCAAACTCGGTGATGAAACCTTTCAATAGACTATTCAACCAAAAGTCTACTGCGCGGGACACAGGATTGTCTATCCGCTTCACAATACTGACTAGCTCAGGCGTCCAAGCGACGGGTCGATCAATATGCACAGTAGGCCTAGAATCTGCTAACTTGGCTATCCAAGCGTGTAACTCCAGTGCAAAGGTAACAAAGAAAATTTCGTGAAGGTCAGTGTAAATATACTTCTGTAACCAGTCTTCTGTTTGGAGCGTAGAACTTCTATTTTCTTGTTCAGCGAACTCTTTAGCCTTTAAATCAAACCAGTTTCCAATTTCTTTAGCTGTAGGATTCCAGTAACACATTTGTCAACTGAGCAAGTCTCAGTGTAACAGAACCTTTTGCTGGCTTCAGCAACGATCTCAGATGTCTTGGAAATAATAAGTCTCACAACAGTAAGTCGCAAGACAACGGAATCATTTGTTGGCTCAACAACAGGGTTCAAAGCAACGGAACCATTTGTCGGCTCCAACAGTATCTCACACGTCGCCGAAATAACAACTCACAGTAATAAGTCACAAGGCAACGGAACCATTTGTTGGCTCCTTTCTTTCTCTAGGTTGCGCGTCAATCTCGCACATCACTGAAATAAGAAGTCTCGCTCACGCGGCAACGGAACCATTTGTTGGCTCCTTTCTTTCTCTAGGTTGCGCGTCAATCTCGCACATCACTGAAATAAGAAGTCTCGCTGTCCCGGCAACGGAACCATTTGTTGGTTGCTTTCTTGGGCAGACCCGGGTTTTAATGAAGCGCAGCAACAAAACCCCTTGGCGCACTGGCCCTCTCGGCAACGAGCTGCGCAGCAGCTCGAGGTCTCACCCGAAGTGGCTATGGGGGGGTTAAGGAATCAGGTTTCCTTAACCTGGGTGACGCGGAGATTGCTCTTCCTTGAATGGTTCCTCAGATATCGGCGGTCGGACTTTCCCGCAGGCCGCTCGGCGCAGCTGCGCGGATTCCTTCCTTGGCAGGCCTACTGCGCAGTTTCTCCTCTCTAGCGCAGAAGGCAACTATTCCTTGCGTCGACGCGCTAAATACTTCCTCGCCCTTCACATCCAGCGCAGTAACGCAGTCTTCTCTCGCAGCAGCGACCGCGCGTTACTACTTCTTCGGTACTTAACACTTATAGCTATCAAGGGACCTTTCCAACTCGCTCAAACAGTCACAAAGATAATATAGGAGTCTCGCATACACAAATAATGAACTCTAAATAGTTATCATTTATGCAAACATTATAACAAGAAGATATATGTGAAACTCATCTCCTCAAGGAAAACCACGTCCACGGGAGTTTATATTAACCAGAAAACCATAGAGATATACAATATGCTGCGCACACAGCTGCAGCCTTAGATCTTTACAGGCAACTCCACGCACACAGCTGGGAGCCCTTCTCTTCACTAGTCTCTTCTCTATAGAGATTACAAAGGCGCAGACGTCACACAGACTGTCTGGCAACTCAGGGATTAGCTCCTCGGCTATCCGATTCTACTCTAGTTCTACACACAGTAGAAACATACCAAAGGACAATCAACACATGATCTATCCTCAAGAGTGTCTAACTCTTACTTGTTAACTTTCTCTCTATCTAACGTCCAACTCACTCTAGCTAACGTTTATCCATTACAATTGTTCATATATATAGGTGGCCATGGCGGTCGCACCTTTACAAAACTGTGGGCCTTTCCCAACAGTGATTCCCAAAAACCCTAACCACGCACATGGCTAGGTGTACTGTAGGCGCCGCTTGCAGTCATGTCGCCGCTTCCTGCAGGCTCCATGAATTCCGGCGCAGATTGTGGGTATGGGCGATCGTCCTTCGCCTTCAATGCTCTGGTCCGTTGCTCCTCCTTGATCCGAGCAACCATAACTTCTGTACTTAGCCTTTAAATGAGGGTAGCTGAGCCCTCTACTCCATCGCCTTATTTATTATGGTAGCTGAGCCACCTTCTTTCTTCGATGACGTGCGCGCGAGCTCCGCGATTTCCGGTCCATAATCTTTACTGAGCTTGTCCATCTGGCACCGTACTGCGCACCGTCTCCTTCTTGCCCAAAACTTAGTGCTTGTTCCAAAATTAGCACTTTCCTTTCATACTTGTGTCTTTTCCCCAAAATTCGCAGCTTTACCGCAGCTACGACCTAGGCTCCAACAGTGATCCAATGCATGCTTTCACCCAATTAATGAATTCAGGAGCGAAACCAAATCGAAACATTACTTGAAAGAGGAAATCGTGCCGAACTCTTTCAAAAGCGTTGGCTAGATCTAATTTAACAACCATACATTTTTCACGCCGTTGGATACTTGAATGCATAGCTTCCTGGACCAAGATAATATTATCAGTGAACTACCTCCCTTTGATGAATCCACCTTGATTTTTCAGGTATGATGGCTGGAATAATTCCTTTGAGGCGGTTGGCTATAACTTTCATAATTATTTTGTAGCCAATATTGTAGAGCAAGATTGGTCTAAATCGTTCGAAGGAGGTGGCACCTTTCTCTTTTGGAATGAGAGCTAAGAACGTAGAGTTTGTGTTCCCTCCTATCTTGTTGCACTTCTAAGATTTCAACACCATCTTATGAAGATCTTTTTTAATTGTTTGCCAATAGACTTTGAGAAACCTGGATGTGAATCCGTCAGGGCCAAGGGCCTTATCAGGTTCCATATAAGCCAAGGCGTTTTTAATTTCTCGCTTAGTGACCAAAGTAGTTAGAGCCTGATTAGAATTCGATTTAACTTTAGAAGGGACCAGATTTAAGATATGATGGAAGTTTTCATCCTGGAGATGGTGATCCGATTTATAGATTTATTTAAAAAGATTGTGAGCATCCTGTTTGATTCCTTCAAATTTTGTGATTATTTGGTCTTGAAGATGAACTTCCTTGAATTGAAGTGTTTTCGAGCTTCTTCTTGCTTGTGGAAATAACTGGTGTTCTTGTCAACTAATTGGAGCCAAAGGCTTCTGGACTTTTGCCTCCAATAGTCTTCTTCCAATCTGTAGGTAGAATGAAGATTGCGCTGGAGGGTCACTTCCTGCTCCAAAGTGTCCGATGTGTTAGTGCCTTCTTCCATATTCAATTAGTGCATTTCCAAACAATGTTACGCTTCCAATCTCTGATTTAGAGGTGATTTCATGGTTTTGGCCTAGCTTTTGAGAGCTCTTTTGAGTCTTCAGTGCTTTTCTTCCCAAATGAAGGTAGCTAAACCAGAGATTGGGGCCTTCCACACTTTGAGGACCAAGTCCTGAAAGTCTTAATGCTAGATCCAAGAGGGGCTGAACCAGAATGGGATAGGGCCCAGGTTTAAGTCTTTAGAGAACTAAAGGAGTATAGGTTTATGATCAGAGGCACTGAACGGAAGGATCTTAGAGTCAACATTTAATCCTAAAATAAGGAAGGATTTTTGAACCAAGAATCTGTCGAGGCGGGAAGCTATATGACCCGGTCCAGTTCGCTTGTTGGACCAGGTGTACTTGCCACGAGGGGGTTTTATATGTTCTAGGCCCCAGTCCAGGATGATATCTTCTACCCATTCGCGTGATGGATCTCTGACTATTGAGCCACCTTTTTTTTCCCCGAGGGAGAGAGTGATATTTAGGTCCCCCGCTAAGATAATATTTTCTAGCTGATGGTTATTGAGATAATCCCTAATGAGATTCCAACAATTTTTTCTTTCCAGAGGAAGAACATGGACATAGATATTGAATAGACAGATCTGGTATCCTGATTCCTTATGAAGCAGTTGGGTAAGGATCCAGTGAGTACAAGTTTTAGAAAGAATTAAATCAAATTTGGAGTTATCCCACAAGGTTCCTATACCACCAGATGCTCCTCTGGCACTAACAGCAATGCTTGCTCCCTTATTCCAAAATTGTTGGCTAGCTAGGAGAAAATCTAGTTCCTCCAATTTGGTCTCCTGGAGGAGTAGGATATCTGGATTTGAGATGCGAAGTAAGTCTTTCATAGCTTCCTCTTTTGTTCTGCTTCTAATCCCCTATAGTTCCAGGAGACAACCTTCATTGCTTACCTTTAGGATTGGAAGAGGCTCCCTTATAAGGCTGCCCCTGGTGTCTGGTTCTTCGATTGTTTTTTAGCATTTTTTCCAATGTTGGTTGGGATCCTTGTACCTTATCCTTATAGGTAGCTATTTCTCTTCTTTCTTTATTTGTTTTCCTTCCTCTGATAGCATGCTTTGGGGAAGTTTGAGAAGTGTCTATCTCTCCCTCCTCTTCTTCCGAGCTTTCATCCTCTGTCCCTGATTCTTGAGTTTTAGGTAATACTCATGGTTCTTGTATAGGAGAATGTTCCTTATAGGCAAGCTCTTTCCCCTCCAGATTAGTTTGAATCTCGAAGGCTCCTTCATTAGTGTTTGTTTCAGTTTCCTAATTCCCAAGCACATAAAAGCTATTTCCAGTTTCGATCTAGAATTTCTAGATCTCCTGGGTGTTGCTGGATTTGATCGAGTTAGGGTCTGGGTTTTTGCCTTCCTTTATGGGGGGTGGCTTAGAGTTTGATTTCGGACGTTTTGCTTGTTTCCATCCTTTGTCTTGCTCCTTCTCCTATTGATTAGCTAGCTTTTTTGGACAATGCTTTTGGAAGTGCCCATATTCATGGCAACTTCTGCACTTAAACGGTAGTTGTTCGAAATCCAACTTTTGATAGTGCTACCAGTCACCTACGACTAGCTTAATGGCTTCAGGAATGCCTGCTTCTAGATCTACTTCCACGCATATCCGGGCGCAAGAATATTGATCCTTTGGATCTACTTTGTCGATGAATCATCCCAATCCATTTCCAATGGTTTGCAGAGAGTTTGTGTTCCAACAGTGGATTGGCAGATTGGGTAGATGAACCTAGACCTGAACTGCTTTAGGAATGTCTACTTCCGGATCGAAATTAGGCATCCAACGGTTTAGATACAGTCCCTGCAATCCCATGAAGTAGGGCCCGTTCCTGAAAATTAGCTCACGATCTTCTTTGGAGATAAACTCAAACAAAAAGACCCCCCTTTCGACTGCATAACAGGTAACGCTGTTAGAGATCAAGGGTCTCCAATTTTTTTGTATCAAGTTATTAGTTGAGCACAGAGAGGGCCAGAGTCTAGTGAACTAGCCAACTAAAGCTCGATCTACTAAGGATACTGCAATACGCATAGGTTGTTCCGACGACAGAGCTATCACCGAGACATCATCCAACTTCTTGACAAATTTGGGGAGAGATCCGGTAATTGGTTTCTTCCCTTGCGGGTTGATAAGTCTCCTGAAGGATTCGGCATCGGCAGATGGCGGTGGGGGAGGCTCTCCGCCTCTAGGGGAGCTCATGAAGGGTGACCAGTTGTGAGGTAGCTCAGGAGGGTCCTCAAACGACCTGTCCGTGGCACTTGAAGCACAGTAGGTGCCCTCAATGAAGCTATGTTTCGCTCTCGTTTCTGCACTCTTCCGGTGGCTTCACCGTGCGATTCCATCACGCAGTGTTCCATAATAATAATATATGTTAGCCAATATAGATACAAAAAAAAAGTTCTTTTATATACATGAAAGAAAAAAAATTGACATGTACAAGTATTATAAAAAAATGCTATATAAAGAGGTAAAAGGAGAGATATAGTGTAGATCCATATGCTTGATAGATCGAGAGTTAGAATCTACTTTAGCATGAGGGGAGATCTAAACCTTACACCTCCCCAAGTATTGACAATGTTTTTTTAGAATACACCATAAAATCATATTGGGTGAACTATTCAATCATTTTCATATTGATGATAGCTCTCCTTACTATGACAAGTGAGTTATAATGGGCATAGATCCATTCTAAATACAAATCTATCAAACAGAGATATCAAATTTATTGAGGTATACTTTTTTTTCTTAATGTGTAAGAAATTTACACCTCAATAAATGAAATTTGATCCCTATAGTGCTTTGTAGATATGGATCTATGATTTTGTTTTTTTGAAGTTTTTATAAAATTTAAATTTAAGACAGATAATAAGAATAACATTTTATTTTATTGTGATATGGGTTATAGTTGCCACATCAACCATACCCATGTTAATTAATTTTTTAAAGACCACATCTAATTTTTAAAATTAATTTTTATTTTATTTTGTAACATCCCTTGCACTTTACTTCACTTAAAACATCTCTACTATGGGTGTAATAATTTTTCGCAAAGATATTTTTTAACATTTTTGGAATTTTTTTTGAAGTGTGGTCTATGGTAGAAAGAAACACCTGCTATTCACGAAGAATCAAGGTATCCTGATATCGCTATTCACGAAGAATCAAGATACCTGATATAATCAAGCTATCCCGATATCTAACATAACATCTAACCTAAATGGAAAAGATCACATTTTTTAATTTTACGGTGAAATTGGTCGAATGCTATTCAAGGATGATGAAAGACACATGAAGTAAGCTTTCCAATCATTTCTATGTGACTGCTTTAAGATTTCAAATCCTCTCGGTGCTTTACATGTTCCAAGTTTTTAAGTGTTTTTTGGATTTTATGGTGAAATTTTAATTGTCGTGGGTGAATGAAAACAGCATAACATATGAAAAGTACGTGTTCTGCCATATCGGCCGAAGACATCCAGAAAAACTGGCCGAGAGTTACTTCTCCTGGAAAATTTTAATGTGCCAAAATAAAACAATGTAGGACTACAATCTTTCAAGGGTTCGCTTTCAGAATATAACAGGTGAGTTTTCTGCTCCATATACTCTTTCAAATATCGCCACAGATATTATATATGCAAATGTGTTTTTACTCTTTCTCTTTTTATCGGCAAAATAATGAATTCCGTGTATTGGAATTCCTGGACATTGAGAAATTGATCTTTAATTACACTGGACACAGCCCGATGTGCTTCGAAATCATGGCTCACGTTGCTTTTGACGAAATAAACTGATTGTTTGGGATTCGAACCGGTGACCATCCTTTGGCAACGGGGGCCTATTACACCGATACTAAACTGACTTCCCCATTTTGTGATTTTGCGTTCTTACTTTCATAGATCCAGAGAGGGTTTCAATTTTAGGTTTCGCTTTTCAGCTTGCAATTTAAAGTTCTTGGGCCTATTTCGCCCCATATTATTGGTTTCTGTAAACTTGTTATCGCGTTTTCAGCTTTTGATTTTTCGTTGCCATAGTTTTTGATCCTTTCGTGTTGGGTTGCATTTAATTTTTTTGAATATCTCCCCCTTTCTGAATGCTTCTAAGATATTTCTTATTGTAATTACAGACTTATGCCCCTGATTTTGCTTCCTCTGCAAATTTTAAGCAAGCTATTAATTTTGATTCTTTTATGTTAGGCTGCATTCGATTTTTCTGGTCCTTTTATGTAATTTTCAGTATTTTCCTTTTTTTGGATGCTTTTGGTAATCCTGGTGAGCTCGTGTCATCGGTTTCCGTTGATGTCCAGATTTAAGTAATTGGGCTATGGGGATGTCAGAAACTCGTTTAGTAAGTAAATTTTAGTAATTATAATTCATTGATTGATGGTACAAGAATCTTTGGACATCACGAAAAATCGGTATCGGTGCACTGTGCAATGCTCGAATCATAAGCTTGTTGGACTTTTTTCTTTCTTTCTTTTATAATATGTAAATTTGAGCAGTTGACTGGAACTTTTAGTGTCAAATATGGCAATATGAATATCGAAATTTATAACTTGTACCTAATATTCAGGTTTAACTTTTAAGTGACTGTTGAATATAGTTTTCTTGAATCTTTCTCACTGAAAAAACTGGATAGTACTATTTCTTTATTTTTTGGTAAATAAAACGGAGCCAATTAATACCGAATATATTGAGAAATTACAGAGATATTTACAGATTGTCATGCCTTTCGATCTAGTTTGGGGAACCCAACTAGCTCGTTCACACCCGATTTAGCCAAGGATTACCCGCAATGTTAGCCTAAAACCAGGCCTATTATCTGTCAAAACAAAAACAAACGTAGAACTGCCATCTCCAGCTAAAAGATCGCCCTACTCGATATACATATTACTGTTTAATTTTTCCAGATTACTAACATCAAGAGTAAGTAGAGATTTTATACCTGTGTAGCAGGGGTACCCATACCCGGGGTGGGGTACACGTGCCTATACCGGATACATGTACCGGGTACTTGGGTACGGGTAAGGTACGTACCCTGCCGTACCCTGCTATACCCCATACTGGCTCCACGTACCTGAGATGCCATTATAAAAAAGTGGTACGTACATGCTAAATGGTACGGTGTACCCCGTGTTTGGGTACTCCGGGGGTATGGCCGACTCAGCAAAAGTCAAATCCACCGGTGTTGAGGGAGAAAAACCACTGGTTTAATGAAATAATTTAATAAAAAAGGTTAAACCGTGGGCCCTTATAAACCTGACCAAAGACTGAGTCAACTTTCTTGTTCATTGTTTACTGTTTTGAACTTTCTATTTCATGTCTGGAAATTCCATTAATCAAATTTGAATGTAGTATCTGTATGGCAATGGACTCGTGGAGTCATGGACATATAATATTATTAATTATATAACTTCCAGTCTTTCACTTGATATCTACTATTATCAAATTTTATGTTTCAAAATTTCAATGTGAATGTTCATTCAATGATTCATTGAATTATGAATCACTTTTCATAATTTATGAAGAAATCTGAAATATACATATGACTGTGACATGTTTTACTTTTTATATATATATACTTCTGATGTACCCAATTACTCTGTTTCAAAAATTGGCATCCCCATCCTTGTACCCTACAAGTTTCCTCGCAACTTAGTTCTATACTAATATTGGCTCCTGTACACATTATTATATTAACAGTCTCTCATATAAGTTCCAGAATTGGATGTAATCAATAACTGGATAGCAATATTTCACTAGTCACATTGAATTTTAAAGATTCCCACTATCCGCATGCTAAATTAACATTTCGGTAATGGTCAGACAGAGAAGGTATTCATTGCTCTGGCAGCTGTGAGGGATTCTGATATGGAAGAGTGACCATTGTTTGAAAAATTCAATCGAGGCGTTGCACATCAATTCCCATCCACCACCATCACCATCATCATGATTTACACAGCAATTGACACATTCTATGTGGCAGACGAGCAGATTGTGAACTCACCGTCACGGAAAGATGGAATTGACCCAGAAACAGAGACGACGCTCCGTCTATATGGCTGCGAATTGATTCAAGAAAGTGGCATTTTGCTTAGATTGTATCCTTTCACCTGTGCTTTTTTTCTTAATTTTCTATTTATTTATTTTCCCTGTAGGTTATAGTGTAAGACTAGGCTTGATTAATGAAGGTTGATCTTAATCTTCACAGACCACAAGCAGTCATGGCAACAGGCCAAGTTCTGCTCCATCGATTCTATTTCAAAAAATCATTTGCACGCTTCAATGTCAAGGTATGCATATTTTTTCCCCATATTTTGCCCCTTTGTTCTTAGCTGTGGTTACAGTTTGAGCTCTGATAATGTGTACTATTTTCTCTTTTTTATTTTGAAAATTTCATTTCAGGTTTATTTATTTATTTTTTGGGGTCTGACTGTGGAACTTGGGGGTTTTGCAGCGGGTTGCAGCAAGTTGCGTTTGGCTTGCAGCAAAGCTTGAAGAAAGTCCTCGGAGGATTCAGCAAGTTTTGCATGTGTTTCATCGTATGGAGTGCAAGCGAGAGAATTTGCCGCTCGAACCACTTGAACCCCATTCTAAAGTTGGTGTTTTTTTTTTCAATAAACCAAACCCAACTTCTTTTAGTTTTTTACGTAGACATTCTGCTGGATGGCTTCAAAGGTTGAATCTAAAGGGATTTATTTGTTTTAATGCTCTGGTGTTGAAAAGTCAAATTTGATGTTCTCATTGACTGAAATTGTGAAAAGTATTGCATCCGAGAATTGTGAAAGATAAAAGGAGGGAAATGTAGTAATAACCCCCATGCTGGAGCTTTAGCGTTCATTTTGACCACATCTATTCCACTGCAAGAGATATCAATGCATAAAGTCTTAAATCCAAACAGTAAAATTTGTCGGTCAACATGGATATTTGATTAGAGATATGGGTCAAACTTCACTAAGCTTTAGGATAAATGCTAGTCCCTGTCTGACAAAAAAATCTTAATTTATTGTGGTATTGATGCTTTAGGATCTTGTTGATATGTTATGTGATACTTTGCTCCTACAATTCAGATATTAAAGCCTTCCATGTAGCTGTGCCCTTACACCCATACTAACCCACAGTAAAGGAGGAGAACGACGACATACTTTAGAAAAATAGTTGCTCACTGCGATTTATTTTCTTCCATATGCTTTTGGACATTCTTTCATCCAAATGTGTAGAATATGAAGCTCAGTAATTGATTTTTAGTTTCTTGATTAATGATCTGCTGTCAAATTGACAAGGCTTTGTCTTTAGAACGATATCTAATTGTCAAAAGTTAAAACCCAAGGGCAGGAAATCTTGGTACCGCTGATCGAAATTCAAGGATTTAATGACTGGACAAAGAGGTGAAGCCCCAGTTGAATTTCGTGTATGGAAAGCTATGGGGAGATTTATATACCTGTGCATTTAAAGAAAAACGAAATATATAAACATTGCGTGTATGAAGTAAAATTCCCTAGATATAGTGATAAGTGTGTCTACTTTGTTTAAGACAGGCATAAGCTAAAACCCTTTTTCATTTTGTAGGTGAAATTAGATGTAAACTAATGGAAAGAAAGAAGAGCCCTTGAAGGGCTTGAACTGTGGGATATTATATTTATCAACATTTCCGTTAAACTATAGTTTTGCTATACAGATATCATAATATATGTTCTTAAAGCTCAATAAAATGAAGAAGTTGTCATAGAGCTGAATCATTTTTGTTGATGTTAAATTTGCTATATTAACCTAGAAACTAATAATCTCCATATTGACTGGTGCTTTTAATTGCAGAAATATGCACAGTTGAAGATAGATTTGAACCGAACAGAAAGACACCTGTTGAAAGAGATGGGTTTTATTTGCCATGTTGAACATCCCCATAAATTCATCTTGAATTATCTAGCTCAAGTGGAAGCACCTCCAGAATTGATGCAAGAGGCTTGGAATTTGGCAAATGATAGGTATCCTTGAGGAACTTAATTGATTTTCTTTTTGTTTTCCGTTATTTAATAAATTGAAGTTGATTGAATTATATTTGATATAGGTGTATATTGTGACATTTGATTTGTGGGAGTTAAACATAGGGGCATAATAAGGTATTCATAATTGAAGCAATAAGCTGACGCTAAATAGTAAATATAACTTAAAGAGTTTCTTTGATGGCGTAGATCAGAGTGCCAATTCTGCTTGGTTGTTTGATTTGTGACCTAGGAATCTGTAGATGATTCCCACTATGCTCCCTTTGTGATCCCTAAAGATGCTGCCTGCCCCAATTGTGCTCAGATTACCTTTGGAAGCACCATCAAAGTTATACTTGATCCATCCTCTTGGGGGGTGTTACCTCCAGAACTGGCATGTGTGATTGAAGCCCAAAAGAACAATGCTAATCCAAGGGCAACGAAGAGGGGCTACCAATGTCATCTCGATTCTCAATAACTCCCTCTCTCACTTTATGTTGGCTCTACTCCAACTCAAGGGGGGTTTCCCTAGGAAATAGGATTACTAAAGCCTAGAGTCTTAGACAATGAGGCACAAGGGGATTTGGGATAGTAGCTTTAACAAAACGTTTTTTGTCATTTTGGAGTGTAAAAAAGTAAAAGGGTGATGGGAGGATCAAGAGACTAGTGACAATCCAAAGAACGGCAAATGGAGTCAAGGGACTAGTCCAAGACGGTGAGTTCATGAATGGTTAAGACAACAAGGGCTGCATTCACATGCCACAAGAAATCCCAGCATGCTGAAAAATGAATGTAGAAATTAATGAGGTCCCAAAACGGTGCCACACCAAAACATTGCCAATTAGAGTGCATCTTATACAATCAAGTATTACAAGCACCAACTCTAGAAAGATGATAGGAACAATGTAATACAATCATGCATAGGATATCGAAGGGAAATAGAGGAATACATCTTACATAAAACCCTTCCAACGAGGTAAATATACCCTTATCAAATGGCCCTAAGAGAACAAGTTCTAGCAATTATAAATATCATGAACAACATTGAGAAATAGGAACACAAGCCTCACATTGATAGGAGAAGAAACCCTTACACTTCAATATGTACCCAGAAAGATATATCCATTAAGCTCTAAAGAGAGAAAACTCCCAAAATCCAACCATGAGAAATGGAGAGAGCAAAGCCTTATATAGCTTTAAGCTCCTCTTCCTTCTACAATAAAATAACAATAAATTCCTAGATCTACCCTAGGATGGAGTAAGCAAATACAAAATACTCCAAATACCACAACCAAAAGCAAAACTGAAGTGGTCAAAATCACATGTACAATCTCCAACCAAGAAGGAGGCCCAAGAAGTAGGACACCTCCATCAAATGAGGATGAATGACAAGTAAAACCTCAGTGACCTAGCCTTCAAAGGCTCTCCAAAAGTAGCGCTCCAACAAGATATGTCCACAAAGGATGAGTGATAGTGGACAAACCCTAGATCTAGGGTTTGACCCTCCTAGATCTCCTCAAATGCCAAACAACCTCCTAAAAATGCATGCAAAACACCTCCAAAGTGGATGACCCTATCATAAATGAGCAATAGACACTCTCTAAAGTGAATGCTCCCTCAAAAATGGCATGAAGTGATGTGTAGGACACCTTCAAATGTGAACGCCCTCCATGAAACGAGCTGAAAAGGTGAATGCTTTCACAAGAAGGGATAGGAAGATGTGAAATGAAGGTTCTCCAACCCAAATCGTCCACCAAAAAGGAATATATGTGTGTGCAAACCCTCCTCCAAGTGGATAGCTCCATCAAATAAGGCTAGAACCAAGTCCAAGATGCTACAATGGCCACTCATGTGCCTCCCAAAGTGAACGCTCCATCAAATAAGCATAGCAAAGGGTGCAATAAACCCTCCAATTGTGAACGCTCCCCCTAAAAAGTGTAATAGATGCCCCAAAAGGTGAATGCTTTCACAAGAAGGGATAGGAAGATGTGAAATGAAGGTTCTCCAACCCAAATCGTCCACCAGAAAGGAATATATGTGTGTGCAAACCCTCCTCCAAGTGGATAGTATCATAGTTCCAACAAATAGGGCTAGAACCAAGTCCAAGATGCTACAATGGCCACTCATGTGCCTCCCAAAGTGAACGCGCCATCAAATAAGCATAGCAAAGGGTGCAAGAAACCCTCCAATTGTGAATGCTCCCCCCAAAAAGTGTAATAGATGCCCCAAAAGGTGAATGCTTTCACAAGAAGGGATAGGAAGATGTGAAATGAAGGTTCTCCAACCCAAATTGTCCACCAAAAAGGAATATATGTGTGTGCAAACCCTCCTCCAAGTGGATAGTTCCATCAAATAGGGCTAGAACCAAGTCCAAGATGCTACAATGGCCACTCATGTGCCTCCCAAAGTGAACGCTCCATCAAATGAGCATACAAAGGGTGCAAGAAACCCTCCAATTGTGAACTCTCCCCCTAAAAAGTGTAATAGATGCCCCAAAAGGTGAATGCTTTCACAAGAAGGGATAGGAAGATATGAAATGAAGGTTCTCCAACCCAAATCGCCCACCAAAAAGGAATATATGTGTGTGCAAACCTTTCTCCAAGTGGATAGTGTTAGATTTTAAGCATTAATTCAATATGCTATAGGATCTTTACTGAGAGAATAACATGTACAGTATATCTATGCATATCAATCATATCAAGCATGCCAATCATCATAAGAATAAAAGCATAAGAGACAATGGACACACAAAGTTTCCGTGGGGAAAACCCTAAGGTGAAAAACCCCACAACTTCCTCAGAGATAGATAGAGCAATAGTACAACCAAAGTACAATAGATAGACCCCTACTATGCAGCTGATCCTCCTCCTCCTATGTGTGCCACTTTTCGAGTGAGAGAAGAGTGAGTAATGAGATGATCTAAATAGAGATTCCCGATCTCTATTTATACTTGTCCAATCTGCCTAATAACCTTATGAGGCCGACTTGTCTAACTCAGCCTAATAACCTCAGGTTATATTAATCAGGGCCGACCCCACACATGGTGGTCTAATAACCCATCGGCAAGTTAACACACTTGCGACACTTGTCAATACAAATGACGACACTTCCGTATAGAGGTATAACACATCTCTATAGGAGTACAGTAAATATATATATGAAATACATTCCGAAGTTACATATACATCAACACTCCCTCTTAACTAGGAAGGTATTTCTCGACACAGATCATCTGGCACAAGCCTTCTTCTCTGGATCATCGTCATCGAATCATCATCGTCACAGCTGCTGCTATCTCGTCCAATCTTTGAATCTACTCGTCATAGGAAGTTCTACAGAGCTAGCCCTTTTTCATGCTGGATGTAGGCCCACCACTTGTAGGTCTTCATCATCACTGGTCATACTGTGGAGTCCTCAGGACCCATCACGTGCGTCTGCAAAACCTCGCAAGAGTATCCCAGCTATCGAATCTCCCAGGATCCTTTACATGCCACTGCACACCCTGTCCACGACCACAGAGTATCAACCTGATACTCACCATACATCCACCTGATGTATATCATCACATGATCAACCTGATCATCATCATCTCTGCGAGCAAGCTATCAAGTAGGTATACCTCAGGACTGATTACACTGCCTCTGCAAAACCTGCAAGATCTCTTAGGACTGATTACACTGCCTCTGCAAAACCTGCAAGAGCATCTCAGGACTGATCATATGCCTTTGCAAAACCTGTGTACCATACTGTCATATCAACGTCTTCAGATCACCACATAGTCCACGGAGCACAACCCAGATGTACACACACAGCACTTACACTCACCGACATGGAAGGACTTTCCTCTGACCATTCGGGAAAGGCTCAACACTTACAATCACCAGCATGGAAGGACTTTCCTCTGACCATCTGGGAAAGGCTCACAACACTTACATCAATGACCATGGAAGGACTTTCCTTTGACCATGTCGGAACGGCTCAGCAATTACATCAACGACCATGGAAGGACTTTCCTCTGACCATGTCGGAAAAGCTCGGCAATTACATCAACGACCATGGAAGGACTTTCGTCTGACCATGTCGGAAAAGCCACGCCCAGCACTTACATCTTGCCATGGAAGGACTTTCCTCTGACCATGCAAGAATGGCCTAGCCCTTACATCTCACCATAGAAGGACTTTCCTCTGACTATGTGAGAATGGCTCCGCCCTCTTTTACATTTCACCATGGAAGGAGTTTCCTCTAACCATGTGAAAATGGCCCAACCCTTACATCTCACCATGGAAGGACTTTCCTCTAACCATGTGAGAATGGCCCCAGGCCTTACATCCTACCATGGGAGGACTTTCCTACCACCATGTAGGAATGGCTCAGCCCTTACATCTTGCCATGGAAGGACTTTCCTCTAACCATGCAAGAATGGCTCGGCCCTTACATCTCACCATAGAAGGACTTTCCTCTGACTATGTGAGAATGGACCTGTGTGCATCTGTGTCTCCGGACTCATCACTTCCCTCTAAAAGGCATCACGATCTGAAGTACACCAAGTCTCCCTCTGAAGTATTCAAACTTCACTCTAGCAAACGGCTTGGTCAACACATCGACTATTTGCTCGTTTGTTGCAACATACAGGAGCTTCACTGTTCCTCTCTGCACCATATCCCTGATATAGTGGAACTTGATCTCAATGTGCTTCGACTTGTCATGGAACACTGGGTTCTCTGACAACTTCACACAACTCTGGTTGTCGCAATATATACAAGTAGCACTCAACTGGAGATCAAACAAATTAGATAGTAGCTTCCTAAGCCATACTGCCTCACAACTAGCTGAACAAGCTACGACATACTCTGCTTCAGCTGTACTCAGTGCCACACAGGATTGCTTCCTGCTAAACCAAGAGATCACACTTGATCCCATACTGAAGCAGCACCCCGAAGTGCTCTTCCGATCAATGGCACTCCCTGCCCAATCCGAATCAACATAACCCTCCAGGTTAAACTTTTGATTCGCCTCATACTTGAGCCCATAATCCACTGTACCGTTCAGGTACCTCAAAACATGCTTTGCAGCTATCAGGGGAACACTTCTTGGATCCGTCAGGAACTGGCTCAATGTGTTCACAGTAAAGCAAATGTCTGGCCTCGTATTCGTCATGTACATCAAGGACCCAATCATCTGACGATACATCGTAGCATCAACTGGCTCAGAAGAAGCATCACACAGAAGCTTCAGGTTTGATGCCATAGGTGTGGCCATGGCCTTGCAGTCCATCATCCCGAACCTCTTTAGGATCTCTACTGCATACTTCCCTTGCCCAAGGAAGATTCCATCTGCACTCTGCCACACCTCCATACCAAGAAAGTAGTGCATCATACCCAAGTCCTTCATCTTGAACTCGGTAGCCAGCTTCCTCTTCGTGTCGGCAATCAATCTATCCTCACTTGTTACAAGCAGGTCATCCACGTACAATAATAGTATTACTGGATTGCCCTCCTCAACCTTAGTAAAGGTTGGAATCTGCTTTACTCTTGGTAAAGCCCAAACTGGATAGGAAGCCATCTATCCTGCCATACCAGGTCCTGGGTGCCTGTTTCAAACCATACAGGGCTTTCTTCAATTTGCACACATGAGTTCCTCGGTCATGTTTCTCAACCCGAGTGGCTACTTCACATACACTTCCTCTTCAACTATACCATTCAAGAAGGCTGTCTTGACATCCATCTGGTGTACCTTCCATTTCATCACTGCAGCCAGAGCAAGTACTGATCTAATGGAAGTATATCTGGCCACAGGAGCAAAAGTCTCTTCATAATCTTTTGGGAGAAGCCACGAGCTACAAACCCAGCTTTGTATTTCTCTATACTGCCATCTGCAGCATGCTTGATCTTATAGATCCATTTGGAAGTCACCACAAACTTCCCATCTGGTCTTGGGACCACATCCCAAACATCATTTTTCATAATTGACCGATATTCTTCGATCATAACATCCTTCCATTCTTTCTTTTCTGCAGCTTCTTCATAACTGGAAGGTTCTTTATCCATAATGTCACAGAGCAAAGCAACATAACTAGTATGTGATCTTGTCCTTTTTCTCTTTTGGGATGTGAGTGTATACTGGACAACCAAAAATTTCTGAGATGGCTAACTTCTGGTTTCTTACCAGTGAACACTTCTTTTGGTGTTTTGTTGTCAAGTATCTTATGGGGTGTTCTGTTTTGCACATATACAGCCGTCCTTGCTGCTTCAACCCATAAGTGCATAGGTAAGTCTTGGTCATGAAGCATTGCCCTTGCTGCTTCCATGATTGTTCTATTATTCCTTTCGGCAACCCCATTTTGTTGTGGATTGTAAGGAGTAGTTAACTCCCTCTTAATCCTCGAGTTACTGCATAACTTCTTGAAGTCTCCTGAAGTAAATTCTTCGCCATTGTCGGATCTGAAGATCTTGATCTTTGTGTCAATTTGGTTTTCTATCAAGGCTTTGAATTCCTTGAATTTGTTAAACACTTCATCTTTGTTCTTCAAGAAGTAGACCCAAGTCTTCCTGGAGAAGTCATCAATAAAAGAAACATAGTACATATACCCACTTAGAGAATTGGATGACATTGGACCGCATACATCAGAGTGGATGATTTCCAAGATTTCTTTTGCCTTGCTTTCACTGCTTGGAAATGTCTTCTTCGTGTTCTTCCCCTTTGCACATCCTTTGCAAATGCCTTCATGCTTTGTCTGGATTTCAGGAAGACCTTCCACTGCTTTTCTTGCAATTGGTAATGCTGTGTAGTGCATGTGTGCAAGCCTTCTGTGCTGAAGTTCACTTGGCTCTACTGAGTCATGGACCATGGCTTGTTCTGGTTGGCCCCTTAGCTTGTACAATCCTCCCTCTTGCTCTCCAATCACAACTGCATCATCTATAGGTTTACCTTTTAGCCACATTAGGACTTGGCCATCTACAAATGCAACCCTCATGCCTTTTGTATCCAAAGCAAATATGGAGAGTAGATTCTTCTTTAGACCTGGAACTTAAAGTACATCTTTCATTTTCATAGACTTTCCAGAGTCTAGTTTATATGAGGCTTCACCACTCCCTTTTATGGGATACTGGTAGTCATCTCCAAGTTTCACCTTGTGGGGAGATTCATGTTTAGATAGGTTCATAAACGATTCCTTGAATCTTGTCATGTGTTTAGAAGCCCCACTATCTATAAGCCAATCATTACTTCCATGAGTAATGGTTCCAGCGAGAGCAGAAATCAAAACATATTCTTCTTCACTTGAAGAATCTTCACTATCTTCTCTAGCCCTCTTCTTGGGAGGTTCATCATCCTCTGCAGCATGAGCATGATGTCTTCCTTTGAAGTTCTTCTTCTTGTGAGAACCTTCTTTCTTTTTCTTGGGACAATCTCTGGAATAGTGTCCCTTCTCATCACATGTATAGCAACGGACATAGGACATGTTCCTTCGAGGTTTGGGACTACCTCTTTGATTCTGATGTTTTTCTTTCTTGCCATGATGGTGAGCTTTCTTGTCACCATGTCTTTTGGAGTGAGCTGTGAGAGCTTGGTCTTCACTCCCCATCTTCTCTTCTCGAGCTACAATTCGAGCTTCTTCCTGAGAGCATTCTTCCCACAGCCTACTGAAAGAGATAAGTTGCTTCCTAGCACAAATCCCTTTGATGAAGGAATCCCATGACCTAGGAAGGCCATTCAGAGTGGTCATCACCACTTCTCCATTTTCTATATCTTCACCCACAGCTTCAAGTTGTTCTTTTATCTGGGAGACCCTTGAGAAATATGATTGCATAGTCTCTGCATTCTGGATCTTGATATTCTTCAATTGATTCCTCAGGGTTATCTTCCGATTTATGTTCTTGCCTTCAAATAATTTGGTCAAGGAATCAAACATCTCTTTGGGTGTCTTTAGGGATGACACATGGGGGATGAGATGATCTTTGATAGAATCAACAATGATCCTCTTTGCCTTAACCAAATTCCTCTTGTGAAGAGCCTTAGCCTCTTCTCCCTCGGGGATAGGGACCTCTTCACTTATATAAGTATCCAACTCATTCTCTTCAAGGATTAACCCAATCCTATACTTCCATGCTCGGAAGTTATCAGCCCCTTCAAGCTTATCCTCAAGCTTGGTGGGTGAGACATCTTAAAGAGTACTTCAAATAAAAATAGAAAAGATTTAGGTCTTACCACTTACTTTGCTGAAAACTGGATCTGGTGCCGGATTAGGGTTTGTCAGAGAAACCCTAAAATTTCAAACTTTGAATTTCAACTTTCTGAAAGGATAGAAAGATGCACCTTGATGAATTGATTAGCTTGGTATATTCAGAAATTCAGATCTGCGAAGTTTCACCCTTCAAAAATGTCTTTTAGTCTTCCCGCATTCACTAAGGAGAACCCTGAATTAGGGTTTGAGTTTCCCGGAGATCTACCTAGCCAAAAATCTCGATCCAAAGCTCTAAACTTCGATTTTTCCAAGGAGCTTCCAGCTATGTCTTTAGATTTCAGAAATTCCTATTTTTGTGGAAACCCTAAAATTTAGGGCCAAAACTGAAACAGTTCATAATTGAATTCTGATTGGACAGATAGATTCACCATGCAGAGGAGACTCAATCTATCATTTTACTTTTCCAAAATCTGTGGAGAGAAACCCAAAAACAAGAAGCCCTAGCTTCCGCAACTGCACAGTGTCTTCTTCTCAGGTTAGCTCTGATACCATGTTAGATTTTAAGCATTAATTCAATATGCTATAGGATCTTTATTGAGAGAATAACATGTACAGTATACCAATGCATATCAATCATATCAAGCATGCCAATCATCATAAGAATAAAAGCATAAGAGACAATGGACACACAGAGTTTCCGTGGGGAAAATCCTAAGGTGGAAAACCCCACAACTTCCTCAGAGATAGATAGAGCAATAGTACAACCAAAGTACAATAGATAGACCCCTACTATGTAGCTGATCCTCCTCCTCCTATGTGTGCCACTTTCCGAGTGAGAGAAGAGTGAGTAATGAGATGATCTAAATAGAGATTCCCGATCTCTATTTATACTTGTCCAATCTGCCTAATAACCTTATGAGGCCGACTTGTCTAACTTAGCCTAATAACCTTAGGTTATATTAATCAGGGCCGACCCCACACATGGTGGTCTAATAACCCATCGGCAAGTTAACACACTTGCGACACTTGTCAATACAAATGACGACACTTCCGTATAGAGGTATAACACATCTCTATAGGAGTACAGTAAATATATATATGAAATATATTCCAAAGTTACATATACATCAACAGATAGTTCCATCAAATAGGGCTAGAACCAAGTCCAAGATGCTACAATGGCCACTCATGTGCCTCCCAAAGTGAACTCTCCATCAAATAAGTATAGCAAAGGGTGCAAGAAACCCTCCAATTGTGAACGCTCCTCCTAAAAAGTGTAATAGATGCCCCAAAAGGTGAACGCTCCAATAGATAAGCATGCATGAGTATGAAAGCACCCTCCAAGGACGGAATGCTCCTCAAAATATGGCAAGGCAATGAATGTAATCATCCCCCAAGAGTGGATGCTAGCTCAAGATCTCAAAATATGTGTAATGATGTCCTCATATCTACCAAAACCTAACCTCCATATGCGGTTCTAGATCCATAGAACAGGGAGCTCATCTACCAATAAATAAAACATTAACCCCAAAGTAAGGTGTCCACAATAGCTAGCCAACTCCATGAGGAAGGGGATGGTCCCTTCTACAAGTCAATAACATGCCTCCACACATGCCAAGAGAGAGAAATAAGAAGAGCATTTAGCCAAAAATGATAGATAATAGCGCAAGGATGCCATCCATGTGCTAAGGACCAAGGGTGCTCCACCAAAATGATAAACAACACATCGGCAAGTGCAAACCATGTGACATGAGCTAGGGTGCTCTCAAGGAAGAGCCTCCAAACACCATCAATTCATGTGGATAAGCAAGCGTTCACCACAAAGGATCATCCATGCCGTGAAGATGCTATATCAAACAACAAATGATAGGGTGCTCTATCAGTGAAGCATGAGTATGTGATATACAAGTGGAACATAATCATCAATCATGGAGGGCTAGGCAAGCACTCTACCAAATCATCCAAGGCAGCATCACAAAGGCAAGCATAAATACTAGGCCATCTAAATCTCCATCGACCTCTAAACCGCCGCTGAAAATTTGATAAAAATCACACGTGGACACCCATGACAAAATGGGGGGTAAGAGGGGGGATTCCATGTTTGTTGGCTAAGATTAGGATTGCCTAGTTCATGTCCTTTAATAGTATTATGGCTCCTGCACTTAGTTGACGTTGTTCTTTTCTTTTCTCCAAAAATCATCTTCCCTTACCTGCCAAACTTCTCTTGCTCATATCTTTCCTATTTTGTTTCGTTTTGTGTGTGAATTATATTTATTGTCTTCATGTCTTTGAAGTTTGAAGTGACGAGGTTGGCCCAAAGCAAACAAAAGAGACATGTGATTTTTAGAATCCAAAAGTGGAAGGTGATTAAATGGGAACCCAAGTGGAAGGTGATTAAATGGGAACCCAGTGGAATCATTGTAATTTTGACATTTTCTTGTAGCTCTCAGACTTTTGAAGTGTACTTGGGTCATGGTCAATGCTTTAAATCACTTCTCATTGAAGTTAAATTGGAAATCTTAATATAGTATGACTGCTAGTAGACCATAGTGGCTTTTAATATTAAACTATAGATACTAATAAGATTTAGGTACATCACAGTAACTTGGTTATTTTGTTGCTTTTCTTGGTACACTGATGGTGATAATCTCATGCTGTTGGCTGATCAGCTTGCGGACGACATTATGTGTGCGTTTCAAGAGTGAGGTTGTGGCCTGTGGAGTTGTCTATGCAGCAGCTCGCCGATTTCAGGTACCCCTTCCTGAGAACCCACCATGGTGGAAAGTCTTTGATGCTGAGAAGCATGAGATTGATGAAGTATGCAAGGTTCTTGCCAACTTATATAGGCAGCCTAAGGCATGCTATATTGAAATATGCAAAGAGTCAGAATCGAATATGTTGACAAACAAAACTTTGGACCCATCACCAGATACTAAGGTAAGCCTGATCTTGGTTTGGAATCCTGTTTTAATAAGTATTATCTGGATGAAGTCTTTTTGTTTGGAGTCTGATTCCATGAGTGTTTAGTTTATGATGTCTTATAGATCTGATAATTTTCAGGAAAGATTGCCGAAGAATTCAACAAAAGGAGCTAAGGCATCACAATCTGGACTGTCTAATCCAGAGTCTTCTGATGGAAGGGATGCAGTAGCGGCTCTAGACAAGTTGAAGGGATCAAAGAAAAGTGAGAGTGATACTCATAATGCACTTGTGAATGAGGAATTGAGAGAAGACTCTACTGCAGGAAAGTCAAAACAGCAAAGCCACAGGGCACTGGCAGATGATCCTGGAGACAGAAGTAAAGAAAGGGATAAAGAAAGATCAAGACCTCGTGATCGTGAAAGGGACAGGGAAAAGGATAAAGAACGAGACAGGGATAGAGGTAGAGAGTGGGAAAGGGACAGGGCAAGAGAAAGGGACAAAGAATTAGAGAGGGAACGAGAAAGGGGAAGGGACAAAACTCATCGGAGTAATGAGAGGAGCAAAGATACAGGTGAGCCATATGGTTTGAAAAGCCTGACTTTTGGGTGGAAAATGTCTCATTCTAGTTTTATGGTTATTTTCATTACAGATGAGTTGCTACTAGGTATTCAGTCCACACTGGCTTTGGATGTTTCATTTGGTGGTTTTCTCATTCTGTTTGTGCAAAGTCATCATGTGATTTTTATACTTACTGTGTCAATACACAATTTGTCTGTGATCTATTTGTAGTATGCTCAGCGTTGTTTACTTAATTTATAGTGGGATATATGTTTTTGTTCTAACTGATTGGAACTCCTTCACTTGTTTCAGGTCATTCTGAAAAGTCAAGGCATCATTTATCAATCCGAGGTATGTCTTAAGGTCCTTGTTCTTGCTTCCTTTTAGGTCCTATTAAGGACAAAGTTTAATGTAACCTTAGCGTGTGTACTTAAAATATTAGAAATACAAAACTGTTAAACATAGGGTCATCCTCCCTTTAGGTCCTATGAAGTACAAAGTTTAGTAAGTCTACTACAAATAGTAGAAATACAAAACCAGTATTCAATTTTACCAATTGGTGGGTTTTCCATGCAGATCGTGATTATCAAAGTTCCTCTCGCACCAGTTCTCGAGAAAAGGATAGACATCGAAATCATTAAGCTTATGCATGAAGAACATGGTGGGGATCCCAGTCCCAAGTTCTTGGACTTTAAATGCCGACCAGATACCAGCATACTATTTCTATACTTAATCTACTTTTACATATTGTATTCTGTATGAGCTATATGCCTTTATTAATATCTGTAATTCACTTTGCATTTTGCATTTGTTGTGAGCTGCAAAGCTTCAAAGTTCATATCCTCTTTTGAGATCTTAGTATCGTTAATCCCTTTATCTATCTTCTTGTTACATTTTGTTGCTTCTTTGATGACAGTGTAATCTATATTCGTGTACATCTGGAGTATTCTCCACATGCTTAATAGCTGGATCTGTACATTAAGAAAACAGTTTCTAGAGGTAAGTTAGGTTCTGGCAATGTTTTTAGGGTTTGTGAGGGTTTGAGTCAGGTTTTGATGTTGAAATTGCCTATTTTGTCTTTGACCATAAGAGCTTTTAAAATACATCTTCAAAATTTCTCTCCATAAATCAGGAAGTTTAATTTGAGTGTTGTTCTACTGTATTGCTAAATAATTTTTGTAGGGGTTCATGGCTATTTTGGTTATTGACTAGGGTTTCCGTTAAGTTCAACATGTAATATGTTGAAACACTGTTGCCTTAAATTCTCTTGTTTTGATTTATATCCTAACTTGGCTTCTGAAAAATTTGTAATCTATGGCACTTTTACTTTTCTAAACAAGAGTGAAGTGCCACTGTGAGTAATGAATTATTAGATGCTGGAGCCTATGAATAGCAAAATTTTGTGTTAAATGGGAGAGAAAGAACAGTTACCAGTGAAATATAAAATCAGTCCTAAAAATCAAATGTTATATGAATAATGAAAGTATAATTTGTTATGCACATCTTATGAGGGTATGTACACCTCTGTAGACTTTAGCAGTCCAATTGCTGCGTGGAGGGGGGGTCCCTTGTCCCACAAACAAGGGGGTTTCAAGTTTCAGTGTTTGGCTTGGTTGTGACCTTAAAATTTAGATTATTATTATTATTATTATTTTGAACACATGAAATGAAAAGTGTTTTCAAGGAAAATAAGTTTTATACTAGTATTTCATACAAAATTAGGCAAATGTAAGAATAAGATGCTTTGGAATTAGAGAAATTGTAATGATTGCTTCGTATGTCTTTTGAGTAAATGTGCAGAAAATAAAAAACATTGAGCACAAGGAAAATCTAATATGTTGAAATACCGTTGCCTTAAATGGTCTTGTTTTGATTTATATTCTAATGTGGCCAATGAAAGATTTGTAATGTATGGCACTTTACTTAAAAAGAGTGAAGTGCCACTGAGTAATGAATTATTAGATGCTGGAGCCTATGAATAGCAAGATTTTGTGTTAGATGGGTCTTGGGCAGGGAAAGAACAATTAACAGTGAAATATGAAATCAATTCTGAGAATCAAATGTTATATGAAAGTATAATTTGTTATGCACATATTTTGAACACATGAAATGAAAAAATGTCTCAAAGGAAAATAAGTTTTAACTTTTATACTAGTATTTCATACAAAATTTGGCAAATATAAGAGTAAGATGCTTTGGAATTTGAGAAAATTGTAATGATTTCTTCGTGTGTTTTTTTGAGTAGATGTTCAGAAAATACAAAACCATGCACTGGTAATAAGTAGCTTATGAGATTTTCCTCGTGCTCATTGTTTTGATCACCTTTTGGCTGGCAATCTAGTTTTCAGGCCCCTGAAAATTCATGATATTGTGTTGGGAAGACGTGATCTCAACATATTGATAGGCTGAGAAGATCAGCACATTGGTGAAGGCTGCAAATGTGCAAATAAAATCCTATTGGACTGGTCTCTTTGCCAAGGTTAATAAGAAGAAAATAATTGAAAACCTCATTGAGTGTCGGCTCTGGTATGCTTACATAAATGTACTGCAGGTGATCCTGGTGGTGGTGGTGCTCCTGCAGCCGCAGCTGAAGAAAAAGGTTAGTCTTCTGTTCATAAAATATATGTTTATTTTTTCTCTGCAACGTGGCCTTTCCACTGCGATCAATTGTGCTTGGAAAAGTTGGGCTATGGAGTTGGTAGTTGATTGGGTTTGTGTTTCTTATCCTTATTTTTTCTGTTCAACAGAAGGAGCCTAAGGAGGAGAGCACTGAGGACATGGGATTTAGCTTATGTGATTAAGCAGTTTATATTGGAAAAATTGATTTGGTAGTTGTGTAAGTACAAATGAGTATTTTTCCTCTTTTTTTCTTCAGTTTCACAATGTGAAGATGCCGATCAAACCAGTGTGCCCAATAGTCAGTTTGTTGGTTTTAAGACTTGTTTTCCTGGAAACTTCAATTCTGTTAGTCCATTGATTGTCTATAATATAATCTGTCTGTTTTTGTGAGCTTCAATTTTTTTAATTATCAATGTAATGTTTTCATAAACTGCATTCTATTTGTGATGAAGATTTCGTGCAAAGTTTATTTGAGTGCTTTGGAATTCATCTTCTTATGCATTTTATGATAAAACCATCTTGTAGTAACCATGTGCCGGTTGAGGAGAATGGGCTGGCAACTTATAGGCAGTGGCTTGGTTAAGGGAACCCAACAGCTATTATTCGTCAAATTTATTAATTTCCTTACGTAATGTTGGAAGTTAACCATATGATCAATCTTAGCTTGAATAACTTTCAAGGTGTCAACAAGAAACTCATCTGAAACTTCTTTCTAAGAGCACTGTCTGTGATCTGTTGTGGCCATGGAATTAATTACATCTTTTTGACAATTCTATTAGATGAAGTCTTTATTGTGTTATTTTTAAATATTGTTTGCAACAACTTTTTGAAATAGAATACTGAATATTTTAGTCTCTTCTAATTTTGTGCTGCTATAATTTTGGGCTTAACTGAACTCCTGAACCCCATGCTTATTAGGCACATACAGTCTCGCACTGATTTGGGTGGCCTGCATCAAGGAAACTAACAGTATGCTGAAGGTTTCAGAGTTTCATTTAAATTCAGTTCCTCTTTGAGCCATGAGCTGCACCAACTCAAAATTAAAATTTGGTGGGGGCTATCCATGGCTTCTACTCATATTGCACATATAAAAGTAATGCAAGTTAGGGTTATATGCAGAAGAATAACAATTCAATATACTTTAATGCAAAAAATACCTTTAATAAACAATTGCAAAAATTGAATATGAAATAGTGCAGTAGTAATCTCTAACATAACATAATTTTCATCTCTTTCAATTTCACACCTTTAACACTATCAGATAGGTCACCGTGTCAAAGTAATCTTCAGTAACATGTAATAAAAATAAACAAATTGATCATATAACAATAAAAGAGAGATAGTTGAAGATACTTACCTGGGTGTGAAACCCTTCTTGTAAAAATACCCAGAAGAGTTACTTTCAGAAAAGACTATGCCTCAGAGAGGCTAGTCAACTCTAGGAAATAGCTGACCCTACAAGAGGGTATGTACAAACCAGAGAGAGAGAGATGACAGGTTGCAGTAGTGAAGATCAATGACATTCAGAACACAATGGTAGTCAAACAAGACTCAGTACAGTAGAACAAATCTAAGTAATTCTCAGCACAAAAGTTTGACTACAAACAAGTAGGTCAGATAAAAAAATTAGTCCACAGATAAAATCTCAACACATAAAAAATTTCAGCAGTAGAGATCCGACCTCAGCTCATAGAAACTAACCAACAAGGGTCACGATTACCAATCTGATGTGCTCAACAGACTAGAAAGGATGCTTAGGCCTCCACCTTCACCAAAGAAAACAACAAGCTAACAAGTCAAACCCTATGTAGTCCACAAACAAGTGGATCAGACCCCATAGGGCCACGGTCGTCCTCAACAAACTTACAGCAGGCTGAACAAGCCTTGGCTGAGCCACACCAAACAACAACAAACAAAACGAGCTTCAAATAAACCTTCAGCAGGCAGAATGAACTCTAAAAAAGGAGTCACGGTTGAGCTTCAAGGGTAGCAAGGGGTTACGACTGAGCTTCAAGGGAAGTAAGGAGTCATGACTGAGCTTCAACAATCAGTCACAAAGCAGATCGAACCCCAACCATCAACCTCAAAGTAAATCGGATCTTAGCAAGTCAACCACAAAGTAGATCGGATCTCAACAAGTCAACCACAAAGCAGACAGGCTTGCAAAGAGGTTCACGGATAGCAGAAAGGCAGCTTATGACCTTGGTGTCAGCCCTAGCAGATGGCTAGATCAGGTCGTATACTTCAGTAGATGGGCGGCCTCCAGAACAAGTAGAAACTTGACGTCAAACAAAAAAATCAGAGTGAAGATAGATGATGTCATATCAATGATAAAGGAGGAACATTAGATCTTAATATATAAGATCTTAGGCCTTCTAGAAAGGTCATTAAAAATAATAATTTAATTAAGTTAGAGATTCATTAAAATTAGGAAGGTACTACAAAAGTAAAAACATAAAAAAAAGAATAATAAAAAAAAGAGAATCTCATAAAGTGGACAAACAACCATAGTACCCATAAGATCAAAACGACAAGGGTGGTATAAATAAAAAGGTGGGTAAATGACCCTATTTACCACAAGTCTAAGACAAGGTACCACAAGACCAATGACCAACAAGGTGTAAGGATCAAAAGATAACTCAACCAAGGTGGGGGAGGTACAACCAATCATCTCTTTTACAAATGTACAAATGTTCCATATAACCTGAAAGTTCATCATCACTGTATAAGGAAGGGTCCACACGGATGATGTGATCATGTGGTCCTCTAGACTGCTTCTAAGGTCAAATGTTAGTGGCTTCATCAAGAGGTGGCCAGTCCCTTGAGAAGACCATCTAACTCAACCATCTCGAAGACCTAGGAGAAGATGACATTACACATCATCATCTTGGTAACTGATCAAGTGCCTCCATTCTCAAGGAATGGCTCTCATCCCAAGGCTGAGCTTCAGTCCTAGATTGAGTCATGTTGATCAACCTTTGGTCCATGACCAGGTCCTCTATTCTCCCAGAGAATGGTCCTCAGCCTCAAGCTGAGCTTTCTGTCCCAGATTGAATGTTGATCAACCATCTGCAGGACCTACTTGGTCTTTGACCAAGTATCTGCCTGGTCCTAGACCAAGATGTCTCTGTCTCAACCTGCAGGATCTGCTTGGTCTTCATGACCAAGAAATTGTCTGGTCCCAGACCAGAATACCCTAGAGACAAATAGGGGCCCTAGCCACATGCTAGGGACTTTGCCATGGCATCAACCTACTTGGTCCTTGACCAAGAACCCCAGGAGACAGCTGGGGGCCCTAGGATACCTTCTAGGGTCTTACTCTTTACTCTGCCTGGTTAACTTGACCAGGAACCCTAGTTAACTGAATAGGGTGCCATTCTCTCTGAGAATGGGTCTCATAGCTGCACTAAAAAATTATCACTCCCTCTCAACAAGAGAGGCATTCTCAGCAACACTAAGCTTGTCGAAGATAGAGGCTTATTCAACACAACTGACAATTGCACCATGTCCTTGTCATGGTGAAACATCCTGTCATGGAATACAAGATTTTCTAAGAGCTCTGAATGTCAGCAAACACCTTGATCTTATAGATCCACTTGGAAGTTACATCTTACTTCCCTTGTTGTTTGAGAATCACTTTCCACATATCATTATCCATTTTCAACTGAAAAGCATCGTTCCAAACCTGAAGTTTGGCTATCTCCACATTAGTGGTTGATCTTGAATCAATGACAAGGCTCCCACTGGAGCATCCTTGGAACCCCTTAATAGGCTCCTTAATGAGATCAACTGAAGGCTTCTTGGCCTTCTCCCTCTGCTTCTCTGAACGAGAAGTTTCATAGACTTCTATATTTGAGTCACTGTAAGACTCCCTCTTGATCTCTGAAACTTGACAAGGGTTAATCATTAGAGCTTTAACAATATGTCCTGAGACCTTGTAAAGGTCCCCCTCACGGACACCAATCTCAATAGCTGAGCTTATATTTGAACCTTTAGTCCATACTAGTACCTTTCCTTCTGAGAAAGCTACATAGAACCCCTTTTCTTCTAAAATTGCCACTGAAAGAACATTCTTCTTTAAAATAGGAACATATAAAATTTCCTCAACATGAATTAACGTACTTGAATCAAGCTTTAAGGCAGTTGAACCAACTCCTTTTATCTCAAAGGTACTTTTGTTTCCCATCTCCACTTTCTCATTGAACTTCTTGGCCTTGTAACCCACAGGAGCCCTTTTGTAACTAGTCATATGCTTGGTGGCCCCATTGTCAATCCACCATGAGTCTGATGAGTTGGAGATGGAACCCGAGAGTGCTGAAATCAAGAAGAACTCTCTTTGATCTTTTTCTTTGGTATCAACTTTAGATTTCTTTTGTTGAGGCCCTTGTTCTTTTGTAGCAGTTGAAACATGATGCTTCCCTTTATGCCAATTCCTGTTAGGAGGATTTCTGTAAATGTTTGCATAATGACCAATCTTGTTACATTTAAAACATCTTACTTTTGACTTATAAGAGTGCTTACAATGAGGTCCCTTACCTTTGTTTTGGTGCTGGGGAAAGCTTTTTTCTTTCTTTGTCTTGGTAGCAAGAGCATGATTCTTTTCAGCTGGAGGCCCAGATCTACTCTGGATTCTGCCTTCTTCTTATAGACAATCATGCCACAACCTGTCAAAGCTTGGTGGTGTTTCTTTTCTATTCACTGCTGAAAGAAATGTCTCCCAAGATGTAGGAAGACCATCTACTGCTGTTTGCACAAGATCATCATCATCTACTTCAACTCCAATTGCCATGAGTTGATATTTTAACTGAGCAATCTTTGAGAAGAAAGAGGCAATTGATTCCTTCTCCTCCATCTTCGATGAATGGAGTCGCTTCTTCAAGACCCTCTTCTAAGTGGGTGCCTTCTTCTCATAGAGATTTGCTAGGGCATCAAAGCATTCCTTAGCTGTCCTTAGAGGAGCTATTACAGGCATCAAATTATCTTTGACTGAGTCAAAGATCACCCTCTTTGCTTTAGCTTGCTTCTTTTTAAATGTTTCTCTTCCTTGAGCTGTTGTGGGTTCTTCCACAACCCTAGTGACCAATTCATCCAAGTCACTCTCCTCCAAAATATTCAAGACCCTAGCCTTCCATGCATTAAAGTTTGAGGCTCCTTCAAGCCTATCTTTTGTCTTTACTGAGTTAGAAGCCATCTCAAACCCTTATAGTTAACTTGCCAAGAACACCTGTAAACTTGAAGTCAAGTTGATTAGGGCACAAACCCTTACCTTAAGATCTATGTAGATTTTGTAGCCTGCAAACCAGAGTTAGCTACAAGACCTAAGCTCTGACACCATGTTAGTTTTTCATCAAGTTAGGGTTATACGCAAAAGAACAACAATTCAATATACTTTAATGCAAAAAATACCTTTAATAAACAATTACAAAAATTGAATATGAAATAGTGCAGTAGTAATCTCTAACATAACATAATTTTCATCTCTTTCAACTTCACACCTTTAATACTATCAGATAGGTCATTGTGTTAAGGTAATTTTTCAGTCTTTTTAACACTACCAGTTAGATCACTGTGTTAAAGTAATCTTCAGTAACATGTAATAAAAATAAACAAATTGATCATATAACAATAAAAGAGATATAGTTGAAGATACTTATCTGGGTGTGAAACCCTTCTTGTAAAAATACCCAGAAGAGTTACTTTCAGGAAAGACTGTGCCTCAGAGAGGCTAGTCAACTCTAGGAACTAGCTGACCCTACAAGAGGGTATGTACAAACCAGAGAGAGAGAGATGATAGGTTGCAGTAGTGAAGATCAATGCCATTCAGAACATAGTGGCAGTCAAACAAGACTCGGTATAGTAGAACAAATCTAAGTAATTCTTAGCACAAAAGTTGACTACAAACAAGTAGGTCAGATCAAAAAATTAGTCCACAGATAAAATCTCAGCACATGAAAAATTTCAGTAGTAGAGATCTGACCTCAACTCGTAGAAACTAACCAACAAGGGTCACGATTACCAATCTGATGTGCTCAGCAGACTAGAAAGGATGCTCAGGCCCGACGACCTTCACCAAAGAAAACAACCAGCCAATAGGTCAAACCATAGGCAGTCCACAAACAGGTGGATCAGACCCAATAGGGCCATGGTTGTCCTCAACAAAGTTACAATAGGTTGAACAAGCCTTGGCTGAGCCAAACCAAACAACAACAAACAGAACGAGCTTCAAATAAACCTTCAGCAGGCAGAATGAAGTCTAAAAAAGGAGTCACAGCTGAGCTTCAAGGGCAACAAGGAGTTACGGCTGAGCTTCAAGGGCAGCAAGGAGTCACGGCTGAGCTTCAACAATCAGTCACAAAGCAGATCGGACCCCAACCATCAACCACAAAGTAAATTGGATCTCAGATAGACAACCACAAGGCAAATCAGATCTTAGCAAGTCAACCACAAAGCAGATCGGATCTCATCAAGTCAACCACAAAGCAGACAGGCTTGCAAAGAGGTTCGCGGGTAGCAGAAAGGAAGCTTATGACCTTGACGTCAGCCCTAACAGATGGCTAGATCAGGTCGTATACTTCAGCAGATGGGCGACCTCCAGAACGAGTAGAAACTTGACGTCAAACAAAAAAATAAGAGTGAAGATAGATGATGTCATATCAATGATAAGGAGGAACATTAGATCTTAATATATAAGATCTTAGGCCTTTTAGAAAGGTCATTAAAAAATAATAATTTAATTAAGTTAGAGATTCATTAAAATTAGGAAGGTACTACAAAAGTAAAAACATAAAAAAAAGAATCTCATAAAGTGGACAAACAACCATAGTACCCATAAGATCAAAACAACAAGGGTGGTAAATAAAAAGGTGGGTAAATGACCCTATTTATCACAAGTCAAAGACAAGGTACCACAAGACCAATAACCAACAAGGTGTAAGGATCAAAAGATAACTCAACCAAGGTGGGGGAGGTACAACCCGTCATCTCTCTCTCAAATGTACAAATGTTCCATATAACCTGAAAGTTCATCATCACTGTATAAGTAAGGGTCCACACAAATGATGTGATCATGTGGTCCTCTAGACTGCTCCTAAGGTCAAATGTTAGTGGCTTCATCAAGAGGTGGCCAGTCCCTTGAGAAGACCATCTAACTCAACCATCTCGAAGACCCAAGAGAAGAGGACATCACGCATCATCATCTTGGTAACTGGCCAAATGCCTCCATTCTCAAGGAATGGCTCTCAGCCCAACGCTGAGCTTCAGTCCCAGACTGAGTCATGTTGATCAACCTTTGGTCCATGACCAGGTCCTCCATTCTCCCGGAGAATGATCCTTAGCCTCAAGTCGAGCTTTCAGTCCCAGACTGAATGTTGATCAACCATCTGTAGGACCTACTTGGTCTTTGACCAAGAATATGCCTGGTCCTAGACCAGGATGTCTCTGTCTCAACCTGCAGGATCTGCTTGGTCTTCATGACCAAGAAACTGTCTGGTCCCAGACCAGAATACCCTAGAGACAAATAGGGGCCCTAGCCACATGCTAGGGACTTTACCATGGCATCAACCTGCTTGGTCGTTGACCAAGAACCCTAGGAGACAGCTGGGGGCCCTAGGGTACCTTCTAGTGTCTTACTCTTTACTCTGTCTGGTTAACTTGACCAGGAACCCTAGTTAACTGACTAGGCTTCCATTCTCTCTAAGAATGGGTCTAGCAGCTGCACTAAAAAATTAACAAGTTTGTGGATTTTCTGTTTTTTAACTTCTCAGGTTCTATTTTATTTTTCTGCAGAATGTATTAGAGAATGCTTTTCAGCTGGGAATATTCATGGATGTTGCTCAAATTCACATTAGAGCATTGAAGTTTTGAAGGCATCTGATAGACAATAAGGTAGTTTGGGAGGAGGGATTGCAAAAGGGAACGTGCATAGCTATATAGGACTTGGGATCAGAGGCACATCTTGGAATGCATGGCGGAATATACTAACATGATACAGTGAAGAAGGGTCGAAGCTAGGCTTACTACTTGTTGAACCCATGAAGAGGAAAGTATTGATGCAATATCTGGCTGCAAGTAATGACTAAAAAGAGAGGTCTCAATAAGGCTTTCGTTTTTTGGGTAGTTTTTGGTTTCCATGAAAAAAAATTCTATTCAATATTTCAAGGGTGAAATTAGAGTATACATTAGACTGCCTTTTCAGACTCAAAAAATAGTCTTTAGTGCTATCATGCCTCTGTATTTGCTTCTATCCTAATACTACATATTACAGAGTGTTTAGGCTCCTCTAAGGCAGCCTTCAAAACTTCTTCTTTCTACTTTCATCCCAAAGGCTTCAAAACATAAATTCAATATCTAGGTATAGCAGAATGAATAGAAATTTGGGACTTGGAAACCTTGCATTAGAGTAGTGTTACTACCCAGTTTGCATAAGATGTTCACCTGATAGAAGACATAAGCCAACCAGGGACCTTTCAGTCCCTTGTCCACATCAGGTAGTCTTTTGCCTAGTTGCATTTTCTTTTGCACTTTCTTTGTCATGGTCAAATGAAGTTGTTTGTAAAATTTTGACATCTATTACATGTAAAAACACTAGCCCGAGTGGTTCACTTGTATTATGGTTACTTTAGAGTGTTTTTTTTTACCTAGATGAACTTAGATCCTAGTGGTTAGAGTTTATCTTGGTCTTTTTCACTCACACCTCCAAAGCTAAAGTATGTTATAATATAGGTGCTTCAGGTTGGTGTCTAAGTCCTTAGGGTCCGATGCCAAAATCTAAGTCAGTCACAATGTCCCCAACAACATGCATAACCTTTTATGTAATGTCCTTTGTTAGGAATTTTATTAAAATGACAAATTTTCATTTTTTTTTGCCTAGTTCGACCTTTGACTAGTTTTGAGCTCTAGGTTTCCAAATTGCTCCAATTGCTCCCAAATATTCTGAGAAGGTATATGGATGATATTAGAACACAAATATGTGTTTCAGGGGTGCTTTTGGACCTTTAAAATACTTCTGCAAATCCTCTTTCAATTCTGGCCAATGTAGGGAATTTTACTAGTAATTTCCCTTTGACTAGTATTGGTCTCTAGGTCTTAAATTGGCTCCAAATGCCTTTAAATATTCAAGGAAGGTGTATGACTGATATTTGTACTTGATTATGATATTTAAGGATGATTTATGACCATCAAAAGACTTTTGCAAACTTGTTTAAGATTCTGGACAAAGTATGGAATTTAATTAGCAATTTGAGGTTCAAATCCCCCCGGGGTAAATACTGAAAATGGCTTCCCAAATGCCTCCAACTCCACTCGAATTTATGAACATACATAGGGGATGTCTCAGGGGTATTATTAATGTCTCATATGCACCATTAATCAGTTATTAAGTATGTTCTAACCTTCTCCCAAACAACAGCAAAAATCACTAGTTCGACCCTTGGGGAAATGGCACCAAATCTTCTCCAAATGTAAATAAACTGAGTAAAATGACTTCAAAAGCTTGAGTACTGAACATGAAACTTGTATAATACATCAATAACATTCCATTCATCAATAAACCATCATTATTTTACTTATCCATTCGAATCCATCAACATTACATTGGTTCACAACAAGGTAGTGGGGAAATGTCACTGTTCTTTCATTAAAAATGAGATTTATACATTTCTACTTGGAATTTCGACCTGAAACTTTCTAGAGATGATGAACATAGTATTTAATTCATATTACAAAATAAATGGGGCATTAGAAGCTCCCCCAAATAGTACAATAGCTCACCAAAAACGCCCTCCCTGAAGGAGTAAGAATATGTCTTCAAAACTGGAAATGGTTGAGAGAGTGTGATACATTAGAAGAAACCATGATCTGCCCTGTAGCTTAAACCTGCAACAAATGACTTGATTAAAGCTCCAAATGAAAGGTCTGAATGGCCTTTCCAATTACCAACTTGGATGGAAAGCTTTCACTCTTGAAATTGGCTAAGGCAAGAAACTAATCATCCACTAGCTCTCCTTCTTCACAAATGTAATTGCAAATTTCTCAAATGATCAAAAGCTGCTATTCTTCTTTGTTCGTGACTTTTATAAACTTCTAATGTCCTCCATGGGTCGAATTCCTTCCAAGAGACTCATCTCAACTCAAGTTGGGAAGAGATTCCAAAGAATGCCACTTGTACAACAATTCCTAGTCTCTCACTTCCACCAAATAACATGTGGAAGCATCTTAGCTGCCCTAACTCCTTTGAGCGCCCTCTTGGAGGCTATTTTTAGCCCTGACATGTCATATATGTCATATGTCAACCTTCAGGTCTGATTTGTGTTATAGGTGTCATAGCATCTTCATCATTGTTGTCATAGAGCTAGGGAATCTAACCCAAGTGTCCCACTAGCTCCAAATTGCTTCTTTCTCTTCCATGGGAGTTAATATTCCTCTATATTTCGACCTTGGATGAGTCATGCCATGAATAATACCTTTTGAACTCATATGTCATATGTTAGCCTTCGAGTCTGATTTGTGTTATAGGTGTCATAGCATTTTCATCATTGTTGTCATAGAGCTAGGGAATCTAGCCCAAGTGTCCCACTAGCTCCAAATTGTTTCTTCCTCTTCCATGGGAGTTAATCTTCCTCTATATTTCGACCTTGGATGAGTCATTCCATGAATAATACCTTTTGAACTCTCCCAAGTATGTTACCATTCACCTTGAATTCGAATTGGTGAAAAAATGATGACAAGTGTAGTGGGGAAATATAGCCATATGTGGGTCCCACTTCCTCCATGTGTCTTCATGATCAAATGCCACATTGATTTTCACTTGTATATATTTATTTAGCTCCTTTATTAAATATTTATGCCATTATAATGTTCAAACATTATTTATTATCCCCCTTATTCCAAATCCCAAAGCTTCCACCCCAAACCTAGGAAACTAGTAATTTTTCTCGGCAATTATTTGACTTTTAGCATCAATTTGATAAAATCTCATGAATATGGCCAATGGGATTAGGGAATTGTGACCCAATGCAATATTTGGGACATGACAAATCCTCCCTTCCCAATATTGCTTGTGTTCAAACAATTTCAAACATGGGTGTTGAAGAACCTGCTTTCTGTATAATTATTTGAAGTTGCCACTGAGTTGCCCAACTTTGAGTTTTCGAGATTCCATGAAGATTTTAGAGAGGAACCACCATGCTTGCTGCTGCACTACTCCGATGAAAATCACTTTATTAAGTGGGAAATCCATCTTCCATACTGCTTGTTTCCCCCAAAAATTTGAAACCAATGAGACAAAACTTATTTCAGGGTCTTATTGCTTGTATTGCACCCCAACAGTTAAGAGTGCTCTCCAACCCATACCATCAGATAGGAGGATTCTTGGATCCCATTTTCTTATATGCATTCTTCCAAACATCATGAGTACAAAATATATATCATCAAAGTACATAACAACATAATGAAAATGTACATCAAGGAGATGCTTCATTAAAGAGTCATGAAAGTGCTTATACCTCCAAGCAAGTAGACCACCATTTTCCAAGTGCATACAATCTTCAAGTGACCCATCAAATATGCTCCAATGACATAGGTGAGGATCCCATGTCTTGTAATGCTGCTCCAAAAGGATGTGATATACATCAAAATATTCAGCCATGTATTCCTTCATCCAAGAAGTGAATGAAGAATCTCCACTAAAATTTGAACCAAATAATGAGCAGAAAAAAACAATGAGACTTCAAAGGACTCAAAGAAGTCTCACCCATACATCCATAAATGTGAGAATCATAAAAATGTAATAAAGTATGTGGTTGCCAACAAAAATATTCTTCAATCATAAATTTATTCACCCAAGTTTTGGATAAAGTTCCTCCAACATCAAACGAACCAAGTGTTGAGCAAAAAAAACCATGAGTCTTCAAGTGACTCAAATGCATATCATAGGGGCATCTAGGTAGATGTGCATCATCATAAAGTAACAAAGGATGTTGCTGCAAATGTGAATAAGAATGTGCTCTAACCATGTCATCATAAAATGTAAATCTAGGAGTTCCATACTCCTCTCATGTGGCACCATAAAAAAAACCCTTTCACCCATTCTTCATGGAGACTAAAGCTGCAAAACATGGAATTGTATGATGTAGGGGAATGAACTAACTCACCCAAATGATCAAAATGTGTAGAAGTTTCATCATGGGAATGATCCATATGGGTAGTATCATGCATCTCATTCAAAAGTGTGAAACCTTTGTCATAGATTGGTTTCAATGTAGAGGAATCATGCTCTTCTTTAAAAATTGCATAATCTTCATTAAGAGACAATTCAAGTTCATTTTCCACCACATCAAGTGTTTGGATCTCTTCAAGTTCATCTTCAAACATATCATGAACATTCAAATTTCCACATTTATTATGAGCCACCATGTCATGAGAATCTTCCAAACAATCTACCATTTGACAATCTGAAACATAGGAGGAAAAACAAGTATTTTGCAACTTTTCAAGAAGTTGCTCATTTTGAATTGTGAACTTATGATTATCCTCACTATTCTTCAAGTATGCATTATGTAACAATTCATTAAGCTCAAACAAATGGTTTCTATCAAAAAGCAAAGACACGAAATTACCTTTGATGTGGCACATTGCTCTTTGAATCTTCTCCATGTTTTCAAGGAAGGATGTTTCCTCCAATGAAGTAGCCCTCCAACAAGAATTTGAAACCAATGCTTGAGTGTCATGGAGAATGCTGAGGGACTCTTGGATATTCTTTTCATTCATCTTTAAGGACCCTTCAAGAAAATGAGGCTCTTGCAAATGAACCTCCTCATCTTCTTCATTTTTGCTTGGACCAACTTCATGAAGCTCAAGTGGTGATGGGGAAGTTGATCTTGGTTTTTCTTCAACTGCTACAAGGTCTTCATTATCATGCTTAATGGAACTTGGGCTTGCAGCAACACTTTCAAAAGTGATCTCTATGTCACCAACATAGAGGTGTGGGAATCCATTAGTAGGTATTCCTTGTAATGTTCCCATTTTGACCCCTTTTGTATTAAATCGTAAATGATGTAAAAATTGATATTTAATCATGGTGAGGAGCTCAAGGCCAAGGCCTCACCATTGATTTAGCGTTTTATGTATCGATAATTAAAAATAGATGCTTATGGTTCTTGTGCTAGATAGGCACAATGTAAATGAGACATCATGTAAATACGAATTTTAATGAAAAATATCCACAACTAGCTATGCAATGCAACAAAGAGATGGGGACATAATTCTACAAGGAATAGGGAGGGAAATTATTCAAACCCTTGAGCCAATGGTGTAATCCATGTGTCAATGAGAAAACCCATAAACTACCAACTACCCATTTTGGGTTATGGACCCAATCATTTAATTCTTCTAGAAATTGGTTGAGGCAGTTAATGCCTTGGGAATGAAGAGGTATGGCAGCCAATTTCGTGTATGGGCAGGCCATCAATCGGGGAATTCGTATTTTGTCTCCTTGGGCAAGAAAACACCCATGAATTGGTGCCCAAAGCCATTCTGAACAGTCAGTCTCTCCTCTCTCACGCAGTCTGAACTACTGGATCTTTCCTCATCATGTTTTTACCAATCTTCCTGCATTTTTCCATGGCTGGGAGCCCGTTTTTGTGTTACACAGTGGCTGGGGAAGGAGGACCACGATTTGGGACTGTTATGGAGGCCGTTTTTGCCCCAGAATGTCTATGGACATTTTTCTGAAAACGGATTTGGCTTCCCAGGGTTATCCCCAACTTCCAGTTTTCGTTTTTGGGTTTCTCACGTTTTTCTGAAGCTAATGGAAACCCCATCTTTGGGCATCTCACTGTAAAAACATTTTAATCATGCCAGATAATTGTGGCCCTGCTGTTATGTACATCCTTGTTTTGGGTTTGAATCTGTGCGCAAGAAACTTGGAGTGGTAGTGGATAGAATTGGCTTGATAAACCTAGTGAAGGGAGTAACCTCTCAAGAAGATCAAGATGGCTGACTACTCTTCTATGCACACCTAGGACACTCTAGAATTGGAAGGTATGGCCTGAGGGACTATGAATTGGTGAAGGGAATACTTCCTTGAGTGGGGTGTGTAGGCATTGTGGGTGCCAAGCTAAATAGATCTTGTAGAAGTATCCATAGCTCTGTGGTTGAGCTCGCTAGCTTAGCAATTCTTCCCTTCCGATTCCTAGCAGCTTGATAAACCCAATTGTAGATTGGCTTGGCTCATCTTGGTGTATGCTTGGCTATGTGTGAGTCTACTATTCCCTGGTCCCTTGTAGAAATCATGCCCAGCACGGGGGTGGCAGTTGCATCAAGAGGTTGATAAGCACAACTGGCCTATGGTTGGGTGGAACGTTGCAGTTGTATAGCCAGTTGCTTGGGACTACTGTTATAAGATCAATACTCTCTTGTGTTAACTTTGCATTTATTTATTTGATGAATATCGTGAATGTATTATGGATGTGTCATTGATATTATTTCCGCTGTGTTTTTCTTATAATTACACACTCCATATGTCTTTTATATTATGTGAATGATTGGTTAAACGTTTATGGGGCTAGATGCCCGGATTTAGCACCACATCCTCTCGATCATGTTGGTATGATGGGAGGGGACGTTACATTCCTTCATAGTTTAAGCATCCATTAGTAGATTCTCTTTGGTTCATGTATAAGCTAAAAGGTGTCTCGAAATGATCTTCCATATTTTCAATAGAATCTTCTTCAAGCTCTTGTGATGTCTCTTCCTTTTGCTCCTTTAAGCAAGCTGATGCATTTTGCTCCTTATTTTCCTTAGGATCAATATCTTTGGAATCTCTTTTTGAAGAATACCCCAAAACTCTCCTCAAGTAGGACATACATGCCTTCGTGGAAGCTTCAGATATTTCACTGAGCTTTTCACTCACCCTCATTTCACGCACACATATATGATACTCTCTCCAAGGTTCTTTACAAGAAGGGCATAAACCTTTCTTTACTAACTCCAGATCTTCATTTTTGGCCCTATTTGCAAAAATATGTTCAGCATAGTACTCAAAAGACATGGCATTTTGTGTATTTTTGCTCAAAGCAAGATATTCTTGATATTGTTGGGGCAAGGTTTTATATGTTGCTCTCCATCTTTGTAACTCATTCATAGAATTATCCTTGGTTGGTGTGACACACTCATCGTCATCAGATTTAAAGTCATAAGAATAATCTTAATTTATCTTGAAATTGTAAGAAGTGTTGCATGATGGCACCTCTTCCTCGTACCATTCACATTCCGCTTCATATTGCTCATAAGCATCTACATATTCCTCATAAGAATTGTACTCATAGGATTCATCATAATAGTAAGACATGGATGGAAATTATTCTTGAATGTATGTACCTAATCCACAGGTGCAAGGACCATGCTCTGATACCACTATAATGTCCCTTGTTAAGAATTTTATTAAAATGACAATTTTTCACTTTTTTTTTCCCTAGTTCGACCTTTGACTAGTTTTGAGCTCTGGGTCTCCAAATTGCTCCAATTGCTCCCAAATATTCTGAGAAGGTATATGGATGATGTTAGAACACAAATATGTGTTTCAGGGATGCTTTTGGACCTTTAAAATACTTCTGCAAATCCTCTTTTGATTCTGGTCAATGTAGGGAACTTTACTAGTAATTTCCCTTTGACTAATATTGGTCTCTAGGTCTCAAATTGGCTCCAAATACTTTCAAATCTTCAAGGAAGGTGTATGAATGATATTTGTACTTGATTATGATGTTCACGGATGATTTATGACCATCAAAAGACTTCTGCAAACTTGTTTAAGATTCTGGACAAAGTATGGAATTTAACTAGCAATTTGAGGTTCAAATCCCCTGGGGTAAATACTGGAAATGGCTTCCCAAATGCCTCCAACCCTACTCGAATTTATGAACATAGGTAGGGGGTGTCTCAGGGGTATTATTAATGTCTCATATTCACCATTAATCAGTTATTAAGTCTGTTCTAACCTTCTCCCAAACAACAACAAAAATCACTAGTTCGACCCTTGGGGAAATGGCACCAAATTTTCTCCAAATGTAAATAAACTGAGTAAAATGACTTCAAAAGATTGAGTACTGAACATGAAACTTGTATAATACATCAATAAAATTCCATTCATCAATAAACCATTAGTATTTTACTTATCCATTCGAATCTATCAACATTACATTGGTTCACAACAAGGTAGTGGGGAAATGACACTGTTCTTTCATTAAAAATGAGATTTATACATTTCTACTTCGAATTTCGACCTGAAACTTTCTGGAGATGAAGAACAGAGTATTTATTTCATATTATAAAATAAATGGGGCATTAGAAGCTCCCCCAAAGAGTACAATAGCTCACCAAAAATGCCCTCTCTCAAGGAGCAAGAATATGCCTTCAAAATTGGAAATGATTGAGAGAATGTGATGCATTAGAAGAAACCATGATCTTCCCTGTAGCTTACACCTGCAACAAATGACTCGATTAAAGCTCCAAATGAAAGGTCTGAATGACCTTTCCAATTACCAACTTAGATGGGAATCTTTCACCCTCGAAATTGGCTAAGGCAAGAAACTAGTCTTCCACTAGCACTCCCTCTTCACAAATGCAATTGAAAATTTATAAAATGATAAAAAGCTGCTATTCTTCTTTGTTCATGACTTTTATAAACTTCTAATGTCCTCCATGGGTCGAATTCCTTCCAAGAGTCTCATGCCGAGTCAAGTTGGGAAGAGATTCCTAAGAATGCCACTTGTACAACAATTCTTAGTCTCCCATTTCCACCAAATCACATGTGGAAGCATCTTAGCTGCCCTAAATCCCTTGAGCACCCTCTTGGAGGATATTTTTAGCCCTGACATGTCATATGTCAGCCTTCAGGTTTGATTTTTGTCATAGCATCTTCATCATTGTTGTCATAGAGCTAGGGAATCTAGCCCAAGTGTCCCACTAGCTCCAAATTGCCTCTTCCTTTTCCATGGGAGTAAATCTTCCTCTATATTTCGACCTTGGATGAGTCATGCCATGAATAATTGTTTGACGGACAATCTACCAAGAGCGGAATCGAGGCCTGATCTCCCTAGCTCAATGCGAGTCTAGAACAAATAGCGACAGAACATAAATAACTCTCCTAGATCTAATTAGAGATCAAGGAACTAGATGCTTTACCTTACAGATTGTTGATCCTTTCACCTTGAATGCTGCTCCAAGATTGATGGTTTTCAGATCTCAGCTGCAAAACCTGTCAAGACAACACAACAATACAAGCAGTAACACACATCTACACAATAATAGATCTAAGTAAGCAGTTAAGTAGGCAAACTACATAAAATATCATCAACATAATGAGATTTGGTGGAAAGCATTTATATTACTGTATTGAAAGGGAAATACATAGGATGAAGAGATTACAACCAATGAATTAACGTAGCAACTCTTCTTCGATCAAGCCAATGCCAAAGCCTCCCAAGGAAGTGTGAGTCTCCCAATAGATGAGTAGGGATCTCTCCTAAGCTAATTTCACCAGCATGTACACACTATAGACTTCCTCCCCTTGGTATGGGAAAGAGCTTCACTTATATAGGACTAGGAGGATAGGACAGGTTGAGATATGGTAGGAGAGAGATAGGGGATCTCACCCAAAGGCTAGGGAACCGAATGCCAACTCCCCTATAGGCTAGGGATAATGCTCCACGTCACTCATCTTCGAGAATGGGCTCGAAGATGCACTTTTATCCACTTAACTGACATCGTCGCTGTAAAATTAGTCACAGCAGATCTAATGAACAAGTAAATCAATCACAACAGATGAACATAGAAAATATGGTGTAAAACTGTGCAAAACATGCAGCAGTGCTCAATATCCCAGAAAGGGTGAATGAATTACAATGCAATACAATATCAGTCAATGAGCAATTCGAATTGACTAAGTAGGCCATTCGAATCACTGAATGGAGTAGCTTGACTCCAACTAGGAGTCCTCATCATCAATCGGTGGTGGTCATCAATGCACAAGAACCAGTCATCCAGGTGTCAATCTGAGCTAACTGAGTGTAATAAGTGTAACTGAAGTGTGTAGCACTGATTAAGGAGAAGGAGGCTCAGTGGGGGCGCATGGGAGGCTAACTGAAGTCAGAACAACTCATCTAGTCAATCTGGAGGTCCAACGGAAGTGAAACAGTCAGTCGGGAGTGAAACTAGCCTCAAATCAGGGAGAATCGGAGCTAACTGAATGTAAGTGAAGTGGAACTACAGTGGTAGGTGAACAAGTGCGCCCTTCTCTGGCAGTAGGTGAGAAGTGGGCGCCTTTCAGCCTAGGAGGGCTAAAACTCTGTAGTAAGTGGCTCCCGGGTGCTAGAATGAGGTGGCTAAGGTGCTGGAGGCATCAAACTAGTGACTGGGATGCATGCAAGTGCATGCAGGTGCATGCAAACCCTAGATTCTGCATGCAAACCCTAATTGCATGCAAGATCCTGAAAAAGATGATGTGGATATCCGAACAGTCGCAGGCTGTATGAGGCCAACCTGCGACGTCGCAGGTTGTATTAGGATGACCTGCGACGACCTCACAAAACTCAATGGAAGTAGGTTAGTTAGGCCTTCCAGTCATGGGAAACTTTAGGGATGTTTACACTAGGTCTCATGGTAGCAAGATTTAGGTGTAACAGAATGCCCCCCAAAGCATGAAGCTGTTAAAACTGGACAGGTGAAATGCTTTGACAGAGAGAATGGCAATGGACTTGTTGGATGAAGGACGCTGCTGCAGTACAACTGACTCTGAGTACACAGTTGCATATGACTCACAACATGACTACCGACCAATACAATGCAGATCCATGGTAGTAATGACCGACTGAACACAATTAGGGCTACTAGACACAAGCATAGATCCATGATGAGATAATAACACAACCACGACCAATACAAATGTGGATCCATGTAATATGACTCAAAACAATCTCCATCGCAACCTGGGTAAAACATGACTCCCCAGGGTCTTCAAGCTAAACCCGCAATGATATGAATCTATCCATGTGATTACAAATGTCTTGATGTCGAACATGGTAGAAACCTCTTGATTACCGGTCATTAATGTATACCGTTAACAAGCGCGAGGGAAATCACCATTAATATCAATGATCCCCAAGGTATCACAATACATATCATCAAGCATGAATAAATGAGTTGAAGTTGAACGCATGACGAAATCTTTCAATCAAGAGTCAATGATGTAAACTCATGTTGAAAGCGAGGTAACCTGGCATTGAGGCATGCAAGCCCAAGGTACTCGATTGGTTTCTAAATTCAATCCTTGAATGATGACTTGAAGTCAACAAGGATGAATCCGTCGAAGGAGGGCCATGATGAGTCTCCCATCATCGACATGAAACACGACAAAGGATGATTTGAAGTAGATCGGATGGTACAGTTGTTGGCCCGGTTTTGCAACCAGGCTTAGTGCTATGGGCACCTGCTAACTAGTAGCAGCAGTTTCAATGAAAGTAAATAACAATAAACTAATTAAACAAGACTATTCATGGATCTAAGCAAACATATTAAGCAAATAACAAAAATAATTTAAAATCAAGAACAAGAAGATATTAAAGAATGAGCTTGTATTGAAAAATGGGGGGCAAGCAAGTGCTTGCGATAATACCTTCAATGGTGAAGGTTGATGTTGAATGGCTCCAAGGATGAGCAACTCCAATCTCCAATGGTCTCTTCTCCAATGTGGTTTGCAATGACTAAAATGCTCGAGAGATTTCAGCAGCATAAGGATGAGATAATGGATGGATGTGAAATGAGGAGCCCCTACCACCTTTTTATAGGTTTTGGTGGTGGGAAATATCATTTGTGGTTTTGTGGAAACCAAATGGTATTGACCGACATGGTTTAGGTACTTTTCCCTCCTTTTTCCTTTTTTGAATAAAAATAATATTTTAATTCCCTTTTTAATATTTTTGGGAATTTGGACCCTTTTTGAGGGTTTTTTATGCTTTTTTGGGAAAAATAATATTTTTTAATGGAAAAAGGGGTGTACTCAGGTCTTTTGGTGACCTTTTGCTGGTTTCAGAGGCTTTGATGGTGAAAAAGTGGATAAATGGGTCATGTGAATAGGGAAATGAGCTAGTGAGCACTTTTTGGGTGTTAACAGATTGCCCCCTGATGTGTGAGGGCAGGAGCTCATCGTATGGCCGATAGACATCATAGTTCATTTGTCTTTTTCTGGGGTTTTAGGGGAGAGAAGAGACCGGTTGGAGACTGGAGCCACGGCCCTTGGAAGCTGCAAAAACAAAAAATATTACATGGCCTCAATATGAATGAGGTATAATCTCTGATAAAGGACGAGGCGGGCATTCCCATGCTCGTATCAAGACATATACAAAACAATTAGTCCCAAGAAGGGGGATCTAATACGTAAAGAAATATACTGGTACATCATAATGGTCCAGAGGGGACATTATTGTGGGATATACTCATGATCATGGCTGATCTCAATAACTGATACACTGGAATAACTGTTGAACTGCTGAAACTGAAGGTGTCCAACATCTGTATGGACTCAATGACTGTGAGCCATCTGAGATATTGTCGCCATACGCAACTCGGATATCTATAGAAAAAATGTAACTGGTTGTATCCATAGGTAGACTCTCAAATGTGGAGGAGTCAGGTGGTATCCGGGGTCTTCGACTAATAACTGAACGGACCAATACCCTGTGTGAGTCTCAACGATGCGATCAAGGTGTTGAAGTCGAGCATGTGAGAAACAACCATTCGGAGAGGCACTGAGGATTCCTCTCGAAATGATTCGTAGGCACTCATCATAAATGGTAATGAGTCCAAGACATAGGGACCTCTAGGTCTATCCTCTGGAATCAATGTAGTTGTCGTCGACAGAGGGAGACCAGCAACTAACAAGGCAATGATGTTTCCTTGATAGGAGCAGGAGGTGTATAACTGAAGTGATGTAGTACTGATGGTAGGACTGACATACTTGTGGGGAAGGAAAATAACTGGGTCAAAAAATGGGTAGACTCAAACTTCCTTTGTTCAGAGCATGATGACATGGTTGACCTGGCAGCGTAGGGAACTGACTTGTAGGTGTGGGGATCATTGCTTCGACTGAACGGTATATACTGACTCTGGGGGGGAGGACGAGCTGATAGGTGCTGTCGAGGGATTATCAAGGTGACATACTGCAGAATACTCTGAACAAAGGCGACCAAAATGGGGAAGCTGCCATATGAGTAGATGTGATTTGTCGTGGCGCCAAGAGGCACCATTGATTCCTTCTTCGTAGTTTTAATGAGCTCCAAGAAGGGATAAAAGTGTGCTTTGAAATGGTACGGTCCTGTGGATTTTGTGAGCCCAGGACGGCTCATGCTCATGGTTGCTTTCATGTTTAGAGAGTCTGAAAGCGGTAAGTGGACTCTATTGGTGTTTCTTTTTCGTAAGTTTAGTCTCCAAGGCCCGAAAAAGCATAAAATGATGCGGATGGAGAACTCTTCTAGCCGATGTGACTAGAGTATACCTTTTTCGTAATTAGTCTACAAGGTCCGGAAAAGGGGTAAACTTATACCAGGTAGACGCCCTTTCAGATACGTTTAGCGAGCATGAAAGGAAGCAAGATTGCTCGGCGATCTTTTCATTGTTTTAGGAGTCAGAAAAGAGCTTAACAGAAACTCCCTAAGTGTCTTTTTCGTAAAAGGGATTGCTCGGCCCGAAAAAGGGATAAAATTATACCGAACAAAAATGGATTGATGAGGGCGAGAAAAGGTCTCAAGCATCGTCATCAGTGCGGAAAACTGGATCCGGTGACATAAGGATTGTCGAAAACGGAGAACGGCCGATGTGGCACGCAAACCGAGGTGACGAGGGGGGCACAAGGAAAAAATGCCCGAAAAATCTAAAGGTGAGAGCGAGAAATGATCTCAAGCATCATCACGAACGCGGAAAACTGAATCCGGCGATATAAGGCATGTCGAAAACGGAGAACGATCGATGTGGCACACAAACCGAGGTGATGAGGGGGCGTGGAAAAAATGCCCGAAAAATCTAAAGGTGAGAGCGAGAAATGATCTCAAGCATCATCACGGGCACGGAAATATGAATCCAGCAGTGCAAATGGTGCGAAAAACGGAGGTCATAAGGACTCCGGAATGGTTAAAGGAAAGAACTAGGTTAAAAAATGGCTACAAATAAAGGTGATCCCACCAAGCGAAGGATGCAGTGGTGGGGAGAAATGATGACCCGTGGGGGCAAAATACTAGGTGTATCAAATCAACTGAAATATACAAGTGACACATGACCTCAAAAATGGTTGAGATCACGAATATGAAAAAGTGAGCAGGGTTAATGACCTGCCCCCATGCTATGTGCATGGGGTTTGTGATTGTGGATCACATATGTGTTGGTTTGAACGATGGGCTCATTGAGGTGTTGAGATAGAGATGATGGGGAAGGTTCAAAATGATTGATCATGCCCCCTATCCCGGGGTTGAGGTAATCTATTATGCCCCCTAACTCAGAGGTGTCAATGTGGTGCAGATGTTGTCTCAGAGAGAGATCAATAAGGCATTGAGCAACTGCTGGCGGGGTGTTATACCATGAGGCTGTGGGCTGTGGTGGCATACTGAAGTGATGATATGATGATGGGGGATTCCCTTTGTGGGGTGGATGCCCCCAGTATCTCCGACGAGAATCACGATGATAATGAGTAGGCAAGTTTTTGGGCCTGCCCCCATGTTGTGGACATGTGGTTTCCTGGTCGATTTGAAAGGGTTGAACCTGTGTGTCAAAGGGATCAATGGAAGTGGTCGACCGGACAGAGGGGTATCCAGTAGAAATCGTGTAAATGGTGTTAATTTCTTCCGAGGAGGAAGATGGTGGGGGATGAATTTTCTCAATTGTTGGGGGCGCTGTCTCAAGGTCCAAATTATTCATCTCGTAGAGAGCTGCTCTGTAATCTGGGATGTCAGGACAGTGATGGGAGTAGTGGCCGTAAATATCGCATATCGCACATGGGTGGTTGGTACGCAGTGATTTATCACGAGGCATGGGGTTTGGATCTAATTTGACCACCGGGATGTTGGGGTCGTCGTCCAACATTTGCATGTGTTCCTGCAATGCAGGTAACTGTGGACACTGATGGGTTGGATGGCCTAACTCATCACACAGCGAGCATTTTGGAGGAGCACGAAATACGGGGGGAGGTTTAACTGCCTTGGGTGGGGGTACCGCAGTGTATGGTTGTGGACCTTTGCCCCCAGTGGGCCTGACGAATGGAGGGGGATTCGTCGACGACGAAGGAGTCGTGATACCGGGAGGTGGTTGGGTAGAAGTGACAATGGGTTGCACCGGTTGCAGGATGACATTTGGTGTCGGTGGGGAAACGGGAGGCGAAATATACCACACGGGTAATCCCAATGTTAACCCGGGGAGACTGAGGGTAGCCATAACCGGAGCGCTTACTACGCCCGAGGGAGGGAATAGAAAGGGGATTGTGTGGATGGGTGTAACTCCAATGTGACTAGGTACCAATGGTGGTTTAGGCAACAAGGAGGGTTGGTTACCGGGTTGTTGTGAAAGAGTGCAGAGGTTAGCGACCTGGATCTCTGGTGACGGTGGTGGAATGGCCTGGAATGTAGAGGTCATCGGCACCTCGGAGTAAGGTCCTGGTCCTACTGAGGAAATGAATGAGGTAGTTGCACCACAAACAGGTTGTTCAACCATGGGGAGAACATTTTCAGGTGTGGCGGGGGCCTTGGGATCGTAATAGGTGAGCTGGTCGACCTTGACCACGCGTCCCTCGTGGGGGAACTGCATGGTGCGAAATACGGATGAGGCAACAACCCGCATGGCATACATGTAGCTGCGACCAAGTAAAAGGTTATAGTCTAGTTGGGCATTAATGACCTCAATGTCGATGAGGACAGTTTTCCCACCCAATTGGACGGGGACCTTGGGTAGTAGACCTTGAGGTTGAGCTGACTGGCCGTCATAGGCCCGCAATGCAGTGGTGGATTGCTGGAGAGCAGGGGATCCCAACTTCTGCCAAACAAATGTGGACATGACGCATGTGGAGGCACCTTCGTCGATGATACATCGATGGATGACAAGATTCCGGATAGAAACGGAAACTTGGACTGCTATGGTGGAAGGCAGACGTGGTTCGGACTGGTCCAAATCAAAGGTCATCAATTTCGAATCATTTGGGTCAATTGCCCCAATGGCGGACAGTAAAGTCTTGCGCTGCGTAGGACAATTTTTCAAGACTTCTAACGCAGACATGGCTGCGGGAGATTGAGCTAGGTCATCAACGATGTTGTAATTTGACGCAGCCCGTGCATTGGGGTTGTTGTTGATACGACGGAGAGGGAAACGAGGTGCTTTAGAGGCACCATCGAGTGGAAGAGGTGGTATCCGTAACGTCTGATCGGTGGGATTAGCGTTAGTATCCTTGTCGGCGGGGGGAGCCTCAGAGGTAGGACCATACTGGTTCCGACGGGTTTGGATATTGACGTCGGCAGTGGACATCATCAATAAATGGTGAGTTCCTGTATCAAACATGGGTTGATCAGGAGCGGCGTAAGTGATTTGTTGTGGTTGCACGTTGCCCTGTGGGGGGGCTAACGGCTGAGTGTTCACCACCCCTTGTGTGGGAAAAGGGTTTTGTAGCACCAAAGGCTGTTGTTGAGGTGGTGGAGGGTTGGGTGGCGGCTGAGGAGCCGCCTGCCCTTGACGATGGGCGTCATCTGTCCATAGTTGTCGAGCTCGCTCCAGATGTGGGCAAGCGTGGGTATAGTGGCCATAGACACCGCAAATGGAACAAGGATGGTTTGTTCGTAGATTAGCATTTTTGGCTTGCTTAGGTGGCCGATCGGGATTCTGATGAGCAGGCGCCGCGTTATTGTTTTGCGGAGGATGGGTAGGTTGTGGAGCTTGGTTATGGTTTTGGTTGTTTTCACGGTTACGTCCTCTTCCGCGGTTTGGTTGCCCACCCTGGTTGCGTTGGTTATTTTGGTATTGGGGCTGATGTTGTTGTGCGTACACATGCCCTTGAGCATTGGGGGGATTCTGGGGAGCCGCAGGTGCGGGAGCAGGTTGCGGTGGGTAGTATGCAGGTGGAGCTGGAGGTGGTCCAGTTGCCTGTTGGGGTTGTTGGTACCCTTGAGCTATTGGATGTGGTAGATTAGCTGGTGCAGTTTGCTGTGGGTATTGCAACGGTTGTGGTGAGAACTAAATGGGGTTCTGTGTAGTAGGTTGAGCATAGTATGTAGGAGGTACATATGCTGATGGCGTTTGCCCATAACAATGTTGTGGACAAGAGGGTCCATGAATGTGATGGGTCTGGTTTGTTGGAGCATAAGAAGTTGTTGCTCCGGAACTGGATGTAGCCCTAGAGAGGTCTGGGGCGGGCATGGTGCTCACCATGCTGAAAGGTTTAGGTTGCGGGGTGATCTGGCCAATGATGCCATGAGCGGCATGTGATGCCCTCGGTGCGTCACCACGTGAAGAGTCACCTCGTGGGGCGTCAGGTATGATTGTGTATAGATAACCTGATTGGGCGTATATGAGATCAAACTGTTGGGCCTTGAGGATGGCCTCCTCTTCAGACTGGGGTCTTTCAGATGCCACATCCTTCGCAATGAGAGGGAGGAGGTATTTTAGGAACCAATCTAAGAAGATACGGTCGTCTAATTTGATTTTGCAGAGGCTTCGGCGGCGACGCCACTCATGAATGTGGTCCGTGATGTGGGTGGCCGTATTATGTCTGCAAGACAGTAAGATCTCGACGCCCGCATCGTAGCGGACAGGTAATTGGAAGAATTGTAGGAAAGTCGAGGCAAGGGAGGTAAATGTGGCATGCGTCCCATGGGGTTGCTCGATATACCATTTGGCTGCGGAGCCAGTGAAGGTGCGTTGTAAAAGCCGGAGGCGGATTGAGTCGTCCACTATGGAGTTGGAGGAACACCATAAATGGAAGGACATGACATGGTTCTGGGGGTCTTCCCCTGCCTTACCCTCAAACTTAGGGATGTCAGAGGGAAGTTTGGTGGGCATATGGGGCCACGCAGGATCATGTCTGATGGGGTCATTTGTTAGCCTAGCTAGGTCTGGCAGGTTCAGACTCGCCATGTATGGTAGGCTAGCCGGTGTGGTAACTGGGGCGGGGACATGCCTCAGAGTAGATCGACATGGTGGAAGGTGTACTGACTGCAGATAATGAGCGGTGAAAGTATTCTTGAACATGGGCATGGCATGACTTGGCCGTATTGACATGACGAGTATGACACCAAATCCTAATGCGACTGATGATGGAAGCGTTCTTTGAATGACTCAAAGGAGTAACAAGACTCAGGAAGTAGGTTAAACTCGAAGACAAACGGATGATCCAAGTGCAGTATGCAAATGCAAATGAGTGACATGTTCAAGAATGATTAGGTACTGCCACTGATAAAGGTGTGTAACATAAAAGCTTTCATTTTTCCCCATCATGACTGATGAGTGCCTCATGTGTTTTTTACGAGCTTGATGAGGGTAACTAGATGTTCAATATAGCTCATCTCATAGATGAGTCCAATCCCAAATATTTTCCGAACCTGGGAGAGGAGGGGTTCGTCTGCTATGAATATTATATGTATGTTAATTAAAGTTATTAATTATTAAGTGAAAGGGTGTAGCCCTTCACTATACACGCTCAAGCCTATAAAAGCGAGCCTCATTGTAAATTATTAATCATCTTCTTATCTATTAAAAATATCTATATAAGTTCGCCTATTAATGGCTTATTTGATTTACCAAGTCTTTTGGTAACTATTATTGTATGAGCGAATAGTTTTTCGCTGCATCGTCCCATAGCGGGCCCTTCAATGTTAAATTTTAACGAGTCCACAGAAGGGAAAAATCGGTCGTCATTTCATGTTTAGAGAGTTTGAAAAGAACTAAAGAAGACTCCAACGGTCCTTTTCTGTAAAGTTAGCCTCATCGCCCGAAAAATGGTAAAACAACGTGGGAGAGGACTCTTCCACTCATGATTGGCTGGAGTATTCCTTTTTCGTAAGTAGTGCCCCCTGGTCTGAAAAAGGGGTAAACTATCACTAGGGAGACGACTGTTCAAATACTTTAGCAAGCGTGAACGTGACAAGTTCGCTTGGAAATCTTTTCGTATTTCGAGAGCCTGAAAAGAGCTTAAAGATAGACTCCGGGGGGGGGTGTCCTTTTTTGTAGGAGTTTAACGAGCCCGGAAAAGTGATAAATCGTAACTCGGTGACTTATTCTCATGGTTTTAAGAGCATGAAAAAGAACAAAGAGTAAGCTCGTCGTCATTAAATAATTGAAATCTAACGGATGAAAATAACAACAAAAAAATTCAACGGGTTGTTCATACCTGAGATGATCGCTACGATGTGAAAACAGTGCAAATGGAACACTTAACGTCTCCTGCATGCTTGAAAACTAGGTTAAATAGTCAACCAGGCATTCAAATGCAGAAAAAATGATCCAAACTATAGCAAATAACCCAAAGAGCATCTAAATTTGAAAAAGAATATTCCCTTTTTGTTTATAAAATAGAAAAAATGACCAAATATAGTTACCATTGTTTATTTGCCAAATTGGGGAGAAGAAAGTGCCATTTGGAGCAGAATTTCATTCGCCGATTGTCGGAGCTACGAGTGACCATTTCATGAGCAGTTTGGAGTAGGTAAACCTAAATTTCAGCCAGAATCTTTCTAGTGGTTTAGAATTTCATTTCTTGTCCATTTTTTAGGGTTTTTGAGTTGATTTGTGGGGGGTTTGTGCGCCCTCGGGTCGTCGCAGGCTTCTCCTACGGGAATTGCGACGAACCCGGTTCGTCACAAATCCCATACATGCGTCTTGCGACGATGTCACCCTGTCTGCAAAGACGGGGTGCGACGACGGAAACGTCCATGGTCAACTCAAAAACTAACCCACAAGAAAAAGTTTTGATGGTTGGGGTGAGGTCTAATGATGTTTAAACGCTCCCTTTGACAGGTTTGTGGCCGCCAACATGGTTCTAGAATGGCGCGAGCATGAACATGAGGTGGATGATGTACAAGCAGCAAATGATCCATTATGTGTGGAGGCATTGAGGAACTGTGGGCTGCTGAAGTTCTTCCAGGTCCAGGGCATGAGGGACCAAGTCTTACTGCTGGAGCATATGATCCGTAGCTGGGATGCAACACAACAGTACTTCATGATTAGAGAGCACATACTGACTATAGATGTCGAGGACATCTACTTCTTGACAGGATTGTCCCAAAGGGGGGACAATGTGGCTTTTACCGGATCATGAGGGAGTCACCGGACTGTAGATGACTTGATCGTCCAGCACTGTACCCCGCAT